>JASFAT010001847.1:0-693693 GCA_031353405.1 Baronia brevicornis | reverse complement strand
TATATATATATATATATATATATATATATATATATATATATATATATATATATATACATATATATTATATACTATTGTGGGGCGCCCCCCGGCTAGATAGTGCGATCTGTGCAGGGTGGCTGGCAGAAATTGGATGCGTGAAGCTGAAGATCGGGCTAGGTGGCGCTTCTTGGGACTGTCGCAGGCTGTTGATTGATTGATTGATGTATAATATTTAAAAATTTAAAGTCGTATGTAAAAATTCTATGGGCTGTGGTACAAGATTTTCTTCTCAAGCGCCAGTAGCGAACATTTTAATTTACTAACTACAAGGGCTGTGTGGATGATTCAGGTTTTTAGAAAGGTTTAATCCGAATCGTATCTACTAGAGAAACTTTTTTACAATAGCATAGTGTTTTTTTACAAACGAGCAGGCAGCAGCAGTTAGTACCTATCCGATTGTGATGAAACCTTGGTGAGTTCTGCGAGCATCCGCGAAGGTTTCTGGCTCAATTTTTTTTCTTTTACTAGCATTACGACTCATGTCGGGTACAGCTAGTGCAAGGGTGGCCAACCGTCGATCGTGGCAAGGCAAAGGAAAAATAATTTTAATATACTAAGAAAAACATTCAATCATGTTGTATTCTCTCTTAATAAAAAAATACTACTTTAATATAGCTACATTTACCCAGTTACAATTTAATGTAAATACAACTCTATGTTAAGTTTATAAAGTATCTACTGATTAGGTAATTAGTAGAACGCACATTCTACGTAGTAAACAGTAGATCTTTGGTCTTATCAAGTTGACTACCCCTGAGCTAGTTTATAATAAAAGTAAAGGAACAAAAACGATGGGTTCATAAATATATTTACACTAAAGTCACATCTAATACTTTTACCGATTGAAATAAATCATAGATCGTTATTTTCCAAAGCCTTTTCTATTTTCGTCAACTTTGCTCTTAATGTAATATTATTTTTTATTTCAAAGTATGTTATTATTGAGGATGCGGCAAGTTCTATGGCAAGCATATACGCTAAACTGCCCAACAAAGGTTTCGTCTTCGTTTTCAAGAATTTGAACATCACTTTTGGTCCATCTTTAAGATCAGGTACACGGTATGTTGAGTATCTGTTGGCTAACTGTAACAGAAAATGTCAAAGATAAAATAAGCACATCGAAGATACAAGAAGGTAAGGACGAGTAGCTACTTATTTAGGTGTCCGTATGCATTATAATCACCAAATAACATATAAGCCAGTGGTTCCCAAACTTTTTCAGTCCACGGTGCACTTACAGGCTAAGAATTTTGTTTCGAAATAGGGTACACAGATACCAGGTAGATAGGCACAAAAAATTAAAATATTCACAATGCAGCATAAAATGCATGCAGCTTCATGCATTTTATATTTATGTTGACACACAAGAATACATTTATTATTTAAGAAAAATAGGAAATAAACAGTGTGTTACTAGGTCCGAGGCTTTGTGGAGAATAGATTTTTTTGGCAACACCGCAGGTGGCAAAACGTTCCACATTTGTAAAGTTCGTGATAGAAAACTGCGAACAAATCGGACAGTGGTAGTCGGTGTGGTAGAACCTAATACTGTGGCGTATAGATCAACCCTTGGTGAGCAACCCTTTTAATCAAAGGGCCAATTTAAATTTTAAAATTTTTTGGCGGGCCGCACATAATAATAATTTGTTTCGGTTTAGTATGTACTACCATTTTATTATAATTAATTTTATAACAATATATTGATGGAAGAACGATTTGAAACACTCTCTGTTTGGAGTGGTCAAGCACCTGCTACTTGGGCGCCCCAGCCCGTTCTTGTAGCTTATAATTGTAATCTGCATCAAAAACATATTGCATCACTTTTACATACCATCAAAGCAGATGTAGGTGCAAGCGCCATCGGATACAATATGCCGAATCCAATTTGTACCACTCCTGATCTCAATTCATAGCATATTGGGCAATTACTCTTCATCATCAAAATATCTGAGCAAACCAACTGAGGATAAAAAATTACCAGTTTCAATTACCGCTATAAGTTTTTTTAGAGCTCATCATGATACAGTACAATCAGTTTTTTTTCAGCCTGATGGAAAGCAATCAACGCTGCCTATAGACATCCATGACTCCCATAAATATTACAGAAGCGTTACCAACATTTAAAGTATGTGTAGGCTTGTTTTTTAAGTTTCCAATGTCATATATAACGATTTCTATAATGACCAACCTTTTACATAAATGCTTAAAACTTAAGTTTGGTTTTAAACTCTCAAGTTTGACTTGGGTCAGTTTATATTTACTTACATGTCTATGAAATAAGGCAGTCATGACGGCAGGCATTATAGATATTGGAAGCACTGAGGAAAAATATCCATAATTTCCGAGTTTCAATTTTTGACGATAATGTGAGTTTATCAGCATACCACAGCAAGCATTGATAGATCCAAGGACTATAGGCCCATAGCGCAATGCCCATCTAAAAATAATTTTATCATATCTTTTGTAAAGTTAAGTAATTTTTTCTGTAAAAAATACAAAGAAATATCTTATGCTCATATTTGACTTATTATACATTTCTGGAAACTATCTTTTTGCTTTTTATGTTTTTGAAATACATTGTAAACTCTATATAGTGATCCCTTGAATTGAACATTTTGTGAAGTTAATGATAGTCATCATAAAATAGACAAAAGAAAAATTACTATAATATTACTGTTATATTTACTAAAAAAATATGAAATTTAGAAACATAATACATTAATATTAGCAGAAAAACATAGCTTATATTGTACAGTCTGTTATCTTCCTCCTATCTTTTGGCCCACTTCTAGTGCATGTATTTATAAAGTTTTTTGTCAATACACAAAGATTTTTTCTTTCATGCCATGTTTCAAAGTTTGTGTTTAACTAAGAACATGATATTGTAAAGACAATGCAAAGTTGGTATCCTAAAGACAGTTGAGCCGTCCAGGTAAATACAAGCTAGACAATAAAGCAACCAAACAAAACAACATATATAGATGCAGTTCTTATTAATATGAGCAATTTAGACAACACCATTTATTGCTATATAATGGAATACTGTTCATATTATTTATATTGGATGTGATGCTACATAGTGTATTAATGTAGATAACAAGGTAAAACAAGCAAAGTCAAGTAACTTCTACATTTTAGGGAGTTTGTCTTTAAGCAGGTAGCATTAAATGAAGTTTGCACTATATTTCCCTTCATTTATTTTTAATATTTAATCTACAATAACTTTAATTGTTAATAGCACATCTTCTATCAGGTAGGGTAAGAATTATGTAAATTATTCTATAATATTAATAGATTCATAAGTTAATACAAGAATAAAATAAAAATAGGCATAAATTTGCTATGACTTTTTTCAAAAAATCACGACTGCTTGTAAGACAAAGAAAAATTTTTTGAAATAAAAGAACATTCATTTTAGGGCGGAGATCAAAATATCTGTTAAACAGTGATCTTACGTGTCCGAAAGTGTTTTCCAATTATCAATCAGATCCCAAGTGTACGATAAAGCTTCCGTCTCGTCAAGTATTACGGCATCTTTAGGTATTAACTCACTATTTCGCATAAACGCCATAATAGCAATTTCTTTTTACCTCTTATTAGTTTTATGAGCGAACTAAGTTGAATATAATGATATCTGATATACGTTCATTACAGAAACTCTAATATAAATAATTTCTCTATATTTCTAGTCTAGGCGATAACCTAACCTGTTAAAACCATTTTGACCAAATCAATTTTGTATTTTATTACTTTGACAGATGATTTTGACATTTATGAAACGAAAAAGAGAAAAAAACAGTATCGAAAGCTTTTAGTATCGAGTACATTTATTTTATACAATAATATCAAATCTCTTGAACGTAATTAGTCAGCTTGTGATGCTACGTCTTGATAAAATGGTGGCTATTTTACCAAAATCTTCTATGGACTTTTTCAGTCAATTTAAAAAGGTTATGATACACGCATTTATTTCATATCACTTCACTTTTACACCTTAATCGAACTATATTGTATAATACGCCACCATAATTAAACAATATAACTGATAATAATATAAGATTATAAAAATGAAATAAAAACACAACATCACTGATGTAACTTGGCGGGACAAGTCTAATGGTGATTTATCATATTGTTACTTAAAAAAAAAGAAAAAACGCTAATACGATCCGATTGTAGTCTAAATTTCTTTTAAAAAGTTATATCATTCATGAGTTAAATTCATATACTTGTAAGAACTTTAATTCAAGTCATATTGTTGTATAAATTGTCAAAAAATTTATACTTGTAATTTTTTCTATTTACATATAGTTTAATTTTTATTGTATTTTTTCCCTTGTACTTACTTTTTAGCATTTTATTTAGTGTGTTTATTTTCTAGAAGATACGATTATTTATTAACAGATACGCGGATTTTGGCTTCTTTTTTTAACGTCATTTGCATTCATTTCGAGAGTCAAAATTAATTTAAAAGAGGTGTAAGAGGTAGTATCTTAACTGTGAAGTGATGCAACAGGAGTCTGGTTTAATACTCTTTTTCTATACTAAGTGGACCTCTTATATATACAACTGATGAATGGCGGGAGAAGAGCGCGGGGTGCGGGAGACGCGGTCGTGCCTGCACGTGTGCAGCAACAAAGCGCGTTCCACGAATGCGGAGAATCAAAGCGCATTCCACGAATGCGGCGTAACAAAGCGCATTCCGCAAGTGCGTAGTAACAAAGCTTGTTCCGTGAATTTGTTCTTGAAGTGTATATTCTGTAGTAAGCAGCTACAGAGGCAATGATAAACAAAAAAAAAATAATATATTTATTTAATTTATATTGTTTAACAATTCGATTATTTACACTAAATAAATATCTTAAATAAATCAACTATTTGAAATACATAGTTTATTACTTAGTGGAAATTTTATAAATACATGCATTAATATACATACTTCACATATAACTTTTTCAATTAAGGAGATCCATAGAGTATGTTTAAAAATCCTTCCGTCTTATAAATTGGATAATAAGGACCCCATTTGTTAATGTTAATCTCGAAACAGATATAGACTATATATGATTATATAAATTACGCTGTTTCCAGCTTTTTTCAGAAGGTTAATCACGATAGATATGCAATACATTTATAGAGATTAACATCATAATGTTTTAAAGAATCTTATTCTTTAAAGCTGAACTGTTTCTTGAATATTACATTTATTGAAATACGTAACATAATAATTTATCATATAATTGTTGTTTGAATTATTTTATCTAAAAATTTCAAATTATGTAAGAATTCGTTAACCTAAACTACAATTTAAAATATATTTAAAATTATTAGAATTAAGTAATTTTCATTAAATATTAATAAGCGACGCGACAACTGACGCGGCACATTGCAAAATTAAAATATACATTTGGTCAATAGCTTTTAGATTTTAATATAAAACATAAATAATATCAGCGATATAACAAAAATGCAATCAAAAAAAAAGAATATCAAACATTTAGAATAAAAATGTAAATTTCCTAAGTTTAAACCTCCATCTGTTCTACTTGTGTTTTAAATATCAGAAAACTATTTTATTACTTTACTGTTTCTAAAATTGAATCCTCAAATAGAAATTTCAATTAATAATCATGGTTAAATTACTTTCGTATATTATGGTCAAATTACTTTGGTAGTGTGAAATTAATTAGTGCATTTTTTATGACAAATATAAAATATACGCATTTAAGTATCACTATAAGAATTGGTGGTGTATCCAAATGACTCTATACTATAGTATATAACATATTATTATTTTTTCATACAACAAACCTCGCTTGGGGCACATTTTAAGTTCAATTTTATTCATCAAACGACCTTAAAAAACGAAATATTATGGTTTCTTTTATATTATATAGACACAAAATAATTCTTTTTCTCCACTTTCAGAGGCAAGGCTTCAATTAAAATAATAAAATAAATTCTCGATTATAGTCTAATAAATGTGTAAATATGACAAATATTTCTACAGATGTTGGTCCACGTTGTGTATTGCAATTGCGTAGTATATTTATTTATTATTTCTCTCCATTTCACAATGTAAATTTATTATTTTATTTACTTAGGTGCTAGAACATCATAACATTTATTACAATAATATTATAATTTTATAAACAAATAAATATTAGACATGACTAGATAACATTTTTTAAGTTTACCTTAAAGCTTAAATAATTAACAAATTAAATATTAATGTAATAACTTTATTAATTGTTTTTTTCCGAGCCCCGATATAGAATATTTTTTTTTCCCGTTGGTGTCGTAGGAGGTGACCTTGAAAACAAATATCATCAGATAGACAGGAATGTTTACCTGAGAATTACCAATTACCAAACCAATCCGTGATCCTCAATCCGCTTGCTTAGTGTTGTAGGGATTTACATAACACACATCGTTATCGATTATCGTTACTTCTGTAACGCTTGATCTACTTTTATTATTTTTATGTTTTATTATTTATTTTTACTCTTTAATACAAATTATTAATACTTAATCATTTTAAAAGTTTTCTATAAAAATAAATACGCTTCATTGAAATTATGGCTATTAAATATAAAACAAAATATATTAAAAATTTAACTAAAATACCCGTAAAACTATTATTTCATACTATACTATAATATAATAACTAAACAGACGCTAGTTTTTCTTCACTTAGTAGGTATTATCTGCATAAATAAAACGCATCTATCGTCTCTTTTAAAGACGAGATGCGACCTTACCAAAACAATAAGGTTAATTGCAAACTTAAATAATGTACTAAGAATTATTTTCTTCAGAGCCTGGTTGAAAACACTCCCTTTAGTAAATCATTGTTTAACCTTAATATCTTCGCTCCCCATCTATCAGAGAAAAGCCGCGCGCAGAAATCGGGAGCAAGTGTTGCAACTATAACAATAATGTTCAGAAATCCAAATGCGGGTGAACTTAGAAGTCTTGTGTATGTACCCAGTACGTCACCATCTATTTGGCTGAAAAAGTAGACCAAAACTGTTAGATAAATTGTTCCTTGGACAAAGCCTGTTATATAAATTACATCACACGCACTTCATTTTTTTCACCCACACCCTCTTCATGCAAGCTCGTCGGTCAAGGGGATTTTGACCTGGCCTTTTTTAAGAACTTCGACAATTTGGTGAAGGTATAATATATTCTCCTTGGTTTTTCCCTACCAACCCTTCCATCCTCCACAACGTAAATTTCCTTTATCAGTCATCTTTCATGCATCCTCCATATGTGCCCAAACCATCTAAGAATTCCTTTCTATCACGACAGCTTCTTTTACTCTCTATCGCTCTCCTATAACTCTTCATTTCTTATTCTATTAATCAAAGTTATCCCACATATACTTCTAAACTAAAACTAAACCCAACTTTCACTACTGTACATAAAAGTCGGTAAAAGCACTCCCCGTCCCTTTTTAGACACATTCTGACTTGTCATAAGGGAAATCCATGAAACTGATTACCAGATTTCACTCGCCTTCCAATATCTCCTTCACATCTTTCATCTCTTGTAAACAATGAGCTAGTGAAAATAAAATATAACATGTAATACTTACAAATAATAAAGTGAATAGATCGTGTTGAAGACCATGAAAGCGAGGATGGAAAGGACGACAGAGGCGATAAACATGAGCGTCTGGTATCTCGCCTGCAGCCACAGTTTCAGGTTCACCACAAGTATCGTCAGGTGGAACAGAATCGCACCAAAACACCTGCCACAAAAATTATATTAAAGACAATACATCTAGTATTACTGCAAGAGAACATTCAAAATTCCAATACCGGAGGGTTTCTAATACCATCTATCTCCGTTCCACGGATAATCATAAACTTCTTACTCCTTCTTACGCCATTTGTTTTCTTATCGCGGAACTTAGCCAAGTAAACTTAGTCATATTTCCATAAAATAATATTTTAAATTGATAAATATCTTACCACAAGTCCACAGTCTTTGCATCGGCGTTAATAACCGAATTGCTAATGATGAGTTTGGAGAAACCGTAGATGATCACCGAGTGGTAGATGGCTATTGCGCACCAAGCGGAAAAATTCCACCACGACATCAGCCTGTTCTTCCGAATCTTACGGTACAGAGTGGGGTTACTAAAAAAAACGGTTCGCCTAGATAACAGTATTTATTATATAGCTGTATAGGTAGAAAATCTTTTTGAGTTTATAGTGAATGAATGATAAAAAAACCTGCTAGAAAAGTCGATAGACTATTTTTGTCACTAAAGGCATATAGAGTGTCGCTTTTAATATGACAATTGGTATGGAAATAAGTAATTATTTTATATTTATTACAACAATGAGGCGTTTCATAGGCTTCGCACACAGGCGCTACCGAGGGTCAGTGCGGCCTTGTACATTTTTTATCATTTACTAGATAAACATGGGATGCAAAAGGGTACCATCGGATATATGTGTCGTGTTCACAAGAAGTGACCTTCGTAATAAATACGCGTTCAATAAAACGACCAGATCGGGAAATAACTTGTACTGTACAGATTACGAAGCACATAACAAAAGTTTTAATTAAAGTAAAGTCGTTACAGCATACAAAAAGAGTGTATAAAAAGTATTGACAACTTAAAACTAATGTGGCCAGGCGAAAATCATACAATTCGCCACATATGAATGTACGTCGCCAAGGTATGAGGGCAAGAATACTCACCTCATAAGCATGTCAGCGGGCCAGCGCTGATCCGTGAAGGAGAGCAGTAAGCAAGGCACCGACGCGAACACCAAGTTGTAGAACGTGAGATACATGGAGTCGTAGATCGACTGCGTTGAGAACGCGCTGTGCACTTGGAAGAACAGCTGGATATATAAATTTAATATATAATAGAGAGTGTCCAGTGGAGAAACAGGTTTTCAAACACAAATAATAAAAAGAAATACAAAGAATATATGTGTATAAAATTCAATAATATTAACGAGGAAGAGAAATGCAGTTTTTTAATTATTTCGAATTAGTGCCGTCGGGATGCCGTTGACCTTCCGAATGATATTTTCTTTTAATGCTAAAACAGTTGTTGGGTTTGTTTCATAGATTTTACATTTGAAGTATCCCCACAGAAAAGTCCATAGATGTGAGAATCAGCGCTCTGCGTGGCCGGAGGATATCGCCAAAACAGCTTATTAATTTGTGAGGGCAGAAATCACGAATGGTCTCTCTAGCAGTGTGACGCGTGGCATCATCTTGTTGCAACCATGTGTGTGAAGTGAAGGCAGTATGTTCTCTAAATATTGGCAGAAAATAAGCAGTAAGTATACGTTTACTGATTGCTCGACCTATAATTTATTTCTGCCGTCGGGCATTTAATTTTACATTTGTCTTGTTTCACAATATACAAACTCTCTCTGATGTACTCTCTATCTAAAGCTACCTAAAAATAATACCTACCATAATGTTTCCGAGCACTAGATTCTTATAAAAGAAGTAATGTATGAGCGTGGCCAGCCTCTGGTAGTACCAATGACCCATCACTAGAAGCATCTTCTTCACCATTGAAAATTTTGTGAACGCGAAATCCGCTGATCTGTGTAGAGAAATCTTTTATTATATATTGTACGAGAATTCGTCCTTTATATTACTTTCACAAGAAAATAATTATCAAAAAGCTGATACACCTGATTTTCATGTATAAATACAAGCTTTAATATCATTTTCAAAAACGACAAATTTCCATTGAAAGTCACCACACACGCGTATACTGGTAGATACAAATATTTTCAAACGCGCACGTTTACCCGAGCGATTCAGGGAATAGTCGAGTCATAATCGAATATTTATAATCGTTTATTTATTATCTAGGTTAGCGAAACATCCCCACATGAGATCCATTTATGCACAGATGTAAATAAATTGATTAAAACAAAATTATATTTGGACTCTTTCCGCCAATTTACATCAGTGATGTATTTATTTTATTTATATTATCATATATTATTATCAGTCGTATTGTTTAATTCTGGAAGCGTATAATATAGTAAAGATAAGTTGGATAAGGCAAGGATTAAATCGACTACAGAAGTCCATTGAAAGTTTTGGTTGAATGATCACTATTTTATTAAGACTTAATGAGCACTCTCACATATCAATATAATTGTTGTTATTATATTTCACTTGACACTGGCATAATAATTATACTTAATGCCATCGCGGAAGACGAAAATTATATTTAAGTTTGGTGTATACACCTTTTGAAAAAGATATTAAATTCTAGGCTTGACTTTTATTGTGTGACGTTGTGTTTTTATTTCATTTCTATAATCTTATATTAATATCAGTTATATAGTTTAATCGTGGTAGTGTATTATGCAATATAAATAGTTCGACTAAGGCGTATCAGTGAAGGGATATGAAATAAATGCATGTATCGTGACTATTTAAGTTGACTGAAAAAGTCCATAGAAGGTTTTGATAGAATAGCCACCTTTTTTATAAAGACGTAACGTGACAAGCTAAATAGTACATTCCAAGATATTTGATATTATTTCATTTTATTTGACACTGGCATAATAGTTATAACTAATTGCCATCAAAGAATACAAATACTAAGCTTTATAATGTTGTTGTAAATATCAATAGACGAATGTCTCGCGGCAGTACCTAGCGGCTTGGTATCCTTCCTTGCCGAAGATGCCGAAACCCACGTGCGCCTCTTGAATCATGGAGATGTCATTGGCGCCATCACCGATCGCAGCTGTAATCGGGTGCTCTGGACTATTCTTTATTAGCTTTACTATCTAAAATTGAAATATGACAAATATAAAATTAAAATTTCAAAAAATATACCTTAAAATATAATAATTCAGTGTATAATGACTTTCTAACCTTCAAAAGTTCATAGTAAGTTTTGCAAGAACGGTCGCTATTAGTATGAGGCGTTAATTGACAAGCTGACTGGTAAATTTTTTAAAGATACTTATTATCATATTAATTGACACTGGCATAATATTTACACCTAGTTGTCATCAGAGAAATTTCAAATGTTTGATTACCTTATATATGTATGTAAATTAAAATATATATTTGGTAGAATTCACTGACAGTTGCCATAAACAAAAAATTGAATTAAGATGTAGGTATACAAAACGAGTACTTATCCAATAGTGTGCGACGTTTTATTGGAGACCTTAATTCCCAGATGATTAAACTGTCCTCATTGTTTGTATTCGTATAGAAAACTTATCATTCTTGACCTAGCTTATTATTTGTTCTAGTACGGGTTTGGATATTAAGTAGATGCCTTGAATTTTACTCACTTACCTTAGCTTTCTGAATAGGGGATAACCGACAACACAGCACTGCGTCACATTTTAAAGAAATTTCCACAAATAGAGGTGCAGCTTGTGTGTCGAGTATGCAGCTCATACTGGTACCATCTACGATGAGCGTAAGATCCCTGTAGCTGGGTTCTTCTATCGTTCGCTGGCATTCATTCAGGTGCGCCTGGAGAGCTTCCTCATCTTCAACTCCAATGAGGAACATTCTCCTATCGTTTTCTGATATGTGCGCGCATGATTGTGCCACATTTATTGCAGTTTCCACCTGTAAATATAAAAATGTGAGTTACTAAAATAATTTACAGCAAGAAGCTCATAAAACACATTTGTTTTAGGAACTCCTAAAATACATTTGTTTTAGGAACTTCTTGCTACAAATTACTTTAGTAACTCAATACATTTATGTTTTTTTTAATGACATAGTAGGACGAACGAGCAAGCGTGCCGCCTGATGGAAAGCAATCAATGCTGCCCATAGACAACTGCGACACAGCGTTGCCGGCCTTTTAGATATGCGTAGGCTTGTTTTTGAAGGTGCTAATTTCGTATCGGCCCGGAAGGACCGCCGAAGGTACCTGGTTCCACAGAGTGGTGGTGCGTGGAAAGAAGTTTCGAGAGAAGCGCACCGTAGTAGATCGATTCAGATGGTGGGGATGAAATTTTCCTTTACGGCGAGTTGTACGTTATGGAATTCGGTGGCGGGAATTATTCCAAACAATAATTCCTGCCACGCCGCGGCGTTGATCGCTTTAAATCAGGCGACACGCTCTATTGCACTTCATTGATTTTGATTGAAGTATTATAGTAGGCACAACACAATACTTTTACTAGAATAGTAATGAGTATAAGAACTACTATCATTTCTTTGTGTTTCCTGGCATAGAATGATCAAATTTTATTCCGTGTATTCAAAAAAATAGAACCATACTATATCAAAATAGTATCGGGCGACAATTCTATTGACTTAACTCTTTTTTGTTCTAGCCTACTGGCTACCATATTTCTTCTGGTGGAGGTCATACCAGGAGCCTAAACTAGACACTAGATCAGTAGAAGGGTAGATGCGTCTGCTTTAGAAAAAAAAATATATTTGCGATCCCGGTCTGCGCGCCAAGCGTGGGTATTACGGGAATCCCCCCAGTTTTAAGGACTTTTGTTGAACAGTAAACGGTTAAGGCGGTATTGATTATGATATTTTATATATCGGAATAAGGTGCGACATTCGGCAACTCACTTGTTTAAAGCACAAAATAAAAATGTTGCCGACGCAACCGTTATATTTAAATCCTTTGTACTTATAACAAAGGTATAATACCATCACGTTTTTATTATTTTTATCACCAGACGTTTATCTTACAACATTGGTTGGTTATCGGACGCCGACATTGCTTGCTGTTAAATCAATCTGGCTTTAAAAATTTATTTAAAAGCCAGATTTAAATTATTTGGAAAAATCGAACCTAGTTTACAATAAATGTAATTATCCTATACGTAAGTGCCTTTTTGTCAGAGTCTTACACTCCACATATTGCACAAAGACTAACCATTAGTCATATGATTGGACCAAAGAATCAAAGTCATCGACATAGCTTATCGAGTTACAAACTGAACTGGCAATGCGTTGATAGGTCTATTGGAGAATCGATATTCGTTTCAGTAAATGAACTTTGGAATCGAGACCAAATTACAAAAAAAAAAACACACGTAGTTTTACAATAATATAACTAATTTGTTTTTTTATTATACACATGCGTGTTACTCAAGAGTCTCACTACCTCACATAAAACACAAGAACTAAGCGTTAGTCATATGAATTCGCCAGAGAATCATAGTTATTGACATAGCTTATCGAGCTACAAACTGAACTAGCAACAGGTTGATACTTCTATCGAAGAATCGATATCTGTTTTAGTAATAAACTGTGAAATGGAGACCAAATTAAAAAAATAAACGTAGTTTTACAATAATATAACTAATTTGTTTTTTTTCTATTATACACATGCGTGTCACTCAAGAGTCTCACAACCTCATATATAACACAAGAACTAAGCGTTAGTCATATGAATTCGCCAGAGAATTATAGTCACCGAGATAGCTTATCGAGTAACAAACTGAACTGGCAATGGGTTGCTACGTCTGTCGGAGAATCGATATTCGTTTTCGAAGCCACGGCTGATGAATATGGAGCGACAATTCAAGTAGGGTTGCTGACAAATACTGGATGCGTGTAGCCGGGGATCGAGCTTGATAGCATGCCTTAATGGGCCTTAGGGGGATGACGTCGGTCAGTAGACTATTGTAGGCTGGCGATGAAAATAATGACGTAAAATAGGGTGATATTTAAACGACTTTAATCCTTGCGCGTGAGTTACTTCTTTTTAATTATTTTTGTATCAATAAATGAAAATGTTAAGTTTCATGCCTATACATCCTAACGCTAAATTTTAAACTGTTCATAATAGAGCCTTAGCAAACGTAGTGTATCCGCTTTTTGGTGAGAAGAAGCGACAACCTATGCAAATCGGCCTTCAGATATAGATGCGTCAAAAAGAAGATCTCTGAAAGCAATGTATTCACTGAAACGCGTTGTTATTCCTAGTTTAACTTATGAAATAATCGTCATGATTTTATCAAAGTCTATTGCTAGATGAATATGGTAGGATTTTCTAGAGTCACACTAGTAGGATGTTCTAGAGTCGAAAAAGTTTTTGGCTTTTTACCTTGTCCCCAGTAAGAACCCAGGTTTTCAAGCCGGCTCGGCGCAGAGACGCTAGTGTATCTGCCACACCATCCTGCAGGCAGTCTTCTACAGCAGTGGCGCCCACAAGAGTCAGCTGTTTCTCCAGCACTCGGTACTGATGCGTTATTTGCTGCAATGCTTCTGCGCTCTTGCCATCCAGATTTTTGATTGCTAATTCAACGCAAAAAAATACCATTAAACTTTATTCAGTTTTATCAAAATTTAATTATTTTATAAATATAAAAATATTTACTAAATGAATATCACAATTATTTTATGATTATCTGTTTAAACAATTTTTTGGCAAATTCAGCAATGCGTCTGTAGACTTAAAATGTTTTCGCAATTTATGCATAATCTTATTTTTACACACGGTCTCTCAGTTTTCTATATCCCAATATTATCCAAATATACTCCCTTTAGCTACATTAATTAAATTCTAACAAGATATTTTTTTTATGGGATAGAAGGGCAAACGAGCAAGCGTGACGCCTGATGGAAAGTAATCAACGCCGTCCACGGGCAACCGCGACACCGCAGGAGGCGCGGAAGCGTTGCCGGCCTTTTAGGTATGTATAGGCTTGTTTTTTGAAGGTTCCAATGTCGTAACGGTTCGAAAAGACCGCCGAGGGTAGCTGATTCCATAAACTGGTGGTGCGTGGAAAGAAGTTGCGAGAGAAACGCACCGTAGTAGATCGCCACTCATCCAGGTGGTGGGGATGAAATTTTTCTTTACGGCGAGTTGTGCGGTTGTGGAATTCGGCGGCGGAAATTATTCCAAACAATTCCTCGGAGCACTCCCCATGATAGAAGCGGTAAAAAATGCTGAGAGATGAGACATCTCTCCGCAGCGCTAGAGAATCAAGCCGATCGGTGAGATCTTGGTCATCGACGATTCGGATCGCACGACTTTGAATGCGATCAAATGGAAGAAGTTGATACTGGGGAGCCCCGGCCCAGAGATGAGAACAGTATTCCATGTGTGGCCTGACTTGTGCCTTGTACAGTTCGAGGCAATGGCCAGATGTGAAATATTGTCTCGCTCTACTAAGCACACCCAGCTTTTTCGAGGCCAGCTTGGCCTTTTCTTCCAGATGGCCACGGAACTGGACATCATGCGATATGTCAACGCCAAGAATTCCGATATATGGCTTAAGGTTGAGGGGAGTGTCTCCATAGCGAGGAGCTACGACAAAGGGATTTTTTTTGGTAGAAAATGTGCAAACTTGTGTCTTATTGGGGTTGAATTTGATTAGATTATGCTGACCCCAATTCGAGACCTGGTCTAATGAGGTCTGTATTTCAGACACAAGTTTGTTCCGACACTCATCGGCATGTGCCCGAGAAATGTTAGCACGGCCGGAGTATAAGGCATCACCCGTGGTGTCATCTGCATAACAGCGCATGCTACTAATTTGTAACATATCGTTGATATGCAGAAGGTGAAAGCACACAGCCTTGCGGAACACCAGCATTCACGGGCTTCGAATCCGACCAAAAACCGTCTAAAACGACTTTTATGCTCCGATCCGTCAGGAAACTGGTGATCCATTTGCATAATTTATCGGGCAACCCATAGCACGGAAGTTTAGCTAGAAGAGCCTTGTGCCACACCCGATCGAAGGCCTTGGCTATATCCAGGCTTACTGCTAAGGCTTCCCCTTTGCTCACCGCTTCTGCCCATCGGTGTGTCAAATAAGTGAGAAGATCACAAGGTGAGCGACCCTGACGAAATCCGTATTGACGGTCACTAATCAGCTGATGCTCCTCAAGATACCGTAAGAGCTGGCAGTTAATAACAGATTCCATTATTTTGGAAAACAAAGACGTGATGGCAATTGGCCTGTAGTTAGCTGGATCAGAGCGATCACCTTTTTTTGGGATCGGATGTATTAAGACTGTCTTCCATGAGACCGGGACTATACCTGAGTTATAGGAGGGCCGGAAGAGGTGCGTGAGAACTGGAGCCAACTCTGGAGCACATATCTTTAGCACAATTATTACTTACATTCTGTAACTCTCTCGTATTCTTCAAGCGGTATCTCTCTGTAAGCCACCGCTAGAGTTCTTAAACCCTTGTTCGCAAATGCGTTGATATCTCTATTTATTTCGTCTATTAAAGTATTATTCTTGCAAATTGGAAAAACTGAACTTTCAGCGCCTTTGCAAAACAGCCATATCTGAAACAAAAATTTAAGTTTGTTCGAATAATTTTTAATTAAAATCATCCCTTTTTAAATAAAACTTTAGAGAGATTAACATAAATAAGATAAAATAAGCCTTTATTCGCTGACCAGAGTATTTACAAATAATAAGATTAACACACTATAAATTTATACAATTGATAGTGCCGTCAGCAATCAGTTTTTTGTCAGGTTGTCTTTAAATAGGCCTCCTCTAGTTTCATCCACTTTTCCCTGTCTCGGTTTAATCTTCTCCATCCTCATCCCGGTTAATCATCTTCCCATCTCTTTATTTACCATTAACATAAATAATCAAGTTTAACTTGCAAGCAATCACAAAGATTGCCGGTCTGCTGACGAAGTTATGAAGGTCGTTCCAACAGGAAAAATATACATATAGTCTGTTCGGTGGTAGAAAAAGGTTTAAAAACAAAAATAATAAAAAAAATATTATAAAATTCAATATTTTGTACGAAGAAAAAAAGTGCGCGTTCTATTTTTACACATTATTTTGATTAAATGTTGATCGCCACGTGAGTTACACTTTTAAAATGCCACAATGTTCTATGCTAATATCTAAAATCGAACAGAAAAGAAAAACTTTCTTTATGACACATTTTTTTACATACGCTAAAATGAAAACCTCACATCAAAATTAAATATTATATAATATATAAATAAATAAAACAAAAAAAAATAATTTTGATCTTTAACTGTCATAAAATGGTTCATGCTCAGCATATGCCAAGTGTTCTGAATTAGTGACATCGGGATGCTGTTAACCTCGATGAAGATCTTTTTTTTAGTGCTGAGATAGTCGTCGAGTTTGTTTATTAGATTTTACTTTTGAAGTTCACAGAAAAATCCATAGGGGAGAGATCTGATCCATAGACCAGAGTATATCATAGAAACGGCATATTAATTTGTTATGGAATAAATCACGAAGAAGCTCTATGGTCTCTCTAGCAGTGTTAAGAGTGGCACCATCTTGCTGGAACGATGTGCGTGAAGTCAAGGCAAGACGTTCTCTCAAAATTGGCATAAAATAAAGTAGGCATGCGTTTACTGATTATTCGACCTATCCTATATATTTCATTACTAACTCGAGTAGTTCAAATCGAATACTCTTTGACATTTAGTTTACTTTTTTTATTATAACTTTTTTAAGTATACATTTATTTACGCTTCAAATATATAAGATAATATTATGCATCCTACCTTTCCATCTTTATCTTTTATAATAACAGACATACGTTTTCTTTCCGAATTAAACTCTATTAGCTGCAGTCTTTCGTATATCTCAGTATTATTGCCAACTTTAAGCAATAGGTTATTCCCTTCTTCACCAAGAAAAGTTACTCCTACTCTATCAGCCGCTTCCACCAAAGCCTTTTCATCGGGGCTACTTCCCTGATAGTCCATTTTGCTGCCGTTGGGATTAAGTAAAGCGCTCCAAGATATTGGCTTCTCAAGGCCTCCGTTGCCATTATTTTTAGATAATTTCTTTCTTCGAAAAAAATTCATCAGTTGCATGTTCCCATTCCCAGACAAACGAGCGCTTAATTTTTTCATGTCCTCGCTGGAAATTTGGACGGAGTGACAGAGAGCGAGAATTGTGAAGAAAAATTTGATATCTGTCTGAAATAGAAAGTTGTTACTAAAATAATTGAATTCGTTATCATTTTATTGCCAAATATTGGCACTACATTGAATGATAGATATGTTTGAAATGAAAAGAAAATTTAAGACTGAAATGAAATGAATTAAAAGAGTGGATATAATATTTTTTTTTTATGTAAACGAACGAGCGTGTTGCCTGATGGAAAACAATGAACGCCGCCCATAGACAACCGCGACACAGCAGGAGACGTGGAAGCGTTGCTGGCCTTTTAGGTATGTGTAGGCTTGTTTTTTTGAAGGTGCCAATGTTGTATCGGTTCGGAAAGACCGCCGAAGGTAGCTGGTTCCATGAGTGGTGCGTAGAAAGAATAAATGACGTGAAGAAAAAAGTGTGTGTGAATTTAACACATTAACAATATTTCAAATCAAAATTCTAAAAATTTTTATTACAACACATTAAACATTACAATACATTAAAAATGTTAATTATGGTTAAATATACGAGTATAATGTTTTTTCTCCACTCTGTGTAATCTTTAGCGGTATTTCCCAATACGAAGATGGAACCTTCACAAATAAATTTACTGGCTGACAACGCATCTGCAATGTCTATGGTATTGCAGATGTCTATGTGCTGCCTTGATCGCTTCCTGTCAGGCGACGCGCTTGCTCGTCAAAAGTCAAATCAAAGTAGTTTGATAATTTTAATTTATTTTACGAATTACAATCATATATTAATTTTGTCTAAAATATTTATATTTTATCAAATATATTTTATCAACATTGCTTATAGAAAAAATTAAATTATCTACGGAAACTCCGCGGACACTTCATATTAAGACTAATCAGGTAAATTCAGACGAGTGGCAAGCCTAATGATAAAGAATATGGGATTTTACGATTACGTCAAGTGGGAAAATAAACCGGCACTGTTTTTTTGTCGTAGATAAAAGCTATATCTCTATCAAAAAATAGTTCAAAGGTAGAGAGTATCATTCAAATGTGACGGAACATGTGGAAAACCGCTCTAGATAAAATCAACAACAGCAGATTGCTTATTTTAAAGTTTTATTTAAAACCCAAGCCCTGGGTGGCAATAGACATTCCGAAAGTAATCGGAAAAAATGTAAAATGAAGTTACAAAGAATTTTTGTGAAATAATATGAACATTAATGTAGAGTTTTTGTGCAATAATTACGATTTATAATTTAAAATTATTAAATAAAATTTCAAAATTATAATATTTTTTTCTGTTCCCCGGCTTAAACGAAACACCGCGTGACGTAATATGTGGGTCAGATGACGTCACACAATCTAAAGTGACATGATGTACTGTTTACACGGCGTTTTTAAATGAATAAAATTTATACATAGTTATAAGTACATAAAAAGTCTTAATTTAATGAAATAATATTTCACACTTTCTGGAAAGCGATCTGATTTCCTATTAAGACGGCCCCAAATTAGTATGTTTGAAAGAACTTTTGTCAAAGCACTTATTGCCCAGAGCGTAATATATATATTGTTTTTTTTATTTTGAAATATGCAGTTTAAGATAATTTTGTACGCTATCTATTGTCTATCACTACCATAGTATATGTATTAAATATAACCCCAAGATGCTATAGAAATTGAAACTAATTGCTCAAAGGACTTTTCCCGCCAAGCTATATAAGTGACGTAGAGTTTTAATTTTTTATGTCATGTTATTTTCAGTTGCATTGTTTTATTCTGGTGGCGTATTACTCAGTTAAGTTTATAAAAACCTAACAGTAAAGTGAATTTAAATAAATGTGTGTATCGTGTTGTTTTATCTTGACTGCAGAAGTTCATTCAAATTTTGGTAAAATAGCCACCATTTTATCAAAATATATTGTAACGATATTTGATGTTATTATATTTTACTTGAAACTGGCATAATAGTTATAACTAATTGCCATTAAAGAATACAGAATACCTATAGCTATAGAAATTATATGATAGAGATAGAGAAATAGCGCTAAAATAATAATAAATAATAATAATAAAGAAATATCAAGTTTTTGCTCGTAAAAAATGTTAGATGTTCTCCTGTTAGGATAAAAAAACACTTAATTATGAAACCATGGCTATTTGAGTAGTGTTATTTAAATAAATTAAGTGTAAATAAAAATAAAAAACAAAGATATATAAAAATAAATAAAAAAGAACTGACCTGACAAGTATCTACGGGTTCATCAAATTTTCCTGCGTCGTACAATTTTGATTCTTTTTCCTCATAGACGCGGCCTTTTATAGAGCAGGCTTTAAACATCATCAGGTTCTTTGTAAGGGTACCAGTTTTATCAGAGAACAGCACCTCCACTTGGCCCAACTCTTCGTTGAGATCAGAAGTATTAGCTACAGCTGGTCTTCCAGTTTCCTCGCAGCGGAGCTCTTTATCCCAGCCAATAAATAACGCACCTGTCATACACGAGTAATGTACCAGAATATTTTTTTTGCCCACATATTTACTGTGTACGGGCCTCCCCATTTCTGGAGGAACGGTCATTATTCCCACCACGCTTGTCCAATACGGGATAACCATATTCGGAATTAGTATCTGCAGATATACATATGTTTATTAATGGAGTCAGGCGTTACTTTGCGGAAATCCATCACTATATGGACAGTCAAAAGTTTTACTTAGCTAAGATCCGCGACAAGCAAAACAACAACAGAAAATTAATAATGGGTGTTTTTCCGTTGGGTTTAGTGGATTATTTGGAACTTTAAACCAAAAACTTACCGAAAATCGGCCATCAACTCTCCACCCACCAACCACTATACACAACGCCCGACAACCGAAACGGAAGACAACCGAAAACTTTTCGGTTGTCTTCCGTAGAGTCTACTATACCTGAAGATGCCTCGTGTTGGGGCGAAACACGTGTCGTGTACAAGATGGAAAAGTGATAGTGTGTGTTTGGCGTTGTGTATAGTGGTTGGTGGGTGGAGAGTTGATGGCCGATTTTCGGTAAGTTTTTGGTTTAAAGTTCCAAATAATCCACTAAACCCAACGGAAAAACACACATTATTAATTTTCTGTTGTTGTTTTGCTTGTCGCGGATCTTAGCTAAGTAAAACTTTTGACTGTCCATATACATATGTTTATCCCGTTGCGGGGATCGAATCTGCACCCACTGACTACGCAGGCCACAGCCACACCACTAAGCTAATTGGTCGTAAAAATACCTATATATTTTGTATTTATTCTTTTAGTCGTAAAACAATGAAATAATTTAGAGATTGTTTGATGAAATTGTATATCATATATAGATGACAATTTATAATATAAATAAAGCTTTATTTATATTATAAATATTCACCTTAATGAAAAAATATCTTAACTTATTAAAGAATTGCTTCATTGATGATTTGGATTGTTTAATAGCGAATTTGCAACTGCCATTGTTGTGTCGAAAAGCCAACTGAGAACGTAGTCTCACAAATTATAAATATAAAATAGTATAATACTCTATATCGCTCGGGTAACCGGCGCGGGCTACAGGCATGAAGGACTTTTCCCGCCTTACATCAGTGACGTAGTGTTTTTATTTCATTTTTATTATCTTATATTAGCATCAATTATATTGTTTAATTATGGTGGCGTATTAGAGAATATAGTTCTATTAAGGCGTATAAGTGAAGTGATATGAAATAAATACGTGTACCGTAATTTTTTAAGTTGACTGAAAAAGTCCGTAGAAAGTTTTGGTAGAATAGTCATCATTGTATCAAGACGTAACGGGACAAGATGACTAGTACATTTCAAGATACTTGATATTATTGTATTTTACTTGACACTGGCATAATAGTTGCAACTAATTGCCATCAAAGAAAAGAAAAGAAAAAATGTATGAAGAGATACAAATATTTGTATCTGTGACATATGTGACTTACCTATAAATTTATACAACTCTATGGTTACATAGAGTGACATCGGTATAATATAATAATAGAGGAGAAGAAACGAGAACAAGTCCTGTAGAGCGTTAGAGAGTGTCATGGGATGGTATATCCCGGGACCGAGGTAAATATCCCATTTGCAATTTTCCTTCTCTTTAAGTATCTTTAGTAGCATCGATAACCCCATTTCAAATATTAATAGAAATATGAACAAAACTAAAAATCCGTTGACAGCCGATTCGCACGATGAGAATTTATTTCCTGCGTATTTCGAATTAAGAGCGAGTTTTGTTTCCTCTCCTGAAATAAATTTTGAAATATTATTTTTTTTTTGATAAAATATTCAAGAAGTAAATAAACGTACTTTGCGGAAATTTATTATTCGGAATTACTTTGCCAAGATCCGCGAATACCAATTGAAAAATAATATTGCGTGTTTATGAAATGGTATGTAAACATAAAATACCACTTTAAAATCCCGTCGAAAGCGGTCGCCACAAAATACAGCTAAGTAGTAAAACACATAACACCACTCTTTAACAATGAATAATACGTGTATTGACTTAACACGGAACATCCTAAGGCATAGTAGACACTCTTAGCAAGGTAATTCTTGACTCTCAACCATAGGCACAACGAAATTTTAGAATGATTACCAGTGTAGACTGCACATCCTATCGCCCATTCTGTATTTTTCACCCTGGATCCTCTCAACATAAGATTGTCAGTGTTTAGAGCCAGGCTGTCTTGACCGGGGACCTCCAGACGGCCATAGAATGTGTATAAGTCAGCGACTGGATGCGGAATTTCAATCCTCATGCCTTGCGGTAGAATGTCTGTTAAAGGAAGTGTAGACTATTAGAAATTTAAACATATATGGCAAGAAGATTTTCTAGTTAATGCGGTATATAAAGTAGCTTTATGCTGTTTGTTATGCTGTATGTTGAAATGTTGAATGTTGAAAAAATTCCAGATGACCCCGGTAGCAAGAAGCCGATAGAAGGATTCAGTTAGGCTGGGCAGCATTTAGGAAACTCCGTCCGGTCTTCTCGTCGCCCATACCTCAGAGCCTGAAGACGAAAGTCTTCGACCAGTGTGTCCTACCCGTACTCTCCTTTTTTTTTTTTTTTTTATATTTTCACGCCTATCCCCTGCAGGGGTTGGCAGAGACCACAGAGCTCCATCCGCTGCCATTCATCGCAGCGAAACGGCTCGTCATTGGTCGCTTTTCGCCCTCGTGAGAATCAGGACGTGACGGGTGGCGAACCACGTCGCCGTCATTTTTTCGACAAATTAGGTATATTAAATTCGTCTTAGTGAATCCCACGAGCCGCAAGGGAGGATGGAGGTCAGCCCCAGCAGAGCCCTGCATGCTGAGGTAAGGCACCATAGTCCCCGGGGGAGCCCGACCCCGGGACGATCGGCACGCTTTCGACTAGGCTCGCCCCTAGCCACGCATCCATTGGCACGGCAGACCAATTGGATTGGCGGAGAGGAAGGGAAAAGATAGAGAAGAAAGGAAGGGGCAGGAAAGGAAATGCGGATAGGAGGGGTTACCAGACGCGGAATAAACATTTATAAATCCATATAAATATTTATTCCGATGCGGGAATCGAACCCGCGACCATTGACTCCGCGGGCGGAGGGCCCCGCCACTGAGCCAATCGGCCGTCACGTACTCTCCTACGGCGCCGAAACGTGGACGCTGACAGTCCGTCTGCTTCATAAGCTCAGAGTCGCTCAGAGAGCTATGGAGAGAGCTATGCTCGGAGTTTCTCTGGTAGATATGTTTCGGAATGAACAAATCCGCCAGAGAACTAAAGTCACCGACATAGCCTTTCGAATTAGCAAACTTAAGTGGCAATGGGCTGGTCACGTCTGTCGGAGATCCGACGATCGTTGGAGCAGACGAGTGCTGGAGTGGAGACCGCGTCTCGGTAAACGTAGTGTGGGACGCCCCCCGGTTAGATGGTGCGACGATCTGCGCAGGGCGGCTGGCAGAAACTGGATGCGTGTAGCCGAAGATCGGGCTAGGTGGCGCTCCATGGGGGAGGCCTATGTCCAGCAGTGGACTGCCGCAGGCTGCTGATGATGACCCCGGTAGCTTGACTACAACGCTTGGTTTAGTAAATTGCGAGCGGAAACTTCTTTCCTATCCTATTAAACAAAATAAAATCAAAATATCTTTGATTCAAGTACTTAACAGCACTTTCGTCATTTTTTTCTTTATTTTCCTTTTTTTTCTTCAATATCTTCTATTTCTGCGCTTCACTCGGTGTTGTGTATATCCATGGGCAATAATAACAAGTGACAAGCTTGCTCGTTTGTTTTCCTCGATCACGAATAAATGCGACTACACCAATTTCTTCGAGAAATCTAATTTCCACTAAATTTTGGTTCTAAACCTCTTGGAAAAGTATGGCCGCTGACCATGACAACCAATACATGAAAGCGAATCGTCAAGAGCACGAACAACGTTAGACATCGTTGGTAAAATACAGTTACAGTTAACCTGGAGTATATCCAACTAAGGGCGGTGGAACCCTCAACGTCTTTAAATTGGTCTCGCCGTCAAGGTTGGCGGTGGTCACATAGCATTTGCCGCATGCGGAAGCAGAACACAGCAGCACCAGGTCAGCAGGCACCTCCCTCCCACGTTTTACGCGCACGAGTGTGCCCGGTGCTATCGATGAATTGCGGACTTCCTTGATTACGCCTTTGTGAACTGTCTCCACTGCGAATAGACAACTTTGTAAGTTATTTTAAAAATAAAACGGCTTTACACACATAACCAAAATGTTAGAGGTTTTAATCGGGTTAATTGAATATTGTTTTTTTTTTGGTTTATTAGTGTTAAAGTAATGATATGTTGTGTATCAGTGTGGCATTAATTGAAATAGAAAAATGTAATTTACCATGTATTCATGGCAATAAAGTTTTAATAATATGATTAAAAATGAATTTAGAAACATCATATTTGGCTAAAGGCCTGGTAACTAATGTCAATCTATAATATATTTATGTTGAAACTTTGAAAGCGGACTTTTCCCGCCAACTTACATCAGTGACGTTGTGTTTTTATTTCATTTTAATAATCTTATATTATTATCAGTTATATTGTTTAATTGTGTTGTAGTCCATAGAGGGTAGAATAGCCACTATTTCATCAAGACGTAACTTAATAAGCTAACTAGCTATATTTCAAGAGTTTTTATGTTATCGTGTTTTACTTGACACCGGCATAATAGTTATAACTAATTGGCATCAAAATAAGAAAAGAAAAGCACCATACAAGACTTTTCCCGCCAATTTTTATTAATGACGTTTTGTTTTTTATTTTATTTTGATAATTTCATGTTATTATCATCGATATTGTTCATATTGCACAATATATAATTTGGTTAATTGTAGAAGTGAATTGAAATGAAAAAAAAGCGTGCCTTTTTAACTTGACCGCAAAAGTCCACGGTAAGGTTTGATTCTAACTTGTATCGCCATTTGATCTCCATATTTTCAAAGAAGTAATGATGTTGAGTAGATTATACTATATTGTCACCAACGAAACAGAAGTATAGTACAATTTAGCACTCTTCAGTTATCCATAATTTAGCATAAGGACTTTTCCGGCCAACTGACATCAGTGACGTTGTGTTTTTATTTCATTTTCATAATCTTATATTATTATCAGTTATATCGTTTAATTGCGGTGGTGTATTATACAATATAGTTCGATTAAGTCGCATAAGTGAATATGAATATGAAATAAATGCGGGTATCCTGGCTTTTTAAGTTGACTGAAAAAGTCTAGTTTTGGTAAAATAGCCACCATTTGATCAAGAGGTAATGTGACAAGCTGACATTTGAAGAGATTTGATATTATTGTATTCTACTTAACACTGGCACAATAGCTACAACTAATTGCCACCAAAGAAAAGAAAAGCATCGTACAATTTGGTGTATTTACTTTTTAGTTATCCATAATTTAGCATAAGCGATATAACGTGAAACATTTTGCGTATGATTAGATAAGATTCGAAGTGGGCCAGGTTCGATATTAGTCATGTGTTTGTTGACAGTCTACTCTTTGTTGTTTGCGAAATAATTTATCTTCGAGAAGTGTGACTATTTAACTTCTTTTCACGCACCACTGGGTAGTGGAACCAGCTACCTCTAGCGGCGATTCCGAATCTATACGACATTGGAACCTTCAAAAAACAGCTTACATATTTCTTAAAGTCCGGCAACGTTTCAGCAATGCTTGTCTGTGGATGTCTATGGATGACGTTGATTGCGTTCCATCACGTGACACGCCTGGTCGTTGGTTTTTCTATGGCATAAAAAAAGAGTCCACATATTTTTTTTCTAAGATTAGTCAGTCAAATTCCAATACTTAATGCCTGTCATATAATGTCATTGAGCAACCAGGAAGTCTTGACTGTTATCTCAAGCAGTTTGCTGATTTCATGTCGCTGATAGTCGCGACCTTGCGGTTTCACGGACTTAGACACTGTTGACACCTGGAGGAATCAGGGAAGAGTCAATTTTATATTTATGTATACCTAGTTAAATATGCGAAAACAACAGGTACTTTGTCGCTTATTTCATTTCGATACCCTCAACTAAATTATTCCTTATCCAATGTAGAGAATATTTTTTAATCAAATTCATAGTCAAATCTCAGTTTTCAACAAGTTTTCAAGACCTCTACAGAAGAGTCAGCAAAAATCCCCTGGGCCATCTTTTTTAATCTTTTAATTAAATATGATGTATTAAAATAAATTCAGGGAGTAATCACGGTTTAAAAGAATATCGAGATAAAGTATGTTAAAAGTTATGTCAAATCTTCATAACAATAGTATAATTTTACATAGAATACAAAATAAAAAAAAACAAACAATTGATATTTTAAAAAATATATAAAAAGAAGAAACTCTTCTAATTGGCAGAAAAATTATTGTACTTGCACAAAATGGATCCCGTTTTCAAACTTCTTCTCCACAATCGAATTATTGAATCATTTTCCATAAAATTAGATTAGGTAATTCTAAAATGTAATTCTAAAAACGTAGATCTTCATCTATATCTAAGGATCCAAAAACTAATCCTATTTTGACTGGGATTTTAAATAGAACCTTCAGAAATAAAATAGGTACAAAAAACAATAAGCAGCTGTGAACGATTAAAACGTATATGCTATTAAAGGAAAACGTAATGTACGTGTCACAAGTTTATCGACTAACAGCTATGAATAAGTTATTACAATGTATGCACGTGTTTTGAAAAATTATATATCGATTGAAATCTAGGCGGCAATGTCAAACCACACTTGTATTATTATTATCAGCATCCTAATAAGAATCCTTGGGTCAGTATACACTGTTTAAGTAGTAACTAGCTAATAGATACTTCGAAATAATCCTACGCCTATATAAAAGACCGGTGATACATCTGTAGTGCTCGACCATTACAGATTATATAACATAAAAAATAGATGAGTACGGAAAAGTGACATCACTTTCATGAAAGTGTCCGCTTAACTACCAAAAAGTATTTAAGGGTGTGTCGAATTTAACAGCCATCTATTTATTATCGAAGTGGCATTCAAATAATAGTTACTCTAAATAAAACTTATCAGGCGATCCGTGACGCCATAGTCATATAAATGAGTCAAAGTAAACTCAAGCCTATTTCCCGATAAAATTATTAATTTTTGTTTATACTTTCATAGACAAACACGCATGAAAAATAGAAAGATAATAATCATAATCATGTTCTTTATTGTCTATGGTCATCGTGAATATAATTTAACAGATTATATTCCATTGTTTTTGTTTCATTAAAAGCCTACGTAAGTATACGCAGGTTCTTTTTTTAATTCTATTAAGAAGACTTAATTCTGCAAGGTAATCTTCTAATAGAAGATAGAGAAGATGGGGAAATAATTTGAAAGAAGTTACCGATCTGATTGTTGACTTTGTTGTCTGTCTTATGCCTCAACCAGTCCTCGTAGCCTTGCTTGGCGGCTGTCACTAACACCATAAAACTTAACGGGGCGATGCTCGTGAACGGCGATACTGGGCTATCTGTGTACAAGCATATTTTTAGTTCCAATCTATGTATTTTAAGATGAATGTATTAAAAATATAATTTAACACATAACATAATTATACAGCAGATACAGGCAAAATGCATTCTATCTTTGAGCACATAAATAAACAATCATTGTGGGTGTCCTGGTTCAGATCTATTTTGCTGTAGCAGCAGGCATGTGTGACTATTTTATTTATAATAAAAATCTCCGGTTTATTTAGTTAGGTCAGCTTGTACAAAGAGAGTGAGATGTGGATGAGGCAAAAACGTGTGGTGGAATTGTAACAAATGGAAGTCTGTGGTCTCTACCTATTCCTACATTAAACAGGCGTGATTTTATGTATGTATGTACTACTACTAGCAATCAAGGATTATTCGACCTATATGCTTATATATATATGGTTGAGTATTCCTTGTTTGAAAGCAGTAGTTATAGTTGAAACCTAATTCTGCGATCGGACACCCTATGTCAACAATAAATTATTTTTGGTTATATTTCGAAATAATCTAGTCACTCTGATATTTGTATGCGGGACTAGTAAGTAGCTGTAGTATACATACATTGTAAATTTTGAATGTTTTTAGTTCAAGTTCTTCATAAAATATGTAAATATTTCATAGCACAAATGCAATTACACTTATAATTTTATTCATATAAATAAAAAAATATAATCTCATAAACCAAATATAACATAATTTAAAAAAGAAATAAAATCTTCTGCATAGCTTCAATGTGAAAGCATGTGAAGTGCCAGCAGTGGGACATCTCTCATGTCTCAGTTTTGCAATTTTTTAAACTTATCTACTAATTTTTAATTTTACTATTTGTATTTTTATATTGTAATTTCTATTGATTTTTTTATACCACTTCAATAATTGAGTTTAATATTACTATATTAATCTCAATTATTGGAGAGAAAGGGCACCAATCTCAAATTTTTGGTTCGTTACGTAAATATCGTAGATTCTGAACTATTTTTATATATTTAATTTATAATACGAATAAATCAATACCTATGATATAGCTGGATTAACTTCTACGTAAGTTCGTCCGCACATATTTACACACTGATGCATAATCTATGAGCCGTGTGAAAATCTTTCTGTTTTGTTTATGTCACTAAGTATAAGCCCGCTTCAACTGATTGGATAATGGTGTCATTACTGTACAAACTACTGTTAATTAGTTCTTGATATAAGTATGTTGTATGATTATCACATCGAATGTTTTGTGATTAAACATATTGTGGGAATAAAGCTAAGTTACTAAGAGAGCTAAGTACTTGCTTGTTTGCCTTCCTATCCCAAAAAAAATATTAATTATATAATCTTACGATATATACCTTTAACAGATTAAAAAGAAAATAAAAGAAAAACGATTACAATACAAACCAATTACAATAGCGATGACAGTGACAATCAAGAAGTAGAAGTTGACCACTCTCCGGAACTGTTCCGTCAGATTCTTCGGCAAGAACATGAGCAGCGTGTACTTGGACGTCTTGATTTTGTTGTGTTTCTTCTTGCTACTTTCCGCCACCACTCCCACTTCTATCAGCCGCGTCTCCGATGCTGCGGAGATCTTGTTTGACTAGAAAAAATATATGAGCTTTTTTTAAAGGTACTACATAGCGTATAAAGATCATTATGGGCGTTAGGTGTTATTTTTCGAAATCTATTATTCAGATTAAGAGTTAACAAATACCTTACTAAGAAGAAAAATAATATTGCGTGCATACGAAGCAAAACACAGAACACCATTTTTCAATAACGTAGACGATCTTTGTTTAGTCTTAAGATGAAGCATCCTCAGGCACCCGCATTTATTACTAATTAATTTACAGAATTGGAATCTGGTTCTGATTCATGCACACAATATTATTTTTCGAATTCGTTTTTTCGCGGATTTCAGAAAGGTTGACTCTCTATTCGTATATTATTAATTTTATTGCCTATCCTGTTAGGAAAATTGGACATCAATCACCCGATTTCTTCTCGACATACATACATACATATCGTCACGCCCGTGTTCCATAGGGGTAGGCAGAGACACAGATCCGCTACGATCCCAGACACCTTCCTTGCTTCCTCCACACTCATCCATCTTTTCATCCATCCTTCCTCCCACATTCATAGCAGCGAAACGACTCTCTGTTAGTCGCTTCTCGCTCTCGTGGGAATCTGGACGTGCCGGGTGGCGAACCACATTGCCGTCATTTTTTAACAAATTAGATATATTACAATTCGTCATAGTGAACCCCACGAGCCGCTAGGGAGGATGGAGGTCAGCCCCATCAGAGCCCCGTATGCTGAGGTAGGGCACCATAAATCCGGGGGAGCTCGCTCCCCGGGACCATGATAATAGGATTAAATACCAATAGATGAGCAGAAAGGACTGAACTGATAAAAATTTGCGTTCTTTAATCCACACGTCAAGTATGAGAAATACTACAAAACCCCTCAACTTTGCGAGGGGCCGCAGTTCAGAAGTTGCAACGGCTGTTTTAATTGTTTGACTGAAGTTGCCAGACTTACGTTTCTGAATACAGATTTTTTTGTAACGTAGCTACATATTATATACAGTAAAAGCTCTTTATTCGCGGTGAATATGTTCCATAAATATGCCGCGAATACAGAAACCGTGAATACGGAATGGTCATTTATATGGGATTATATGAGATACGTTCCTAGGTGACAAATATATAAAAAAATCAATTTAATTGAAGTTTTTGAACATTGGAATCCTTTTATTATTATGTATATACTTATTAGATCCGCGAATAAAGAAATTTTTTGCCGCAAATATGGGAATTGGGTCGCATTTTTTTAATTCGCGAATATTGAAAACGCGAATGAAGAAAGCGCAAATAAGAAGGTTTTACTGTACTACATATAGTAGCGGTTCATCAGGGGGTACTTGTTCCGACTCTAATATACGGAAGTGAAAGTTGGGTTTGCAGAAGAGTCATGAAAGCAGACTGAATGCAGTGAAAAATGAGAGCATTAAGTAGTATGTATGGTGTAACTTTGAATGATAAAATAACAAATGAAGATACCTATAAGAGAGCAATGTGGAGTAAAAGAAGGTTTTGTGACAAAAGTTGAGAAAGGGATACTTAGCTGGTTTGTGCACATAGAGTAATTGATGAAAGACGACTGGCAAAAGAAATTTACGTTGCGAATGTGGATGGAAGAGTCGGTAGAGGAAGACCACGGAAAACATACCTTGACCAAATTGCTGAAGTTTTTAAGAAAGGCCAGGTCAAGAGTACCCTTAACCGGCGGGCTTGCATGAGTAGAATAATGAGTGTGGAGGAAGCAAGAGAAGTATGCCGAGATCGTAGCAGATGGAGGTCTGTGGTCTCTGCCTATCCCTACGGGAGACAAGCGTGTCGATATGTATGTATGTATATATGTATATACGTAGCTATACTCTCAGTTGACATTTATAAATAATGATAATTTCGTGTCCTAAATTATGTACAAAATTGCAAATTATCCGGTGAGTTATGATGCAGGTGTCTTATCAATGATTACATTATTAGTAAATAATTACCTTCCAATTGTTTCCGTGTAAGTGTCCGATAACGGAAAACAGGATGTTTTATAGCTTAACTACATTATAATCAATATAAATAAAGATTATAGTATAACCTTTATTATATACATTTTATAATAGATAAATGTATAATTTATTACATTTTATTATATATATATATATATGTATATCAATAATGACCTAACTAACTAACCTAAATGTTTTTATCCCTTTTCATCTACATATCGAAACAAAAAAGCGAAATCGATGAAGAGAAAAAAAAATTATTGCATATTTCGTTAAGGAGAAAATATTGCATCGCATGGACTGAGTCTCACAGCTCTATCACATCACAGATCAATAGAAAATTTTGTATAGCGTTGACTGTTTTTGAGTGATCAGGTACAAGTTTTTCTGAAATCTTTGGGCTCTGGTGGTAATTTTTCATTTTGCTCTTTAAATTGTTAATTCATTTGTTTTTTATTGAAATCGTTCTGAGTAGTTGTATAATCTCTTTCCAACCACACAATTTCACCATCAGATTACGCGCCACAAAAATAGCTTCTATCCCCTTCACCTGGATGGCTGGCCGTCCACCATATCGCATCGATTTAGACGCAGATTTCTGTCACGAACTGTGCAGATGTCGAACGATAGAGACATAGGAGCATTCGAGAGTCGAGCGTATGTCTTTACAAAAGGCCGGGCAACTCACAGTGATAATTTACCACCAGGTTATCTACATGCTCGTATGCCCGCTGTGTTCTATAAAAAATATTGTATGTGTGTTATGTGTCACAGCACTTTTCCATTACTGGAGAATTGGTCACTAACCCACTACACTTGTTTAAGAGTGATCGGCGAGGAGACAGACTCTGACGTACCAGTAGTGTAGTCAATTCTAGATAGATAGATATATTTTTTATTGTACACCAAAAACAAAGTGATACAATTATTGATTGTAATATTTATATACAAATGGCGGTCTTATCACTAATAGCAGTTTCTTTCAGACAACCATAGGATGGACGCAATGTTAAAAAGATAATTTGATGTAGGTTGGTGATACATTATCGTTATAATGATAGAGAAGAAAGAAAAAAATATATAAATAAACAAAGATAATAGCGATATATCTACCTAACATTGGATTGGAGAAGTGAACAATACGAAACTGTTTAGTTGTTTAAACGATTATTAAGAATTTTAGTAAATTATAATATTAAAATTCTTATAAGGTAAAGAAAAAAAGATGTTAAAAATATGAAAAAGAAGAAATATTTTGCAGGAAGATCAATTCTTAAATGAAATCAAGGCTTATACCTTTTTCAAAATATCAGGTGAATTTACACATGTATATAAATAAATACATTGGTCGCGTTGATTGCTTCCTATCAGACTTTCCATCCTATATAATGTCAAATATGGATAGATTACTTTGCAAACAATTTTCATCGTGCTATTGCCTAAATAAAGTCATCAAATAAAACAAATCAAAATCTTGCTTTATGTTATTCGACTAGGCTGACTGACTTCGCTTATAAAAAATTCAAAGTTACCCGCATGTGTTTTCCGTCTTCAATAGCCGATGTCAAGTTTATCAGCCATGGTCACGATGACCACTTTACTGCAGTAACTAGTGGCCAATGCCGGCATAACAGCAGTGCCGCAAATTGTGAGAAGTAATGCATCTGACGACCGCAAATGACCACTTTCCCCACAACTTAATGATAATCAATTAAACGGCCGCAGTCAATAAAAAAAAAAAACAATTTAATCGATTTGTGAACTCTCTAGAAATGTGCACACATTTGTAGTGTCCACAAATCGATTAAATGTAAAAACATTTTAAATAAAATGGAAGTTTTTATTTTAAATGTATTGACATTTAATCGATTTTTTAATTTTAATTTTAATACACTGATATCATCCATTTGATGGTTCTTGTGAAGGCCCTGAGGCCAATATTGGCATTTCGCAAAAAAAAGGTATAAATAAAAGAAATAATTAAAATATAAAAACATGAATAGGCCAATTAGACGGAGCACTATCACATTTTATTTTTGATATACTTATATCTTCCTTCAAACCTACAATCTTCTTGTAAGGACCCTAAGGACAATAATGCCATTCTACACAAAGAAAACGTATAAATCACAGAAATAATTAAAATATTACGTTTTGAAAAGGCCAATTAGACTGGGCAGTATCACATCCTCACCGAATATTAGTTTTAACTGGTACCAAATTTCTGCGTTAGCACGTATCGTACCTACCATGTGCATGGATCAAGAAGCCGAATCTTTTACTCCCCTTTCTCCCTCCCACTATTCACATCTTATTATTAGGTAAAAAAAGGTACAGAGTCTCGGTACTAAGGAGTATTTTGGTTTAAAAAAGAAGTAAATAAGAATGTATGGCTTGAAGGTACAATAGCTTATGATAATAGACACAGGTCATATAATATCATAGATAAAAATAATGTTAAGTATGTAAGAACCTCTTTCCATCTACGACCAGCATGACTTTTGTGTTTTAGGTTTTAGCTCAATTAACTTCGCTTCAGGTTATATAGGTAGTTTTAAAAAAATACATTTGTATGTTGTTTAGTTTTAATTTATATTAAAAGATATAGTTTCATTGTTTAGTTGCACATAAGTTTTAGATTTCGTTATGTGATTGATACTTAAGTAAATTAACTTTTGTTTTATTTTATTATTAAACATATATGGATTGTGATCATTAAAATATTACAGTCTCTGGGTGGAGAACTAGGTTTTCAAATATAAATAAAAAAACTACAAAGGTTATAAATAAAATTCAAGAAGAGAAGAGAATTGTTTCGTCTAAATGTTGGCTGCCACGTCGGGCATACTCTTAGAATCTAGCCACAGTATTCTGTGTTTCTTGCTTAAGTAATGACTGTCTGGATGTTATTAACCTTGCGGACTTTTCGTTTGATGTACCTCATAGAACAAAGTCCATGGGGGTACCTTGGTGGCCAGGGATATCGTGGAATCGGAATATTAATTTGCTAGGGAAGAAATCACAAAGAAGCTCCATGGTCTTTAGCAGTGTGAGGTGTGGCGCCATCTTGTTGAAACCATGTGCGTAAAGTGAATGCAGGATGTCCTCCCAATTTTATTTTATGGCGTAGGAAGGCAAACGAGCAGGCGTGTCACCTGATGGAAAGCAACCAACGCCGCCCATAGACATCTGCAACGCCATAGGCAGTGCGGAAGCGTTGCCGACCTTAAAGGAAAGTGAAATTATGGGAGTGGGAATGGGAATCGGATGGGGAGTGGGAAGGGGAGGGTGATTGGGCCTCCGGAACTCAGACCGCTCACCGTACGAAGCGCGGTAGCTAAGCTATCACTCAGACGCCGGTTTTCGGCGGGAGTGTGGTTTTCTCAATATTTGCAGAAAAAAATTAGTAAGTATGTTTTTACTGATCATTTGACCTATAACCTTATTCTATCACCGGGTACCCTACATTTGTCAAACGTTAATCTGTTCGTCAGTAAAACTTCTATCGTTTCATACTTCAGTTCCTTTGAAAAGAAACAAAGTTGAAAGAAACTCCACAAGTATCCTTATAGACATACTTATATAATGTGGACAGTCAAAAGTTTTACTTAGCTAAGATCCGCGACAATCACATAGTGATGGATTTCCGCAAAGTAACGCCTGATTCCATTAATAATACTTATATAACTTAGGTTGGAGGGGTTTATTGTCGTCCATCAGGCGACGCTTGCTCGTTTGCCCTCCTATCATATAAAAACATAATTGTACGGGAACAGTTTTTAAAAACCTTTCTAATAAATATCCCGCATACCTACCTACATTCCTAACTAAACGTTTTATTTATTAAATTAAAATATTGTTAATGTTCTTAATGGAGTCAGGCGTTACTTTGCAGAAATCCATCACAATGTGGACAGTCAAAAGTTTTACTTAGCTAAGATCTGCGACAAGCAAAACAATAACAGAAAATTAATAATGTGTGTTTTTCTGCTGGAACGAACGCCTCGAAATGCCTCGTGGGTGAAACACATGTCGTTTACAAGATGGAAAAGTGGTAATGTGTGTTTGGTGTTGTGTATAGTGGTTGGTGGGTGGAGAATTGATGGCCGATTTTCGGTAAGTTTTTTATTATTAATTTTCTGTTATTGTTTTGCTTGTCACGGATCTTAGCTAAGTAAAACTTTTGACTGTACACTTAAAATATTGTTTTAGCTTTAATTATAAAATAACTAACATGTTTTTACAAAACATTGTTTTGTTTAGCCATTATTATCTTAACTTTAGTCATGCATGATTCATAATAAGCAGGCGGAAACATTCAGACTAAAGATAAAAAAATATTTAAATGCGGCATAATGATCGATGAATAACTTTTAGTCAGGTACATGACACTATTTTCGGGGAAATACTTGATATGTACTTATACATAGCTACCTACATTCATATAAATGTCTAAACTGATAGCGATATCTAAAGACATAGTTATAAAAACGGCGTCATTTTTTAAAATTTTTAAATTTGTATAGTGCCCGTCTACTTCACAAGCTAAAAAAAGTAAAAAAGTTCAAAGGAGTTTCGAACTGGCTTTGGCAAGAGTTTTTCTCGTGGATATGTTTCGAAATAAAGATATCTCTCAGAGAAACAAGAACTGTTGTGTTGATAGTGGTAGACCCACGCTACAGACGAATACTTTGTCAAGAATGGCATAATATTTATCTGTAGCATGAATGGGCCGGCTCGCCCGGGAATGTATCACACTCCCGCAGAAAATCGGCGTCTGAGTGGTAGCTTAGCTACCGCGCTTCGTACGGTGACCGTCTGAGTTCCGGAGGCCCAACACTCTCCCCCTCCCTCTCTCCCACTCCCCTCCCCCTCCCTCTACCCCCTCCCCCTCCCATTCCCACTCGCATAATGACTCTTTCTTTAAAGGTCGGCAACGCTTCCGCACTGCCTATGGCGCTGCGGATGTCTATGGGCGGCGTTGATTACTTTTCATCAGGTGACACGCCTGCTCGTTTGCCTTCTAATCCCAATAAAAATACCGTTCATTGTCACAATTCATCGAGCTAACAAACTGACATGGCAAGGGAATGGTCACGTTTTATGGAGGATTTAAAATAATCGTTGGAATAGGCAGGTACTGGGTATGATTGCGTCTAGGACAGTGTGGGACGACCTTTTTATTTGGATGAAAAGAATGCGCGTTGTAGAAGATCGGTTCAGGTGGCGCGCCTTGAGGGATGCCTATGTATGTCTAGCTGTGAGCTGCCATAAGCCGAACCGATACCTTCATTGAAACCTCCAACAAACTACTCTACACCTTTCTCCAAAAGTTTAATTATAACATAACATTAAAAATAGAACTAATTATTTTCGTTCGGTTGTGGAATTTGTTCTCACTTAGAAGTGAAATTAGAAAAATCTGTAAAAAATATTTTTTAATTAATCGATGAAAATTTATTTTTTTAAAAATCTTGTGAAAAATCACTATTTATTTCTTTTCCTTCATGGCAATTAGTTATAACTATTATGCCAGTGTCAAGTAAAATACAATAATATCAAATCTCTTGAAATGTAATTAGTCAGTTTATCACGTTACGTCTTGATAAAATGGTGGCTATTCTATCAAAACCTATGGACTTTTTCAGTCAACTTAAAAAGTTACGATACACGCATTTATTTCATATCACTACACTTACACACCTTAATCGAGCTATATTTTATAATACGCCACCTCAATTAATCAATATAACTGATAATAATAAAAGATTATGAAAATGAAATAAAAACACTACGTCACTGATGTAAGTTGGCGGGAAAAGTCAAATCGCTTTTTATCTTTATAACTATTTGTTAAGATGTAGATTATATATTTATTGTTATATATTTGTTTTGTATTTTTATTGTTAATAATATACTTCTACTGTCCTATTGATAGTATATCACTGGATCACACCAAAATATTTTTTTTTATACCGAGTCCATCAAACTGCCGTCTTGATTCGCTGTTAGCAATAACATTGACCTTTATATGAAAACAATATTATAATCAATGATTTTATAACTTTCTTTTTGGTATATAATAAAGGATGTATTTATCTATCCAACAAAAATGAAATGTTTTTACTATACATTTACTTTATAGTAAAATCTAAGGCGTAAACAGAAAAAACATTCATTGATTTTGAGCATCTTCAAAGGAAATAGACTATATTTTCATCTTTCCAGAGCTATGAGTTAATGAGGAAAAGATACATTTTGACAAGCGGATTACAAACTTGTCTAGAAGATCCTAATCTTTTTGTTAAGGTATACAACTGCTTAATCTAAAGTGTACATTTTTATTTGCGCAATATTGCTGTTTTAATACCAGACATTTTCATATCTAATGCTATTTGCACAAACTATAAATACTGCGAATTGCAAATTTATCGCCCATTATGTCCGTAAGTCATTAAATATATATCATTTTATCATAGAACATGAAAAATAAAGTAATGTTTTATGTTGTTTTGAGACTTGTATAATGGATTTAATATATCATACCTAGGGGTCCTGCGATCTAACTAATGACTGACAAACGTAGGTATTTGGTTATCATAAAGTGGGTGACGCGTTAGTGATTAGCATTAATGTTGTGGACAGCGCTGGCTTTAGATGGGGTGACCCGGGCGGTCGTCCAGAGCGCCGAAGACCTATGGTAGAGGTGTCGCTAACGCATGTTTAATAAAACATTAAAGAAACTGAATATTGTTAAATTTAAAATAGACGGATGACCGATTGGCTCTGTGGCGGGGCCCTCCGGCCACGGTGTCAATGGTCGCGGGTTCGATTCCCGCATCGGAATAAATATATATATATATATATATATGGATTTATAAATATTTATTCCGAGTCTGGTATCCCGCATTATAAATCCGCATTTCCGTTCCTGCCCTTTTCTTTCTTCTCTATCCTTTCCTTCCTCTCCGCCAATCCACGGTTTGCCGTGCCAAAGGATGCATGGCTAAGGGCAAGCTTAGCCTTGCGGCTCGCGGAATTCACTAAGACGAATTTAATATACCTAATTCGTTGAAAAATGACGGCCACGTGGTTCGCCACCCGTCACGTCCTGATTCTCACGAGAGCGAGGAGCGATGAATGGTAGCGAATGGAGCTCAGTGGTCTCTGCCAACCCCTGCGGGGGATAGGCGTGAATATATAAATAAAAATAAATAAAAAATAGTTTTAGTTGATTAAGAAATGAAGATATAAGAGAGCAATGTGGACTAATAGAAGGTGTTGTGACAAAAGTAGAAAAAGGGATGCTTAGATGGTTTGGGCATAGAGAGAGGATGCATGAAAGACAACTGGCGAAAAAATTTACCTTGCGAATGTGGATGGAAGGGCCGGAAGAGGAAGACATACCTTGACCAAATTGCTAAACTTTTTAAGAACGGCCAGGTCCAAAGTACCCTCAACCGGCGGGCTTGCATGAGGAGAATAATGAGTGTGGAGGAAGCAAGGGAAGTATGCCGAGATCGTAGCAGATGGAGATCTGTGGTCTCTGCCTACCCCTACGGGAGACAGGTGTGACGATATGTATGTAGTTTTAGTTGCCTGATAACCCGCGATCATGGACTCAGAAGTTTAGCTGATGACGTATGATGTTACAATATAATTTTACACAATAATGAACTGTGTATAATTATATTGTACCATCATTGTCATTTAATTTTTTACTATCATCAGCAGTGAGGATTTATCTAACTGTCATATTCACTGTTCCATATTGTCATATCACCATTGTTAAGTCAGCAAAGCTTCCTAAATTCAGCACTTGACTGTTCAAGGCTCAAGATATAGTTACATCTCTAATAGATTTTAGGGGGGGGGGGGGTGCTATTGTGAAATTAAGACTCATTTCGCATTTTGGAAATGGCTAATCTTGGTACGGCGTCGTCTTGTCTAATCAATTTTCTTGGCACGATGTGAATTTCTTTTGTAGTTTTATACATCATTAAGTATACAATGAAAACATATTTATCACATACACAATATCAGTTTTTTTGTGACATAAACTTGAATATAAAATCATAATATCCACTGATTGCTTGAAAGTTACGTATTTCTTTCTAGTATACATTTGAAAAACTACAAAATTCATACTTTCGGTGTTCTGCCTATTAAGATTTAAATATAGAAAGAAGTCATAAAATGTTACCAACATCTGTAAATCTCATTCAAGATAAACTGTTCTCTAATTGATTTTAAAGTATATATTATGTTTTAAAAGTACTTTTGAGGATAACATATGTAAGAAATGATTAATATGTTAGTCTTCCTTCCAGTTACCATAGATTAATCAAAAATAGAAATTAAAAAAAAAGCTTACATGGCAACAGCAGCATATGAATGAGACGCACGCGCACACACATTCCCGGAATCTCCGCAGATTATTTCTTAACATATCATTAACTTTCATTGTTATTTTTTGATCTGCACATCACGTAATGCACATTTTGAAAAAAAAAATACGACGTTAGTGACCGTGGAGAGTTAAGTGTAAATATGACAGACTACAATCCAACTGGCCCGATAGCGAAAGCTATCTTATCAACGTTCAATATTATCAATAAAAACGCCAAACACCTGCTAGGCCTAGACCTTCCATTTTTGTGTATTCTGATAACTGCTTTGCTTATAATAGGTGCGGTTACCCTGGTTTAAACTACATTCCTTACATATATTTTAATTTCTCATGGGATGAGTGGATGACTTTCGACAATGATTGATTATTTATTATTTTTTATATATCATGAAATAAATAATAAGTAGTTCTTTAAACAGAAAAAAATGAGTTATGTCATTTAAACTTTGCAAAATCGCACTTTGGTTTATGCTTGTAAACATTATTTTACTATGTGAAACAATAGAATACAAAAAAACTATTAACACAGATATTTCTGGTAAAACTTGAACAACAACATTAATTTGTCAGTATATTTATGAAGTTTTTCTCAACTGTAATTTTAAATTGTTTACATTTTTGAATTTTTTATGTTTAACTAGAGAAATTTTTAATGTTTCAAGTGTGTGAACTCAGAACCAGGAATTCTATTCCATTCAAGTGTACTTTAATTATATAATTAAATATATATTTACTAAATACAAAAATCAACATAAAAGCTTCTTTCCCATGCCAAGTAATCTTTGGTAAAGGTAAGTTTTGGAATGTTTTTATAGTGGTAGAGCCACGCTGCAGACGAATACTTTATCAAGAATGGCATTATATTTATCCGTAGAATGAATGGGCCGGCTCGCCCGGGGAAGTACCACACTCCCGCAGAAAACCGGCGTCTGAGAGGTAGCTTACCTACCGCGCTTCGTACGGTGAGCGGCCGAGTTCCGGAGGCCGGAGGCTTTGGTGGTAAGTTTTCATTTTGTAATTCATTACGTTTTATGTCATTTTACTTTTTTCCAGAAAGTGAATATTTGTAAGATTTCAACGATTTAAAAAAGATTATTTGAAATGGATATTTCATGTGATAATATAAATTTTATAATATAAAAAAAATCGAGAAAAAATAAACATTTTTCATCACATTTGTAGGGTATTCAAATATTATTGTGTTTTAATAGATTTATTAATAAACTGTATGAATCATAACATATTCTTACGTGATGATAAAAATTCTGTAAAATTATACAAAAAAAAAACGGTTGTTAATTCAATACATTTTTCCTATATTATAAATAAAGTGTGGTGAATACAACATATACTGCATTATTCACTAAAGAGTTATCGAAATGGTTGTAATACCTAACTTTATGTATAAAACGTGTTAGTTTGAGACATGAATCACTCAAGCAGCAATTAAACAAAGATATAATTGTTATATTTTAAATTTAAGTTTAATAGTACCAGTAAAAAAAATGTATACTTTTAACTTTGCGCGTAGACCTTTCTTTCATTAATTTTCCTGGTGAATTTTACTTATTTTTAGTGTCCTGAAACTTCGTTTACGACTTGTAGATATTGTCAATGGAAGGATTTACCCTGAATAACAGGCGTCTTAACCTTCCTATACCCGCGCGTTTGTCTGAGAGACCGACAGAATGATTTTTCGATTTTAAATAAAGAACGAATAATGCTAGTTTAATGAACTTTCTAGTACTTGCCTAATTTGATACGACCTTGAAATTGACGTGACGTGTGACCAAGTTCATTAAACTAGCATTATTCGTTCTTTATTTAAAATCGAAAAATCATTCTGTCGGTCTCTCAGACAAACGCGCGGGTATAGGAAGGTTAACAAAACATTTTTTATCAAACATATGAATTTGGTGCCTCTTTAACTTGCCGCCCGGAGCATCAGTTTGCCTCACCCCCATAGATCGGGTCCTGTGCAGTTCACTAGGTTGCATGAAGAGATGCTTTAATCGATTTTACCACAGAGAGCCTTCTGAGGAATTGTTTGAAATAACTCCTACCCCTAAATTCCAATCTTACTTTTTGACGAAACAAAAGATTCAAAGATATTAACGTAGATTTTTATATTAGGAAATTAAAAAAATGGTTTCAAATATTGTCTTCTAATTTTTATGTTTTTCTAATTTCACCATCTTGGCACCTTGAAATATTATTTTTTACTTTTCTAAACTCCCTATAATCTAGGGTAATTTGAGTCTTAGCTAAATGGTAGTCGCAAAATAAAACTTGGTAATACTGTTTTCGTTTTCATAATTAATAAAAAAAAACTTTATTGAATGGATGTTACGGTAAATAAGAATTAAGATTAATAGAAATTTTCGTATATTATTAAGTATAAATGGCTTATCCTCCATATTATATCTTTTTTTACATTAAAAGTTATGAATCCAGATACTTTAACACCCGAAGAGTTTTTAACTGCAGCACGAGATTTTATCAAAATTTCTGATAAATTATTTGATGGATGGCAAATTTATGAAAATGTGAAAGAAATACATAAAACCTATTTGAAGAAGGACTGTTTTTTAAATCAAGAATTTAAAGATGAAATTATTTTGTTGAAAGCAGAATTTGTGATATTTTTTAATTTAAGTTATGGAGTACCATCTTTTAGCTTTAATATTTGGCATTCTTCTGGAACATTAATAGATTTGGAAGAGATTCAGCAAATGACATTTTGTCAGTAAGTCATATAAAGTTATGCTTAATGTTGTTCATAAGAACATATAAAGTTTATTTGTTATAATAATAAATAATTAATTACAGGATTAAAAAAAAAGATTTCTACTCTGTAATAACACAACAGGAGCATCCTTTGTTTTTCCGACCATACTTCATTGTGCATCCCTGTCACACAGCAGCTCTACTTGTCAACTTTAGAGATAAATCTAAGAACATTATAGTAACATTCTTAAGTCTTATTACGCCATTGTTAAAATTAAGTCTACCATTGGAATATGGTTTATAAAAACTTAATTAGAAAGCAACATACATTGTTTTTGATAATAATTTAGTTTAGTATTATTTTCTAAAATTATTATTGTTGACTGCTCCATTAAAATCCTATAGAAAAATACTCCTATAGAAAAATCCTATAATAAAATATTTTTAGAACATTTTAAAAATTATTTTTATACATCATAAGAAATAATTAGTGTAAGATGTTTTGTTTTATGATTGTTTGAAATTTATATAATTTAGAAATCTAATTGGATAGATAGGTTATAATTTATACACAGTATAACTTCAGTATTTCCATAGGAAGGCCCAGAACGGAGATTGTAACTTTTATTATCATGAATATTTAAATTTGCGAATATTTAGAAACAAATTAAAATATTCTATAAAATTAAATATATTTTATTTCTTTTAAGTTTTTTTTTTCATTAAAAGTAAAAAATGCCATTTCAAAATAAGAGCAACTTTGTACAACTGAACCTTTTTTGTGTGAAATAATCATTTAACTTTCATCATCATCGTTTGACAATGCAAAAAGGCCTGCAATTTAAAGATATGCTGAGTGATATGACTACATAGTAGACATTTATTAGAATTATATGACAACTGCCAAAAAATACACAAAGGAGGTTACAACATTTGTCCCATTTAATTCAATTTCATCGATGTGGCCGTTTTACCATATATTGGCTTTGACTAGGTAGCACCAGAGTAGCCGCCCCTGAAACAACAGGAGAGTCAAACACTGTAAGACTTCCCACCACCATAGTGTATCAATAGGTATCTCCCATGCATCACAGGATTTTGCTCTACCCGTGAAACGCATCAGCCACATGAACCGGCATCTACAAAGGCAAACATGGTCTGATCTGCATGTGTCTTTCCCCACTAGGAGTAGTAACAATGTAGGAATACTTGTATGCATGCAGCTATCATTGCAGGTTGCCATGTCATATCCTAGATGATATGACATAACAACCTGCAATATAAAGAGCAGACGAGTGCTGGAGTGGAGACCGTCAGTCGGCAAACATAGTGTGGGACGCCCCCCTGCTAGATGGAGCGACGATCTGCGCAAGGCGGCTGGCAGAGAGGTTAGGTTAGGCGCGCCTTGAGTGAGACTTAATTCCAGCAGTGGATAGCAGCAGGCTGATATTGATATTGTATTTATGGTAGATTAGAACTAATAAATAAATTTTAGAGAAAATAAATTTAAATACTTTAAGTAAATGTTATTTTCATCTACTAGTGTTATCATTTAATAATATAACTTCATATAAAACTTTTGAACAACCAAATAATGTAGTTTTTACCAAGTACTTAGTTGAGTTAGAAATAATATTTTGTTTTAATAAAGCAAGTCTGCTTAATTGCACCTCTTAACTCAAAATCTTAGATCGTAAGCTTAATTTGTAACTAATTGAGCAATAGCTTAGACGTATATAGGAATTGGGTAATATTAAACAATCAAATTGGCAAAATTCGAGCGGTCGGGGGTTTAATTTACGCATTGGGATCAGTATCAGTATCAGATATGTAAGGGCTACAGGTATTTATTCCGAGTCTCGATGTCCTACTAATTCGCCTGGGACAAGTACGACCATTTTCCCACAAAGGGGAAGCCCGTGTCCACCGTTGGACGTACATATGTGAGTTGTATACCTATATGAATTGTTAATATTTATTGGTTTTGTTCAAGTTCTCCATAAAAAATAAAATATTATTATTTATATTTCTTTCACGACACGGGGATGAACTATCGATAGCCAACATCTTATACAAATCCTCTTTTTAGTTTGGAACTTTGTTTGCATTGGCGATTGAGGATTTCGTAATTTATATTTTTGAAATAAAAAAATATATATGAAATTAATAGTAAGTTGTTTTGATTTGATCGGATTAATTAAATATATAATGAAAATAATTTATTATTCTATATTTGCGTTTCGTTTTAAAAAATATTCTATTTTTGTTATCGATAATTTCTTTAGTTCTGTTGATATATAATTACGTACTCTGTGGTTTTATTTTGTTGTTGTTTTCGATAAGGCCTAACGACTTTAGAGAGTGAACTGTTATCTTTAAATATTCGGTTTTTCGTGCGTTATCACTTGGCTTGTTATCAGTAATTTATTATTAACAATGTTCTATTATTTCCTGTGGTTCGACTTAAATGTAATTTTATTTTGTTTTACCAAGGAGTAGTTGGTAGGTTATGCACGTGTGCGCCCTTAAAATATATTTAAATATTTTGTTTGCTACATAGAACTTTTCATTGGTAAGTTCCAAAAGTATTGAGCGATAAAAATACTTTAATATGTTACTTTGAAGTTAGATCTAAATGCATTATATTCTAATTTCAAAATAAAAACAATCATGCAGAATTCAGTAATAATATTTTAATGTTGAATTTTAGATTGAGTATAAAAGATGAATATTTTAAAAAAAAATTGGTTCACTGAATCATGTGACATGTGGCCTGGGAGTACTTTCTCATTTGAAGTGACAGAAATACTTCACTCGGAAAAGAGTCAGTATCAAAATATTTTTGTTTGTGACACAGCAAGTCTTGGTAGAGTTCTGGTGCTTGATGGAATTATACAGTGCACACAAAAAGATGAATTTTCCTATCAAGTAAGTCAACTTAATTTTTTAATGGCATGAATGAATTGTAGTAAATAAACGAAAGCATACAGTGGACCCGTAGTAATTTGATAAATGTCCGATGTCGGAATTTCTAATTTGTGAGTAGTTCGGAATTTTTGAAAAATTACAAATCAATTACAAGAATCTATTAATATATAATATTAACTACAAATTATACTACATGATTCTGTATACGTCTGCTTCATAAGCTTAGAGAGCTATGCTCGGAGTTTCTCTGGTAGATATGTTTCGGAATGAACAAATCCGCCAGAGAACTAAAGTCACCGACATAGCCCGTCGAATTAATTAAACTAAAGTGGCAATGGGCTGGTCACATTTGTCGGAGATCCGACGATCGTTGGTTGGACGACGAGTGCTGGAGTGGAGACCGCGTCTCGGTAAACGTAGTGTGGGACGCCCCCCGGCTAGATGGTGCGACGATCTGCGCATGGCGGCTGGCAGAAACTGGATGCTTGTAGCCGAAGCTAGGTGGCGCTCCATGGGGGAGGCCTATGTCAGCAGCCTGATGATGATACTACATAATGTACATACATAATATGAATGTGGAATTTAGTAAATTGAACATCACAATGGAGAGATAATATTTTATTATAAAAATAATATCATTGTCATATATTACATATATCGTGTACATAAGTAACTTACAAAAACAATAATGGTGATACTTACAAGTTACAACCTGTCCAATCATGCATTATATTAGTGAAGATTTGCCAAAATTTTTATCTACAATCAACAGTGATAGGTGTGTCAGATTATAGGGGGCGCTAGATTAGACAGGGTCCCGATTGCCACGGGTTCATTGTATATAGATGTAATAATGTGTTGAGAAATTAGATTGGTTTAATTAAACAATCCTTAATAGATTGCTATTATTTTATTAATTGTATGTATGTCTAAATATGTATCGATATACATATACATTGATAAAAACAATTCCTCTCTTTTAGGAAATGATATCTTTCTTACCACTATGTTGTCACAAAAATCCTGAAAAAGTGTTAATTGTGGGGGGTGGAGATGGTGGAGTTGCTAGAGAAGTTGCAAAACATCCGAAGGTCAAGGAAATTGTTCAGGTAAATTATATATTTTATCATTTTTTCATGGATTTATTCCTTTGGCTTTGAATTATTTTATTCAGACTCTTTTTTTAACTTCCTCCTAGGAAAATAACTTTTAATAAGTTTAATACTGTATACATTGTATATTAATACCATTTACATAGTTAAACTACTATTAGAAGGTCATCAATGCCTCATATGATTCAATGCTGGTCACCGGATGACATGTTCATACATGCATGTTACATTCATACATGTTATTACCTCGCCATAGAAATAAGATTTGCCCAGAAGGACATACACTTAATACAACAAATATGACACCTTGTCAGTATCATCAGATACACCTTACATATAATGTCAAATGAAATAGAAATTGCATACTAAGCCTCAATTTTGCACGTGACTGGCTACTGCAACGATTATCTGCACCCACATGAGGGCATTTGATTGACTTCTTCATGTGTTTTTCACATCATGCACTGGTGCAAAATTAGCTGTGAAAGTGTTACACACGCATTTGCACCTTTTATCTGTCCCTAAATCCAATGTACGTTATAAATAAGGAAGTAATTTATAACCATTAAGGCATTTGTATGTGCAAATATAGAACTTGAATCTATATTTTTTCTAGTCCAATTTCATATTTTTTTTAATATAATTGAAGAATAATTTGAATGCATTGATAGACTTATTTTATCTAGGATTTGCAACCAGACCCCTGGCTCAAATGTCGAGCTCGCTAACTATTGAGCCCAGTGAATATTTGATGATTGGTATGTTTCCTTATTCTTTTGGATTTAAACTATTTATGATTACCGTACATTTTCAGGTGGAAATCGACGCGAAAGTAATAGAGGTGTCCAAAAAGTATCTCCCATTCATGGCGGTGGGATTTGAAAGCGACAAGCTGACACTGCACGTCGGCGATGGATTCGAGTTCATGAAGAATCATAGTAAGGAGTTTGACGTCATCATCACGGATAGCAGCGACCCTATAGGGCCCGCGGTTAGCCTGTTCCAAGAGAACTATTTCGCTCTAATGAAGAGCGCACTAAAACCTAACGGGATCGTGTGCTCGCAAGCGGGAACCTTCTGGAACGATTTCGAATTAGTAACGAATACATTAAACTTCTGTAAAAATCAATTTCCAACGGCGGCTTACGCGTACACATCTGTACCAACGTATCCGTCTGGCCTAATCGGTTTTGTCATAGGTTCATTGGACCCGAGTGTCAAATTTGACAGGCCACAGATTATATTCACGAAGGAGGACGAACGGAAAATGAATCTTAGGTACTACAACAGTGAAGTTCATAAGGCTGCATTCACGTTGCCCACTTTTATTAGAAACCAACTGGCTTAATACGGTTTTTTAATTGTACTTAAAGAGCATTTTTTAATTTTTTTTAGCATAATGTTGACTGTTTGTTGAGCGTGACCAGATGCTGTAAAGGGCAGGGTGAATTATTTACATTATTCGCTACGAAACAAAAGTACGCTCATAGGTAGTCAGGTCGTTTGTTCTAAGCATACAAAACTAGAATTGATAATGCGTTTTTGAGTTGATATTCGGGCATAGAAATGTATTTTGTTTTACTTGCCATAGTCTCATGCAAAAGAAAACTGCTGCGATTCTTTGTTTTTTCTAATAATAATATCTTTATTGCCTCATAATATACACAAAAACATAATTTTTCCAGTAGCGCTGGTTTAAAATTACCCCCTTTTTGACATTTTATTTAGTTTTCATTCATCTGATCTAGAAATAATTTGTATATTAAACACAAAACTGGTACAGTAGTATCTCGAATATATAGAGGCCATTTAGAATTGAAATGTTTTAGATTTTTTTTTATATTATCTTCTACGACTTTTAATCTCATAGCATAGCTGATAGGTAAAATAAAGTTACTAAAATCCTTTTATTCTTCTATATTTTGACATTTTTTTTTAATTTTTAAGCTTATGGACTAGAAAATGTATCTCGCTGACTTTGTCCACAGCAATCATATATTTTAGTAAATAAAAAACAAATCATGATGGGTCCAAATGTATTTACAATACTATAAAATAGTTTATAAGTGTTACCTCAGAATCTATGTTGAATACTCAGAATTTATTATTCTACTACCGCATTCCAATACATTCCTTAGTAGATAATTTTATAGTTTTAAAATTGTTATTGTAATTTCTTTAATTTATCTCCACTATTTTATTGTAGTTTATTATAAATTGTCCTCAATGAATTGCTCATGTATGTGTTGTGATACATAAATCGAATTAAGTAACTATTGTTGTATATTTTTTTACAATTTTTTAATCAAATGTTGAATTGGGCACAATAAATTTTATTTAATTTACATGTACTGGATTTATTTATACCAAATAAACAAATAATACCGGAATCCTCAGTTAAAGCACCATGTGTAAGTTTGGAAATATTTGGGAAATTTAAGTTTTGTAGTTGAAGTGAAACTTGTTCGTATGTCAAGTTGTAGATGCGGTCTGAGCGCAATTAGATTATTGACGTTTATGAAATTGTGGTAAATTTATGGTCAAAAATGTTAGATCCCAGAGCTAATAATATTTAAAAAGTAAAGTCCCAGGGGAGTATGGACTTTTCCCGCGAACGACTTACGGTGACTGACTCATCATCAGTGACAATGTATTTTTATTGAAGACGATTAAGGCGTCTAAGTGGTATGATATGGAATAAATGCGTGTATTGTACTTTTTAAGTTGACTGCAAATGACCATAGAAGTTTTTGGTAAAATGGCTACCATTTTATCAAGACGTTACATGATAATCTGTCTAGTACATTTCAAGACACTCGCTGTTCTTCTTTTCATTCATTCATTCATTTGAATTAATGGCTTTCTTCTCTTTTCTTTGATGTCAAATAATTAAAGCTATTATGCTAGTGTCAATTAAAATAGAATAATATCAAATCTCTTGAAATGTCTAGTCAGCTTGTCACGTTACGCCTTGATAAAATGGTGGTTATTCTACCAAAACTTTCTATGGACTTTTTTAGTCAACTTAAAAAGTCACGCATTTTTTTCATATCAATTCACTTATAAACCATAATCGAACTATGTTGTATACTATGCCACCACAATTTAGTTTCTTTTTGGTGTTATAAAGGCAATAATTAATAACTGAAGAGATTTTAAGTTTAAAAATATTTTATTACTTAACAGAACCATTGTTCCTTACATTCCTCCATATTTTAAAACAATAAATAAATAAACTAATATTAATAAATAAAATAGCACTCAATAATAGAAAAATAAAGACTATTACATCGAGTAGTGCAAGTTGTAGCCTGTTCAGCCAGCGAGCATCCGATGACATATTCAAACCTTTGTGGCGCGCTGTACGCTCTATGTGGAATATCGCGGTATCCATCGGTGCATGTGGTCGGTCCTTCCATAACGCACTGATTTGTTCTGCTCGAGATTTCATGCTGAAAATCGCAAATCAAATAAACAGTTGATCTATACCATTCTTTTTTCTTTTTTTTTTGCTGGCAATTAGTTATAACTGTTATGCCAGTGTCAAATAAAATATAATAACACCGTGGTATGTTGGATATCTAGTCAGCTCGTTACGTTATGTTTTGATAAAATGGTGGCTATTCTACCAAAACCTTTTATGGACTTTTATAGTCAATTTAAAAAGTCATGATACACGCATTTATTTCAATTATTTTACCTTAATGGAATTATATTGATTTCTTCCCACGTTTTTTTCAGTGATCTACACGCTTAGCTCTTGACTGTTCTATTGACTATTCCTAAATTTATAACCTCTTAAATATATTTTATAAGAATTTTTTTATTAAGATTATTAATGGAGTCAGGCGTTACTTTGCGGAAATCCATCGCTATATGGACAGTCAAAAGTTTTACTTAGCTAAGATCCGCGACAAGCAAAACAATAACAGAAAATTAATAATGTGTGTTTTTCCGTTGGGTTAAGTGGATTTATTTGGAACTTAAACCAAAAACTTACCGAAAATCGGCCTTCAATTCACACAACAATTAGTGTTTGAATAAACTGAATTAACAACTGTCATCCACTACATGTTTAAAAAATTGTTTTTGAACTTGAGTTGATTAGTAAGAAGTATTTTATTAACCATTGAAAATTTGAACAAGATATATCAAATAAATAATATAAAAATCTCGTGTCACAGTGTTTTTTATGGAAGTCCGAAATGGATTAACCCATTTTTTATTGTATATTTAGAAGCACTGATCTGAGATCGTAATCTGTTTTTTATACCCCTAGGTGATAATGATGGCCTTCGCCAATTTTTATGTTTTATTTTTTGGACAATTTTTTTTATGGCAAGTAAATACGTATATATACTTATATAGGGAGATTGAGAACTAATCGTAATTAAATTGAAAAACAAAGTCACTGATTAAAGTTAGCGGGAAAAGCCCTATACCATTTACATACCATAATTACCGATTCATATATCTCACCCAGGTGTCAAAACTTTTTGCAGTCCATCGAACAAACTATTTTCGTCCATGTCCCTCAGACGTAGCACGTGAGCAATGCCAGCTCTTCGCGCGTGTTCCGCGTTGCCGAACTGGTCCCCAAGTACCGGCACCACCAGAGTGGGGACGCCTGCGTCTACTGCTTCTGTCAGGCTTAGCATGCCACCGTGTGTTATAAAACCCACGCATTTGTTATGATCTGGAAGACAAAAACCGTTGGTGTAAGCAGTAAATTTTATTTATAACTGAAGGCAATAATTAATAACTGATAGATATATATATATATATATATATATATATATATATATATATATATATATATATATATATATATATATATATATATATACATACATATTGTCACGCCTGTTTCCCGTAGGGGTAGGCAGAGACCACAATTCTCTATCCGCTACGATCCCGGCACACCTTCTTTGCTTCCTCCACACTCATCCATCTTTTCTTCCATCCTTCCTCTCACATTTATAGTAGCGAAACGGCTCTCCGTTAGTTGCTTCTCGCCCTCGTGGGAATCAGGACGTGACGGGTGGCGAACCACCTCGCCGTCATTTTTAACAAATTAGGTAGTGACACTTTTTAGATTTAAATTATTGCCTTTTTGTTTATTTATGTAATATAATATTATTTAGGTGTTAATTTTAGTATTAGTTTATAGTAAAAAAAAAGTGTCATGAACAAAGTTTTCTATTCCAAATCTAAATTATTCCATAATGAATTTTTAGATCATAAACTGTTATAGAAATTGAACATTAATGTAGATTATGCCAGATGGATTTCGATTCCAGTATCGGGTCAAATACTTATGCTTATAGATACAGGAATCCGGTGGTAGAATACAGTAAAAACCTCAAAGTATATAAATAAAATTCAATATCTTTTAGGAATAATAGTAATGCGTGTTTTATATTTTTATATATTCACGCCTATCCCCCGCAGGGGTTGGCAGAAACCACAGAGGTCCATCTGCTACCACTTTTTTTTAAATAATTTCTCTAAATCCGTCCGCTGCGTCGGACACACTTTTGTAATCTAGCCACAGTAAGTACACAGTAGGTACTTTCTTTTAGTGCAGAGATGGTCGTCGGGTTTGTTTCCTAGACTTTATTTTTGAGGTTTCTGTGGGAAAAAAAGTCCATAGGGGTAAGATCGAGTCCGAGGGCGACCTGGGTAGCCAGGGGATATCGCCAAAATCGCTTATTTATTTGTTAGGGAAATCACAAAGAAACTCCATGGTGTCTCTAGCAGTGTAAGGTATAGCACCATCTTGTTGAAACTGTGCGTGAAGTGAATGCAAGATGTTCCCTCAATGTTGACACAAAATAATCAGTACTGATTGTTCGAGATATAATCTAATTCCGCCACCGGAAAGCCTCTTTGTATTTCGTGTTCGACTGTTCCGACAATGCACTTTGGACGTGCGTGGCGAGTTAATGTCAAATAGGTAGTCAATCAGAAATAGGGAGGCCCCGCAACAAATATATATGTCTTAACATATACGGGCTGTTAATAAAGTTTAGAAATCAATAAGTTTTCTGCTTAAAATCTTGTCAATTGTGTAGGTACTCATAGATGTAAATGTGTGTATTATGGAATTATAGTTTAAAAATTACAACTGTCCCATACATACATATCGTCACGCCTGTCGCTCGTAGGGATAGGTAGAGACCACAGATCGCCATCTGCTACGATCTCGGCATACTTTACTTGATTCCTCCACACTAATTACTCTCCTCATGCAATTCCGCCGGTTAAGGCTAGTCTTAACCTGACCTTTCTTATAAACTTCAGCAATTTGGTCAAGGTATGTTTCCTGTGGTCTTCCCCTACTAACCCTTCCATCCACATTCGCAAATGTCCAAACACAGCTTAAATGGAGTTACTTACGCAACAAATCATATTGTGGAATCCATTTCATAGCCATCACATTATCTGGTAAATTGTTTATTTCCGCTTCCCATTTCCACACGATGCGTTGTGATATTCGTGCCACAACCTTCTTGATGGCGCTCAGTTGTTTTTCTGGCATTGATGAGGCGCGAATTAAAGATCCAAAACTGACAATAATAAAACCGTTTTTGGCACCAGACACCCATTGGTCTAAATTCTAAAAAAATATTCGAAGCGCTTAACTAAGTAAAAAAAGTTTTTTATCTCTTGTTGTTTTTTTGGCAAATCGCGTGTTTTCATTATTTTTGTAATGATAATACACGAAATAATCTACATCTTGTATATGTTACAACTGTAATGATTAATCCGTAGTAATATTTATATGTATATAAATTATTTAAATAGTGTCCGGCCGGTGGAATACTTAGGCTTTCAACTACATCTATAACCTATTATAAATATGATCGAAAATTTCTTATTTGAAAGTGAAAATCTAAATCTGCTATTTTTTAATATTTGCACGTGTGGTCTTAAAAACACGTTTATACTATGGAAAAAAAATAAAGTGGTTTAACAACGCGTTAAAAATAAATTTAACTACATTTACTTACTGAAGGCAGCTTCCGCACATTTCTGTTATGCAAATGTATACCGCCTACTTCTACTACTGAAGGCGGTACAACTCTTACTCCATTCCAAGAGTGATGCGTGTTGACTAGAATAACACTCGCGTTTTTGCCTATATCATCCAACGGCAATAGTTTTCTTCCAAGTTTTCTCTCCAAAAATGCCTGCTCTTCCCATCTAATCACAATTTCATACCAAATAGTGTAGAAGAGTAGAAAGAACGTATTTTCTATCCGCTGTGCAAAATTCATTTCGTCCACCAATGGCAGAGTCATTCCAGGTACATACGAGGGGTTATCAGGTGCCCCTACTCTTGAAGGTGTCCAAGGCAGCATGGCACAGGACATTAACCCTATTGAAGGAACCCCATAGTTATCGATTATCCCCAACATGCAATCACTAGTGAAATGTTCCACCAGAATCAAATCGAAAATGCCTTCACCCTTCAAGAATTCATCAAAAATAGACGAGTCAAGTATTTGCTTACACAGTTCTAAATTAGATTTAGCAAGTTGGGTTGCGATGGGAACATGTTCGAAATATCTTTCCAAGCCGAAGAAGGAATGATGGGCATCTATTATATCGACAAATTCTATATGTAACGCGGCAAAGCCTTCGAGACTTACGTCGCGTCGATTCGGATGTGGTTTTGGTGATGGGAAAAAGGAGACAACCGTTAGACTGTGATCACGCATTAATAACTCATCGAGAAGCGGCTCAAACACCATGTGGTGACTTTTCCCGGGATACGGTAGTAGACAGAGAATGTTATACGTATACACGATTCTCCAAATGCAAACAAACACAAGAATTTTTACTATGCACATGATATCACTAGGTATAAACTTAGGTTCATAACTAGAGTATACAGAGATTATTGACACTTGATTCAATATGCACGTGTCGCAGCTGAACGCACGGTCGATATAAATAACCTTCCGTTCCTTAAATAGTTCTATAATACTCCTTTAGAGCGTAATAACCAATTTCTATTTCGATATAGAAACATGTCGTTGTCTGTTAGTATATCGTGTTTTAAATTGTATGAGAAGAAATAATAGATAGGTATACTAACTTGATAATGAATTTTCACCCTTAACCTTTATAATTGTAATAATCGTCTAACATGTAGAAGACATAATAAAATCTTACTATGTATGAGTTGTTTATACATCTAAATATAAATACAATTTCGAAAATATTTGACCACTGACTTCTAAATATTTCTTTATGGATGCTGTAGGTAAAAGAGCAAATGGGTCACCTGGTTGAAAGTAGCCACCGGCGCCCAACCCATGTTAAACTGGCTTCGTAAAAACCTGCGGTGCTAAGCAGATCGAGGCAGTACTTCACACCCGCCCACCGTCTCTAGTTATACAAAGCACAAGTTCGGCCACATATGGAGTACTGCCCTCAGCTCTGTGCCAGCTTTTCGTGCTCCTTCCATTTGACCGCATCCAACGGAGAGCGTCCCGAATCGTCGGAGACCGCAAGATACCCGATAGGTGTTATGTTTTATCTGTACTTAGATATGTATCATCTCTTTTCTTATTGTATCGAATTTATTATGGCGTATGCTCTGAGGAGCTATTTACTCTCCTCCCAGGGGGACAGTTCCACCATCGCACTACAAGCCACAAAAATGGGTTCCATCCCCATGACATGGATGGCTAACCGTCTACCACCGTGCGATCTAGTCGCAGTTTATTGTCACAAACTGTAGAAATATGGAACAATTTACCACCTGTGCTATTCTCATGTGATTTGTGAGGCATTCAAGAAAAGAATTTCAAGAAAAGTCCGGCAACGCCATATGCGACGCTTCCGCCGTTGCGGATGTCTGTTGGCAATGATATCTTACCACATGGTGACCCGTATGCTCGTTTGCCTGCTCTTCTATATAAAAAAAAACACCTGCAGTCCAAAGGGCATTGCATATTTTACGGTTAGGATAATGGCAGGAAAGAAGTAACCATGGCCGTGATACCGCGCTAAAGTGCTCATAAAATGCCTTTAGGTATTTATCGGGACGAGTCGAGCCATTCATGCTGCGGATAATAATTTGCATAACATGTGACATTTTTAATAATTACTGTCAATATTTTTTTTATAATGAATTAAATATTTTTATCTCTCAGAGCGAAAGTTTATTTTCGAAACGGAATTTAATTTATTAAATTTTAATATTGGCATCAAAAACAATTCCTCGTTAATCTATTGTAAAAAAATATTATGATTTTTATAGCCTCTAATATAAATCATTTTCTTTTGCTATCCCATATCATAATGGGAACAAACATCGTAATTAGGTACATACGTTTGTTACCCTTTCAACGAAGTGTTATGTTACAATGGTTGCATCTAATATACATGCAATGGCGATGTCTTTTAATTTTATTATATCTTAACAAAGGGCAAACTAGGTTAACAATAAGTAAGAAAGACATCATATGAAGATAGTATTATCGTTATCGGCAGTCAAAGGTCACGTTCAAAGCTAATAAAATATTTAATAACTAATTCGATTCGACGAATATAGATTAAGCCACGACAAAAAATCTGTCTATGGTTTACAATCATATAGATACCGAATGCAACACATGTATATTAACGAATAGAAAATGTAGGAAATTGAGTTATACGATAAAAATGATTTCAATTCGACGAATATCGTTTATGTCGTGAAAAAAATTCTACGTCTATGGTTTACACTCATAGTATTGACTATCACAAAATGTAGGAAAATTAATGAATTAAGTTATAATATAATATATGCAAAATCATTTATTAAATGACGTCAACGATCACAAACAATTATAATCATTTTAAATCAAAAACATCTTTTTGAAAACTCGTATAGGCAAAAATATTGCACACATAAGCCGTGGTATATATACTTTGTTTTCTGAAGATGCCAAAGCATGAAACAAGCTATAGAGGTGTTTTAGATTTTTCGCTGTAAGAATTTAACTATTATATATGCAATATATTATAGTTAAATTCTTATTTCAATATTAAATTAAATTCAATTTAACTATAATATACGCGTGTGTATGCGTGCACACACACGTACGAACGCGTGCACACACGTACGCACACGTGCACACACGTACGCACGCGTGCACACACGTACGCACGCGTGCACACACGTACGCACGCCTGCACACACGTACGCACGCGTGCACACACGTACGCACGCGTGCACACACGTACGCACGCATGCACACACGTACGCACGCGTGCACACACATACGCACGCATGCACACACATACGCACGCGTCTACACACACGCACGCGTTCACACACACGAACGCGTGCATACACACGCACGCGTGCACACACATTCGCACGCGTGCACACACGTATATGAATATATATGGGAGTAATTATATGATACGAGGAGCATTTATTATGAGACGGCATGGGGAGGCTTCGACTTTAATACGGTTTCCCGCATGTCTAACGGGAAGAGAGGCAGAAAATCAATGCTACGGGAGTTTGTAATCGTCTGTTAGCAAAAGCTGAGCCACTCTTTGTGCGCAATTTATAAATGTGTGCTAGGCTAATTTTTTTGATCGTAATCCAGATGGTGATGTTGAAACATAATATTGGTAGGTTCTTTTAAATAAAAAATAGAACTAAAATTTTAAAAACATTTTATTTCATTCACTCTCCTGCCCGTCGCCTACGTTAGTTGCCCTCCCTAGTTGTTTTATTAGATCCCCTTCTCGCTCTGCCTCCACAATGGCGGAGAAAATGGCACCCGTCCGCAGTTTCTTCAATATTCGTTTATCGTGAAATGGATGTGTGTGAGCGGCTATCCTGCAAAACGATATAATCGAAGTTCAATCATTTAGAACAATGAGGGTACTAAAATACATTCCAACGACCAATTGGTTCAGTGTGGAGTCAATAGTCCCGGGTTCGATCCTGCATCTATACATACGGCCTACAGAAATTTATTCCGATTCTGGTAATTTTTTTATGCTAGGCATTACAGATAGAACACTGTACAGAACCTGCATGGAGGAAGAGGGGTGTTGAGCCTCCGGAACTCAGGCCGCTCACCGTACGAAGCGCGGTAGCTAAGCTACCATTAAGACGCCGATTTTCGCCGGGAGTGTGGTAATTCCCCGAGCGAGCCGAGCCATTCATGCTATCTGTAGCAAATAATATGCCAACAAAATATCAATGTCGGTATTTTTATAAATCAACGTATCGTATCTCCATCTCCACTCACCTCTGTATAACCACATCGTTCATGGTGACAACGTGCGCCGGACACCGTATTTGATTCAAATAGTCCACGCAGCGCCACTGCCGGCTTCTGTTGCGGTTGGTGTACTTCAAATAGTACATGTATCTGTTCAGTATCATTTGCAGTGAGCCCTGATTCGAAACCGTATACTGTAGGGCACCGGCCTCTGGAACGAAGTTCATTCAAAATTAGAAATCTTTTTTTCATGGCACGGGAAAGCAAACGGGCAGGCGCGTTGTCTGATGCAAATCAATCAACGGTGCCCATGTAATATATTGCGGCGTATTAGAATTAATATCACTGTGTAATTGTTTTATGCAATAGACAGAACTTAATTTTACATGTATTGTGGCGCCATCTGTTGACAGATTATGTAAGAATCAATCAATCAACAGCCTGCGGCAGTCCCCTGCTGGACATAAGCGTCACGCATCCAGTTTCTGTAAGCCGTCTTATGCAGATCGTCACACCATCCAGCCAGGGGGTGTCCCACACTACGTTTACCGTGACGCGTTCTCCACTCCAGCACTCGTCTGCTCTAACGATTGTCGGATCTCTGATAAACATGACCAGAGTCGATTGCCACTTTAGTTTCCTAATTCGAAAGGCTATGTCGGTGATTTTAGTTCTCTGGCGGATTTGTACATTCTGAATCATATATACCAGAGAAACTCCGACCATAGCTCTCTGAGCTTGTGAAACAGAAGGACTGTCAGCATCCACGTTTCGGCCATGTTAGAATAATGTTGGTTTATATAAAATAATTATACCAGTGTACTAAAATAAAGTTCTATACAAACAAATAAAATCAAACATACTAAATAGCTGATCTTTACAGAAAATTTACTTTGAGAAGTGAGGTGTCTTCGAGTCAAAAAGTGAATATTATATAATTTATTTACCTGCTTCTTTACTAAATGTTTTCTCCATCTCTTTGGTTTGAGTGCTCCCCTTTCCCAACCAACTGGATATTTGTTGTGAACCTAAAAATAGTAAGGACAAATATTCAAAATTATTTTTTAGTTCAAGTCAAGACTTTTTATTTGGAATACATAGGCAAATGAATAAGTCAGATCATCTGATGTTAAGCAACCAGGGCCATCAATGTACCTTCGCAATACTAAGTATAAGTGCTGCAGATGCGTTGCTTACCTTAGGGTATCCTTATCCTGTGAATAATGGGAGGGGAAGGTTATTGTTACAGGATATGGAAGCAAACGAACAGTGTCGCCTGGTGGAAAGCAATCATACAATACCGCACACAGACATCCGCAACCCCTATAAATCAGGAATTCCCAGTGGTCGATATTGATCCTATTTGAAATCGGTTTCCCTGGGGTCGGAATGAACGAAAATTTCTTTTTTGGGTTGAAAAAATTTTTAGAGCTTCGGAGATCCGAGATATCCGATTGGAGAACCGAAAAGATACCAATATTAGTTGGGAAAGCTGAAGGTAGCTGGTTTCACCATCTTGTGAATCAATATAATTTTGTGAAAATATAAAGATTTATAATTTGAAATCATCAAATTTTAAAAAATTATTTCCTATTTGATAACAGATTAGGGTAAGGATGTGGATGATGTTTAAAGAAGAAAGAAATAAAGGAATGGGAAAAGAACTGGACCTCCAGACTCCTTCAGTCACTGTATGAAACAGTAATAGTAAAATGCTATCACTTAACTAAGATATTTTGTTGTCCTAGTTTTATTTTAAAAATATATATGACGGCGGCAGTGATTTTCAATGTTAAAAAGAGATGGCGATATTGTGCTAGTGGAATGCAAACCGGTCTTCACCATGTTTGTGTCTCGGTGCATATATCACTCTCTGTTTAATGGGAATCTCTGCCTTCCTCACTATTCCTACTTGGTACATATGCTTGCTACTCATTGGAATTAGTTAATAACATTTATTATAAATAAATATATACTATTCTTTAGTGTTTTACTTCTGATGTCAGGGCCATTTTTAAACATATACTCATAAATGTTTGAGTATTGTAATTTTAAACAAAACTCACCTAGATTTACTGTATCACGAGCAGTCTTAGTATCAAATCTATTGCCTTCTTTATCTTCTTCCGCATTTTTTGTCTCAATCTTGAACATAACATCATGTTCCTCCTCATATAAACCTGATACACTACAGAGAATTTAATAATATGATTAAATTAAACAAACAAAAAAAAAACAATATTCAATGAGGTAATTGGTTTAGAGGCTTGACTGCCTTTTATGGAGTCCATAGTCATGGCTTCAAATTCCACATCAGTATACTTTCACATTTCATCATATTATTTTCACGTTTGGTTGCCTATCCAATCCGCCTTGAACAAGTGTTATGGGTTAATGTACCATAAACAGATACACAAGTATGTGTGTCACCTGATGGAAAGAAATCACATTCGGAGACAAAGGTCACACGTTTAATACCCTCATCAGACTAAATATTATAGATAAATTATACTATAATAATGTATATACAAAAGTATACTATAATAATATATATACATAATATTATTACGAGTCTAGGTGCCCTGTCAATCAGCCTTGAATAAGCATGGTGGATTAGTGTACATTCATCTGGGAATGAAGAAAAAACATATTAAAATGATTTGGAAGTTGCTAAGGGAAGCATGTTAATTAAATGAAAGTAGCTTACTCCTTATCAGTGTTATTCTCTTCACTTTTATAATTTGATTCCACAAAGCATAATTCCATATCCATTTTCTCAGATTTGTCATCCGACAAATCTTGTGAATTTTCTTTTGAAGATAGAAATGTGTGTAATTGCTGAAATTTAACAATAGCTTATGTAAAAACACTTGTATAATTTAAATAAGGATTTTTTTCTACTTTAATAAAATCAGGGTGTTTAAATTTAAAAAGGCATATTAAAAAACCCCTCCAATCCACATTGGACCAGGGTGGTGGGTTAACTTCCATTTCTCCAGAAATGGGGGGGCAATGCTCAGTAACGGGGCATATATGGGCTGTGATAATATTTAAAAAAGTACTGTATTGAATACAGTGATGATTCTAGTTCTGTCCATATGTATGTATATTTAGAAAAGCTTAATCTATGGAATATTTTAATGAAAATTGATATCTATTTATTAACATCTTTTGTATTACATACCATGTCCTCTAAGCCTTTGATACGAAGATCTTTACCCGCCTCTATCAAGTCCCTCAAATTTTCAATGGAAACTAATACCTCGCCAGTGTAGACATATTCTAATAGTGAAGAAAGTGTTATGTATGAAATTTTCTGAAAAAAAAAATGTATGAATAGGTCTATATTAATTTACAGTGACACTCATAATGAAAGGTTTGATTTCTATGTGTACCAATTTATTGATATAAATAAATTTTACATCTAGGCAAACATGGTCACTACTCATTGGAAATTATGCTAAAATATGTTATTATTGTAATTTTATGCTAATTATTGTTAAAAAGAAATATTTATGAAGGAATTTCATACCTATAAACAAAAATTATATAAAATTACTAATATCATGTGTATGAATGATTCAGCTCGGTAGAAAGTATCATACCCTTACAGATCACAAGAACATAAAAACTCATACGAGAAAACTAGATACAGGTAAAACAAAATGCTCCATAGATGCCAACCATAAATTACATCTTGTCACACAATATCACTCTTTTACATTTCAAGAGGTTTTATATTATTGTATTTTACTTGACACTGGTATAATAGTCAAAATTAATTGCCATCAAAGAAAAGTAGTAATTTATAATTTTTAAATTGCAATATATGTAGCATCACTATGGGAAGAGGTCACATAAAAAAGGAAATAAGAGCTCCAAAAATCATGAAATGTGTGTGCCATTTATGGATGACCCCATATGCAAAGTGAAATATGCATATTGGCATTAAAAAGTACATACATTCAAAAATATGACTGGATGTTGACATTGGGCTGAAGATATGAGGTCCTTGATGTAGGGACTTGCAAGGGCAAGTATGACTTGATGTACTTTCACTAGGTGGCCATCTGCAGCTAGAGTCATGTCAACAAACTCCCCATTCTGAAATATTTTTTAAGAATATATTTTTTTGTCTGGAATGACCTAAGTTTAAGGAAAAATTAAAAAAAAAATTATTAGATTGTTTGCTCATTTCTGAGCATTGTAATTTTTTACACTTTTTCCTACATGTATATTACAGACAATTTATGACACAATATGGCAACAAATCTGCTTCCACTTCTGATGGCCCTCTGCTTGATCTATCTCAACGGAAGTTTTCATATCATATACAATGAAACAGTCATTATGAATATTACATTAAAATTATAATATATCAATATAATCTCTTGTTTTGTTACTTTCTGAACTGTTAAAACACAAACACCTCTACAAGATTTTTTTGATTGAACCTGATTACAGAAAGTAAGAATGTCCTCCAATTGAACTGATATTCATTACGCTTTTAAATTATTTTTACAAAAACTCAAATTAAATCTTAAAAATGATGCCAATATTTTGAAAAACTAATGAATTAAGTTCACTTTATAACAATCTCTGTTAATCTGAAAGATTTCATTGTAATTATTATATTATTTTAATACGTATGTTTAGTAGATAATTAAATATAATGTATATAAAATAAAAACAAGAGCACCTGTGTATGATTTGTCGTACAAAAGCTATGTCTATAAGCGTTAATACGAAAGAGAATGTTGTCACCATCTTCAGTACTTTGCACAAGTAAACAAATTAAAAGCGGTGATTCAGTTAATATAATCATTTTGGTAGACAAAAGTATCTTCAGCTACATATTTAAACAATCGTGAAATTGTCGATGTGTAAATATGCACACTGATTAAATATTGTTTTACTTGTAAATACTAACCTGTTGTAAAGAACTTAGACCGGTGCAGACATTTTTTACATGCGATTCACAAGTCAAAGAAAACTGTGAATGCATTATACCTGTACTTAGCTTTTATTATAAATTTTTATTTTCTTTATTTTTATCGTTTTGTTTATTAAACGAAGCTATTAATCAATTCAATTTTTATTGGTTTGTGGTAACTATTTTTGAATTTTGCCAGTGTCATTAAATAATTCAATTTTGTTTATGATAAGTATTAGTGAAATTTCGCCACTGTCAAGTCAGTGGGATAGAAGTACGACTTAAAGGGTACGTATTCTTAGTTTCTAATTTTGGTATTCTCACAAAATATAGAATTCTTATTATTAGCTTTACTACTACACTTCAGTCAGGGAGTCAGAGGTCTAACCTCTAATCATCCTCTTCCCTCCTTCTACATTGCACTGTTACTGGTTAGGTAGGTTAATAGAAGTAATTATCCAACCATCCAAAAACCAACGAAAGACAATAGATGTTTAATTATGTATCCTGCGTATTTAAAACTTCTAGTTTTTTCATGGAATCATCACCTTGTATAAATCGGAGATGATAACAATCAATTGATAATGCTGGCAGTTTTGAAACTTACTTGTTAAGTATATTTATAGAAAAATTGATATAGTTAAAAAATAATCTGCTGTTATAGCACAGCTGTTAAACGCATGTCCATATGCCTCAACATACGTTATTGTCTACATTGCTCCAAGAAAAAAGAAAGCCATTGTATTTTAATATTTTATTTTATAGCAACACCTTTTTGAGTTAAAGTATTATCTTCGTATGTTTCTAAAACATCTGCCAAATGTTCATTATCTCTAGGCTTCTTAAATTGTCTTCTTTTTTGTGCGACCTTCTTTCTTTTTGGCACTACAGGTTTTCTGGGTCCATGATCTTGCATAGATTTGATACCTTGTTTCTCCAGATATTCCTCAATTTTTGCATCGTCCATTGCATCTACTGCAGTAGCGCGCCATAATTTTACAAACTCCTCATCCACCTGTTTTAAAAACAATATTCCAATGTAACGGTTTCTGATAATAAAAGTTGTCTAGTCTTAGAGGTCATTGTAGGTAGATCAGTTTTTAGTAGAAGTAGTGGTATTTATGCCAGTGTGTAAAATTCACAAATTGCAGAAGTCATTTTAAGTATTGAATATACTTACATCCATGGTTGCAGTCTTGTCGTTATAGAATAATATTTTTTTCTTATCTGTAGGCCTAGTTATATAGAGTATTTCTTGTGCTAAATGTTTTAGAGCTCTCTCACAGTGAGGCAATGATTCCTGTACATCTTCAAGTAAGATACCTCCAAGACCTTTTAAGTCTTGTTGTTTTAATAATCTGAAAGATATATTGAGAGTATTTTTCTTGGGTAATTTTCTTTTTATGTTAATACTACATTAAAATTTTAAAAACATTGTTTATTAAGTAGAATATATGTAAAACAGTCCACAGTTAAGGGTGATTGAATAGGGAAGGGTTTATAATTTATATGCTCAACTGCTTTTGCCTTATCTAAGTTAAGGCAAAGGCACTCTCGAGTTATTCCTATACTGATTTATCTTATTTTTACCATATCTTAACCCCATTTTATTGCTAAAGCGTTAAAAATTCGACAAATTAGTTGTAAGCAATTTGTCTCAGTGTATTTTAATGTAACAATTAAGCATTTGTTAAAAACTTACCTAAGTAAGGATTTTTTATCTTTTATTTTATATACAGGTTTAAAAATGTACTTTCCATCTAAAGAACATTCTATTTTTGGGTTATTTTGTAAAGCTTCTGTTTGTAGCCACTGTAAAATAAAAAAAAAATCACTTTATTTTAAAGCTACCTAAAATAATTATTTTTTTTTTGTTACTTCATATAATTTATATGAAACATGTTATTGCGGTGAATGGGAATGAAATCATAGTCATTGCCTCTCATTCATTCTGGCTATGAACCCTCCACTTGACTCTGTACAAGGTCACTTACACATAGCCTTGAGCATACTACTGTTTGCTTACTGAGAAATATATAGGATACCTGTTTGACTTTATTGCCAACATCCAATTGGTTAGTTTCATCAAGCACCTCATCAAGAGTCAGTGGGTGATCATCACCTTCCTGATGACGAGCTTTCATATGCCTCACAATACGTGCAAGTACACCAAAGCGATACGAAGAGCTGCCTGTCATTGTTTTGTAACTGAAAAAATGACAAAAGAAATTTATATATATTTCAGTTTTACCATAATTATAATATTACATAGGTAGATATAATAGTAGACTACCTATTATAAGCCTGTTCCTATTTAAAAAGAAAAGTCCTTGATTCAACACACACAATGCACTGAGTGTAGCTATCATAGCTAAAATTAGCTAACTTATGTGGCTGGCTGGATGGTTACAAGAGTGGTGATTACTGCAACAACCTCCAATTTTGAGAAAATCTAATGTCTAGTGTACTGTCATGAATATAATGATATCGATGATATAATGATGTCAACGATGGTAATTTTAATAAATATATGAAAAAATCTTTATTTCATAAAAAGACAAAATATTTTTTTACACACAGGTACAACATCAGAATCAAAATTATGGGCATACAAACTGTATATAAACATATTAACTTTGGGCGCTACAAACAGATTAAGAAAATTATTATATTATTAATAATTATATATTAGTATTTTGAAATTTCAAACTAATTGTAAAATTATATAAGTAAATATAAATGGAAGTTTTAATAATATAAAAATAATTTAAATAAATAAGTAATATACATTTAATTTTAATATTTTATTAATATATACATTAAGTATTAAGTGTAGCATGTTGCGGACACCAATCGATAGATTTTTCTCTACACAGAGTCGTGTAATGCGGCTATAGAAGAAAAGTTATTAATTATACTTACTTTGTTGCATCCAGCTTCGGTTGGGTGCTGACCGAGCTTGATGATTTGGATTTCTTTTTAGTATCATCTTTGAACTGAGAATCATCTCTCTTCTTCTTCTCAATGCTGAAAGAATATAATGCCTGCTTCGTTAACTGTTACTTATTCAAAATTATAAAATTAGAATACAGAATTGCTTATCTTGGTAAATATTTCATGTTTGCATCTTATGGGGTTGAAACTTTTTTTAAAGGGGCAGAAAAAAAACAACATGTATTAAAAATAGTAACATTATTATTTAAAATAAAAATCACAATAATGAAATTAAAAATGCAGACTAATAATTGTAATACAAATATTATTACATTTTAAATAATGGTTATATGTATTTTATACATCAGATTTACATTTAACATGCTTAATGGAAAATTATTGTAGATTATTAACATATTATTTAATTTATTAATCTAAAACATATTTTACTAATAAACATATTTTATTAATCTAAAACAGTAATAATATTGTTAATAGAGATATTTAAATGGGAAATTTAATGTATTTTTGAAAAAAAACAAAAAAGTTGTAAATAATTATTATTAATACAATATACATGTTATGTATCAATATTAAAGTTAAAAAAAATAGTGAACAATCATTTAAGACTGGCTAGATTAATATATGGTCAACGATATGCCTTAATAAGATTTTATTCCTTAATTGATAATTATCTTCGACGAGTTAGCGACAAGAGGGAGCGGGACGACGGTGAAAGCAGCGAGCATGACAAGTATACAATTATTATTTTAGTTGTCGGGTAACCAAACATGTAGTACGTACCTTGGCGTTGCAAGTGCCTTTTTCTTAAACGCCTCGCGTTCACGTAGTAGTGCCGGATCCATATTTAACAGTTTGTGACTTTACAGCAATAAGTAAGTAGAATACAGTTTACCTTAAAACTATTTCATTTAAATATTTTCTATACAAATAAATTAGTACATAATACATTTCTCCTCCAAGCAAAAATGAAAATACTGAAATGTCAAGATTGTCAAATTGACATCAAGGTTGTGCTCAGTGTTCTAGTTTGACTTCAGGGCTTATTGCCCATGTGTAATCGGAGAATATTATACATACAGTTTAAAATGGTTTGTTATGCTTTATACAACGTTATAACGTTTTTACAAACGTTATGACGAGATACGTTTGTAAAAACGTGCATTTTAAAGGGTTTGAATATTTATTATTTAATATTTATTATTTGAATTGAATACTTATTTGGCAAGCTTATTGGGTATTGCTGAAGGAATTATATTACTCAGGTATTTCGTTTCTGGTCACTTATTGCTATATGTTCCCGTAATCATCTCATATGATGGAAGAAATGATTCGGATGGCCCTATACTAGGCCGGTTACACTATACATCAATATATATAAATTAAATATAACAAGCGCGAGGTGTGTATATATTTAATTAACTTAAGAATCTGCAGAAATTATGAATACAATTGGACTAAAATTAATATGGAGCATCAGGAAGACGGAATAAAATATACATACACAAATTACTTCTTGAGACACAAATGTTACTTTTTGTGAATTTAATAAATTTTGCTTTGGTAGATTTGCATCCAGCACTTTAGTTTAAAAGACAGTTACTTTAAATACCGAATTACCTAAGCCAACGGAGTCTTATATTTATTTAATATGGTTTAATATTAATTTTTATTGTTAATTAACCTTTCGAATACCGCCGATATAAATTCATGTCATAGGAAAAAGTCCCTCGCCATTAATTAAAGTTCAAAACAAAGAGCTGTACAAAACTATATATATTCAAATGTTATTATTTTTGTTTCTTCTTATCGGCTTCCTAACTGGGTGTCAAGAATTGTAATTCGAACTTATTGAAATAAGCTCTCAGAGCCCTAAATATTCAACATCAAGTAGGTACCGCGTGCGTGCGGTGATGCCATCAGGCACCGTCCCATGCGCTTTTTTGATGTTTTAGAGGGTTCGGAATTCGAAAAGTTAATGTTCGAGAAATACCAAATAAATTTAAATTTAGCTCCTACTTATACATGACAAAATATGACAAAGTTTGTAATACATTTATAATGCATTTGTGATGCCTCTGGTGTTGCAGATACCTATGGGAGGCGTTAATTGCTTTCTATTAGGTGTTATGCTTTCTCGTTTGCCTCCTTATCCTATAAAAAAATAACGTATTACATGTATTTATGTCGAACACAACATTTGACTATTATTTTTATATTGTAATATAACTTTTGGATGAACAAGGTCAAGCACATGAGGTATCTTAAAATATCTATCGGCCGATTACTTATAACACGAAAAATATCTGAATACAGATAGTTTATTTATTGTAAATAAAGTTTTGTAGGGATAATAGGTGTTTGAAGAAAAAAAATATTGGTCTTACCAATAACTTAGTAGGAGTTTTGTATTTACTTCACTACAAAATGTACATGAGTAGATTGATGCAAAAAATGCAACAGAGCTACTGTGATGGAGGATAGTCTATCTCTAGCAGGAGACCGATAACTGAGCGGCTGCTCAGTCATTCAGTTTCAGTAGTTCTTAGGAATTCTACTGCAAAAATAAATTATATTGTTTACATCAGATTTTACTCAATTTTGTTTCTGTAAAACTTGCAAATAACAAATTGTCAGAATGAACCGATTCATTATTGTTGTAAATAAAGCAACAATGAGTGCAACAAGGCACAATCATAATGGAAGTTTTAAAAAAAGTAAATACGGAAGTCACGGAATTATTTCATCTTGTATTGTTCGAATGAATGAATGAATGGTAATGATGTACTCGTAAGAGTACGCAGATATTACTTGCATACGTTGTATCCTACTTTGACACGAACGAAATGTTGATAATTGACTGATAGCTATGTAACTGTTTTGGGTGGCTGATCATCTTTAGATAGTTCGGTAAACGGCAGCAGAGTACCTTGCAAGATGCTTGCCTCTGCTGTCTCCAAAGCATCTAAAGCATGGACACTTGCTTTTAGCTTGGGAAATGTTTATTTTCAATATTGGTACTCCATCAGTCAATTATAGAACACAAATATTCAAAGGACATAAATATTATAGCAATAAATAAAACACTAACGAAGACCTAAAAGGCTTACTGGTGAAGCTACCTTTTTCAGAGTAGTCGTCGGATACATATACGGATACTTAAATATAATTTGTAGGTATTTATTCCAAGTAATTCCGTGACACCCGGTACCAATCCGCCTTGAATTAGCATAGTGGGTTAACATTTATTCCTCCAGAGGTCCGCGCCCAGAGTGCGTCATAGGTGGGTTGTGAAAAAAACCCTTTACACCCATAGCATTAGCAGTCTATAGTGGAATTATAAGATGTCGCTATTGCTGACACTGTAACACAGAAACCATTTTGTCAGTATATAAGACATTGGTACGTTTTAGATTAATTAAATGAAAGTAGTTCTTAATTTCGTAATATACATATAATTTATCATAATTTATGTATTACATAGATATACATATATAGGTACGTATGGTACGACATAAGCTGTAAAAGAAAAAAGAAATCGAGTGCTCCTAACCAGCACTAAAGTATACAGAAAATCGACAATTTATGTTATTCCTGGCGAATATTTAATATTGTTTACGTACAATGTTAATCCAATTATAAAGTCCAGTCTGTGCTCGCTTGAATAGTTTTTAATTAAAAGCAATGTATAAGGTGGAATGTGTTTGTTTGTTTTTTCTCTGTATGCCAAATGTGTCGTGCATGATCAATCGCTGTTTGTGGAGATTAGTTTTTCTATGCGTCAACGATTCAAACGAACTTTCTATTAAACCAGACGTAAAATTTTATCACTGCCTGTAGTTAATATAAATTTATTTTAATACTTTTCTCTTCTTATTTGAAACGGCCGCGCTTTTTTATCTGTTAAAATTATACAAATGTTGATTATTAGTTGTGGCAAATTATAAAATTCTATTACGCAGAATCGTAATGTAGGATCTGATTGAAAATCAGGGCTGGCAGATATCTACTGCCAGCGATATGCTAATGCCAAGTCCTATTCCATAATGTTTTCAAAGGCGGTATTAACTTTTTATTAGGTATATTAGATTGTCTGAAGTGGCAAGAAAATCCTATACTATATATATATATATATATATATATATATATATATATATATATATATATATATATATATATATATATATATATATATATATATATATATATATATATATATATATATATATATATATATAATAGTTGAATCACATAATAGTAATATATATATATATATTACTATTATGTGATTCAACTATTATTGAATTTACTTAAAATTCTCTACAATTTCGAAATTATTTCCTGAACATACACTTTTTATTTTCAAAATATCAATATTGTGTATTGTTGGTATTTTGGAAATAAATACTCTGCTTTTTTAATTTTTGTCTATGAAATAAATTGATAATGGAACAAATGTTAATTCATATCCACAATGTAACAAAACAGGAATTAGCTTCACACCGGTGAGTTCTTTAAAACACCAAACATAAATGTATTTGTTACACTCTGAATACTGTGAAGAAAATGTTTTATTGTCTAAATATTTTGCATATTCACCTTGTTTTGGCATAATAGCAACCTTCAATTTGGGAAAATATTATGTACCGCGTGTTATTTTAATTAATGATTCTTAATATCTAATTTGGACCTATGACTATTGGATTTAAAAGCTCTAATCGAAATTAATATTTTTTTGGGACACCACTCACCTATCGTCTTGAATTTTCGTGTTTCGTTGAAAGTTGTATTGTTTGGAAATAAACGTAGCGGTCGCTAGTTTGATTACTGCATTGGGATAGATATATCTATGGTCTACAGGTACAGGTCAGAGTCTGGATGTTTTGCCAATCCGCTTTCAACAATGGTGATGGGTTAATGTGTATTCCGTCTGAAATCGGCAATTTTTTGCCGATTTCAGACGGAGTATTGCTCGGGACTGTCTCTTTCTTCGGCCACCTGTCCCATTGTCTCTAAACAAAAATCAGGGACGCCAAATAGTCCCGTTTTCCGAAACCACGCAAAAAATTGGAATAAGCAGGTCAGACACGAGCGATATAATTAAAAAAAAATGTTGCATATAATTTAATAATAATTACTGTTTTATTAAAAAACTTTTAAAAACTTTGTTTCAATAAAGCTGGTGATTTATTTTTATTTTGCATATTTTGTTATAATAAATATAATTATAACTAATGTGAAGACTGATTGTATAGCTGCAATTGTTCAAAATAAATAGCATTAAAAAGTTGTTTATTTTCATTGCTAACTTGCTAACAGGCATATATAGGCCTACGAGCTTCTACCTGCGGCTTTGCCCGCGGTGAATTCAGTTTATTGCGCGAAAACTATTGTATGTCCTGTAAGAGCTATTGTTTCGGGATAAAAAGCAGCCTATGTTTGATCTCGGATCTTCAACTATTTCCATACTATTCATGAAAATTGGGTTAGCAGTGAAAGTGTAACAGACAGGCAGACAGACTTTCGCAATTATTATAATATTAATATAGAAGTACGGACGGCCATAGATATATACGAAGGTATGGTAGGGTATAAGCTGTAAAATGAAAAGAGAAATCGAGGAGCAGGGCTTGGAGCCAGAACTAAAGTATACAGAACATCATCAATTTATGTTTGCCTGTCAAATACTTAATATTCTTTACGTATAATATCAATCCAATACACTTTAAATTTACAACCCTCGTGATGAGCATCACTAATGAGCTAATTAAAAGGCGTTGTATTTTATTTTGACAAGATATAATTCGGAGAGTTTTTTTTAAATAACAATATGTTTGGACTGGACCGGCTGTGACAGAACAAGTTTTATATAGGCGGGAAGAAGGCGATTCGCGTGTCATATGTACGTGCTGTCATAGTGTTTGCATTCACGGCCGCGAGTGGACGCTGCAAACGACAAATAACCTTCGAGGTATGTTTCCTTAAGTAACAATTACAATCAAAATATTTTCAATTAATTTATCTATTGACAATTTTTTTTTTAAATTGATGTCGGTACAGATTATAATTTTTTTTTCTGTGAAGGGGATAATGGGTCTATCAAATTAATTTATTAGCTCCGATTAACATATGTATCCCGATATAAAACTAGTTTCTATACAGTTTTATTTTTCACCTTAAAACGAAATATGTTATATATTGTGATTAACTATAACTTTGAGTTAAATACATAGTTTTGATGGCATTGTAACGTTTTTAAATGCGTACCTACATATATTTATGGTTAGTGTGATAAGTTGACACAACAAAGAAACAGTGGTTTCAACAACAAACAAAACGGAAACCTTTTAATGATGAGGGTCCCTCACTTGACAAAATTTCCGTGTCGCTAAGGGCCACGTTCGTTGGGAGGTAATACATAAATGTAAATATAGGGTTATTCTAGACTTGTTTGATATTTTTAGGATGGCTTCGCGGACCATTTCGGGTACTGCCAGGGCCACTTATAGGAACCACTCATATTTATTTAGTTTAAATACTTTCAAATATATGTAAGTTGAAATTAGTTTTCACTTTTTTATTTGAACTCAATTTTGATAATAACTTTTTTGTATTCAGTCTTGAGTGTCTCTTTTGAATGTAAAGTGAAAGTTTATTTCGTAGTATCTACTGTATATATTTCAGGTTCAGTTGTATTGATTTATATATACCGTATGCGAAGTTTAATAATATATTTATCCTTATTCCAACCTTGTTAAACATTTCCAATATATTTGTGGTTTGCTAAGATAAAATGCAATATACATGTATATAGATGGTGGTATTGTTTTAATCTCATTTTAAAAAGTTTGCCAGGTGCGGTAAATATGCCAATCTTTTAATATAATATTTTTATTCGTTTTGAGATATATGTGATTTCGATAGGCTATAAAATTTTTGTAATTATTATAACATTTTTCATTTAGGCTATAAAACTAAATCATTTCAAATAAATGTCATGGGCGTAGATTTCAGTATTTTTATTAGTTTGTTTCAATTCACCGCTTGACACAGGCTTCTGTCAAGGCGGATCATCGAATTCAAACTCGGATTTTACAACAACAATCGGAACACCCCACGCACACGCAGGTCGTTGCTCCATCTAGCCTGGGGGCGCACCATACTCTGCTTATGCGATTTACATCAGGACATGTTCACTTAATACTTTATCAGTCCTTCGATATATAAAATTAACCTTATCATTTATTGCTAGTGGTCAAAATCGACCGCGATTCATAAAGGTTTTAGTTTTTTATTTTAATTTTATTCTTTCTACCTTTCTGAATTTTTACACATCGACCCAAAAAAAGCTAAAACGCTGTAAATGACATGTGTGTAACATGTCAAAAAATTTTGATTCTATACTCATTCGGATCGCAAAAAATACTGCACCAATAGTCTGAGTCTCATAGCTCTACGACCATTAGAACATTTTGTACAGCGTCGTTGAGTGATTAGAATATTTTTTTTCAGAAATCTCTAGTTTTTTTGGCTCTGGAGGTAAGTTTTCATTTTGCGGTTTTCTACGTTTTCGCTTTTTTGTGTCGATATGAAATTTAACCGCTTTGCTGCCAAACACGTAATATCGCATCTGGCAGTCCTAGTCATAATGGAATTATTTTAAATTAGACTTATGGTGACATTTATTGAAATTATGTTCCAACATCATCTTTTTGGGACGTAATTATAAATTATTTAGGATTTAAGTTAAAAAAAAAACAATAATAAATTTAAGTCAATTCCTTCGTCCATATAAAACTATTTTTTTAACAGCCTATATATGTTCCACTGCTAAGCACGGGCCTCTCCATTTCTGGAGGAACGGACGTTAACCCACGACGCTTGTCCAATGCGGATTGGCGGGGTTACCAGATACGGAATAAAAATTTATATTATATACATATATTTATTCCCATGCGGGGATCGAACCCGCGACCATTGACTCCGCGGGCGGAAGGCCCCGCCACTGAGCTAATTGATCGTCAAAAAATTAATTAATTAAATTCAATTAATAAATTATAATTTGAAAAATCCATATTAAGTGTCATCCACTACAAGTTTAAAAAAATGTATTTGAAACTTGAGTCGATGAATAAAAAAGTAGGAATACTTTCCCTATGTTGTTAATATTTGTAGGGATAGTGTGAACTAATAGTTAGAATTGATCAACGGTTAAAATACGAAAAAAAAAATGTAAATTTTGATTGGCGTGTGCGATACTACTATCACACACACACACTTGTCGTGAGCGCAATATTCTTAAAAAGGGTACAAAGCATTTTCTTCACGTGTCTGTTAATGTATAGATTTACGATTGAAGTCAAAGCCAGACCTAACCGATTTTAATCCAGTCGCGACAGTCCCAAACCTGTGCGCAGAAAATTATGTATGAGCATAGGCGCAATATTCGGGAGGCCCATTTGTTATGATGCAACAAAGGATATCTATTTGAGTTGCGGTCGTAAAAATTTACATCCATAGACTACAATTTAAGTTTTTGGTTTGATATCCGATGTATATTTTTACAACATTACGGTCGGATGTTCTTCATCTATTTAAAATATATAAAAAAAATACTAAAAAAGCTGTTTATGTATCTGATTACTAAAAAACTTAAAAATAATTGTTAAATGGACTATAATAAATTATTTCTCATTTGTAAAATGTTGCCTGTAGACAAAAAATCGATACCTTATTGATCTACAACACTATGATAGTAACGATTATAAAATGTATGTAAATAATATAATAAATATGATACAAGAAGTGTAAAATTAAAATACTTGTTAAACCGAGAACGACCAAATATTACGGGGAAAGATTATCAAAAATTTTAGTACCTAAGATATTTAATAATTTCTGTCCAGAGGAAGTACGTAAGTAGTAAAAATGTATTGAAGTCAAAATTCAGGAAGTTGTTTCTCGATGATTTATGATTTGACTAGTAATGTAGTATGATTGAATTAGTGATAGAGCCACACTGCAGACGAATACTTTGTCAAGAATGGCATAATATTTGTTTGTAACATGAATGGGGCGGTTCGCCCGGGACATACCACAATCCCGCAGAAAACCGGCGTCTGAATAGTAGCTTAGCTATCGTGCTTCGTCCGGTGAGCCCCCCCTCCCCTCTGCCATAATGACACTTTCTTAAAGGCCGTCAACGCTTTTGCACAGCCTATGGCACTGCGGATGTTTATGGGCGGCGTTGATTGCTTTCCATCAGTTGACACGTCTGCTCGTATGCCTTCCTATTCTTTAAAAAATATATCTACTTTTCCTTAAAGAGTGTTGCGTTCTTGGTTTTCTGGCTTTTTACTGATGATGTATCAAAAGTATCGTAGGACGTCTTTAAGAATGGACTAATTTTTACGGTGTGCAGTCCTCGGCAAAATACCTATTGTATTATAGCCGTCTCTTTTTCGCATGTTATTCTTTTATTTGAAAAGTCTGCGTACAATAAACTATATATAAATAAATTTTTGTAATGTATGTTAGGAAACGTTAGAAATCTAAATATGCTACAATATTACAGTAAAAACTACACAGACATCTTCATTTGAAGCGTGTTCCGTATTTCCAAGTTTTCTTCTTGTTTGTTTTGCGTTTCCCGCAACTTTTCTATGCCCGGGAGAAATCTATTGTTAGTTGTTCTAAAGAGTTCCAGTTATTCTGCGCAGTGTGATGTTTATAGAAAAAATATGTTTTACATATATTTGCTTTCTGTTGTGTTACTATTTGAATGCTTCAACCACACAACTCGTCGAAAGGCAAAGTTTCATCCCCACCATCCGTATGAGTGGCGACCCAGTATGGTGGGCTTTCCCAGAAATTTATTTCCACGCACCACCACCCTGTGTAACCAACTACCTTCAGCGGTATTTCCGAACCAATACGATTATTTTTATATAATCACGTCTATCCCCCTTGGCAGAGACCACAGAGCTCCATCTGTTACGGTCCCGGCACACCCTCCCCGCCTCCTCCACACTCATACATCCTTTCATCTATTCTTCCTCTCACATTCATCGCAGCGAAACGGCTCTCCATTGGTCGCTTCTCGCCCTCGTGGGAATCAGGACGTGACGGGTGGCGAGCCACGTCGTCGTCATTTTAGGATACGACATTGGCACCTTCAAAAACAAGTAACCTACCTACCTACCTTAAAATCCGGCAACGCTTCCGTGATGCCTATGATGTCTGTGGGCGGCATTCATTGCTTTTATCGGGCGACACGCAGCAAGCGTGCACGTTGGCACTCCTATCCCATAAAAAAATTATATAGTAAAGCTTAGACGATGACCTAATAAGTCTTAGTGGCGAAGCTGCCATTATTGAATTTAATGGTAAGTAGTAATAGTGAACTATGATTCAAATGGTATGTAAATGTTTTATATACTATTTGAATCAGACAAAAAAACTGTATTGAATGATCTCGATCGTTTTTTTTTATATATATTCACGCCTATCCCCCGCAGGGGTTGACAGAGACCACAGCGCTCCATCCGCTACCATTAATCGCAGCGAAACGGCTCCCCATTGGTCGCTTCTCGCCCTCGTGATAATCGGGGGCGAACCACGTCGCCGACGATAAACGTTTTTTAAAAGAATTAAAAAAATTTAAAGAACGAACGAGACTAATCAACGCAGTTTTTTTTTTACTTACAGCAAATATGTTTTTTGTCGTCGATTATTATCTTGAAAACCTATAGTAAAATAGTTTGCTTTGTTTCAGGTACTGACATGGGGGCCGGCAAACGAAATTATTTAAATATTATTTATTTACTAATATTGATCAAATGGTAAGTTATTCACTTATTCACAACCCATATATCTCACTCTCGTCTCACTGCTGAGCATGGGCCTCCCCATTTCTGGAGGCACGGACGTTAACCTACCACGCTTGCCCAATGCGGATTGGTGGGGTTGCCAGACTCGAAATAAATATTCGTAGGCCATAGTCGTAGGTCGTCAAAGTTATTGCTTGAGTTTAATGTTGTTTAAATTTAAAATTCACTCTACGGGGTGAAGTTGTAATCATTATTACAAACCATAAGGTGTAATTTTTTAGTGTATTTAGGTGCCGTGATGTGACTGGCACCAGAATGATCGCTGCGTTATTCCTCACATTGTGTTGTTTTTTTTCTTTCATGGCAATTATTACTATTATGCCAGTGTCAAGTAAAATACAATAATATCCAATCTCTTGAAATGTAACAAGTCAGCTTATCACGTTACGTCTTGATAAAATGGTGGCCATTTTACCAAAACCTTTTATGGACTTATTCAGTCAACTTAAAAAATTACGATTAAAAATACGAATTACTGGGTGATCCTTTTTGGGGGAGGCCTATGTCCAGCAGTGAGCTGCCGCAGGTTGTTGATGATGAAGAAGGGTGTGTGATAAGGAACTTTGTAGTACTGGTCTTCCTTTATTAAATGAAGCGATTTTTCCATGTGATTTGAGAATTATTCAGGCATAATTTCTTCGATACCCATAAAAAAATAGGCAAACCAGAAAACTGTTTTTTTGCGTTCAAACAAATATTAGTTTCGATCGGGATTTGAGCACAGAACCTTTCGCTTAAAACTCATATACTCTATATATACCAATAGAAATAGAAAAAAGTTTTATTTATGACACCATAATAATATTATAATAAACAAACAAAAAGAAAATAATTTTAATCTAATAAGTGTCATAAAATGGTTCTTGCTCAGCAAATACCAGGCGTTCTATTGGAACACCTGGCGCTGGTTTTCAGCAAAAACCAACGTGGCAAACCACTGAGCCAAAAGATGGTAAACGGGGGCAAACCCCCAACATTGAGAAAACACGATATAGACATAGACTAGACATAGACAGTGGACTCTCAAAGGCCGGAAACGCTTCTGTAATGCCTATGGCACGATAGATATCTATGGGCGGCGTTTGCTTTCTATCAGGTAACACGACTGTTCGTTTGCCTTCCTGTCCCATAAAAAAATGTTCTTGATTCGTCGCATTTTAGCGTGAACACGGAAGATGAAAAGTCTGCTTGGAAATGGGCCTGTGAAGACGGCAAATGTGTGAAGTCCCTTCGAGATCTCAACAGCAATGAACCCGTGTTTGGTCTGGAATCTTGTAAAATGTTTTGCAACAAGTATGGTGAGATTTTTTACTTTTTTTTTTTCGAAAAAATAATAACAATATATTTATTGGTCATTAAGCGCTTCAGATTCATCTAGGCTTGGCAGCATTTAGGAAACTCCGTTATGTCTTCTTGTCGCCCATACCTCAGAGCCTGAAGACAAAAGTCTTCGACCAGTATGTACTATCTGTACTCTCTTACGGCGCCGAAACGTGGATGCTGACAGTCCGTCTGCTTCACAAGCTATGGAGAGTACTATGCTCGGAGTTTCTCTGGTAGATATGATTCGGAATGAACAAATGCGTCAGAGAACTAAAGTCACCAAAATAGCCTTTCGAATTAGCAAACTAAAGTGGCAATGGGCTGGTCACGTTTGTCGGAGATCCGACAATCGTTGGAGCAGACGAGTGCTGGAGTGGAGACCGCGTCTCGGTAATCGTAGTGTAACGCTCCCCGGGCTACGATATGCGCAGGGCGGGTGGCAGAAACTGGATTCGTGAAGCCGAAGATCGGGCTAGGTGGCGCGTCATGAGGGAGGCCTATGTCCAGCAGTGAACTGCCGCAGGCTGTTGATTGTATTACAGCGGACATTCCCCTTATAGCGTTATATTATGCTAATTGAGTAACTATATAATATCACAAACAACTATGATAAAAGAAAAAAAACAAAGAAATGAGCTGTAAATTTTAATAAAGCATAACAGCGTCAGCGTAATTGAGTTCCCATTTCTTTTATTTAAGTAATCTTTTATTACGTATGTGAACAGTTAAGTTGTCAGTAAGACAACCGTTAAGTAGTCGTATCGGAATTATCGATTTTTGGATTTGACCTATTGGTTGAATATTGAAAATTCAATGAACCAAGACAAGAAGAATGTGAATCACGGATTTCATCATCATCGAGCCGCGGGTGGGCCTTAGCCTGGTTCAGTAATATTTTCCAGTCGGATCTTAGTTTGGCTTTTTCTCTCCAGCCCCTCACACCGATCGAAGTCGTGGATTTGGTATATTAATAATATTTATAAGCTAGTGATCTGAGATACAATCTCACCCCTTTGTTTTCTCTTTACAACTTTGTAACCTATGTGTGTAATTTTGTGGTGTCGAAATAAATGATTATTATTATTAAATTTTTTATTCATGTTATATATTCATTTAATTAAATTATAAATATTGTAATCGTATTCTGTAATATGCACAGGTCTTCTATGGCCAAAACCAACTGGGGAGACGAGTCTCGGATCCTTCCAATCCAAAATAAATATCAACAAAATAGATTTACAAATACCGAAGCGCGGTAGATCTGATTCCTTGATGGACGAGGCTGGACAGGTAAGACTAAAGTTTTCCTTCAATTCTCGCACATTCTACCCTTATTGTATATTATGTTGTCATATATGACAAATGAACATAGTAGAAGTAATAAATCAAAAGATGTATAATCTTTTGATTTATTAATTCTACTATGTTCATTTGTCAACACTGGCAATTGGAAAATAAGGTATACAATATACTCACGATATAAGGATATACCTTAGCGTAGGGCTGTAAAAATATACCTTAGTGTGGGGCTATAAAAATATACCTTAGTGTGGGGCTATAAAATATACCTTAGTATGAGGCTATAAAAATGCATTTGAAGTGTACCTGGTGTTGCAGTTGTCCAATCCGCGACACAAATCTTTAAGTAAGCACATCCAAGGTATAATGGGCTGCACAGGTTTGTCGGAAAACCGACAACCGTTGAAGTAGACGAGCGCGTGAGTGGAGACCGCGCTCTGGCGAACGTAGTGTGGGATGCCCCCCGACTAGATGGTGCGGCGATCTGCGCATGGTAGCTGGCTGTGTAATCATTAGCAGTAGCTTGCGGCAGTCTACTGCTCAACATAGATCTCCCCTAAGACGCACCACGTAGTTCGATCTTCCGCTTCACGCATCTAACCGGAGTGTGTCCCACATTACGTTTGCCAAGACGATGTAGTAGTTGTCGGTTCTCCGACAAACGTGACCAGCCCATTGCCGATGATTTGGTATGTTAACTTGAAGATCTATCTCGGTGATTGGTTCTCCGGATATTTTTTAATAGTTTCTGGGGTCAACTTTAAAGCCCCAACACAAGCATTTTATTTCATTTAATTTTTGCGCTCTTTTTTAACAGCATATATATGTCCCACTGCTGAGCACGGGCCTCTCCATTTCTGGAGGAACGGACATTAACGAATGAATGAGGAATGGCGGGGTTACCAGACTTGGAATAAATATTTGTAATCCATACATATATTTATTTCGATGCGGGTATCAAACCCGCGACCATTGACTCCGCGGGCGGAGGGTCCCGCCTCTGAGTCAATTGGTCGTGCTATGAACTTATACAGTCTAAATACAAAGTCACGATTCACACATTTATTTTACTTTAGAGTAAATTTTACGTCTTAACCGAACTATATTGAAAACTTAAATAACAAAAATAATAATAAAAAACCGGACTATATTGAAAATTTAAAGATAACGCAAAAGACATTATCACTGATGTAATTTGGCACGAAAAGTTCTAGCTTAACTAATATGGATATAATTTTTTTAGAGATTCAGACAGGTGGTGTCGTTAGCTGTGCCAAAAGGATTGACTGCTAAGGCGAGCGGAAAGGCTCTAACGGTTTATCTTATCAACGAAAATGCTGACGTCAGAGGTAAGCATTTTTTTATTTCTTTTTTCAAATAAGTGTAAAGTAAAATTGTGATATACATACAGGCGAAATATACACATAAAATAATGTAGCAAGATATAAAACAATAATTTTTTTACAAAAAAAAAAATATAACGAGTTGTTTCATGGTTGTTGTTGACATAGTATTGTTGACACATTAAAATATGGTCGAAGTATTTTTGTATTATAATTATGCTAACTTTTTCTACTTCGTGTTATATATGAAGTAGAAAATATGTATTATCTTAAAATATTTGTTAATTTTTCACCTTTTGTGGTTTGGTATTGAACCGAGGAATTGAAAACTGTTAAGTTTCCACATACAACCCTGTTTCGAGTTAGAAGAAGTACAGAAGAAGAACAGCTTTATTTATTAGGTTTTTGTCTTAAAAGTACAAACTTAAGTACTTAGTAATCCCTTTATAATTAAAACATTTTATATATATGGCAGAATATGTATTATTCTTTAATATACTTTTTCATTTCATTTCGAATATCTACGTACGTCGTGACACTCTTTAATCTTTTGTGTTTATCTTGTATTAGATACTAAAACACTTGAAATATATTAACTCCGATCAATAGCAAGGCAGATGTTAGATAGCAAATACGTATATAAGTTTTTCAAGTTATACCAATATTCTTTTGTATTTCGTACTTATTATTAGTTTAATGTCATATTCAAGTGTAATTTATTTTATAATTATATCAAATCTGGCAGATTAAGAATGACTGTCAAGTGTTTTGATAGTTCTTCTTAGCAGATTCAACTGCACATACAATTCAACAATTCTCCCACACATACAAATGGCTATGTAGAAACGTGAAAATGAACATAGGGTCGAGAAACAAGATCCTAGGACGCCTCACGATATCATGGGGAGCAGTCCTATGTGCTACGTACGACTGATATAGCGCTCTGGTTCTCCTGTGGTGAATACGCAGAACTGTCAGGCACTGTTTAGCTCGCGCCAAGAAGGTCGATGTAGCCTTGAATGAGACGTCCCGCATTATAACGGGTTGTCTTAAATCTAACCCCCCCCCCTAAATAAATGTACCCTCTTTGCTGGTATTGCACCACCCGGTGTTCGCCGTGTAGTTGCGTGTAAAATGGATCCACGTCATACTCTGCACAACCATCGGATCCCACCGATAAGCCTCAAGAGCCGTAAAAGCTTTTTGCGGTCCACCCAATCTCTCGACTGCACGGCAGCAGAGGTTAAAAGCTTTGGGTTGAGAGGAACCCACTGCCTTTTGGGTGCTTCAGAAACTCTGCCAGCCGGAAGCAACTTTCTGTGGCCAGTCTGGAAGTCCCTCAACCAACTGCGCACTCAGACTCTCTTCTGTAGAGACAGCATGGCAAAGTGGGGCAAAAGCAGCAAACCCCTTATGCTTTCGTGGGAGAGGCACACACACACTGGCGCACCTGACATCTTGTTCTCTTTGCCCTGTCACCTGCTCAGTAGATGACCTTATGAGGGCAACGGAGGATGCGATATCAGTGGCCACGGTCTAGGCCGGCAGCGTATGATCGCTGATTCGAAGAAGAAGCAAACTAAAAAGAAAGGACCTTGGTATACTAAAAGCTTAGGAATGCATGCGCACATTGTCATTGTGATAACGTTATTGTAGTTATGCAAATATAATCTTTATCTATCGGTCTTATTATCTATATTGGCACATAGCTTTCAATGTTTTGTTACATTTTGTTTTTAGTAACCTCAACATTAGCTATGTCATTATGATTTCATTCTGTGACAAGTATTGTAACACAATGGTGGTCAGAGTTATTTTTTAGTCAATACAATTTGCCTATCACAAAAAATATTAATTTTTCCTGTTTTTTTGACAACTAAGTATTTTATTATTTCATTCCTGATAAATAACTCAATAACGATATAACTTAAAAAATTATTCATAATAAATCATTCTCTCCATCAAGGCCATCCTGATATTGAGGCATCCCGGAAAAAAAAAATAAAAATTAAAGGGGAATAGGTAAATATTTAAATTGTACGCGGCGACAACATGGCGCTGCTTTTAGGATAATGAATGGTCATGGGATAATAAATTATTTTCTTTACTTTGTCAAGAATGGCATATTATTTGTCTGTAGCATGAATGGGCTGGCTCGCCCCGGGAAGTACCACACTCCCGCAAAAAACCAGCGTCTGGCTACCGTGCTTCGTCCGGTGAGCGCTTAAATTCCGGAGGTTCAAACCCCCCACCCACTCCCATAATGACGTTTTCCTTAAGGCCGGCAACGCTTCTGCACTGCCTATGGCATTGCGGATGTTTATAGGCGGCGTTGATTGCTTTCCATCACGAGACACGCCTGCTCGTTTATCTTCCTATCCCATAAAAAAACAAGCTTAGCATTTCGAGGCACGAAAAGAATATTCTATTTATTAATGTGTCCTCTTCTCTTATTGTAGTGCCCTACAGGGTCCAATCGTACATACATATATATCATCATGCCTGTTTCCTTTAGGGGTAGGCAGAGACCATAGATTACTTCATTCTTTTCACTTATCACACTCTTCAACCTACTCATCACTCTCTTCATACAAATTCGCCGGTAAAGGTACTCTTGACCTGGTCTTTCTTTAAAACTTCGGCAATTTGGTTAACGTATGTTTTGCTTGGTCTTTCCCTACCGACCCTTCCATCCGCATCCGCATTATGATATTAGTTTCATCGGTCCATAGTAATCTAATATTAATTAAAGACCTTATATATATGAACGTATGTAGGTATACACTGTGATAAGTCGTAATTTTTTCAAAATATTTTTGCAATGAAGTCTTTTTGACGCCAATATTAAAACCAATAAACTTCCACAGCTTCAGAAACAAAATGGCGGTCTGAGAGATAAAAAACGGCATATGAAATGCAGTTTCCTTTTTTGTGCGCTCTTTCGAAGATAACATATCTAATTTATACGATTTTATTTTATATTTAATCTTAGGCCGTTTAATCCTTTTGGTTATCTGCAGTTGAATAATAAGCTTTACTGCAAAAGCAGTAGTTTTCTACTCCTTTCTTTGATGGCAATGAGTTTAACTATTATGCCAGTGTCAAGTAAAATACAATAATATCAAATCTTTTGAAATGTAGTTACATTCACCTTGTCACATTACGTCTTGATAAAACGGTGGCTATTCTATCAAAACCTTCTGTGAACTTTTTCAGTCAACTTAAAAAGTCATAATATACGCATTTATTCCATATTACTTCACTTATATGCCTTAATCGAACTATATTGCATAATACGCCACCATAATTAAAAAAAAATAGCTGATAATAATAATAATATAGAAACACGCCACTGATGTAAGTTGGCGGGAAAAGTCGGCTTTTTTTTTAAAACGATTGAATTTATGTAAAAATAAGGCTTTAATATCGGCCAGGACTTAATACTATTTATTGCTATCTATTATGTTAACATTTCGCAGAGTTTTCTCTGGACATGGACGAGAGCTATACGCTGCGTATCACGGCTGTCTCCAATGACAGGGTGAATGCAACCATAGTTGGACAAACATTCTTTGGCGTGCGCCATGGTTTGGAGACGCTTTCGCAACTGATAGTATATGATGACTTCAGGGATCATCTGTTGGTGAGTTTTTTTTTTATTTTTGTGCCTATCTTAACACATAACATAACGTATTTTTACGTTTTTCGCAGTCTGCCACTGGAGCACTTGAACATAAAAGTACGTATTTAGTAGATTTGTGTGAGATAGCGGGTTTCGTAAAAAAAGATTCGTTTACGATGGGGATTGTATATATGGTGATTGTTTTATGAGACATCGGTATTTTTATAGGATAGGAAGGCAAACGAGCAGGCGCGTCTCCTGATAAAAAGCATACAATGCCGTCTACAAACATCCGCAATGCCATAGGCAGTTCAGAAGCTATGCCGGCCTTTAAGAATAGTTTCATTATGGTAGGGGGTGGGGGATGGGGAGAGGAGTTGGGCCTCCGGAACTCAACCGCTCACCGGACGGAGCGCGATAGCTAAGCTATCACTCAGACGCCTGTTCTGCGGGCGTGTGATACTTCCCCTTCTACGATCGTCTGCAGCGTGGCTCTACCACTACAAAAACGGTTGGAATAATTCCTTCCCAGAAGTTTAGTTTGTCGTGTTACTCGGTCTTTCTGGGTTCGAGAAATATATCCGCATGCAATTTGTTCAAATGTTGTATATCTTCTTTAATATTTACTTCGATTGTAAAATGCGAATTGATCAAGTTTTTTTTTATGGGATAGAAATTGCTTTTCTAGCAAGCAGGTGTGTCACTTGATGGATAGCAATCAACGCTGCCCATAGCAATCCACAGTGCCATGGACATTGTAGGAGGCTTGCCGGCCTATGAGAAATGTGCAGGCTTCTTTTTTTAACGTTCCAATGTCGTATCGGAATATATAATAGTATGTTTTTTTTTTATAAATTAATTTAATTTCTAGTCACGAGTCAGGCGCAGACCCAAAACATGATCGGATTAAATAATTTATCAATTTTTGAATCACATACTTTTTTGGTGATTAAAAATATGAGTATTCTCCTATAGGTTTTCTTTTCTTTTCTCTGATGGCAATTAGTTACAACTATTATGCCAGTGTCAAGTAATTTACAATAATATCCAATCTCTTGAAATGTAACAAGTCAGCTCATCACGTTACGTCTTGATAAAATGGTTACGTCTTGAAAAAACCAAAAACTTTCTATGGATTTTTTCAGTCGACTTAAATTTTTTGTTACGATACAAATCTTTACTTCATATCACTTCACTTATATACCTTAATCGAACTATATTGAATAATACGCCACCACAATTAAACAATATAACCGATAATAATATACGATTATGAAAATGAAATAAAACACACGTCACTGATGTAAGTTGGCGGGAAAAGTAGTCTTATAGGTTTTATTTTCAAAAACAAAATGCCAAATATTAGATGGTATAGATTATATAAGTTATGTCAAAAATAATTATGAATTCCATTTTTCACTAATATATGATAAAGTTGTAAAATATACTAATTTTATTCTGCCTTCTAAGCCGATTGGAAATTCGCTATACGTACGACCTCTAACCGGTTACAGATCGTTGACTCATTTATTTTGCAGTCTCGTATTTGCATAACAACATCCAATATATGCTAAATGGCTTCTTGTGACATCTTAGTTTTTTTTTTTAACAAAAAGCTTAGGCATATTAAGGCAGGTTTTGTGACGCTACATTTATCACGATATAAATCAATTGCGGCCATTTTGATATAATCGATTGGTTTTTCTATTACATTTTTAGGGAACCAACCACTAATAGAAATAATAAAAATCCCATTGTCTTATAAATTGTATACGTAAATAAATAATATTATAATCAATAATATTACACTATTATTGATTCCACTTACGTTTCTTACAGACAGATTTAATTATAATATTAATCCGATTTATCAATATATCACAAACTTTATAAGAAATACATGTTTTAGAAATTTTACTTTTTTTTAAATATAATATTTTTCTCTGATAAATTACCTAGTAATCGAAAAAAATTTAAAGATGTTTCGATGTTTTGGTTTAGTTAATACATACTTAATATATGCATGTAGTTGATTTATGTTTGTTATGTTATGTTAGTTATACTTAATATATGTATATAGTGTGTATGTAGTGAATTTTGGGGAATGAGCTAATGCTTTTTCTGTTTTACAGCCCATATACTTCCCAATGTGGGGTTGCGTACCCCACATTGGGAAGTATATGGGCTGTAAAAATAAACCAATTAGGTAATGTTCGAGCCCAGAGGTATAGCATTAGTTTATTCCGCATTGAAAAGGTATATTATGTTTTTTGTATTGACGTTGTTTTATTAGGGTGACATAATCGTACTGGCAATAAAGCTTTTTAAATTGAGTGACAAAAAAGTATATTGCCCGAATCAAAATGGTTTCATTCCATTTTAAATTCGATATCTTATTTACGATATTTGTTTTTGTTATTTTCTTTGATGGCAATTAGTTGTAACTTTTATGCCAGTGTCGAGTAAATACGAAAAAATCAAACCTTTTGAAAAATAACCACTCAATCACATCTTGATACTGGTCGCTACTCTATTAAAACCTTCTATGGATTTTTCCAGTCAACTTAAAAAGTTACGATACACGTATTTATTTCATATCACTTCACTTATACGCTTTAATCGAATTATATTGTATAACACACCACCACAATAAAACAATATAACTGATAATAATATAAGATTATGAAAATGAAATAAAAACACGTCACTGATGTAACTTGGCGGGAAAAGTCATAAACATACTTATAAGTTCGTTTCCCGCATCGCCTTAAAATGCTGATTTCCTAGTAGATCCTAATCAGCGAGAGTAAGATTATTAATGGAGTCAGGCGTTACTTTGCGGAAATCCACTATGTTGACAGTAAAAAGTTTTACTTAGCTAAGATCCGCGACAAGCAAAACAATAACAGAAAATTAATAACACACATTTCATTCAGCACAAAAAACTATATATATATATATATATATATATATATATATATATATATATATATATATATATATATATATATATATATATATATATATATATATATATATATATATATATATATATATATATATATATATATATATATATATATATATATTTATATATATATTAAATTGCCAACAAAGAATAAAAAAGTGTGTTTATTGAGCAGATCGTAAGAGACGTGTACATCAGTGATAAGCCGGTATATCCGTACCGAGGCGTCTTGCTCGACACCGCCAGGAACTATTACACCGTGGATTCCATCAAAGCTACTATTGGTAAGATTATTTCCATTTATAATACAACTGAAACGACTGGACATAGGCTTACCTCAAAATTAAGACCTGTCACGTTCTTCCCTACGTTTTTGGTCCGATGTTTTTACACAGGTTTTTAATAGAGTCAGGTGGTACTTTCCGGAAATCCATTATTATGTGCATTGTCTTTAAGCCGGTTGTGAGGGGAGAGCTGGTTCTAAGCTCAAAACAACTGAATATATCGCCTTTAAGTTGTCATGTATGGGTATAATAATAGAATTGAATTAAATTAAAACAAAGATTTTTTACACCCCTTATGTGTATGTACATTTATCCCACTTTATCGCAAAGAGGCCTTCTGATTTCTGGGTAAAAGGAAATAAATTCACCGTGATTGTCCAAGGCGTATTGGTGAAATTCAGACTCGGTATAAATAACTGTATGCCTTACATATTTTTATTCTTATCCAAAAATTGAATTCGCGACAATTAACTTAGAAATCGGTAAAGACTTATTTGTGGTTGAATTTATTTGTGGGACTTTCTCATTGAAGTTATATCAATGATGGGAAAAGTCGCGGGCAAACTGCTTTGCCTCGCTAAAGATGAGGATAGCTGTGATGAATTGGCTGCCAAAATTTGTTAGTCGGAGAGGCACTTTAAGGAGAAGAATGTCCAATAGTAGAAACCTTATCGGAGATTATAACTTAGAGACATATTACTTATAGACATGTAACTTGTAGACATATAACTTATAGGTGATAACTTTATGCTATTGATAATAATCAAAGATTCTGTTTTATATGTACACTAGCCTATGCCCGCAGTATCGCTCGCGTGAATTTGGTCTGCCACATTAAGTTTCGTGACAGATCATTTTAAATAAATATATTTTTTTTACTTAATTTATGGTTCAAAATTTTGGTCATAGTGGCTTCCACATAAAAGGTAGATATGTGCTGTCGCGGACTTTTATTTAGAACTATTCAAGACAAACAATCCTACGGTACATCATCTTTGTGTAACTCCAATGGTTTAGGCAGCGTACGCCAAGATAGCTCTCAGAGGCCAGATTTTTTTCCGACTTAATTGACATGTATCGTTATATTACGATCAAAAAAATTACATAAAATCTTTACAAATTGTAGCCTATATATTATTCCGATGTATAACCTATATAACTGTAAAATTTCATCCAAATCCGTCCAGTAGTTTTTTCGTGAAAGAGTAAAAAACATACGTACTCACAAACTTTCGCATTTATAATATTAAATAAAGTAATTAAGTATTAAGTATGGAACATGAATATAAAATTTTACAGATGCAATGGCAGCCGTGAAACTAAACACGTTCCACTGGCACATCACGGACAGTCAGAGCTTCCCCTTCGTGTCCGAGAGGAGACCAAACTTAAGCAAGTTGGGGTCGTACAGTCCGAGCAAGGTGAGTCTCTTATGTTATTTTAAACAAATATAAAACCTTTGTGTACGTTCCTAATTTTTTTTTTGCAATGAAAACTTTTCGCGATTTGCGCGCGATCAAGAGATTCTTCGTAAGGGAAAATGTTATCGGTTCCGTCATCGATATACTGATGTATGATCTACTGATGTACAATATGCTGATGTACGATTGGCTGATGTACGATATGCTCATGTACGATATGTAGATGAGTTTTTCTCTGGCTATGAAAATAATGTTTTGCAGTCAGCAGTGAAATATTACCATATTTATTTTAATTTTTGATATCACAATTAATTTCTATAGGGATTTGAGGCTTGGACGCTTAAAGTAGACCTCAGATAAATATAGACGAATGCTCGATCTGAGCTGGATACTTACAAACTTTTGTAGACCGTCAAAGGTAGAAAAGTGATACATGATGCATAACATGAAACATGACAGGTACAAATTGTTGCAACTGATCATGATCATGATGGGAAAAGTTGCGGACAAAACACAGGTTGGTTGGAGAAGGAAGTCTTGGGTACGTAATATCAGTCAGTGGACCGGGATAACGAGGGCTCCAGAATTGCTGCGCCTCTTTATAGAGAAGAGTTGGGTTGGATTGGCTACCAACCTTTGCTAGTCGGGGAGGCACTTTGAAAAGACAATTAATTTGAAAAAAAAATATTGTTATTGTCTAGTTTTAAGTTTTCACTTCTGTCGGCAGTCTCCATAACTGTCTGTTTTACTATTATTATTTATGGTGAAAAGACGATCTCATAGGAAGTATTCATTTTTAAAACACATTAGTTACAATTCTAAGCCTTTTGTTCACGAGTCTTTATTATATCCGCCCAAGGGTGAACAACGCCGTTTCACAGAAAAAATTTAGTTGCTGTTTGGTCTGGCTTTCAGATGTATAAAAATAGATCCGAAATATGATATTTCGGCTGATAGATTTTTTTATGGGATATGAAGGCAAACGTTTTCAAAGCCTTTCACCTGATGCAAATGAAATTAACGCCACCCATAGACATCCGCATGGCCATCTGCAATGCAGAAGCGTTGCCGGCCATTAACATTGGAACACATTTCGTGTTCCAATGTTGTATCTGTGGATACATTTAATTATAATAACTCTATTGTATTAATTATTTGATTGTCTTTTAAGGTTTACACCAAGAAAGTCATTAAGGAGGTGGTAGACTACGGTTTAATCAGGGGCGTCAGAGTTCTTCCGGAGTTCGATGCGCCCGCGCATGTCGGCGAAGGTTGGCAAGACACGGGCCTTACTGTTTGCTTTAAGGTAGTTTTTATATTTGACTGCTTGTCTTACCGATCATAAAATTATAAATGTATTTTTTTCAATTTCCACGTAATTCCGTATAACTGGATGGTTGTAAGTTAAACTGTAATTGCCAATCGAAGTTTGGTGAAATAAAACACCACCACAAGAAACAGCCGTTTGAAGGATCAAATATCGAATGAAACATCCATGATGAGGTTATAAGTGTGATGCCCAAACAAACGATATTTATTGCGTGAAGATGACCACGTGGTACTAATTGCGTTGAGAAGAAAAGAGGTAGAGGCCGCCCGACATCGATCTGGTGGTCAACTATAAAAAGAGACCTCAGGAAAGCCCAATTTCATGAAAAGACAATCCAAGAAATATTAGCTTGGCGCAAAAAAGTGAGGAGACACGACCTCAAATAACGGGAACAGGGACGGAAGAAGAAGAATAAAGTTTTATTTAGTATTATATACATATGTAATACAAAATAAAAGAAGAACTATGGGCCTGCTTACCGAGGGTATTACTAACTAAATGGGAGAAGTTTTAACGCTTTCTTACTGTGAGTGTAGCGATCCGGAAGCTAAATTCCTCTCCCCTTCCTTTATTTCTTTCTCCCGCAAATACTTCCTTCTATTCTTGTCATTCAATTCTTTCTCCTCCTCTCTATGTAAGAAAGAATGAGACATAAAAATATACATAGTTGGTGTACAAAACGGTTTTCACTCCAAGCATGAGCTGAGGTATATGATTGGAACTGCGTACAAACGATATTTATTGTATTTCGTATTTCGCAGGCGGAGCCATGGACCTCTATCTGCGTAGAGCCTCCTTGTGGACAACTCAACCCGACGCGGGAAGAACTCTATGATTATTTGGAAGACATTTACACCGACATGGCGGGTACGTTATATTTTGACACCTTATCCACATTTTTGTTAGTTAAACGAAACGGGTGTGCAATGATGGTGATGGTGAAGATTTGTGTTCGATTTTCAAACGTGTAAATAGTGGTAGCACGAATGGGCCAGCTCGACTGGGTAAGTATCTAAGTATCTTTAGGTTGTTCCTCGCCACTGCTCAGCTGCGATTCGTGATAGCTTTAAATACACCACAACTAAGTATTGGAACAACTTGCCACCACCTCTTCGTGGCTTGCATACTATAAATATGTTTAAAAAAATAATAATTTGAAGTATGCAAACACGAACTTGTTCTTTTGGTTGCGGTGAATTTATTACATGATTTTATATAGTTGTTTTTAATTTTTTTGTATTGTATATGTTATGTGTATGAGTAGTAGTACATATATATATATATATATATATATATATATATATATATATATATATATATATATATATATATATATATATATATATATATATATATATATATATATATATATATATATATATATGGATGTATGTGTATGCATGTGTCCATATCAATGTCGTCACTGTGGTCCGCGATCTGAACACGTTGGTCTCTGCTGAAAACCAGCGCCAGGTGCTCCAATAGAACGCCTGGCATTTTATGACACTTGTTAGATTAAATTATTTTCTTTTTGTTTGTTTATTTGTATATTATAATATTTTTAAGGCTTTAATTTTAGTTTAATTTATGAAAAAAGGTGTCATAAATAAAGTTTTTTTTCTATTTCTATTAAGAAAATACAGATTCGTTGGTTATATTAAAAATAAAAAATAATAAATGACTTATATAGATAGCTTAGATTTTTTATTAATTTGAAAACCTTTGCATCCATCCCATAATAAATCTAGAATTATGGGAGTAGCTATTTGTGTCATATAAATAAGAAATATACAGTAATGGGCTTAATATAGATCCCTGTGGTACGCCCGATGAGATAGTAACGTAGTCTGATCTAAAGCCTCCAATTACAACCGCCTGACACCGATTTCGTAATAAGAAATCACCCATCTCAATAAATTTGCAATTCCTAGCTATGTTCCATATTTTTATATATTGGCAGATGTTTTCAATCCCGACATATTCCACATGGGTGGTGATGAGGTCAGCGAGCGTTGTTGGAACTCATCGGAGGAGATCCGTCAGTTCATGGTTCAGAACCGCTGGGATCTGGACAAGGCCAGTTTCCTCAAGCTTTGGAACTATTTCCAGAACAAAGCTCAGGACAGGGCATACAAGGTGAGAATATACTTTTTTTAACAAATTTCCATGGCGATACGAGATTTCTTCTTTATTAAAAAAATATTAATTATTAATTTAATATCACCCATTATATAAAAATAATTTATTTGTTAAAAATAGGTAGTACATAATAAATTAAATGGTACATTTACAAGTTAATTTCATTAATTTGTTACATTTATTAGTGGTAGAGCCACGCTGCAGACGAATACTTTGTCAAGAATGGCATATTATTTTTCTGTAGGGGCCGGCTCGCCAGGGGAAGTACCACACTCCCGCAGAAAACGGGCGTCTGAGTGGTAGCTTAGCTACCGCGCTTCGTACGGTGAGCGGTCTGAATTCCGGAGGCCCAACACCCTCCCTTTCCCCTCCCCTCCCCCTCCCCTCCCCCACCCCTCCCCTCCCCTCCCCCTCCCATAATGTCACTTTGCTTAAAGGTCGGCAACGCTTCTGCATTGCCTATGGCGCTGTGGATGTCTATGGGCGGCGTTGATTGCTTTCCATCAGGTGACACGTCTGCTCGTTTGCCTTCCTATCCCATAAAAAAAAACAAATCTAAAGGACATCAGGACTTTTACTGTTAAAATTAGTTTAACTGCTACCGGGGTTAGGACAATCGTATTGAAGAATTTATTTTAATAATATAAATATGTAACGTATATAAATTTGCTATGTTATGTGTATATAAATTTATTTGTATGTTATGTATATAAATTTTGGAAAAGGCAGTGAGTTACAATACATATGTATCGATTTCAGGCATTCGGGAAGCGACTGCCAATAATACTATGGACGAGCACGTTGACCGATTATAGTCACGTCGAGAACTTTTTGAACAAAGACGACTACATTATTCAGGTAATTAATTATCTTTTTACTAGTACTGTTTTTTGACCAGTGCTGTCCAGAAGACGATCGACGGCCTGTATATATTTATTGTATATATTATGTGCACGCACACACACACTGTGTGCGTGCGTGCGTAGGCGCGTGCGTGCGTGCGTGAGTGCACAACGCTTCATTCATATATTTATACATGAAACTTAAATGTGATAGTCACGTTTCAAATATATAATCCATGTTGGGGCTGTCTCTCAAAAAATAAATTGTATATTTTTCGTTTAGGTTTGGACAACTGGAGTAGATCCTCAAATTAAAGGCCTGCTTGAGAAGGGCTACCGCCTGATCATGTCGAACTATGACGCGTTGTACTTCGACTGTGGTTATGGGGCTTGGGTTGGCAGTGGTGAGTATAACTGTAACTATTTGTACCAGCGCCATCTATTATCTCGTCTTTGTATTACGACATACAAAGCCCATATCACGGTCTTATACACAGGTCTTTTCCCCAATTTCAGTTGAGAGATCAGTACGACCGTGTCATAACTTTTCTTTCGCGTCAACGCCGCTGTACATCGCTGCTATAGAGGGGTGCACGCTGGTTGAGTGACAAGCGCCTGTTTGCGGCTTGTTCGATTGGTTTATCGCTTTATTCGTTTCATTATAATTGGTTATATTAAACAGAGGATAGGCACAATAGAGACAGAATGCTATTCTGTCTTCGTTGAACAGCACACCCATTTATCGTCATGCCCCTATGACGATAATGTTCGGCTTCGCTTTACGCAAGTAGGTGATAACTGAGAAGCACGCCTTTTCATTTTCTTTCTCTATCCAATCTCCACCCGCCTTTATTTGACAATGACGAATAGTTTTTTTTTACACATAAACCACTGTTTAAAAAGATAACTCCCGATTTATAGGGAGTTAGAATTTAATCCGTTCTGCTTGTCTAAGGCAGATTGGCGAGATATTTAGACTCGGAATAAATACTTATTGGTCATTTATCTAATATATCATATAAAAATCTCGTGTCACAGTGTTTGTTATCGAACTCCTCCGAAACGGCTTGAGTGATTTTTATGAATTTTTTTGTATAGTTGTCAAGTCTGAGAATAGGTCGTAAGCAATTTTTATAACTATACCTAGAAATAATTTATATGACATACCATCGTTTTCCGGGTCAGCTAGTATAGATATATGAATGGCCTATAGTTATTTATTCTGATATCTCGAAGTATAAATTGAATCCACGATAATTGATTTTGAATGTGCTGGTTTCGTAGTGAGGTATTTAGGATCAGTAAATATTGAGTCGACAAAAAAAAAGATTTAGAATTTTTTGGTTTTTATTCTAAGATTTTTTTTATACCAGTAACACGTTAATTAATGTTGAAGCTTTTTCTATGGGATAGGAAGGCAAACGAGCAAGCGAATGGTCTGATGGAAAGCAATTTACATCTGCAACACCATAAGTAATTTTATTCTTAATATTATTATGTATGGCTACAATTTTCTTTGAAAATTGTTTTCCTTTTATGGTATCAAGTAAATAAATATTTATTTTTATTTCAGGCAATAATTGGTGTTCACCGTACATTGGTTGGCAGAAGGTTTACGACAATAGTCCCAAGGCGATGGCGCACCAGTATAGCGATCTGATCCTTGGTTGGTTTTCTACCCAATTTATAAAAAATTAAAACGGTTCTGAAAAAAAAAGGATGTCACTTCCTTTTTAATTATTCACTTTTTATTAATTTAATTTTTCTTTTATTAATAATATTATATATTTTTGATGAGCTCATTAATATGCCCAAAGATCTTGTTTTAGTATTTAATTTATTATTGTAGAAGTTCAACATTGAACAAAAAGGGGTGTTTCTGGTATTTTACTTCTACAAAAAGTAGCACTGTTTTATCAATTTGGGTTGCCAGCGCAAATGTAAGCAAATCTTTGTCACTCGGAAGGGTCTAAAGATATTTACCAATCAGAAATTAATCATTGTAACGAACTATTTTATTTCTTTTGGATTTTAAAACTTGATGAAACAAAAAGCGACGCTAAAAAGAGATAAACACATACATCTGTAGGTTTTAGCCTGTGATAGAATGAGATAGTATTTTGAATGTTTGATTACTACCGCGTGCGAACTACACACATGTTTTTTTATTTAAGTAAAACATTTTTAGCACCTTTGTGATTTAAAATTCGATGAAATGAAAGAGTGAAACTAAAAAGTGAAACTGAAAAGTGAAAAACACATAAATACATCTATATTTTACATACAATATTTGATTCTGATTACTTATGAAAGACTTACCTCTTAACCAATGAAAGAAAATTATTATATGTTTTATAATTAATTATATATTTTTATCTAATAAAGTTTGCTTTTGTAGCTACTTGAACGAAATTATAAATTATGAGGAAAATCTCTAGTAATCTAGTATATGTATGTGTGTGTGTATATATGTATTTATTTAATTACAAAAGACGCTACAAATAAGCCTTCGAATATAAAAAAAGCTTTAAAAATGAATATTTTTGGTATTTTTTTTTATGTAAGTAATATAATATATTTCTCGTATCAGCTCCAAAAACTCATTATGTTCTCAAAATATTCATTAAATAACAGACTTTTTTTTAGTTGTGTTATTAATTCTAAATTTCTTCAAGAACGGTAGGTGGCATATGTTCCGTTGGCCGCCGCTTAAGAGTTTATATAATCACACTCTTTATGACTGCAGGTGGCGAGGCAGCATTGTGGTCAGAACAATCCGACTCGTCTACGCTGGACGGACGACTGTGGCCTCGTGCCGCGGCCCTGGCTGAGCGTTTATGGGCGGAGCCAGACCACGACTGGCATGACGCAGAGTATAGGATGCTGCATATAAGGTTTGTTTACAAACTTCCTTAACGACTCAAAGTGTATCTTGGCCATATATATATAAGAATGCGTCAATTGTACCGTTCTATTGCGGTTTCTTCCTAGTCGATATAATAGGTCGGGGCAAAAGTATTTTCGTATTTTGAATGTATTATTAGTAATCAAACCTTTTTGGCTGTACTGAATGTAACTGGCTGGTTTTAATACCATTAAATGTGACATTCTGAAGATGCAATAAATAAAAAAAAACTAGTTCCCGCCATTTTTCAATTGTTTTTCAAGCAAGCAAAATGAACGTATGTGATGAAGAAATTTGCTACATTTTAAAGTTTTATTACAAAAAAGGTAAAAATGTGACGAACGCCGCGAATACAATTTGTGCGGTTTACGGACCTAATGCGGTATCAATAAGAGTAGCACAAATGTGGTTCAAGCGTTTCAAGTCTGGAAATTTTAGTGTGAAAGATGAGGTTCGCTCTGGACGCCTGACAAATTAAATCAATCTTTGAGAAAGTCGAGCGAGATCGACATATTAGTAGCTACGACATTGCTGAAGAACTGGATGTTGATCATAAAACAGTTTTACGCCATTTACGAAAGTCTGGGTACGAGAAAAAACTTGACATTTGGGTACCGCATGATCTCACTGAGAGAAACTATGACAACGCCAGACCGCACTCATCTATAGCCACGCAGTAAAAATTGAGAGAGCTTGGCTGGGATGTGTTGATGCATCCTCTGTATAGCCCTGACCTTGCTCCATCAAATTTCCACCTGTTTCGGTCATTGCAGAACTCTTTAGGAAGCATAAAGCTAACCTCAAAAGAACACTGAACACTACTTGTCAGATTTTTTTAATCAAAAATCTCAAAATTTCTACAGGATCATGGCACTACCCACAAAATGGCAACAAGTCATCGATCAAAACTGCACATACATATTATAAATAAAAAATTATACCTGAAAAAATATTTTCCTTTGTATGAACAACACGAAAATACTTTTGCCCCGACCTAATATTGAAGCTCGTTAAAATCGGCGATCAATGCATCGTTGTACTAATAACTGGGACAACCGATGGGACAGTAAACCCATATTTTTCGTTCGTCCTTTTAGTATCGCGATCTTCTCTCTTCCTCTCTACTTGCTCGAACCAACGAATTTATTAGGTTCGTTACCTATTTATTATGGTGTTTTGAAGAAGACTAACGTTGCCATTGAAAAAATTGCATCACTAGAATTCCTTGTAACTATTTCAAGTAAGTTTTTTTTATGGTAGGGATTGGCAAATGAGTAAGGAGGTGCCTGATGGCAAGCAACCAGCATAGTTCATGAACATCAGTGCTAAAGGCACAGGCAAATATGTTGCATATCTTAGGGTAAGAAAGTGAATAATGGTATGGAAAGAAGGAAATAAAGAAAGAGGAAAGAAGTTGCGCCTCCGGGTCTCTGAACTAAAAATCTTCGACACTCTTTGTTAAATAAGAGGAGTTATAGTTTTTATTTTCTTCTTGAAGTCTTGAGTCTGTATTTCGGCCTTAACACTATACTTTTTTTTTTAAATTATCAGTCAATATAAGTTTTTAATCGATTATCATAATATATTTATAATGATATTATTATACTTTTCTATAATGTTATTATCTGTTTTCAGAGAGAAGCTAGTTCAAATGGGAATCAAAGCAGACTCCATTGAACCGGAGTGGTGCTATCAGAATGAGGGCTATTGCTATCATTAAACTCTGCATCTGTGATTATAATTACATATTTGTAGTGTTGTACTTTTTGACATTATTAATCGATATTCAAATATTTTAATTTTCAAATCGAAGTCTATTTTTAAATGGTAAATTTAATTCTTTTTTATAAATGATGACAGTTGTATTTACGTCACTGCATATTTGAATAATATAATGTTTTATATGCATAATATTTTAATAATTATAATATAAATAAAATAAATAATTTTATATAAAATTTTGTTTTTTATTTATGTTTTTCAGCAACCAGCCCCCTATCTAAGTTACAACAAACTGAAATTATTGAAATCTTTTAATAAAATAAATTTCTTTTAAATCTGTTTTGTGATTTTCTTGAAATCGTTAATCTCCATCAAAACGAAACTTCGTAGATCTCGAACTGTCTGTACTTACGGAATTATATGTCTGTAATAACTGCGGTTTCACAAGCTAATATGATTATATAATATCATTTATCAATGGTCTTTATGAGGTATGGGCTTTTCGCAAATCACCACACGAATTGTCACCAGCAAAGTCAGCAATCTCTCACTGGCACCTTTGTAGCTCGTTACCGGCTTGCTTATATTCAAATATTGTCAATCATGTCCGTTTACTATGAGGATGCACAGTAGGCATATTAGGTTGATATTTTAGGTTAATAAATAACCCGAAAAAAGTTAGCCATAAATTTTCATATGCTATTAATGGCAGCATAATAAACGGTGAAATATTTTGCATATTTATTCTTAGTACTTAAAACTTGGCTCTGCCATTGAATGTTGTTTAAATTTGTTTAGATTTACCTAATATTTATACATTTTATATTAAAAAGAAAATTGTGCGAACGTCCCTATGGAAAAAATATGCTAAAAATATGTCGTCTCATAATTAATATTGTTGATCATTAGACAATTGAGTTGACTACAACGTTTTGTATAGTAACATCGAGTAAAGAACATTAATTGATTATATGTAATGAAACAAAAATAATCAGGGTTTATGCGTTTTTTCTTATTAGTAACAGATATTATGTTTGAATTTTTTTCAAATGTTAATCTTATTCAATAGGAAAAAATCGATTCGAATAATAGTATCGAACTGAATATTTGAAACGTCACTAAATGTCACTTTTATTAACATTATAGTGAGGATTATTTTCCAATTTGGATTGGAAATTAAAATTTTTGTTCAGTGTTTTTGTTTATTAGGTGGAAACTTAATTAATCATATAAATATGAATTGCTTTGAGAACGTAACGGTACCTAATTGTGTATGGTTCGAAGGTGGGGAGAGAAGAAATACTATGGCTTCAATTTTCGCTGGTACATTGGTTCGTAATTTTGGATGATTCATTATAAAAAAGTTATTTCTTTCTGCCATTGATTTAAAGTATCAATATCAGCCTGCGGCAGTCCACTGCTGGACATAGGCCTCACCTAAGGTGGAAAGAAGTTACGGGAAAAACGCAGTGTAGTAGATCGCCACTCATCCAGATGGTGTGGATGAAATTTTTCAAATAATACATTCACACAAATAAGCATAAATTAAAAAACTCAAGAGAAAAATAAATTTCTCTTATTGCATCCTTTGAGATATCATTTTATTCACAATATGAGATGTAACTTTATTTCTGTCTAATCTTGAAATATCAATGAGATAATAAATTGAAGACCTTTAATCAAGAATCAATTTCATAATTTTTCATCATTTTATAACTTTCACCATTGCCTTTCTGTATCATTTAAGAAAAAACAAATATATCATATAACAAATAAAGCCATAACCCTAGCACAACTCTATATATTTCAACAATTAAAACCTTCATCAACATTATTTTATCCTATTGAATAAGGATTTTGACATGGAATATTTATTGTTGGCATTCTGTATTAAGTAAGACTTCAATGCTTAATGTGAGAATGCAGCACCATTATTTACAAAAATAATAAAATTATAAAATACCATTAAAGAAAGTATAAATATGAAAAAAAGTGTTGTTGTTTCTTAAACTTTGGATAAATCTTAAAACCATGCAAATTTTCATAAATTACTTATAAAAAGTTTTAGCCGTATTCCTTGGTCATTCATACCTTTAGAAATTTTGGCCACATCACTAGCAAAGAGTCTAAAAATCTAGAATGCTATATTCTACTAGGGAGGTTAGATGCTACAAGACCCTGTAGCTAAAGACCTATGTGATAGGTAGACCAAACGACTGTTGTGGTTTCCAATCCTCAGGATTAAGGGAAAAAATAACAAAGAAAAAGTTTTGACAAATTGTTTTTTGTTAGAAATTTTGATTAATTTTAATAAAAAAAAATAAGTAATTGGTTTGTATTAGGTGTGCAACTAAGCTGTCCCTGTTTTTTTTATAAAAATGAAACTTAATTGTGCAAAAATGCTTACATATATATATTATTCAAAGTACTACCCATTGCTAGCTACAACTTTTGCCCACCTTTCTCACTCGAATACAGTTACAATAGTGTTTTACTTTTGAGGCTATCTATGAAACAAGCCATTTTTAGATGTCTTTACATGAGTGGAACTGCTGATCAGCCAGATCATGTGCCATCGAAAGAAAAAAGTAATAATTGGATGGAGCAATATCTGCGGGTGGGGTAGTTCTTCCCATTTCAATCAGTAATTTCTTCAATTCAATCATCAAATCGAAAATAGAGTAATTTCTTCAATTCAATCATCAAATGTTTTTGGCCTTCCTTCGTGTGGACAGTTGTCAACATTAAAATTACCATTTTTAAATCGACAGAACACTTTGAATGTGAGTCAGAGAATTTGATATGATGAGCAAGCATTTTCTCAAACACTTTACATTTACTACACAAAAATTATAAATAATGTGTATATTTTTACAGTTCTTTGCTGGTTGGTGGTTTATCATAGATGCTGCTTCTGTGTACCCTGGGGATCTTCCTAATGCTGCTCATGTGTGTGGAGTTATGGCCACATTGTCTCTTATTATGGTGAATTCTGTGTCTAATGCACAGGTAGGTCATTTTCATGAGATACTGTTTGATAATTATAATGTCTTTTTTCAGTACTAATTTCTTTTTAACAGCCCATATATGTCCCACTGCTGAGCATGGGCCTCTCCATTTCTGGAGGAACGGATGTTAACCCACCGGTTGGCGGGGTTACCAGATTTGGAATAAATATTTATAATCCATACATATAAGTACTAATTATATAACGCTATATTGTCAGTTCAATTATCAGAATTCGTAAATCCATATGAATAAATTTTACAGAAACTAAAAAACATTCATCTAGATTTCATGGATTTTTATAGGCCATTCTTATTTTAGGTATAACAATATTTAGAGGTAAATACAAAATATTCGATCGTATGCACTTTATGATTATACATTAGATGGAATCAAAGGAGAAAAAATAAATTGAAACACATGTCTAAATGACGAATAAATATCTGTTAAAATTTATACATTTTACCGTTATTAGTATTCTATACTAGTATTCCCTGTCACTTGTGTACCATTATAAATATATATGATAAGGGATTACTCAGACAGAATAATTACATGTTATACCATATGAATATTTATCAGTATTAGAGAGTGAACATTTTACAACTGTATCTTATAATATATATTATAGTTTGTTAGAGAATTCTATATAAGCAACGAAAGCTAACTTTAATCAATTAACCAATCCTGCATTACATTTCTCTCATCTTCAAATCACACTCCCTCACAATTAAGGAGTGTTTCTCTATACATGTGTCATAGCTTTATAGGTATCATAGGTTTATATAAACATACCGATTCCTACTTTAATATGTGCTGCCCATCTAGTAACATTCGCTCTCGTGCGACAACTATGTGAAGAATTTGTTTATACTTATTGAGTAATATGTTTTCTTATGATAATAGGAATCCTTACAATTGTGTTTATTTTTCAAACAGATTTAATTTTTAATTAAAAATATGCTGCTTTTCTAATTCTAGGTGAGAGGTGAAACATATACAGGTGGATGTATGGGGCCACGCGGAGCTCGGCTTTGGCTCTTCCTAGGATTTGTGGTAGGCTTTGCTTCGCTTATCGCAGCTTGCTGGATATTGTTCGCCAATTACGTTAACGCTGGTGAGTTTCTTAATATGAAATATTAAATCTAAATTGTAACTGACTAAAGTCTTTTCTGCAACATATGGTTTTAATAATAATAATTATTATTGCCTTTTATAATAGGTAATAATAATAATTAGTTTTGCCTAAAGAGCCCACATTTTAGTCATAGCAAAACTAGTTTCATGAATAAAATACTCTTCGTATTTCAAACTTTGTCATATTATTGGCATCTTATTTCTTTTCCCAAAAATAATATTGAAATGGTAGAGCCACGCTGCAGACGAATACTTTGTTAACGATGGCATATTATTTGTCTATAGCATGAATAGGCCAGCACGCCCGGGGAAGTACCACACTCCCGCAGAAAACCGGCGTCCGAGTGGTAGCTTAGCTACCGCGCTTCATCCGGTGAACAAACGAACGGGGGTCATCTACCCCCTCAGAGAGGGGTGTAGGAGCGAGCCTCGGGGATGAACCCTACTACTCGGATATACGCTCGGGGAGGTGACAGCCTCCCGGTCTTAACGCCGCCGTCATTGGCGGTTTATAGGGTCCATAAAAATTCGGTCGCAGCTAAACCTGTTCCGCCCCTACAGGGTGGGACCGAAAACGTCGCGCAGCGTCGTCTTGTGGTCGACGCCGGAACTAACTGCAGGGAAAACTTTTCTAAAATAGATGATGTAACAGTCATCATCAATTTTAGAAAAGTTTCCGCTGCAGCTGTGTGACAGTCATCGGCTCTTCGGACGCCTCGCTGCGTGGGTGCGCTTTTTCGAGCGCCGGAACTCTTGTATTAGAAACGGACGACGCCCTCTTTCCGGCCGGTACCGGGGTCGTTGACCCTCGAGGCGCCGGAGGTGCGGGGGCTGTGTGCTGGGGGCATGCTTGAGCGGTGCCCCGTACTGCGTCGCTCGCTTGCTGGTGCCTACACGCCGCTTGTCACTTCTTTTTACGAGGCCTTTTTTTGGAGGCCTCGCCTCCGTCGTGGCGCGGGGGCGTGAAATTTTAGGGGAGGGGGAGGGGGGTCCTGACACGGGGGTACAGGCGGGCCAGGTCGTCTTGCCCCATACGGGACAGTTCTGCGAAGAAGAGGCACCCCGGCTGCCCACTCCTCGATGGTATATGTCTAACGTAGGTGGCCGGGAAATCTAAAGCCACTAGTTCTTCTTTGATCCCCTCCGTATCGGCGTTGAAGGGGAGGCCTCTGATGCTGACTTTGGTCGGCAGTTCTCTGCGGGGCGCGTAGCTGTGCCTCGCTACCTCCGGGGTGCGGCCGCACGGTGCGGTACTCGTTCGCGTATAGAACAACAAAATAAAACTTTCGAAAATATATACAAGGGAAATTTCAAATTAAATCAAAAACTTACCAAAAATTTTGCCGAAACACGGCACAAAACTATTACAGGACAGAGGGAGTTCAGGAATGAATGCATAAATTGGATGGGAATGTGGAACGGAGTTTTATCAAAAATTCGTTAGATAGTTGTATGGAGGGTGTCTTGTGACGTCGTTCACAATCGGTCTAGCGGAGAATTTCTTAGATTCACGAAGCCGGCTTGTGAACAAGGGATGAGGAGGGGAAGGTGGAATCACCGAATGGTTAATTCGCTAATTTTCCTCATAAGGAAAATAGCGAAATACGCTATTCGCACCGACAGTCCACGGAGGCCGGTCGGCGCTGTGATCGCTGGCGATCGGGCAGTTTACACTACACAGACAAACACTTCGGTCGAGCCCATGCTAGGCGAACACTTCGCTTCGTGATGTCACGCGCTCGTTGCAAGGCGACGCTTCTTGCAATGTCCGCCGCGGACGATTGCCCACGCGGCTGCGACGGCCCGGCGGCGCACCTTCCTTGGGCGGCCTCAAACCTTTACGCGGTTTTAATCAGCTTCGTCCGGTGAGCCACTTGTGAGCCACGGTGAGTGATTTCCCGAGGCCCAACTCCCCTCCTCCCTCCCATAATGACATTTTCCTTAAAGGCCGGCAACGGTTCCGTGTCTACGAGCAGTGTTGATTGCTTTCCAGGTGACATGCCTGCTCGTTTGCCTTCCTATCCCTAAAAAAAATACAGTCAAAACTTTTTTATGTTTGTTTTAATGGAATGAATGTTTGATATGTCAGAAAGACAACTTGCTCTTGAGAATACCGGAAATGACGTCCACAGAAACAAGATATTTCCATTCAAAATAATATAAAAATTATTAAATATTATTGATATAGCGGATTGAGCTCTGTGGTCTCTGCCAACCCCTGCGGGGGATGGGTGTGAATATATATAAAAAAAATAATAAAAAAATATTATTGAGTTTGGCTTCTGTTACTTATATTTTTTGTTATATATTTTCAGGTAGCAATAAACACACCTGGCCTGGAGTTAGTTTGTTCATGCAAAACGCCTTCATATTTGCTGGATCTTTAGTCTTTAAATTCGGCCGTACGGAGGACGTTTGGGGTTAAACAATTTGTCACTTTGGTTTCTTCAATGGTGTAGAGGATAAAAGATATGTATTTTCTTTTATAAAATTAGGAATAGTTTTGTAAAATAGCATAGCAATGTAATATTTTTAGTCTAAGGCGTTCTTCCCACCTAAATAATGTGACGTGTGATTTGACAAGTGTGAAGAAGGCGTAACTTGTCACTTGTTGCAATATACAAAGCAATTGTTTGATTAAATGTTTTTTTGTTCGATGGCTATTATTTATAACTATAATGGCAGTATCAAGTTAAATATAATAACATCAAGTATCTTGAAATATACTACGCAGCTTGTCACGTTACGTGTTGATATAATGGCGGCTATTCTACTAAAATCGTCATGGATTTGGTAGTCGACTGCGAATGTCATGGTACAGGCATTTATTTCATATAACTCCACTTGTATACGCCTTAATCAAACTATATTGTATAATACGAAACCACAATTAAACAATATAACTGATAATCATTTTCATAATATAAGATTATGAAAATGAAATAAAAACTCAACATTATGTAATTTGGCGGGAAAAGTCCATACGAATCTTGTAGTGACCTGTCAATGCAAAATGTCTGTCAAAAGTGACAGGTGTCAGTGGAGCATGAACGAGAACCTAGAATTTATTTTTAAACAATGAATTAAAAGTAAATTCTTGGTTATCATTCTTCAAATTCATCCAAAAGCGTTTTCAATATTTAAAGTTTGTATACAAGCAAGAGTATCTTGGATGACTACAATATTTTGAAGGTCTTTGTACCTTTGATATATCACCAGGGTCCGTCAAAGGATATCACACGCAACTTCAATATCACGTTACTTAGGTGGAAACAACGCCTAAATTATATAATTGGCGGTTAGTTTACGGTTTATTCAGACGATGTAAGTTAAGTTGGATTACAAATTCTCATTAAAAAAAGGCTAAAATGTATATTTAAAAAAGTTGCCTACATAATGTTTTAACGGTGTATTCAAGCTAGTTGCAAGTCGATATGCTCTGTTCTCAGAGATTTTAAGCCAATAAATAATCTGGCATGGCTTAACGATCACTTATTGTTATAGTAGCCAGGACCAAGAGCTTCACGTGCCTCGTAAAGCATGAAAACCGCTCTAGGTAGTTTGTCACAAATGTTCACCCATCTAACATGTAACTATTGCTTAAGTTTTCGTCTTTTGAATAATCTGCATTATATTTTAATAATATAAATAAATACTATAAATACAAATAAATTTGCTTGGCCAACATGCATATAATTATTTTTTAGATATGAAATTCAATTATATCTTATTTGATATTATAGCAAGTTATTAGATATATCAGTCTTGAAATAAGGTTTAGCAGATCATCCATGAAGCATGTTGTAATCAAACTTTTCATTCCACACATTTTATCTGAACAATATAAATAAAGTGTGATTTTTACAAATTTTTTATATCAAAAAGGTAATTGTGAAAGTAGAATTATATTAATTATATTTTATGGTTTACTCATTTGGTTATTTCGAATTCACCCGAAGACAATAAGTTAAATATAAACAAAATTCTATTCGCTTCCACAAAACAATTTTTGTGAATGATTCGGATTTAATAAAGGTATTGTGTTTAATATCGTGATTAAAGAGTAATTAATTTACTATTTATGGTATTGCCAGTATTTTAAATAAGTTGTTTTTTTATGTGTGATTAAAATCTAATTTTTATGAACAAAAAATTCCACAGAAACATTATTCTTTAATATTTATGAACTGAAAGAGTAATTTATTATGTATGCTTGTTTAAAACTGTTACTGGTAATTTCATTCTATTGTCATAATTTTGAAATACAAAAATCAAAAGTAGAAGAATTATATGATCCTATGGGAATAATCCCATGTCAATAATTAATATTACGGTTACAACGATAAATACACCGAAATAATTTGGCCTACTAAACCATACATAATTTTTATACTTTTGATTTTATAACTTATCAATTATAGATGATATGTTTATTATTATTAGTAATAGTATAAATTAGCGATTTGTACATCACGAATTTTATCAACAACTCAACTTGTGTCAATTTTTTTCTAATTCCATAATTAAAAACTGTATATCCCATATAATATTTTGAATACTACTTTTATGCTGAGAAAAATTTGTTTACATTTTGAAAAATTTTTCAAAAGTATGCAGACCATGAAGGCAATAACTATATTATTGTAATTGTAAATAAATTGTTTTTGTAATCTCAAATGTAAAGAATATCACCCTAAAAAATAAAGAATTTAAAAAGTTAATTTAAGTGGATATAATTAATAATAATGTTCCAGTTTTTTGTTCTTTTTGTTTATGAAGAAATTGAAATGATTCACTTCTTAATTATAAACATTAAAGGTATATTTTTTAAATAATAAACTCACATTATTTATTACTTAATATATTTACATCAAGAAATACAGACTGCATTGTCTTAGAATAAAACTATTGTATTAGTGATAACGAATTATTAATTTTTCTAATTTTAAAAATCTTAGAATGTCTAAATGTACAACATAAATTGTTCAATAAATATTTTGCTTTGGTTTCTGTTATTTGATATATGGACATAAATATTTTAAAACTATGTAAGTTTGAGTATTATTTATTTCTTCTAAAACCCTTAGTCATAAATGGCACAGAAATATGTTATATTTTTCATAATCTAAAACGCTTCTATGAAGATCACAAATATGTAAATTCATTCAGATTACGATCTTTGAAGTCTCTGTATTAAACATTATTTGATTGCACTCGTACCAAAAGCGAATGGCATCGGTATTCTATTATTTCTCAAAGTTTGAGTTGTTTAAAGACAACAGTAGAATCAGTATGTGTTTGGGCTACCTCCATCTACACAAGTTCGACCACCTCTGCCATCAGGAAGGCATAGTTGTTCTGGCCCACAATTACCATTTCTGTATTGGCATACATTGGTGTGAGTTGGACATTGGTCAGGGGCGACTGCTACGCCATAAAGTCTTCTCGTTGATGTCGCTATGGGAAGACGGCCTTTGACTTGACTTATGGTGTCGATGTACTCAATATTTAATCTGTGAAAAACAAACCTAATTATTTTTAATAGAAACAAATTAACATGTAAACCTTTAAGATATATTTTAGTCCTAAAGGTTGTCATCAACAATATTTTTTTAATTTATATAGTTAAATAAACAAAATAACTATAGAGTTTACCAAAAAATCTATCAAACCGTCATTGTTTCAAAATATCTTTACGATTATCTTACTAATCTATAATTGACAGTACAGCACTATTAGAGACAACTTTCCCGCCAAAGTGTTTGACATTTTATTTTTAAATTGTTACCAGTTATGTGATACAGGAATATTTTTGTTAAAAATAATATATAAATTTGCAACATGAATAATGTTTATCCTTTTTAAAGACATTTTATAGGAAAGAAATGTAAACGAGCAAGCGTGTACCTAATGAATGTCACGTATCTGCATCACCATGGGCATTGTAGAAACGTTTTCGACCTTTGATAATTGTGTAGGCTTTTTTTAGAAGATTGTATTTGTAGTAAGATATAGAAGATTGTATAGCGTGGAAATAATGCTGAAGATAGCTGGATTCACAGAGTGGTAGTATGTGGAAAGACGTTTTGTGAAAAATGCACTGTATTAAAACGTCCACTTATTTGGATGATGACACCTTAAAACTAACTTTGATTTATTACACTTATTATATGATACCTATTTATATTTCATTTATTATACTTTTATATAATAAAAAAACTAAGATTTTTGATTTATTACTTTTTGTTGTAAAAATACTGGATCTATTTTTTATTATTTCTTTCGTTTACTTACTTTTTTTGTAAGTAGATAAATTCAATTAAATAAGGTATCAGTTAACTGTTGTACTCACGTCCTCCAATCCGTCCAGTAGAATTTGTCTCCGTTAATGGCAATACCGAACGGATGAGAGCAGTTGGACGCTATTGTCTCCCTTTCCAATGTGTCAATGCTGACGCATTTAATACTGAATAGGCCTGCATCTGCGTAGCAAAGCCTGTCCCTGGTCCAATCGATTGCCAGAGAGTTCGGCAGTTTTACGTCTGTTCGGTCAAGGAAGACGCCCCTTTGCGAGCCATCCATGTTGGCCCATTCGATCTTGGGATTTTGACGGTTCCAATCCGACCAGAATATTTTTCTGTGAACACATGGAAGTCTTTTTTTATTTAAAACAATAATAATAATTAAAAAAAGAGCCTGTCAATGTAAAGCGTTATAAGCTTTTATAGTCTTAGAATGAAAGACAAGGACAAATGTAATGCTAGCTACATTTGAATTCGTTAGTAATAGAAAATACGATTGAGTTTCTGTGAGAATTCCCCATAACTCTAGAATTAGTTTGGAAATTAAGAATAGATTCACAGCATTACATCCAGCAGGCAAACAAGCTTGCGTTTCACCTGATGGTAAATGATAACCGTTGTACAAAGACATCTGCAACGTTGAAGGCGGCACAAATATGTTACTGACCTTTTGTGGACATAAACGCACGTCTCTTGAATAACCATAGATTTATTCATTCGTCATTTATCGTATTTGTTTGGGAAAACCAAAGAGCATTTACTTCTCATGCTCAGATATCATTATAATTGATGGCTTACTAGTTTACTCCCGGATGTAGACTTTTCCCTAGCTGGGCAGAATGTTCCGCACACGCTACGTAGGGGAAAGCGGATAAGTTGCCACTAGTCTGATATCTTTCACTATTAACACTGGTGTCCCCACTTTATAGTCTTATATTGGGATATAAGACTATAAAGTGGTGGTAAAATATATATTTTAGTCTTATATTGGGATTATCTTATATAAGTATTAAAATATTAAAAAAAACCACATACCCTCTCTGAGGATGTACAGCAATACCTCGAGGATTGGCAATGTCCGTTACGGAAAATAGTACTTTCCTAGTTTTCCTATCTAGATTCGCGACTTCGATGGTTAACTTCTTTGAGTCTGTCCAGAAAATGTTTCTCGCAGCCCAGTCGATGGCAATGCCTTCTGGCGTTTTGACATCTGAAAATATAATAATTTTTTATTTCTTAGCATGTCATTAAACTTCATATGTGATGTAATAAATAGTTTAGTAAACTGTTTCAATTTTTTTTAAATTGATAGTTCGCATTAGATTATTAAAATTCTTTTACATAAGAAATTAAATTAAATTTGTAGAGTCAGTCAGTCAGTCTTCGTCTATCGCATCTTCTACTCGTACATGAAGCTACAAAGCAAGACGAAGCGGCGAAAGTACCTCCGCGAGTATTCTTTTTCGTCTTCTTTTGTATATTGTCTACGGAAAAGAATAGTCCCTTAGTGTCCACGGGATACTACCTTAGTTGAAGTAATTATATTATATAAATGTATAAAAAAAATTTCCTTACCTTCCATTAGGAAATGTTCAAATCCAGAACCGTCGTAGCTTGCCCTCTTAATGCTGTGCCCGCCAACATCTCCCCAATAAATTTTTCCCGTCAGGCAATCTACGTCTACTCCGACTGCGATTTGAAATACGGCGCTGTTTAGAGGCGTTGCAAAGTTCCTCGGAGAGGTACGGAAAGGCACGCGGAATACAGATGCGCCATCGCTGGCAACTAAGAAGTTACCCGCTTGTCTCGGATTCAATTCGCATTGGCTTCCGTTCCCATTGTAACCTGTATTGCACTCGCATTCATACCCGTCGCTGGTTTTGATGCAAGCGGCGTGGGCGTCGCACATGTATGGGTTGGTTCTGCAGTTCTGCTCCTGCGTGCAAGTATAGCCGTCTCCAATGTAACCTTCTCTGCATATACATTGGTAAGAACGTTCGACTGGTGTGCAAACGGCATCTAAACTGCAGTCGTGTGCAGTATCACATGTATTGCCTTTAGGGACACATTGGGTGATTCCCTCTCCCTCGTAGCCTTCGTCGCAGTGACAGTAACTTACACCAATGTTGTCATCGTAGAGACACGAAGCATGTTCGGCGCATACACCCCCATTGCAAAGCTGTGCGTCCGGAATGCAAGCGTCGTTCTGATCTTTGATGTATCCCTCGATACATTGACACACATATTCCCCGCTGTCCGCGTCGAGACGACACTCTGCGTGATATTCACAATCGGAGCTGTTAGTGCAACTGAAGTTGGGCCGGCAAAGGTATCCGTCGCCATGGTAGCCCGTAGCGCACACGCATATGAAGTCGCCGCTGGGTGTGTCGATGCAGTGTGCGTTGAGACCGCATGCACAACTGGGTCCAGTTATTTCTGTGCATTCGTAGCCATCTCCTTCGTATCCTTCTGGGCACACACAGTGTCCATAATATTGTGAGTTAGAACTGAAAGGCTCTGCAGGTGGGAATGAACATATTGCATTTGGTGGGCAGTCAGAGTCGGTGTCACATCTCACTGAAATGGAAAAAATATAAACTTAGTGTGATCGTTGCTAACAGTCGAATAAATTTTAAGGTATATTATTTCTGTGTCAGAAAATATACTTACTTGATGTGTCACTAGTGTCTGGATTAGGGTTCGATGGACGGTATTCATCGGCACGACATAAATCATTGTCTCTGTCGTCTTTGAAGTTAGAGTATCCCGGCGGACACACGCATCCATATTTGTCACAGTTTGCCAATACGAATGTGTCGTTATATTCTGCCTCGCTGCTCGGAGGTGTGGCTACTGTGTGTTTTTGAGTAGTGCTTACATCAGTTACGTCAGCAGTTTCGGACTCGTTCGGTGCATGAGATACCGCTGTAGAATCCGAGTCTTTCGGTGTGAAAAAGATGTTAGGATAACTAGGATAGTTCGGAACAGTAGGATAGTATTGTGTGTTCGAAGAGCTTGGATAAGTTGGCACTGAAGGATAATATGCAGGACCATTTGAAGGGCTAGGATAAACTGGAATGTTTGGGTAAGTAGGATTAGTAGGGACAGTTGGATAGTTTGGATAAGTAGGATTAGTAGGGACAGTTGGATAGTTTGGATAAGTAGGATTTATGGATGCGGTGGGATAGTTTGGAGAATTATTGACATCAGGACTAGGTGAACTAGGGTAAGTGTGTTTAGTCGGTACCGGGGTAATAGTAGCGGAACTCGAAGGATAATTTGGCTCTTCAGGGGTGCTAAAACTGTTCGTGTAAATCTGTACACAGTAATATCCATCGCCCTTGTAACCTTCGTTACATTGACATCTATAACTATTGGTTTCCATGGAAAATCCACAGTAAGCATACGGCGAGCAATGATCACATTTATTTTCATATGTTTGCCAACATCTTTGCCCATCTCCTGTAAATCCAGGGTTACATAAACATACAGCTTCTTCTCCAGGGTTATCAATACACTGTGCATTCGCATCACAGTTTCTATCTCTGCACAGGGAAATATGATTGCATGTTAAACCATTTCCTTCGTATCGTTCACGACATCTGCACTGAAAGCTTCCTTCAGTATTAAAACAATCGGCATTAGCGTCACAGTTGTGAGTCCCAACTTCACATTCGTCTATATCGTTGCATTGTACAGATGTATCGTCTTGATAAATACTTGCAAAACCAGATAGGCAAATGCAAGCAAAAGTGTCCCCTTGTACAACACAAGTACTGTGAGGACCACAAGTTTCTTTGCCTTCAATACAAGGATCTTCCTTACCGAGGGGCACAACTTTGTTGCTCGTTCCGTATCTCACTATATTTTCTCGTGGCTCGTAACCTAAATAATTCTTAGCAACTTTTAACGTTGAGGAAGTTATATCCTCCTCCGATATAGGCATGAATCGGCACGAGTTAAATGTGAAAGATTGCGACACTCTCTGTTCATATTTTTCACCTGTGGCTTTGTTTATAAATGTACGCGTTGAATCACTACGTAAAACACCTGACTCAACTTGCGTGTAATGTTCTTGGTATTCAGAAATATCAAGTTTAGTTCCAGGCAGTAATACGGGAATTGTCCCTCGAACATCTGCTTCAAGTGTTATCTGATCGAAAACATCGTGACCTAAATATTCTTGGTAAACAGTAACTCTGTCACCAGTCACTGGAAAATGTATATCTGCTGTGTAATTGAAGAGAGCACCGGTTAGCTGGTAACCATTTTTGGCTGAGCCGGCTGGTTTCGCGAATAGCCATCCAATAACTCCACCGATCACACTCAATTGGAGTAAGCTCCCTCCGAGAGACGGTGGTGCCTGCGATAACGCTGTATACGACCTGCCATCTGCTACCACCACATAGGCTTGGATATCGACATCGTTTAAGTTCACATTATTTATAACGCCGTTCAGTTTTCCGTGAACACGTAGCGGAACGTCATTCTTGATACAGGACTTACCGTTACCGTAGAAACCTTCATTACACTGGCAGCAGATGCCAGCTTGGTAGTCCACACACCTGGCTTGAATATGACAGACGCTGGGGCCGCTTTGTGCACATGTTTTCGATTCTTCTTCGATTTCCACTTCATTCTGGTCGTATTGGTCTGGCACCGCAACGTTCTCGTCGGTCTTAATATCTCCAACGCGGAATACGTAACGTCCTGGATCGTGGATATTGGACCATCTGCAATCATAGCATATCGGCGTATTACAATTATTTTATGCAACAGAGCATGCAACAGAACATGCAATTTTATATTTATTGTGGCGCCATCAATAATACATTAAATAAAGGGACGTTATCGATTCGATCGATATCGATTTAAATGTTGAAAATATAAAAAAATATATTATTCAATCACTTATTTCCAATTTAACCCTAGCCTATGTTTTATTGCATTAATATAAATTAAGGATTTTAATTTTTTTTAAATTAATTATGTGACCTAATAATGACTTATTATGTTGTAAAATTCAGACTATTAACACTTACGAAACAATATTTCTTATCTGATGACTCCCAGAACCTCTCAGTGTGAAAATTCTTCCATCTTCAGCTATAAAACCAGCCTGAGCTTTTGCATCTGGAAGGCTCATTTGCTGAGCCTCTCTTTGAATCCATTGGATCTCACGTTCTGGATAGATAAACTCTACAAAGGTTTCTGTGCCGTTGCTAATGACAGCAATTTGAAAACTGTTTTTACGATCTGTTTTTTGAGAGCTGGCATAAGTCACGTCTATCCATGTGGCAATAAAAACGCTTTTGGGCTTAAAGTCGTAGTATTCGTGGAAGTTATTCTGGACACTCTCTTCGGCTTTGAGGAGGACGTGTGGTTCATCGGTCTCTCTATAATAAACTGCCCCCGTTTCGCTTGTATCCACATTTGTATAGAATGCTGCTATGGAGGGATAGGGCAAGGGAAATTCTGAGTTGAGGAATGATGGAATGTCTGCTCTGAAGGACAGGACACCATAGTTGTTTACCTGCAAAGATATAAATCTTTTAATCATATTTCACAGTTAGATTTTGAGATTAGTTGGAAAGGTTTAAAAAAAGGAAATAAATATAAATAATATATGGAAATTAATTGGTTACAATCTTTGAAAATTTGAGAGTAACAATGATGTGTATATTCCAATGACTCATGTATACTGTAGTGATACATTCATAAATGGATCACTAATGCATTAAAACCTTTTATATTATACTACTTTTTTACATACGTAATATTCAAATTTAAAATGAAAAAGAAATAAATTGTTATAAAACAAAATGCATTAGTTCGACTAAACGTCTTTTGGATAGACATGTCACCCGTCCGCCACAAAATATTCAAATTATTATATATATAATGAAATATAAAATGTAAAGTGAAAAGTGTGATAAAGTATAATATGAATAAGATATAAATGTACAATGAAATGTACAAGAATAAATTAATATCGTTTTGAAGAATTTTATTTGAAGAAGGCTCCTAAAGATCTCGGATGTCGCCGTAAATAATTACGGCGGGCACGCTATAGTACTTATGATTTTTGGTTGGAAAATCGTTACGTAAGTAAATTTCAATAGCTTGTCGGTGATAAGTACTTAATTAAATAGACCTACGAACGTGTATCCTTGTTGTTTGTATGCAACTATGTGGCAGGGAAAGCACTGTATTAGTTTAGTTATTACACAATAGCTCGTTATTTTTTAAATTTAGTATTTTATGATATTTTTTTATTATGGATATTTATTTATACTAATATATATTTAATATAAATAAATATTCATAAAAATAAGCTATTTTTAAGTCCGTTATTAATTGAGTATCCATTTTTATGCCTTAAGCAATAATGTTGTAGTGTATGAAAGTGTTGCCGTTTTAGCAAAAGTCATCTTCTTTGAATACAATTTTACGTAATGTGTATTCATAGTTTAGTCATTTACACGATTAGGTAGGCCCGTGAGTGCGTGTCTGTGACCCGGTTGCCGATAACGTATCGTGAGGTAGCTACTAAAGGTCCTGACTCTTGCTCAACTCATTGATAAGGGGCGGTGCTGGGCCAAAATTTTCTAACGACCCGTTTGAGAAGACATTTTGTAATGATTTGTTTTCTTGTCGTTACTAAACAAACCGCGTTGGGGATATGTGTATTTTTGATTAATGTGATTCTAGATATTCTTTGGTTAATAACGTTAAAATCATTCAGATCTGAGTCGTGTTCTGCAGAAGGAATGTTTTAAATATTTTAATGTACAATGAATATTGAATAGTAAAGGACGTTATTGGTTTATTAAATAGTAGTTATTATAGTTATTGGTATATTAAAAGTAAATTATAAAAATTGTAAGAATAAAATAACAATAAAAATTTTAACAAAACTTCAATCACTGCTAACATCGTGTAAAATTGGTTCATTTCATCCATTTTGAGAAAATTTATAGATCATCTATCTAGTCGTTGAGTTTTCCTAGTCCGTAATTTGGGTCTTTGCTTGCGAGCTCTTCTGATGAAGTTTTATATGTATTAACGCCAACAACGTTATCTAAATCAAAACTTTTATTTATTTACTTCTTTCCTTCTTACTATTGTTTCCTTCTCTATAATTAAATGCTTCTTCTCCTCCCATTATTTTCATTATTACTGTAAGGTAGCTAAAGGATCTATTGGTGCCATGGGGGATAATGGATGCTTATCATCGAGGTGATTTTGCTAGCTCTTTCGCTTATCTCTTCAATAAAAAATAATATAGGGTGTCCAGTGGCAGAATTCGGTTTCCAAACACAAATAATAAAAAAACTAAAAAAGATACATATAAATAAAATTTAATAACTTTTACGTAGAAGACACGTGTCGAATTTATTGTCACGTGATGAATTTTTTTTTTTTTAAATAAATTCATCTAAATGTTGACCGCCACGTCAGGCACACTCTTGGAATCTACCCACAGTATTTTATACCACTCACAGAAGTAGTGCTATTGGGATGCCATTTACCTCGCGGACGATATGTTCTTTTAGTGCTGAGACGGTCGTCGGGTTTGTTTCATGTACTTTACTTCTGAGATACCCCCTACAGGAAGAAGTACGTAGGGTTGAGATACGGTGACTTGGGTGGTAAGGAGATTTCGTTGAAACGGCTTATTAATTCGTTAGGGAAGGGCCCACGGAGAAGCTCCATGGTCTCTCTAGCAGTACGAGGCGTGGTGTAATCTTGTTGATACCATGTGCGCGAAGTGAATTCAGGATGTTCTCTCAGAACTTGCAGAAAATAATTAGTAAGCAAGCATTCACTGATTATTTTATATTCGATCTATAATATAATTCTACCACCGGACACTATCTTACACACTTACATGAAAAAACAATTACACGAAATTTGAAGTTATTGATTAGCGCGGTAATGATTATTTTATAATATATTCGATTTATAATCTAATTCTGCCACCGGACACTCAACTTTACACACTTACATGAAAAAACAATTACACGAAATTTGAAGTTATTGATTAGCGCGGTAATGATTATTTTAAATTCGATCTATAATCTAATTTTGCCACCGGACACTCTATATTACACACTTACATGAAAAAACAATTACACGAAATTTGAAGGTTATCGATTAGCGCGGTAATGATTATTTTTTACTCGATCTATAACCTAATTCTGCTACCGGACACTCTATATTACGCACTTACATGAAAAAACAATCACACGAAATTTGAAGGTTATCGATTAGCGTGGTAATGATTATTTTTTTTTCGATCTATAACCTAATTCTGCCACCGGACACTCTATATTCCACACTTACATGAAAAAACAATCACACGAAATTCGAAGGTTATCGATTAGCGCGGTAATGATTATTTTTTACTCGATCTATAACCTAATTCTGCCACCGGACACTCTATATTACACAGTTACATGAAAAAACAATCACACGAAATTCGAAGGTTATCGATTAGCGCGGTAATGATTATTTTTTACTCGATCTATAACTTAATTCTGCCACCGGACACTCTATATTACACACTTACATAAAAAAACAATCACACGAAATTTGAAGGTTATCGATTAGCGCGGTGATTTGGATTAAAAAACACGCAGTCAGTGACCGTCGTTGTCCGCCACCCACGTACACTTCCGTCCGCAATGCATGGTGCGGTGCAGCCCAAACGTTATCGCAGCGCCGTTGCAAATTTATTTATAAATACATTGTGTATCGCGCGTATTTGATAAACCACAACTGATGCGAAATTATTTACCCAAAACTAACTAAAAGTTGTTATTTTCACAATTTTCGTTTAGGTATCAATTGTTAATATTATTATTTTCGCGTATTTTATAGTTTATGGTTTATTATCTTTTTTCTGTTCTCAACAGTGTTTGTGAAAATTGGCCATGCATTGTTGAATTTCCTTTCTCTTCTCCTCTTTCTCACTTAATTACTTTTGTGACTGAATCTGTATAAATAACCTTTATTTTTAAAATTTAAATCATTTTATGTATGTATGGTTATATATAGCTGCTGGTCACAGGCCTCCCCATATCTGGTGGAAAAGATATCCATTCCACCACGCTTGTTGAATACAGATTGATGAGGTAACTAGCCTCGTAATGCTATTTCTTATGTTAAAAAAATAAAGAATTAGTATTTAATAATACTAAATGAATCTACATTGGCGAAATCATCCTTGCTTATATACACTATTGAAAACCATTAATACAAATGAGCACACACAGAATGTTTTTACACGATCCGGACGACGAAACGTCGTCATTCGGATCCACCCATGACACCAACACTCACATGCACACCGGCTCCAGTCGAGCACGTAGAACACTTCTACACCGACCGCTTACACGATATTCTCCCACGTACCCGGTCGGTTCTCACCCCCTAGACCTTAGGGCCTAGGGGACTAATAGGGACTATAGTTACTTCGGTCCAATTCTCCTACAAGATTAACGTAGCGTCATTACGAAATCAAAATTGGCACACACACATATGTGTACCTCCGACATGATGTTAAGCCGATGGAATCTGCGATTTTCGCAGATTCTTAAATATATTTTACTTGCCCGTAGGCTCAGCGAGGCGCAGAGCTCGCGGGCCCAGTATTCGATAAAGCTGTTAGGCTTCGATAATGCCAATAGGCTACCAGCATTAAAATCTTCGACTCTAATCAAAATGTTGCATCGAAATCGGACCAGCCGTTTAGGATTTTGCCCATACCACAAAGTCTGAAGACAAAAGTCTTCAACCAGTGCGTCCTGCCCGTACTCTCTTACGGTGCCGAGACGTGGACACTGACAGTCCGTCTCCTCGCCAAGCTCAAAGTCGCTCAGAGGGCTATGGAGAGAGCTATGCTCGGGGTTTCTCTGGTGGACAGAATTCGAAATGAAGAAATTAGCCGGAGAACCAGAGTCACCGACATTGCTCTTCAAGTTAGCAGACTGAAATGGCAATGGGTTGGACACGTTTGTCGGAGAACCGACAATCGTTGGAGTAGACGAGGGCTGGAGTGGAGATCGCTACTCTGCAAACGTAGTGTGGGACGCCCTCCTGCTAGATGGAGCGACGATCTGCGCAAAGCAGCTGGCGAGACTGGATGCGTGTAGCCGAAGATCGGGCTAGGTGGCGCGCCTTGGGTGAGGCCTATGTCCAGCAGTGGACTGCCGCGGGCTGATATTGGATATTGGTTTATGATTTTAGTGACAAACACACGTAGAGGAGATTGGCAAAGGAAATGTTTACACGAATTCAATGAGTTTGTATATCCAGATACTTGAATTATATATAAACAAACATACATATACTGATTTAATGGGTATTCGGGTCAAGTAATTGAATGGCGTGCGTCTCTAATTACGCCTAGATTATCCATTGTATTGTTTGGTCAACAACGGCCTAATTTGCATGAATTAAGTGCATTTGTCGATAAATTAATAACCATTTACACTAATGGTATATAATTAAATTCTTAAAATAATGAATATTATACGTGTTTTAATTTATTTATTTCCCTATTTCGTTTCTCTCCCTTTATTTCCTTATTGACCTCTTATAGATAAGACAAGAGAGTAATAATAAATTAATAGTGGTAAAGCCACGCTGCTGACAAATACTTTGTCAAACAGACAAACAGAAAACCGGCGTCTGAGTGGTAGTTTACCTACCCCTCTACCCTCTCCCCCCTCCCATTCCCACTCCCATAATGATACAGCAACACTTCGGCACTGCCTATAGCGCTGCGGATGTCTATGGGCGGCGTTGATCGCTTTCCATCAGGTGACACGCCTTCTCTTTTGCCTTCCCATCCCATAAAAAAAAGGCGCGGAAATGAGGCTTTATTTAAAATGAATAGTATGGTTTGAAAATGAAACCAGTTGCTTATTACCGAGCACAAGTAAAATTAATTAATTAAGATTGGTCACGTCAAGTGACACTTCTATATAAGATGTAATGGACAAAATCCATAATAAATATGGAATTTGTCCATTACAACCACTGCCCTACCAATTGCCACCACCACCGTCTAGTTTTAAAGCACAGGGCGACAAACAAGCAAGCGTGTCAACTGATGGAAAGCAATCAATAAAATACTCTTTCAAAACAAGTAGAAGTTAAGGCCAATTTATTAAATTAAAAATAATGTTCAAATTGCCGTTATACTTTTTCTATGTTCTCTCAGGCGATTAAGCTACGGCATATTGTCGTAGCCAAATTCTGTAATATTCTACAAGCATCAAATACGTAGGTAGGTAATAGTTGTTTCAATATACATACACCATTGAAAAACAAGGTTGTAAGCAATGTTGGTTTTGGAGTTCAACCCCCCCCCCTCCCTATATACTAAAATTACATTCGACTCTTTCGTAATATTATTGTGTAATAATTTGCATGAAAATTTAATTAATTTATGATTATTATAAACTAAAGTTTTATTGTCTCTGGTCTAGTGCACCCCAAACCAAAGTATGCTCACACCTTTGCTCTCCTTAAGTGAGTTCCTGGCCTTAAAGCCTTGTATGGTAATGCCTGATATATCTACATATGTACTGTAGTGTAGTGATACATTCATAAATGTATAACTAATGCATTAAAACCTTTTATATTATATTACTTTTTTTATATTCGTAATATTCAAATATAAAATGAAAAAGAAATAAATTTTTATTTAAAAGAAAAATGATTCGATGGACGGACGTCTTTTGGATAGACACGTGGGTGACATTCCGGCATAAAAATTGAAATATTATATATTGAGATATAAAATGTAAAGTGAATATTATTGTAAATTATATAAATGTACAATGAAACGCAAGAATAAATAATTATCTATTTGAAGAAGCCCACTAAAGATCCCGGGTATCGCCGTTAGCAGTACGGCAGGCACGTTATAGTACTCAAGCAGATAAAACACTCTTCTGAATTCTTTCTTATTCAATGGAATCATTTTTTCAGGAACATATTGCATGCAGTGTCCTTAACACGATAGAGATACACAAATTACATCTAGGAACTTGGGAAAATTAAATTTAATGTAAGCTAGTTACCGAGAACCATTAGCTTAGATATCGGATCGCTTAGAGATCGGAACTACTAAGACAAGCTTAGGTTGTTGGAAAAAACTAGGAATTGACCCTTTTTTTTTAATTACTTGTTTATGTGTAAAATGTATATATATATATATATATATATATATATATATATATATATATATATATATATATATATATATATATATATATATATATATATATATATATATGTGTGTGTATATACATAATTCATAATTCTGTGCTTGGAACCGTACCGTAAGTTCCTAATTTTAAAGCGTAAAATTTTTATTATATTTCTACAAATTGCGAACCACAACATATATGGATTGGAATGTATTTTCCCAATTAGACTCGTATATTTTTTTAGAACCCATTATTAATATGTTCCTTTGTTCGGCACGGACCTCCCCATTTCTGGGGGAACGGACATTAACCCACCATTCTTGTTTCATCAGCACTGGCGGGATTTAGATAAATGTAAATACGTTTAGCTTGTATCAGGAATCGAACCTGTGAACATTGTCTCTGAAAGCGGTAATTTCTGTTGAGCCATTAAGGTCGCTAAATCCTAGTCCTTGTATACTTATTGATTAATAATACATTTGTAAGATTGTTAAGGAATTAAAATAGTTTACTTACTAATATACTTACTAATAAACAAAATTGTTTAGAAAATATATCATTAAAATAATAAATATGGTAAACGAGGAACCAAAGTTCTCGTAAAATAGATGAAAGTTTACATAAAATGAACTTACGAATATCGACTCGTACGTCTCTCCATAAAAGACGATCGGAACTTTCAGGTGAACCTCAGGGGACGCAACCTGACCCCTGGGCAGCTTTTGATCGACCCCTGGACCATGTGGGTAGAATTGATCACGAGTGACTGCGCACACGCAGGTCACCAACGCTAACACGGCAGCGCCCGTCCACATGGCGGCGTGTTCCAAACGAAACTGGGGCGCTTCGAATGTTATAGAGACGCCACTTTTGAGTGAAGACTAATTTGCTGACAGAGAGATATTGTTTAGGCCATTTGCAGTCTTATATGACCTTTTGTTTGAGTTAAACCTTATTTTAAAAACGATGAATACATTTATTAAATATTAATTGGAATGCGGTTAGCAAGCTATACGAGTAATATATATTACATAATAACAATAATATTTTATTGACAATTTGTAAAACAAAGGATCCATCCATATTTCGTGCCCAGCCCAAGGAAGGCGTCCAATCTTAATGGTATTTGATGACGTTCGGCTCATTGTACAGCTCATATAGCTCGAGGTTGTAAAGTGTACGCCATCGCTCATTTTCCAAAACAGGACCAAAGATACGCTTTTAATTTTTCTCTCAAAGATGAGCAGAAATTTTTCGTCTTCTTTAATTAGCACCCAACACTCTGAGCCGTATGTTAATATGCGTTTCAGCAGGGTCTTATTATTTTTTAATTTTTTTATATATTCACGCCTATCCCCCGCAGGGGTTGGCACAGACCACAGAGCTCCATCCGCTAGCATTCATCGCAGCGAAACGGCTCTCCATTGGTCGCTTCTCGTCTTCGTGAGAATCAGGATGTGACGGGTGGCGAACCACGTCGCCGTCATTTTTCAACAAATTAGGTCTTATGCAGAAGTAGTTTAATGCTTCTCGAGAGTTTTATTATTATGTTATAAAGTGTATTATGTATAGTGTATAGTGTATTATAATGTATATTATAGGGTGTAAAAATAGACTAAATTACAAGTTACTTGTTATTTGAGAAGAAAAATCTCAAAAAGTTTAAATATAGTAGTTAATAATTAAATTAAAAATTACATTCTCTATAACATGTCTTATCTGTGCTTCTGCGTAACTTGGCGGTGAGCTAAGGATAATATTGGAAAGGAGCTATCTTTGGAACAGGGAAAACCAATATTGTTTATTATGCTGCAAAGCGACTGAGAAAACTTTTAATACAATACAATCAGAATGTTTATTAATCGTTCCGAATTTCAAAAAACCCTGTGGCGAAGCTTTCGTAATCAATGTTAAGGAGCGCAATTTTAATACCGTGGAAAAAAATATGTATTTTTTATCTGTGACATTCAAGACTCGGAAACTAATTCTGTACTAAGTTCCGGTAAGTAAGCAACTGCTTCTCAAATATATTTTCAGGACACACCCCTTTTGGAGACAACGGTCGCGGTGTTGAATCCTGCATCGAAATAAATATATGTATATATCATCGTCATCAATAAGGACAATGTTGTCCTTCTACTCTCTCTTGTACCGGTCATAGTTCCAGTGAGCTTGCGTTGTGGATGATATGCCCAAACATCTTAAGTGTTTGCACTTGCACATTCGACGAAATTCTCCGTTTGATGCGAAGCTCCATTAGAATGGAAACGTTAGTGCGGTTAGCAGTCCATTTTATTCTCAGCAAACGCTTCCAACACTACATTTCATGAGGTATTTTTCTATTTGTTAATTTCATGTTGTATCATAAAAATAACATACATCACATGTCATCACGTGTATCTCCCGTGGGGATAGGCAGAGACCACAGATCTCCATCTACTACGATTTCTTTGCTTCATCCACACTCATCAATCCCTTCATAACAAGCTCGCCAGCTAAGGGTACTTTTAACCCAGCTTTTCTTAAGAACGTCAGTATTTGGTCAAGGTATGTTCTTCTAGGTCTCCCTCTACCGACCCTTCCATCCACATTCGCAACGTAAATAACAACAAATAGAACAAAATCGGAGGCAGTCATGAGTACTGCCGATAGAAGTGAAAACTTAAAACTGTATTTTAAAATTTCAAACTAATTGTAATATTATATAAATTATATAAGTAAATAAAAATTGAAGTCTTAATAGTATATAAATAATAAATAAATAAACAATAAAAATGAAAATTATATTAATATTAATTAATAATATTTAATATAAATAATATATGATAAAATGTTAATATTTTTAAAATCTTAAGCATTAGCATGTTGCTGACGCGAACCCATTGGTTTTCTCCCTACCCAGAGTCGCGTAACACGGCTATGGAAGTATTAACTTCAAAAATTAAATGTGACGTTTAAATATACTAGCATCATCTTTCCGGAATCACTGATGGATAAGCCGGCTGCAATGTCGGCTTCTTTTATTATTTTTAAAGAAGGACTTGCAAAGTTTTAATATTACTAGAATTATTGTTAACTATTCGAACTAAGCTTATTGTTTGTGCTAGAAAATGGATCGCATCAATAGTGCAATTTCAGATAGTGAGCCTGATTCTTCCTAGCAGATCTATTGTTGCTTAATTTTTTATTCTGTGATACTATTAAGACTAAGTTTTGAGAGTTGACATGTTATTCTTGTTGGTGAAGTGATAATTTGATAGTGAAGTCATTCACCAGGAATTTTCTTATCACTAATGAGTGTGTTTGTTTGTTTGTTTGTCCCAATTAATGCGTTATTTGCACCCGCGGTACCATCTGTCGCGAGAAATATCTCCTGTTTTATATTGTTATCGTGTGCAATGTATTTAAATTGGAGCTCTTACCCAGTTTTCCGTATAGAACATAATAAGAATTGTCTATGATATAATTTTTCTTTTAATTTAATTTAAATAATATTTGTATATATTATATATTGTAAATTAATTATTGGCAGTACGATGTGTAAATATTTTTGTAATATTGTCCAAGTGGTGAGATTTTGTTATTAATTATAATAATAATAAAAAAATAATAACGCGAACCGGATACGTAAAATATGTTGTTTTATTTTTAATTCATATTTCATGATAATGTTTTTTTTAAAGTAATGATTAAATAAATTAAAACTTTTTTTACAATACTTTTAAGTTTTGTATTTTATTATGGGATAGGAGGGTAAACGAGCAAGCGTGTCGCCTTATAGAAAGTAACCAACGCCGCCCGTAGATATTCGCGAAACCATTGGTATTGAAGGGGTACTGCTGCTAGCTGTGAGGATCCCAGCAACTGCTGCAAATAATAAGGATGCATCTACTCTAACATATCTGATCATATTGAATCCTGCGTGGTCTTCCCCTAACAAATCAAAAGTGCCCTTAACCGGCGAGCTTGCATGAGGAGAATAATGAGTGTGGAGGATGCAAGGGAAGTATGCCGAGATCGTAGCAGATGGAGATCAGTGGTCTCTGCCTACCACTACGGGAAACAGGCGTGACGATATGTATGTATGTATGTATTGAATCCTGCGCAAGGAGTCAATTTGTAGCCACTTTTCTGTTGACAAAGAAAAACACATCATATACACTGCCGGCCAAATGTTTGAGACCACTTCATCAAAGTAGGAAAATGAAATAACACTCAAAATACAAAGCAAGAGATTTAATTACTAATTAATCAGCTACCCTCGGCGGTCTTTCCGAACTGTTACGACATTGGAACCTTCAAAAAACAAGCCTATACATACCTAAAAGGCCGGCAACGCTTCCGCGACTCCTGCGGTCTCGCGGTTGTCCATGGGCGGCGTTGATTGCTTTCCATCAGACACGCTTGCTCGTTTGCCCTCCTATCCCATAAAAAAAAATTATTTACGAAGTTCTTAGTAACTCGATAACGCTTTTAATGTGATAAAATAATTTATAGTGTTATAAGTTTTAATTGAGTTAATGACGTAATAAGCCGTCAGCGGAACTACAGCGCACGTAAGCAGACGAAGAAAAAAAACCCTTAGTGCAGTTAATATATAATAAAGGCAACGATGAAATATGACTCCATGGCAACAAACTCACACTAGTTGTCTGACTTCGGCGTCCAATAAAATATAATACTACTTATTCTTATAGATACGTATATTTAGATGCTTGTCTCGTTGATTAGAATACAAGTTGTGTGTGGAGCTTGTGTCCAGGCTTCAATTCCTGGGTGACACTTACATTTTCTAACTTCTGGATCTATAAGCGAGCAAGCGTGTCGCTTGATGGTAAGTAATCCTTTCTCTATGGATATCTGAAACAACAAAGAAACTGCAGATGCTTTGCCCACCCTGATAGAGATTAAGGATTTGATGGGATGAGAGGAAGTAATGGATGGGTAAGATAGTGGTAAAGAAAGGGGAGATGAGTCGCTAGCCTTTAACGCCGGTAGGGGTACAGGTACTACTAGTTGCTGCGGAGGGATATCTCATTTCTCAGCATTTTTTACCGCTTTTACCATGGGGAGTGCCTCGAGGAATTGTTAATAATTCCTGCCGTCGAATTCCACAACCGCACAACTCGGCTTAAAGAAAAATTTCATCCCCACCATCCGGATGAGTGGCGATCTACCACGGTGCGCTTCTCTCGAACGCACCACCACCACTCTGTGAAACTAGCTACGTATTTCCGAACCGATATGACATTGAAACCTTCAAAAAACAAACCTACGCATACCTAAAAGGCCGGCAACGCTTCCTTCTGCGGTGTCGCGGTTGTCTATGGGCGGCGTTGATTGCTATTCATCATTCATCACGCTTGCTTCTGTGCCCTCTTATTCCATAAAAAAAGGCACTTCGTTGTTAGAGTCGAATCATTTGTTCTATCAGTACTATACCTCTAAGACTAAACTAAATATCACTGTGTGATTGTGTTTCGTACGCTGAGTCCATAAATACGGAGGCTTCATTACGTTCTCTTCTCTTATTTTCTTATAATAAAAATATAAGAACTAAAATTCGGTTGAATCATTGAATACTAGACGTTGGATAAATGTCACTGACTGTTGCAGTTAAAGATAGCTCCACGATTTCCTTGAAACAAAACGCCCTTACTCATTACTCTGGCGCGTTCCCTTCGAAAACAATTTATCGTTGAACTTTTTACCGCTTTTATGTATCGTTCATAGACTGTGCAGACAGTTGAAGCCAGAGACAACTGTCTTTTATAGATTCTCACTAACATTAATTTTTTCTTTTTTTTTTTCTTCAAGGGCAATTAATTATAACTATTATGCCAGTGTCAAGTAAAATACAATAATATCCAATCTCTGTAACAAGTCAGCTTATCACGTTACGTCTTTATAAAAATGGTGGCTATTTTACCAAAATCTTCTGTGGACTTTTTTTATTCAACCTAAAAAGTTACGATACACGCATTTATTTCATACCACATAACTTATACACCTTAATCGAACTATATTTCATAATACGCCACAATTACACAATATAACAGATAATAATATAAGATTATGAAAATGAAATAAAAACACAACGTCACTGATGTAAGTTGGCGGGAAAACTCCTAACATTATTAATTTGCATAGATGTATAGATTTCTTCTTCTGTGATGGCAATCAGCTATAGCTATTACACCAATGTCATGAAATGTAAATATAGCTTGTCTCGATACGTGTTGATAAAATTGAGGCAGTCTATAAAAAACTTGCATGGACTTCTGCAGTCAAGTTAAAAAGACACGATACACACATTTATTTTAAATACCGCTGAAGGCAGCTGGTTCCATAGAGTGATGGTGTGTGGAATGCGTAATCGACAAAAGCCTTTGTTCAATGAGAAATTTGTTTAAAGCGATTTTATCCTTAGCAAGCGCGTCCTCTCCTCCTCCATATCTGTTATTTAATTTTTAAAATAACATTCCCCAGGCTATATATTCGATACTACTAAAATTGAAAAAAAAATGTTTTATCTCTCCGTTTTTGTGGATAATTTTAGAACTTTTTTGACGAGGTTTTACGAAAAGATTGACTACTTGGTAAAAAATTATTTAGTTTACTTTTTACCCCTAGAAAATTAGAAATACAAAAAAACTATATAATATAATAATAAATGACAATTAGTTCAGTGGCGGGGCGGTCCGCCCACGGAGTCAATGGTCGCGCGTTCGATCCCCGCATCGGAATAAATATATCTATGGATTACAATTATTTATTCCGAGTCTGGTAACCTCACCAATCCGCATTGGGAAAGCGTGGTGGGTTAACGTCCGTTCCTCCAGAGTTGGAGATGCTCGTACTCAGCAGTGGGACATTATGTGGGATATTGCTGGTAAAAGAATGACAATGGTGAACAGTTCATAATAAATTAATATTACCAGAACATTAAGAACATCTTATTATCTTACCTTAGTAAAAAATCAAATTGTTTTGTGCATTTGTTTTATGTATTTCAAATTACATTTATAAGACAACCGGTGTAGTATAACTTCACTGTCAGTGAAAAATGAGCTCGAACACGTTTACCGTGTGGGAACAAGTAAAAACATTAGAACAATATGTATAATTAGAATTTTACTTAGATAAGATCCGCGAATAGCAAACAAAAACAGAAAAATAATAATTTACTAAACTAAAGAGAGTGGAAATTACAGAATAACTAATGCTTTTAATTGTTACGGAAACGATGGCCGTTTTTTTATTATTACTAGTTAGAGTAGTTATTTTGTAATATTAACTAAGTTTTATGTGATAAGCCGTGTGAAAACTGGTAATCAGGTTAATAGAGCCCTGCACTCCTTTATGAAAAGTCAGAATGTGTCCAAAACGGCCTGACTGACGGTTCATCAGGGAGTGCTTGTTCCGACTCTGATGTAGGGTAGTATTATCAATCCGACACACATGCAGGGCGATGTCGGATTATCGAATTTGTCGGGTTATATGTCGTCCGGAATTTTTTGAATTAGAGTGGTATAATCCGGAAAATAATCAAAATTGAACTACTAATCACATTACATAATTATGTACATATATAATATGAATGTGGAATTTAATAAATTAAACATCACAATGGAGAGGTATTATTTTATTATAAAACTAACATCATCAGTGCTATAGAATTTACAAAAACAATAGTGGTGGTGTGTACATGTTACAACCTGTCTATAATATTAGTGAAGACTTGCCAAAATTTTACGTACAATCAATGGTGATAGACGTGTCTGATTACAAAGGCCGTTTGATTAGAAAGGGTCCGGATTAGACAGGGTCCGGATTAGACAGGGTCCGGATTAGACAGGGTCCGGATTAGACAGGGTCCGGATTAGACAGGGTCCGGATTAGACAGGGTCCGGATTAGACAGGGTCCTGATTAGACAGGGTCCTGATTAGACAGGGTCCTGATTATGACAGGGTCCGGATTAGACAGGGTCCGGATTAGACAGGGTCCGGATTATCGCGGGTTCACTGTATGTTTAAATATATATTTTATCATAATTATCAAAACAGCCGCTACCGGCCACCATTGGATTTATACTTTTAAAAAAGTATTCGGCGATCTCTGCCTTCAACTACTCTGTCTTTCGCATTGATATTAATTGAATGTCGGGTAGTTTTTCGGGCGACGCGTCTCCGGGCTCTACCGGTCGTTGGAATGATTCGTTACTTCCTGCCTATATATAACTAAACGGGTGGTAGAAAGTTAGTCCGTTCCGTCCGTTAAATCATAAGAGGGAGACGACAGAGAACCTTGAGGGGATATTGTTGCATGGTCATATACATATATATATATATATATATATATATATATATATATATATATATACATATATATGTATATATATATATATATATATATATATATATATATATATATATATATATATATATATATATATATATATATATATATATATATATACTAGGCTGTTCTATTAATTGTTAGTGAAATGGAAATGCATGCATATGAAAAATCTTTATTCCCCATTAACCTCTATGTACTTATGGATTCGGGTGAACCAGCTTTCCATTCAAAAAATGTCTCTTGCCTTGTTTGCTGTGTTCAATTTTTGCCTACGAAACATTTTTTCACTGTGGGAAATATAAAGAAATTGCATAGAATTAAATCAGGGCTGTATGGCAGATGGGGGAAAACATTTTTACCCCTGAAGATGTCAAATAGTCGATGGATCTAGAGGCTGTGTGAACGGGCGCGTTATCTTGGTGGAAAAAAAAAATAAAACAAAAACTACACATAAGTGGCCAATGATTTTTAACAAGGAGTTTTGTAATAAAATTAGCTGTTAATTAAAAATTGTTTCAAGAAAACGAGTTTATATTTATTTTGTGACTAACAATTATTGGAACAGCTTAGGTGTATGTATTTATCCGGATGCAGAAATCGAGCTTGAGACGTCTGACTGTGAAGACAGTGATTTCACTACTGAGCCAATAAGGTCATCGTCATTATCATACAGTTTTTAACGAAATGCGAGAACGAAAACCGAAAGGTAAATGATTTTTCAAAATATTTAAAGGAACAGTTGATAATTGATGATCACGTATTTAAATATTGTATGATAATAAGATATGTAGATCAGTTTATTTCCTTTGGTAGTATATATTTTAAATCAATTCACATTGCATACAGATGAAAATGGGCGGTGGCTCAGAAAAAACATGCACTCATTGAACAGAGAAACTGATTTTCTGCCACCGCCCGACCCTCACAGAGATGCAGCGCAACTTGAGAAACTCGACTGCCATATATATACTTGAGATCGACCCATATATAAACGTATAATCTATAATCCAGCCTTATATATATATATATATATATATATATATATATATATATATATATATATATATATATATATATATATATATATATATATATATATATATATATATATATATATATATATATACATATATATATATATATATACAACACGTGTACATGTACCATATACATGCAGATATATCTGACATGTATAGATACTTGTTTTTAACATGTTTGATTATTAAATGACATCGCGTTATACTTTTTTTTTTAAATTTAAAGCCACTTTTAAGACACTTTAGTGGAGGTGGTATATTGTTCCAGTACTGAGTGTATAATAAACAGTTCGTTCAACCATTCAGACTGCAAGACGATAAATTAGAGAAGTCATTTGATCTCAACGCGACGGGAACAGGGATAGCAAAATAATAAAGAGAGAGAGATAATAAAGGTCTCTACGGACCACAAATAATCTACTTTGTCTTGTACGTGACCGCGCCTCGCCTGTACCCTAATTAATAAAGACTTGTGCGATTCAGCATGGCACGCCGTCAGCTATAGTAGGAACATAATTAATGCAATTTATGGACTATGAATGTATGACGTTCTGCGAACATAATACTTTCAAAAATTATTTCGTCTAAATGTTGACCGTTATATCGGGCACACTCTTTCAATTTAGCCACAGTATTCTGTGACAAAGTCTGAAGACAAAAATCTGCAACCAGTACGTCCTTTTTTTACGTGGGGCAATCCGTTACGGATACCCTGCCGCCCTGGGGGGACGGCGTGTTATGTCGGACTCCGCGTGTGCGCATCTACCGTCTAAAACCCCACCACGGCCGCCATCGGCGCCAAGGAGGAGTCCCAGGATCTCTTAAAGAACTGCTTCTGCCGGGGCTCCTCCGACGCCTGGCTCACTAAGGGGGTCTCGGGGGTTGCGCGAGTTCGCTACTCTCGACACCCTCGCGGTGCTTAACTGGTGATTCCTGCCATAGGGAACCACTGTCCTCCTCGAGGCCGCTTGATTATTATTATTAGTATTCTGTGAAGTCTGAAGACAAAAATCTGCAACCAGTACGTCCTACCTTAAGGTGTCGAAACGTGGACACTGACGGTCCGTCTCCTTGACAAGCTCATAGTCGCTATGGAGAGGGCTATGCTTGGAGTTTCTCTGGTGGATAGAATTCGAAATGAAGAAATTCGCCGGAAAACCAGAGTCACCAACACAGCTCTTCAAGTTAGCACACTGAAGTGGCAATGAGCTGGACATTTTTGTCGGAGAACCGACAATCGTTGGAGTGGAGACTGCGTCTCGGCAAACTTGCTAGATATAGTGACGATCTGCGCACGGCCGCTGGCAGAGACTGGATGCGTGTAGCCGAAGATCGGGCTAGGTGGCGCGCCTTGGGTGAGGCCTATGTCCAGCAGTGGACTACCGCGGTCTGATATTGATATTGAATTACGCGTATGCTGGCGAGGTAAAGTATCTTTCTAGAGTTAATGATACGTAGTGAAGAAAATAGAAACTAAAATTAGAATATAAAAATAGGTATTTTTTTAAAGTTAAACGATTTTATCTAAACACAAAAATACATGACAAATACATTTTTTGAGGTTACATCGCCTATGTATTATTTTGTGGGATAGGGAGGCAATCAAGCAAGCGTATCACCTGATGGAATGATGATTAACGCCATCCATAGACAACACCAGAGGCATCACAGTTCCGTTGCCGGTGTATGAGTAGGCTTGTTTTTTGACGGTTTTGATGTAGTATCGATTTGGAAATACAGAATTATTATATATAATTATTATATAATATTATATATCACAAATTGTAGAAAAATAATAAATTTATAAATAAACTACCATATTGGGATATACAAGAGATGACTGTATATTCTTTTTATGGGATAGGAAGGCAAACGAGCTGGTATGTATGGTTTAAGGAAAGTGTCATTATGGAAAGGGGGTTGAGCTATCGGAACTCAATCGCTCACCAGCTATAAGCTACCATTCAGACGGCGGTTTTCTGCGGGAGTGTGGTACTTCTCGGGCGAGCCGGCCCATTCATGCTACAGATAAATAATATGCTATTCTTGACAAAGTGTTCGACTGCAGGGTGGCTCTACCACTACTCAAATGTATGTTCATCAAAGACGTCCATTAAGCGGAAACAAGTTAATTACTGGGAGTGTTACCAAGTGTTTTTGTAATGTTAAAAACACGGTAACATCATATTTGTTATGAATCATCAGGTTGACCCGGATGCTCTATTATCTTACATTACTTTGATATAATAAATTATAATTTATTTAATAATTTAATGTACACCTAAAGTACGACATACAAGAATTAAAAGGAAAGAAGGTGTACAAAGGCGAGCTTAACTCAAAATTGAGTTTTCTTCCAGCAAACCCAGGGGTGAAAGAGAGATAAGATAAGCTGTGAGGATAGAAATAAGTGTACAACAACAAAATATAATAATAATATACAGTTGGTTTAGCTTGTTTTCCATACAATGATACACTCTATATAGCATTACACCCACTCTCGATAACGACAGCAATTTTGGATTCGGTGAGAAAAACCGAGTATCAAGAACAAAGAGATGAAGAAGATGAGATGGATGAGCCTGAGCCTCCGCCGAGCATTAAAAAAGCTCTGGAAGCAGCTAAATTATTGGAAAAGTACTTGCTTTATCACCTCAAGATGCCTCAATATCGCAAGATATGAATAAAATAATTAAAAAAAATACAACAAAATTACTGGTGCAGCATAAGACGAGAGACAAAAATATCAGACTATACTCAATAGCGATCGAATAAGAATTGTTTTTTATATAATTACTAACACTAGTGTGAAATAAATTTTTTCTTTTTCTAATACAGATTTTTCTTCTCTCCATTTAATGACAACTCTCTATAACTTCAAAATATGCACAGTCCCTTGAGGGTCGTTTTACACAGTATTTATATATATATATATATATATATATATATACATATATACATACATATATATATATATATATATATATATATATATATATATATATATATATATATATATATATATATATATATATATATATATATATATATATATATATATATATATATATATATATATGCACAACATAATACGACAGACTTTTCCAAGTTCTAAATACAAAAATGAAACGTGTAGATGTTAATCTTAGATTCTTCCACAACTCGTCGTAAATTATAATTTGTTTTAATGTGCGTGCTTATAAAATTTACAACAGCACTGGCTGAATTGTTTCAGGAAATATTAGGAAGTTTATTGTGGACATAAATTAAGGAGAAGTTGTAAAACTTTCTCCGATTCATTTTACAAATACAAAAGAGGCATACAATTGCAGTTATAAATTGTTGAGGTTTTCTTTTAGGTATAGGGTAAGTGACGACCAATTGGCTCAGTGGCGGGGCCACCTGCCCGCGTAGTCAACGGTCGCCGGTTCGATCGGAATAAATATATGTATGGATTACAAATATTTATTCCGAGTCTGGTAACTCCGCCAATGCGCATTGGACAAGCGTGGTGGATTAACCTCCGTTCGTATAGAAATGGAGAGGCCCGTGCTCAGCAGTGGGACAAACATGAGCTATGGTTAAAAAAATAAGAAAAGGGTAAGTAAACGGGTTACCTTTCGGCCATATCTCGACGACGCCAAGTCGTTTAACAACCAAAAGCCGCTGGGAACAGCGGCATCTAGGACCGTGGGGCAGTCGCCCCATTGAGTTGTTGAGTGGGGTTCATCCCCGAGGCTCGATCCCACACCCCTACGCGAGGTGTGTGTTTTGGGTTGCCTGGTATAAATAAAAGTTTCATCCTCACCATCTGGATGAGTGGTAACCTAGTACTGTGCGTTTTATCCACACACAGTCACTCTGTGGAACCAGCTACCTTCAGCGATATTAACAAATCGATACAACACTTGAAGCATCACAAAACAAGTCTATTTATGTTATAAAGGCCGGCAATCCACCTATCTGTAATGCCTATGATGTCGCGGATGTTTATGGCCGGGGTTGATTTCTTTCCATCCCTTTATGCCATGAAATACTTAATATACAGCAATGACTGCCCACGAACTCTGTCACTCTGAAAGTAAGATGATTGGAGGAAGAAATGAGAGCTCATTTAAAGAGGTTTGAGAGATACCACCGATAGATATCGGTCTTCTGCAAGAGGAGTGTACTTTTCCGGGCCTTCTCTACTTTCTTTATTTAGCACACCCCCTTCTCTTAATTCCCTTTCTCCTCTCGTGATCCATTTGTTTGTTGACTACTTAAACATGACATGGTGTAACATTTAATACGATTTCTGGCTGACTCTAAAATTTTTACCTGTGGTTTTCCTTTTGTGGTTTTAACTTTTCAGACCTTTTCCAGTTATTTATGTTTTAAAAGGGTTAAAAAAGGTTAAATTAAATACAATACTTATATATTTATGTATTTATTAGGCACACAAACAAGATACAGTCTTAAAGAATAATATATAATAAAAACTTAACAACGCCCGGACTGTAACTCTTTAAATTTGCGCACAGCATGGCTACATTTTGACAATAGGGTTACTTATACTTATATAATAATGAAATACTATAAAAATAAAACAGATAAAGTTGAATAAAAAAAATGTAAAAAAAATAGAAAAATAATAATTTCGCGATCTATCGACTGCCAATGATAGATATCATGGAGCGATTGTTTTAATTGTTGCATTTTGCTATCGAATGTACCGGGGTTAATCAATATATTATTGTATAGGCGACAAATGCGTACCATGGGATTATAATGAGATATATTATTTGGATAAGATCTAATACTAAACATTTTATGGGAATTTCATGTCATTATGCAGGTGTTAAAATTTAACAGAACTTGTGAATTGGAAATGAAAAACAGGACCGAATATTATGAGATCATGCGAAATTAAGTTGCATCAAAAATTGCTGTTGTAAATCAAAAACAAGGCAGACCGTTGTAACGTCTTCTCAAAGGAGTAGGCCATTACGAAGTACACTGTAGGGAACAACTATTCAAAGAAAAAAAAATGGAAGGAGAAAATCTTTTTTCCATTAACATTTTATTGCCCATAGGATCTAATTCTTTTCGTTTGAAACAGTTTAATAGCCTTTAGAGCGCGGGTTACTAAGCGCGGTATGAGTTGTAATCAACGCCACGTCTCTGCCGCATTACGAAAGTCGTAAAACACGAATCGCATTAGCAAAGGGTTGGCCAACAAAACGTTGCCTCCGACGCGTTCCATTGTCGTGGTGTCGGAGTTCCGGTTTGGTTCAAGTCACAAGCGAAGGGCGTTTACGTTTATTACGTTGTATTATAAATTTAAAAAAATTAAAAAAAAGTCTTCTTCCCACATACCATCTCTTTGTGGAATCAGCCACCTTCATGGTAAGTGATCACTGCCGCCCATTGACATCCGCAACACCGGATACGTCTCAGATGTGTTGCTGGCGTTTTGTGAACACATACGCTCGTCTCTAGTATGCCCCTATATCGTATATATTTGGGAACACCGCAGATGGTAAATCGTTCCACATTTACACAATTCGAAGCAGATAACTGCGACTAAATCCCCAGGTGGTAAATAGGTGCCATCCAGGTGATTTGGATGGACTCCAGATATGATACGACATTGAAATCTTAAATAATAATAAGCCTTTTAAAAAGGTCGGCTCACTTCTGCAATACTTTTGATGTTGCAGATATTCAGGGTCACACTGGGAACGAAGGGAAATGAAGTTACTTGAAGCTTCACACATGAAGTTGCCACGCCTTTTAATACTTCACGTTACAGTACAAACAATAGAGCTTAACTAGCGATGTGTACTTACGAGCTGGTGCATCCCGGGACTAACTAGAGCTTATTTACGTTTCTATATTAGAAAAATAATATTCGGTTGGGTTTCCTTATATTTTCTTGACTTCATATTTCATTTTTGTTCATTCTCAATTACATTTTAGATTGCAATATCGTCATTGTTGCAAGGAGATATATAGATAAATTATTTATTATTACAGTGTCTAGAAAAAAAATATATTGTATAAATTATAATATGATGTAGACCTAGAGTGGTGTTGTCGCTAATAGCGATTTATTTCAGACAATCATGGAAGGAATTTGCAGACCAGAAACTTGTTTATCGCTATCGCCATTAAATTGCGCCACAACCCAAGTGGCCGGTCATAAACAGTTTACGACGAGCTGCCAGCGGTGAAGATTAAAATCATGCATTTATTTTATAATGTCATTATTCCGAAAGTGCCCTGGGCTACGTTTAGAGGGGCTCTCGCGGCCCATTGCAATAATGTCGCGGACGAGAATAAAAGTGGGGCATGTCACCCACTTCTGATGTACCGGCCCCGACGTTAATGGACGATGTCTATGAATCGCCAGTAAAATATACACTCTTCATATTGTGGTACATTCTTTTAGATATTCACAAAACGTATCTTTATCAAGCACTTATGCAAAGACACAAATTATATAAACAAGAATGAAGAACAATTACAAGTTATACAAACAAGGTTGAAGAACAAACACAAGTTATATAAACGAGGTTGAAGAACAAAGACAAGTTATATAAACGAGGTTGAAGAACAAAGACAAGAAGTTATATAAGAAAACGAAAGACGAACCTTTTGACTATTGTATCCTGATTATACTACCGGTTCAGAAGCCTGGATATCGACAGTTCGTCTGCACCACAAGCTCAAAGACGCTAAGCAACGGAGAGGGTTTTGTTCGGAGTGTTACCGTTGGACAAGATTCGAAATGAAAGTATTCGCCAGAGAACTAAAATCAACGTCAAAGCTTTTCGAGTTAGCAAATTGTGGACGCACTGAATTGGTCACTTTTGTCGGAAAACCGACAATCGAATATAATATAAATACATAATACTGTCCTTAATTTTTTAAATAAATATTGAAATTTTATATTTATGACGCTCGTTCGCAGATGAATGCTCGCTATTAGGTGGGCTCAAAAGGTAGCCAATGACGAGGTTCTCCGACAAGTCAAGCAAAAACGTAAACTTTTGCAGACCGTCAAAAGTAGAAAAGTTGCTTACCTGGGTTATATCATGAGACATGACAGGTACGAGTTGCTGCAACTGATCATGGTGGGAAAAATCGCGGACAAAAAACAAGTTGGTCGAAAATGAAAATCTTGTCTACGTACTACCAGAGAGTGGACTGGGATAGCGAGTGCTCCAGAACTGCTTTACCTCGCGAAGGAGGAGGAAAGTTGTGCTGAATTGGTTGCCAACCTTCGCTAGTCGGAGAGCCACTCTTAGAAGAAGAATATTTATACAGTCGGAAGCATGACTGCTTGGCTAGTTTACCTGATTAGTAAACTAACTGTTTTGAAATCTGAATGAGGAATGAAATAACGAATGAGGAAATTTTCGTCTTCATTGATAAAATAGAAATGAGATTCGATGTCAAAGTACGGGTGTTTATCGCGAATCGGTCGATTTTAAAAAAGTTAAAGGTGCCGGGGTCGGTTGTCAAACTTTTCTATATGCGTAGCTGATATGATGTCTCAAAACACAAGGTCAAAGTTACAAACTCGTATCTCAGTCTCTCGAGTTTGGTTCCCTTCTACTTTCCGCCCGATAATGAATTCGCTTCCTGCATGTTGCACAATGAATGCGAAGCGAGAACGTTGCTCTGTTATTACACTGTGAAAAGTTTTAAAATAAAATGTTTTTGTGACGTCAAAAATATAAGTCTGATTTGTAGTAAAAACCAACGTGACTTATAACACTTAGGGGCCATCCATAAATTACGTCATACGTTAAGTTGGTAGGAATCAATAAAGTGTGACGTCCATTGAAAAGAGAGGGATGAGTTGTGTTACGACATGCGTATATCTAAATTGTTAGAACTTAAAACTTTAACTTCACGCGTGACAAAGACCCTTTGAGTTAGTTTAGTGAAATCCTAGTGGAGTGAAGTGAAGTAATTGTTTTACTAAGTGTAAAAAACAGAAGAACAAAGTGTGATCCTCTTAATAGATACTATAAGAAAAGTGTTGATAAGAAGAGGATAAAACTATAAGAAAATTATGAGATGAGAAAATTTACAAATAAAAAATAAATAATTCCAAGTATTTTCATTTGGTTCCCGGGTGAGACTGGATGTGTGAATAGTAATTTTGCAATAAAAAATGAGGACTGCCGACAAAATTGAAATTTCAAACTAATTGTAATATTAAATGTTGCTATTACTACAGCATGTTGCTGATGCTACTCACAACACTTTATCCATCCATGAAGCGTCTAATGCGCACACATACAATCGGGTATTTACAATGTGTTAGCGTGATGCGTGTACGTAGGCAGCTGCACGCGCATTAACTGTGTTTAAAGTATGTCTATAGTGATACTCATAGCTATCTTAAGTTGTTGCTGATGCAGTCTCGTGAAACGTGGCTATAGACGATTTCACTTCAATAAATTTCAATTTGAAAAATTAAATTTCAAAACCGAAAATCTAAAAAAATATATAGTAAAAAGCAAATTCTTTGTGAAACTGCTATGCAAAAGTGATATCAGAGAGTGAATGTGTTCGTCATTTGCGCCACTTGAGGGGCGTTTTACGTCCTCTAGCGACAATCTGATACGCGCGACGTGATGCGCTCGTAAAATCTTTACTGCCAACCGCTCGCTGAAGAGACAGCTTCACAGCAGCGGTCTGAGATTGATTAATTTAGATATATTAGTACTTGCTCTACAAGTTGGTTTTATGTTCGTTCATAAGTTAATGGTTACGTGTCTCATAGTATTTGTATGTATATTTCGGCGACGACGGTTGGAATTAGAATGAATCTCGCCTATAGTTTGAAGATGTAAAAAATGGTAGTCTGTTGGCTTTCACAGCTTTATCGAATACAGGGCCCGCGGGTAAGTAAAATGTATTAGAGAATCTCCGTAAATCGCAGATTCCATCGGTTTGACGCCGTGTCGTAGGTTCATGTGTTTGTGTGTGTGTGTGTGTGTGTGTGTGTGTGTGTGTGTGTGTGTGTGTGTGTGTGTGTGTGTGTGTGTGTGTGTGTGCTGATTTTAATTCCATCATGACGCTACGTTAAACGTGTAGGGGAGGATTGGACCTAAGTAACTAGAGTGTCTGTTAGTCCCCTAGGCCCTAAGGTCTAGGGGGTGAGGACGAGTGGATACGTGAGAGAGTCTCGTGTAAGCGGCCGGTGTAGAGATCTCTACGTTCTCGGCTGGCGGTGTCGTGGGTGGATCCATGTACGGTTTCGTCATCTGCATTGTGAATGAAACTGACTATACACTCTTATACACAAAATCGAGAAGACGAACCAAGACAGTAAACAACGAACAAACAATATAGTAATAAATATTAAAATACATTTGCTCCAGCATATCAACAATTACTTTTTTTTAAAAAAAATGAATTTACTGCAAAATAATTTTTAAAATACAGCTAAATGTTCAAAATACATTAGCACATACAAATTTTATATAATTCTAATTAATTAATTATACCCAAATTATAATTCTAACAATAATTATTTTAAATAAACCAATATTATTCTTATATAATCCGCTAACAGATGGCGCCACAAGTCATATAAAATTAAGTTTTGTCTATTGCACAAAATAATTAAATAAATAGGTACGTAAAATATGTATGAATTATGAATGTAATTTTTTCTTTTCTTTCCTTTTCTTTGATGGCAATTAATTATAACTATTATGCCAGTGTCATTTAAAATACAATGATATCCGATCTCTTGAAATGTACCAAGTCAACTTATCACGTCACGTCTTTATAAAAATGGTGACTATTTTACCAAAACCTTCTGTGGATTTTTTCAGTCAAAAAGTTACGATACAAGCATTTATTTCATATTACTTCACTTATACGCCTTAATCGAAATATATTGCGGGTATAATACGCCACAACATTTTAAACAACATAACTGATAATAATATAAGATTATAGAAACGAAATAATAACACAACGTCACTGATGTAAGTTGGCGGAATGTAATAGTGTTATTTAATGATTTTCTAACATGGAATTAGGTAAAATCACAGAAGCTGTAAGTAAATAGAATAAAAAAACTTTTAATTTGTTTCTTTTAACTTTATATTATGTTAAAAATCGTTTTCACTTATAAATGTATAATTATAATTTATAGTTATGCATGAAGTAGGCCTCTGCTAAACCTTTTTATACATCTCTTTCCCATGCCTTTCGCATCCAATCAAATTCACATCTGGAACCACAAAACCTGTAGACATCACAAAATCAAGCTAGCCTAAATACTGTGAAATAATATATAACATTTTTCTAATATCATTTGGAAATTATTTAACTAACGCTATAACGCTACAATGCTACGCTAAAATGTGTCATTTTAGTGTTTGTGCTCTTGCGATTGAAGTCAACTGAGTGCCTGTATACAATGACTATGTATACGTGAGCATGTTGCACGCTTTGTACGAAGTAGACCTTCTGTATCTATTTATTTTGTAACAGTACGCTATAAAAGAGCATTGTTTCGAGTTTCCGCGAATGCGGGTCTTTGATGTCTGTTTGTTTAGGACGGGATTCCATCAATTTCGTCAGCTCCGGGACTCGGGATAAATAGACCCTGTAGCTGAGGATGATTGTTTTGTATGTGCTTGGTTTTTGTTTTATAGCTGCCGTGAAAGGGTTTTGTTATGTAATGAAGTATGTATTTACGATGTCTTTACGCCTTGGCTGTCAATCTCGCGTCGTCAATCAGGCGGTTCACCTTTCTTAAGACCAATACGACTTTGGCACCTTCAAAAAACAAGCCTACACATACCTAAAAGGTCGGCAACGCTTCCGTGACTCCTACAATGTCGCGGTTGTCTATGGGCGGCGTTGATTGCTTTCCATCAGGCGGCACGCTTGCTTCTTTGCCCTCTTATCCCATAAAAAGGTTCTTCCCCGTTAGAGCCGACTCGTTTATTCTATGAGTACTCTAAGGCTTAATTAAATATCACTGTGTATGAAGCAACAGCAATGAAGCACCTTGCTTGTTTGCCCTCCTATCCCATCTCATAAAAAAAATTGTTTCTTGTTTTTAAATCTTTTTTTATTTATACGTAAATACGACATAGAGGTATTCAAGAGACCATCCTTTGTTTTCGCAAAAGTCAAAAATACATCTGAGGAGGCGTCTCGGGGGCGGCAGTGATCTTTTACCACCAGATGAGCTTTTTTTTATGGGATAGGAGGGCAAACAAGCAAGCGTGTCGCCTGATGGAGAGCAATCATCGCCGCCCATGGACAACCACGATACCGCAGGAGTCGCGGAAGCGTTGCCGGCCTTTTAGGTATGTATAGGCTTGTTTTTTGAAGGTTCCAATGTCGTAACGGTTCGGAAAGACTGCCGAGGGTAGCTGATTCCACAAACTGGTGGTGCGTGGAAAGAAGTTACGGGAGAAACGCACCGTAGTCGATCGCCACTCATCCAGATGGTGGGGATGAAATTTCTCTTTACGGCGAGTTGTGCGGTTGTGGAATTCGGCGGCGGGAATTATTCCAAACAATTCCTCGGAGCACTCCCCATGATAGAAGCGGTAAAAAATGGTGAGAGATGAGACATCTCTCCGCAGCGCTACAGAATCAAGCCGATCGGTGAGATCTTGGTCATCAACGATTCGGATCGCACGACTTTGAATGCGATCAAATGGAAGAAGTTGATACTGGGGAGCCGCGGCCCAGAGGTGAGAACAGTATTCCATGTGTGGCCTGACTTGTGCCTTGTACAGTTGGAGGCAATGGCCAGATGTGAAATACTGTCTCGCTCGTCTGAGCACACCCAGCTTTTTCGAGCTGCATGTTCGTTTGCCTGCTCTGCTGTAAAATTATTGCCAACTTGTTTCTCGTGAAGTGAACTAATTGAAGTTTGTCCCTAACTGCTTCCAGCACGTGAGTCGAGTCCGGAGAACTCTTAAACGTACTTAAGACGCGGCACAACAAGATGCAGTTAATTGAAAAGGTAGAGCGATAACATTAAGTTTCATCGTCGGTCAGTTTTATGTTCGCCGGGGGACTCCCCGACCGCCGGTTGTGAGGATAATGATAACGACTCCAGCAACTCTCCCTCCTTCAACTAGCCCTCGTTTTATTGCGATGTATTTGTATATTTACCGTGGGGTAGTTAAGGAAAAGCGCCAACGACTTAAATCCTATATACGCAAAGGAACTGAATTTGAATCATTAGTTGTGTACAAATCTTTATTTGTTACAGCGACATCTAGTAATTGCATTCTATTATAACGCCATTAGATTTCGCTGCGTTGCGAACAATGAATGCTGCATCGCAGTGATGAGTTATTAAGCGATGTCGGGTATATTGTACATTACAGACGTCAGTGGGTACGTTCCTAACCCACAGCCCTCCTATTCCGGCACCACGAGGGTCATCAACCCCGGTGCTGGCTAGAGGGGTATTGCTTGATGGCCAATAGCCTGAAGCACCGACGTGTCGAGAAACGCCACTAAGCCACGCGCCCTCGCAGGGGCTTTTGACCATCGTTCAGGTCTCCTCTCCGGGATCACCGCATCAATTGAATTCGGCGTTAACCTCGTGCTCGAGTTTCAGAACAGACCATAGACAGGAGCAGCACCAGAGATATCACAGATGCGTTGCAGGCCTTTAAGATACGAGTAAGGTTATTTTTAAAGTTTTTCAATGTCGTTTCGTCGGTCTGGAAATACCATCTACGACAGTTGGTTCCATAAAGTGGTATTACGTGGAATGAAGTTTCGGGAAAAAAGCACCGTACTGGATTTTACCGACTTTTCCTTTCGGCGAGTTGTACAGTGGAATTCAGGGGCAGGAATTATTCCGAAAAATTCCTCGGAGCACTCCCCGTGGTTAAAACGGTAAAAGATACTGAGAGATGAGATACATCTCCGCTATGCCAAAGAATCACGCCGACGGGTGAGATTAGTTTCACAGCAAATGAATTTAACTATACCAAATATGTAACTATACCAAACCGAATAAAGAAAATCGCTTAACTAGGGTTAACTATCATGAAATCGCACGAAACTCGCCGAGTGTCGTAAACGTGTCAAGTGTATCCTCCAAAACTGGAATACTTAAAGCAACATAAGCCCCAGGGCCTTAAATCCCCGAAATATTTCAAGACACGGTTATCTTGCAGCAGACGTGAAGGGTTGCCGAGGGCTCTCGGAGCGTGCGATTTGATGTCGGGATAAGGGCCCTCCGAACTAATACATCAGATGTTGCTTATGAAAGGCTTGTGAGAGTTTCATTCAATATATCTAAAATTTCTTATTCGGATCTAAATTTCTAGTATTTGTATACTATTATTTTGATACTTTTCGATGAATATTTATTATTTATTCAATTTTTTATTAAACGTTTAAGTTAAGTTTTTTATAAACGCATTTAAATAACAAGTAATATAAAAAACAATTCGTACTATTAATTAAATTCAATTAATGAATTAATATTTGAAAAATTTAAAAAAAAAGTTTAAAAAATTTATATTACTCATAATAGAAATGGTTCTTGCTTACTTAATGTCTCGTTGACCTCGAAATTAATAATTTGCGATCCTTTACAGACACTCAAATATCAATTTTTAATATTTATATGTATATATATATATATATATATATATATATATATATATATATATATATATATATTTATTTATTTATTTGATATATTCACGCCTATCCCCCGCAGGGTTTAGCAGAGACCACAGAGCTCTATCCGCTACCATTCATCGCAGCGAAACGGCTCTCCATTGGTGGTCGCTTCTCGCACTCGTGAGAATCTGTAGGTAACAGGTGGGGAACCACGTCGCCTTCATTTTCAACAAATTAGGTATATTAAATTCGTCTTAGTGAATCCCACGAGCCACAAGGGAGGATGGAGGTCAGCCCCAGTAGAGCCCTACATGTTGAGGTAAGGCACCATAGTACCTGGGGGAGCCCGATCACGGGACGGTCGGCACGCTTACGACTAAGCTCGCTCTTAGCTACGCATCCATTGGCACGGCAGACCGTGGATTGGCGGAGAGGAAGGGAAAGGATAGACAAGAAAGGAAGGGCAGGAACGGAAATGCGGATTGGGGGGTTATCAGACTCGGAATAAATATCTATAAATCCATACATATATTTATTCCGATGCGGGAATCGAATCCGCGACTGACTCCGCGGGCGGAGCACCCCGCCACTGAGCCGATCGGTCGTCAATTTTAGAAGAAGTATCGCGGAAATCTCAACTAAATCCAAATTACGACAAGCCTTGATAGGTATCGTGGTATATTCAAGCACTGGAAGCGCAATATAAATTCCAATTAACCTTTCAAAACTTAGGAAACAGAGTCTGATTAAATTCATACAAAAGGCCGGAGGCGGTAAACTGACGGGACATACGCGACGATCTCTATTTCAGGGGAAACCTCAGTCGCGCCACTCAATGCAAAGGTATTTCCAATTACTCTTGAATCCTTCCATTTTCCTTTAAGCTCGGCTCGTACTATGCGAGCGATTTAGTCGAGTGGCGAGTAATTTAGTAGCTAAATGTTTAAAGGTAAAAATATAGTCGAAGTACTTCATTAACTAAAACTCAAGTTAACTTCTAACAATAACTTTAAATGTAAAGTAGGAGAATGATTAATAGCGCATGCTTTTAAAGTTAAATTAATTAATATTTATTTACCTATATTAATATAAATATAATTAAAATGAACATATAATATTGAATATAATTGAATATTAATTACTCCAATAATAATTGTAATTTGTATATTATAATAAGTGTAATTTCAATCAATCAATATCAATATCAGCCCGCGCCAGTCCACTGCTGGACATAGGCCTCATTCAAGGCGCGCCACTTAGCCCGATCTTCGGTTACACGCATCCAGTTTCTGCCAGCCACCTAGCGCATCTAGCAGGGGGTTTTGTCCACACTACGTTTGCTGAGTCTCAGTCTCCACTCCAGCACTCGTCTAATCCAACGATTGTCGGTTCTCCGACAGACGTGTCCAGCCCATTGCTATCAATTTACCCATATAAATCCGATAAATTTAAAGACAAAGAAAAAGGTTGTATGATGATAATTCAACACACAAAACAAGGCTCCAAACAAAAGGCTCTGGACTTGAAAATTATTATTTGTGATTAATACAAATTTTGGTTGGAATCGGGAGTTGAAACCAGAAAACGTGACTATAAGTAACCTAACCATTAATAAAGTCAAGAGGTTTTGTTGTATTTACATTAATAACTTAACTGGACTATTTTACACTACACAACTCACTTTTGTATTTTTGGCTAGTGGCAAGTAATTTAATAACCAACTTACTCGTAACTCGACTAAATTACTAACATACATAGGGGGACATCCACGCCCTATTGGTTAGGGGTGTGGGAACGAGCCACGGGGATCAGAATCTTTGTGTCGCTGTTCACAGCGGCTTTTGGGCTTGGATTTTCATTTGGCGACTTTGTGCTAGACACCGCAAAGGACTCCAGCACCACCATCTACATCCGCTTCCCACAGTTTTGGGTGAGCATGGTGTGAAGGTCGCCAAATGCGTCTAGACACGACGTCACATGGTCGACGCCGGACTCAATTTTTGTCATGATCCCGGAAATGAAAACGAGGACCTTAGTATAATATATAGTGGCGCTTCTCTAAATTACTAACATAGAATGCACTAGCCTTTATATGGGAATTTATAATCATCTATCTCTATTCACTTGACTGTTCATACTGTGAGAGAGTGGGACAGATGCTTCAGGTTAGGGGCGTGCACATTGGGTTAATTTGTATGTGCCTGCGGGAGTCCTATTTTACCTTTCTAAAAGTAAAGTGGGAAGGTAAATTTAACTATGTATTTATTACTTTTGTTTTAATTGCTGCTATATTTTATAGAGTTGTTGCGAGAGTTAAGGACGGGGCCACGCTTCTAGTTTCTCTAATGCAGCGATTCTCAACCACCGTGTGTCGACACAGTGGTGTGTCGCAAGCCCCTGTCAAGTGTGTCACGAGATTTACAAATACGATGTTTGGGTCTATTTTTTACTTTTTGTTTTTATATGTTCTTACGCAATAGAAAATACGTTGAACAGATTAAAGATGTATAATTTAATAAATGTACCTATACTTGCCTTCGTATTTATATGTAATGAGAGAATGGACAGTTACAATTGGAAGATTTAAAAAGACATTCCAAAAGTCATCTCAGTTTAAGTGTTCTGACCAACTTTTCTAGTTAGCTATTTATAACTTCGATGTATTTTCGGATAATGTACGTGATGAGGCGGTGGATAGTTACAAGTGGAAGATTTAAAAAAAAAATAGAAGCTAAACTTACCTTCCGACAACTGGACATTCCAAAACTCATCTGAGTTTAAGTGTTCTGACCAAATTTTCTAGTTAGCTATTTATAACTTCCATGTATTTTTGGATAATGTAGATGTGATCAGGCAATGGATAGTTACAATTGGAAGATTTAAAAAGAAAAATCAAAGGTAAGTTAACCTTTCGACAACTGGACATACCAAAAGTCATCTCAGTTTAAGTGTTCTGACCAACTTTTCTAGTTAGCTATTTATAACTTCAATGTATTTTCGGATAATGTAGATGTGATGAGGGAATGCATAGTTACAGTTGGGAGATTTAAAAAGAAAAATAAAAGGTAAATTAACCTTCTGAAAACTGGACAATCCAAAAGTCATCTCAGTTTAAGTGTTCCAAGCAACTTTTCTCATATAAACTTAAGAAGCTGTAACTCGGTTATACTTCAATACACTCGGGCCTAAGTTTCGACAGAGCCATCTCTTATTTATGACCTCTGACCCATGTCTATATATCAAAGCGAGTAGTCGTCATTAAGGACTGACCGTTTCGACCGGCCAAATTACAATTTGGAAATGGTCGTCATTTGAATAACTTTGGACTTTATGGCGCGGTGATAGGGCGGGGATACATTAACATTTCAAATCGCGGATTTCATTCGTATAAGTCCTGTCGTAATTTATTTTATGATGCGTTTTAATACATAAGCGGTAGCGGGTTTGGGTATCTCAGAATGTTTGGAAAAACTGTGCTACGTCGAGTGATGAGTTATTTTTGACATTTATTTAACCAATTCATAAAACATCTCCTGGAGCAGAAGAAAGTCAAAATTTAAAAGACTTATAGCTACCTACTACAGAATATATACTTCTGGAACAAATTCTCGGAACGCGCTTTGATACTGCGCTTTCGCGGAACGTGCTTTGATACTACGAACGTGCAGGCGCGACTGCGTCTCCCGTTCACCGCTTTTGTAAACAAAGAAGAGTATAAATCCAGACTCCTGTTGCATCACTTCTCAGTTAAGATACTACTAGCTCTTACAGCCTGAACAGCTCTGAATAGGTTTAACATCTAAAAACTTGCACAGGGATGCGTTCAAGTCAAGGCAAATGGAAGAAATACGGTGTAAGATGACTCGAAGAAGTTTAAGTTTCGAGCAAGACGTATATATTAAAAGATTTACCGTTTTATTTAAAATTAAATATTGCAACAAAATCGATATAAATTGATTATTAGTTTTAATTTTATTACGAGATTCTTTTTGTTTTTAATATGCTCATTATCTATGTCACATAATTTTACATATTTTGAAATAGGAATGAAAAAAAACATAACGCCATTTTTTACTGGCCTGTTGAAGCATGCACAAACACTATATTCGCCTCTCTGCGAGCGAGTTCAAACCTTCTAAAAACGCTTCCACTTATAACATAAAACCCGCTTACAACAGTCAAAATACACGCATAGCACGAGTTGTGTACATGCGTACATCATTAAGTTGGTCACCCGAGTTGGCAGCGGCGTAAATGCGGTATCAAACTGTTTTATTGCGGGCGACGCATGATTTAATGAAATCTTTAATATTGAAGATAAGGCCCGCAATGTCGCTCGTAAATAGCCCCCGGCAATATTCTCCGCCCCGTCCGACTCTAATGCCTTCGACTTGAAATAATACGGCTCGACTTTCTTCATTTCTGCGCGAGGGCAGCGCTGTTTTTGTGGATATTAAATTTTAATTTCGCTACTCCTCACGTCTATGTGGCGTCGTAACTTTCATTGGTGCGATAATGTCTAATAATCTAACATTATTTTGTCGTTAAATGTGTAATGAGGTTTTCTGATCTGAGTGATGGTCTTACTATATTCTTTGTTTAATTTTTTTTTTACAATTTTAATTTTAAATAAAATGACTATGGCTCTGTCGATTAGAAACTAACATTTAACACATGTATGGCTATGTGACGACTAATTAGCTTAGTGGCGAGACCCTCCGCCCGCGGAATCAATGGTCGCGGGTTCGATCCACGTATCGGTATAAATATATGTATGGATTACAGATATTTATTCCGAGTCTGGTAACCCCGCCCATCCGCATTGAACAAGCGTGGTGGGTTAACGTCTAGAAATAGAGAGGTCCGTGCTCAGCAGTGGGACATATATGGGCTGTTAAAAAAATATGCCTATGTAGACAGTCAGAACATTTACTTATTTAATGATGTTCCGCAACAAGCAAACAAAAACAGAAAAATAATAATCTGTGCTTTCTACTATAAGAAGTGGATCCAAGGAGAGGAGTACCCAACCTCGCGGGTCTTCGAAACTCAACCGTCCACCGGACGAAGTGCGTAGCTAAGCTACCACTGAAACGTCGGTTATCTACCATTCATGACAAAATGTTCATCTGCAGGATGACTCTACCACTACAAGCACTATATTAACCGCCAATCCACGGTCTGCCGTGCCAATGGATGCGTGGCTAGGGGTGAGCCTAGTCGCAAGCGTGCCGATCGTCCCGGGATCGAGCTCCCCCGGATTCTATGGTGCCTTACCTCAGCATGCAGGGCTCTGCTGGGGCTGACCTCCATCCTCCCTTGCGGCTCGTGGGATTCACTAAGACGAATATAATATACCTAATTTGTCGAAAATGACGGCGACATGGTCCGCCACCCGTCACGTCCTGATTCTCACGAGGGCGAAAAGCGACCAATCACGAGCCGTTTCGCTGCGATGAATGGCAGAGGATGGAGCTCTGTGGTCTCTGCCAACTCCTGCGGGGGATAGGCGTGAATATATATATATATAATAAAGCACTATATTTATAAGCACTATATTTATTAGGTTATAGGTCTAATAATTCTTGTTCTAAATTAGTAATTAAGGTTGATCACCTTGCATCGGCCATCCGACATCCTTTAGTTAAACACTTCTTTCTCTCCTATGCACACTTTTATATTATTGACACTATGGGATTACTAAGAAGAGGTACACATCGCAGAATCGAATACAATGAAATCGCTATCACAAACCATTTTTAACAGACTTCATATGATCCACCGCTAAACAAGGTCGTCACATTTCTGAAGTAATAATATTAACCCACCACATTTGTCCGAAGTAGATTGCTGAGGCGTCAAGCCTCAAAAATACCTGTAGGCAATATATACATATGTATATTAGATAATTGATGAAGTCAGGCGTTACTTATTGTTATATTATGGCAGGTGGAGATCTGTGGTCTCTGCCTACTCCTACGGGAGACAGGCATGACGATATGTATGTATGTATGTAACAAATGTTCTATATAAGATTATGATGAAAAGGTGACTCTGGTGACTCTGGTGACTCTGGTGACTGATCTCTTATAATATATATATATATATATATATATATATATATATATATATATATATATATATATATATATATATATATATATATATATATATATATATATATATCTTTTATTTATATAATTTTCAATGAATATAGACAAACTAGTTTCATTGTTTTATTTTCTATTTCGTCCTTAATATACTGACTTTTTTAATCATGTAAATATTGTGACTGGATTGGTTTTATAAACCCTAGTACAACCGTGAAATTCGGCTGGTTACTCCCGCATAGGCATCTCTTTTTCGCCGGGCATTAAAAGGGTTAAAGTTGGTAGTTTCAGCACATAAGACCATCGTTAACAAGTGTTCGCAAGATATTCCATAATCATAGAATCAGTCCCCTAACGACAGCGTGAACTAATTATAAATAGAAACGGTATTGAGTTGCATTTATGACGGAAGGCGGCGGGCGACGGTTTGCGGTCGTAAAGAGCGTGGAGTGGAGTGTGCGTTGCCTTTGGGAATCTCTGTCATGGGGAGTGTGGTACAAGTTGTAAACACACTTACTTTGATGGGCGCAATGACCCGAAATGAGTCTTGGCCTCCACCAACAAGAGTACACTTGGATCGATCTTGCGCTGCCGTCTACGTTCTCGACTTGGAGCGCCTTCAGTTCTCCCTCCACAACATGACTTCAGCGGAATTATAACGTGCCAGCCTTAATGCTACGGCGACACACGGGATCTTTAGGGGGTTTTATCTTCGATGTACTCAAAATTCTTCCAAATCACATTAATCTATTTTGTCTATTCACTGTACATTTATATCTTATTCAAACTTTTTTTACACTTCATCGTTCAATTTGAATTTCTTCATTTCAATTTCTTATACCGGAAAGGTGACGTGTCTATCAAAAGACGTCAGTCGAACTAATGTTTTTGTTTTTATAAAACTATTTCTTTTTGATTTTAAATTTTAAAATTATGAATTAAAAAAGAATTAATAGAATATAAAAGGTTTTGATGAAAAGATGGTGCCTTACCTCAGCATGCGGGGCTCTGCTGGGGCTGACCTCCATCGTCCCTTGCGGCTCGTGGGATTCACTAAGATTTATATATATATATATATATATATATATATATATATATATATATATATATATATATATATATATATATATATATATATATATATATATATATATATATATATATATATATATATATATATATATATATATATATATATATATATACACTAGAAGACGAATTTAATATACCTAATTTGTTGAAAATGACGGGGACTTGGTTCGCCACCCGTCACGTCCTGATTCTCATGAAAGCGAGAAGCGACCAAGAGAGAGCCGTTTCGCTGCGATGAATGGTAGCGGATGGAGCTTTGTCGTCTCTGCAAACCCCTGCGGGGGATAGGCGTGAAAAAAAAAATATAAATACAAAAGGTTTTGATATATTCAAATTAAAAGTTTTATTACATTGTGATACATTTATCAATGTATCACTACAGTACCTAGGACGACCGACCGAACGACGGCCTTTGGGTCGCCTCAGGTAGACGCGTTTCACGGCTCGATCCTCTCCCATGTGTATGACGTAGCCTAGCCTAGTGGAGTCTTTGTGTCTTAATCTTGCCTAAGATGTTGGGTTCGGCCACTTTGTTTTCGATCTCCTGATTCTTCCGGGCTTTTTAAAATTCGTCTTTTCTCCTCACTGGTGTCAGTATTTTTATTAGAATCTTGCGTTCAGTCACCAGGAGCTTGGTTACCAATTTGTAAGACAGATTTATACACGGGCAATAACTATTGGCTTCGAATAACAAGAAACATAAAAAAATTTGCGTTGTTTTTGACGTCCCTATACGACGAAAGAGTGGGGAGATGGTAAGCAAATAACTATCTCGCTAAGGTCCGCGAAAAAACAAATTCAAAATAATCAAAAAATTTCTTTTCGTCAATAAACACAATGCATTTTGCCTCAGCACGAGGCATTCTTAGATGATCTTTCTTTATCTTAGAGACAAAATTTTATTATAAATATAATTAAATGCAGTGGTGGTATTCGCTTTTGAGTAAAGGGTTGCTATCACCTATGGGTGTTTGACCTTGTCATTTGTGTATTGCAATGGTGCCCATGACAAAAGAAATCACAGTGTGAGTTTATGGATGTGAAGCTTTTTATTAATTTTTCATTTATTTTAAAACACTTGCAACTCTTATAACTTGGACCACAACACAAATTTCCATACCGGATCTAACCTGATACCGCGGTTCGGTTGGTCCTTTCCTGAGGCTAAATGCCGGCCAAATGTCAATACAGGCTGAGGATCAAGAGTTCAGTTGTAATTCCGATTGTAACCATCAAATGGAATTTGTTCATGTGTTTACATTAGTTAATTAGTAATTAAACGGCTAAGATAATATATATATTTTACATCCTATATATGTATGGTCTACAACTGGGCATGAGGCCTCTTCATATCTGGAAGAAAGAACCTACCATGCTTGTTCAAGCTAGACTCACGAGCACGTGACTATTGACTTGAAATATCTTTAAGCTAAATATGTCATTAACAAATTGTCAATAATTTTAGTATAGGGTGTCCGGTGATAGATTTAGATTTTCAAACATAAATAACAATATAACTTTAAAATTTAATGAATTTTACGAAGAAGAGAAGTGTGGAATTCACTTTTTTTAAATTATTTATTCGTTCCATAACCTAAAGCTGTTACTGGACGCCCTATATTATTAAAGTTTTTTCCTCATGCCACAGTATTTAAAAGTCTCTCGAATTATTCATACACTATAAGCCCTAAGTGAAAGACTGTAAATTACATTAGCAGTTTGCTAAGTTAACAATAACGCCGTAGTGGCGGGAGGTGACAGTCCGCGTGTCAATTAGTATAGCTCCGAAATTAATGTGCCTTTAGTTTGGAAATGGAATTTCGCAGCACTCACAATATATCTCCTTTGTAATAATAAAATGAGATGGCGTTGATTCCTATGTAAAAACACATTCTATATATATATATATATATAAATCAATTGCTGTTCGTTAGTCTCGCTAAAACTCGAGAAGGGCTGGACCTATTTGGCTTATTTTGGTTTTGAATTACTTTTGGAAGTCCAGGGAAGGTTTAAAAGGTGAGTAAATATGATAAAAATTATCTTATCTCTCTTTCACTCCTGGGTTTGCTGGAAGAAAACACAATTTTGAGTTAGGAATATAGTAAAAGCAACAATTTCGTTTTCCCTTAGATACTACCCCTACCTGTCAAATATTTGATGTTCGTCGTCAGAAATCAATCTCAAGTCGTTCAGAAATCAAATTAAATTCAAAAGTGAAGTTTTTTTTTTCAATTTTTTAATTACGATTTCTTTTAGTTCCTGTTTAGTTTTGATCACATTTTTTAATAAAGTTGAAACATTCTGCAATTATCGTTCAGCTTTTTTATTTATTGATTCTGAGGCGGTACGAAGCTCGCCGGGTCAGCTAGTAGTATATAAAGATTATTCATAAAAGAAATATGCACTTAGAAGTCGACAAAATGTCATGTTCAGTATATAATTGCTTTCGTTATGGGCCTGGTGTGCACGTTGGCAGATCCGGTACAGAGACTGCGGATTCGTTCGTGCACACCACGCTCATATCGATTGTCGGCCGGTGAATAATGCATGCCGAGTCCGTCTGACGGGCAATTAGTCTGTCAACAAGCCAACCTGCTATATTTAGAATACATTTTTAACATATCCGACTTTAGTTTCGTTTTCTATCCGTCTATCCTGCTTTTTATGGAAAAGAGAAGCGAAATGGCAAGCGTGTCACCTAATGGAAAGCAATCAACGTGGCCCATAGACATCCGCGACACTATAGGCATCACAAATGTTAAGAAGAGTTTCATCCCCACCATCTGGATTAGTGGCGAACTATTACGGTGCGCTTCTCTCAAAACTTTCCACGCAACACCACGTTGTGTAACTAGTTACTTTCGGCGATCTTTCCGAATCGATACGTCATTGGTACATTCAAAAAACAAGCCTACACATACCTAAAAGGCCGGCAACGCTTCCGTGACTCCAGCGGTGTCGCGGTTGTCTATGGGCGGCGTTGATTGCGTTCCATCAGGCGGCACGCTTGCTCGTTTGCCCTACTATCCCATAAAAAAAATATTGCCGTCTTTGGAGATATGAGTAGGCTTTTAATTGATGAAGTAAATCGTTACTTCATCAATTATAAGCTTACTCATATCTCCAAAAGTCGGCAATATTAATAGAAGTAATTCACAAACGTGGGGCGGATGAGAATTCAAATAAATTATATAGTCCTTATGTATTTCTATGAAACCCTTTAACTTCGTTAACCTTCCATAAGAACTTTAACTGAAACGTTAATTATATTTCATGTATTTTTTTAATTATATCCCAGCGGCCAGGGCAAGATTCTCTCAAGAAATCTACCTGGCCCATTGACTGCCAGTATAATAAAAAAATTACATTTGATAAAATGAATTTAATTCCTAACATAAAATAAATATACGGTTTGACTATGGTTTATAGTAATTCCCTTCGCATTAATCAGTAGCAGGATAAGGTATTGAATCAATTATAAATATTCTATTTAAATATAATATTTGTATTTGATTCAATTTAACGAATTTCAAATAATAACGACTTTTAAACGCACATCTATTCCACCAACCGCGTTCAGCGGGTGTTTCGTCCCTAACTAATCTAATTTAGCTATCCATCAGCAGGTCGGACTTTTTGATCGAGGACTTATGAAGCATCATTCGCGTGCTTGCGCCATTAGCGTTTCAAAAATGTTAGCTCTTCAAACATCACATGTGCCTGCCTCCACGTCACAGGGGTCAGGTGGATGCCAATGTATTGCCTATGTAACGAGTGTTGTTAAATATAATATTAATTTAATATGATAAATGGCGATAAGTGCGAACACATAGGTGTGGGGGGGGGAGGAAAAATCCAAAATGGCGGAAAACATGATGGCTGCCATACAAAGTTAAAATCGTCATTTGTGGGTGTATGGTTATTTGGGAAACTGTAAGAGATAGGGGGTATATATCCCCCCATCTCTAACAGTTTCCCAAATAACATGTCAATAAGTCAGTGATTTTTATTTCTAATGTACAATAAGGAATATATCTATCTAATATAATATTTAAGTTTATTAAAATTTAATCATTCAAAGTTTCTTTCAAAAAACAAGCTGAAGACGCAACTTACCTGCAGACTTCTTGCGAGCGTCCGCCCGCCTTAAATACTTTGAATATAGGAAGTACGTCGCGGTGACATCCAAGTAATTTCGCTATGCTATTTCGCTTTAGTTATCTTTTCAATCGGGGCTTCTTTCACCGGTCCGGGTGCTCAAAGGGAAAGTTTAAATGAAAACCGTTGAAGGCGCGCCCTGAACGTCGACCAACGAAACTTGCCCTCAGTTGGCGGTTCGAGATATGGGGTACCTATCTTCAGGACATCATTAGTTTTGGTTTTATTTACATAATAATAACGTGATAACAACATGTAAAATTAACATCAGGTGTATACATGTATGTTTGCTTTGACAGTCAAACTTATTAAGTTCCGTCTACACAAATATGAATGTGTACACTTCTTCACAACACACACAAATATATTGTGTGTTTGTGAAGAAGTGTACAGAGAAACACTATCAGCAAATCCACCAACACCTCGTCACGTTAGTGACGTTGACAATCTCAAAAAATGGTGGAGGAGGAGGAGGGGGAGAGGGGTAGTGTACACGGAAGAGGAGAGGGGTAGGGGGAGAGGGGTAGGGCTAGGGGGAGAGGGGTAGGGCGCTGGGGAGAGGGGAAGGGGGAGAGGGGAAGGGGGAGAGGGGTAGGGGGAGAGGGGGAGGGGGAGAGGGGTAGGAGGAAAGGGGTAAGAGGAGAGGGGTGGGTCCTATGGAACTCAACCACTCACCGAACGAAGCGCGGTAGCTAAGCTACCAATCAGACGCCGGTTTTCTGCGGGAGTGTGGTACTTCTCCGGGCGAGCCGGCCCATTCACGCTACAGACAAATAATATGCCATTCTTGACAAAGTATTCGACTGCAGCGTTGCTCTACCACTACAAGTTCTGTCGCACTATTTCTGTAAAATGCTGTTATGGCCATCGAATGTACAATGATTTCTTATCCATTTTTCAGTTTCGTTTAAGCTTTCCTTAAACATATAGAATCTCTATCGGAAATCGTATAAAGTTGCTTCTTTATAATGTCAATGTAATTTTAGAAATAACATTCTCGGTATGCATACAAATGATACAGTTCCACATATTTCAGTAACCTATAATACAGTAGACATTATGAGTATTGAATAAAATTAGTTTTTGGTATGTAGGCGAATATAAAGGTAAGCACGTAGCGAATTGACTTTGTACTATTGGGTATTCACAAACGGGAAAATTATTTATTTATTTTATTTTATGAAAGCGATAGGGAAATGAGCAAGTGAGTCACAATAGGGACTTGTATATTATACAAGTCCCTATTGTGACTCACTTGCTCATTTTTGGAGCTCATTTGTGGAGGGGGAGATTGAAGTAAAGGAAGGGGAAACGAATTGGGCCTACGGATCTTCGTACTTACCTTAAGAAACGCGGTAACATATTATAAGGGTGCCTATTACTTTTTGTCGATATTCTGAATTATATTATTTATAACAGAAGTTTTTTTAATGGGATACGGAGGCAAATGATCAAGATTGTCGCCTGATAGAAAGCAATAAACCCCTCGCATAGACATCTGCGACACCATAAGTATTGCTAATGCGTTGCCGGCCTTTGAGATAGGAGAAGGCCTATTTTTTGGAGGTTTCAATTTCGTATCAGTTCAGAAATAACGCTGAAGATCGTTGGTTTCTAGCCAATGGAGTCAATGAGCCTTTGTTTCTCTGATATATCTGTTTGTCTTTATAAGCGACGCAGCTTTCTTAACAATGTTTCGTACAGAAATTCTTTACTGCATAGCGCCTGAATTTTTTTATGGGATAGAAGGGCAAACGAGCAAGCGTGTCGTCTGATGGAAAGTAATCAACGCCGCCCATAGACAACCGAGACACCGCAGGAGTCGCGGAAGCGGTGCCGGCCTTTTAGGTATGTATAGGCTTCTTTTTTGAAGGTTCCAATGTCGTATAGGTTCGGAAAGACCGCCGAGGGTAGTCGGTTCCACAAATTGGTGGTGCGTGGAAAGAAGTTACGAGAGAAACGCACCGTAGTAGATCGCCACTCATCCAGATGGTGGAGATGAAATTTTCCTTTACGGCGAGTTGGAATTCGGCGGCGGGAATTATTCCAAACAATTCCTCGGAGCACTCCCCATGATAGAAGTGGTAAAAAATACTGAGAGATGAGATATCTCTCCGTAACGCTAGAGAATCAAGCCGATCGGTGAGATCTTTTAAATTATATGTGAAATATAATATAAAAATAAATCTTTGATATTATATGTGAACGGAAAATTTAACAACTGGAAAATGAAGATATAATTTAATACATATATAACTATCAGTCATAAAAATTAATGTAACATTGTGAAGACTATTTTTTTCTCCTGTGGCTGGTCTATAAATAAATTTAAAAAAGTCAGACAGTGATACCTTATATCCATTTAAATATTAACACAGAAGAAAAGAGTTGGGTATTTTCGCTGTCGAGATCTTAAAACGGCCACTTTTGCCATGAGTCGGGTTTGAGTGACGTCTTAATGGAGTCGAAGGAATTTATTCAGGAGCCGGCGGTCGCCGCACCGCGCGGGACTTACTGTTTGACTGAAGCGAGTAGACATCTTACTTTTATAGTTTTTTTTTAAGAATAAAGTTTTTTTTTTCTTTCATTTGATGGCAATTAGTTTCAACTATTATGCCAGTGTCAAGTATAATACAATAGTATCCAATCTGTTGAAATGTTCCAAGTCAGTTTATCACATTACGTCTTGATACTAGTCTTTATATACTAGTCTTTTTAAATAAAAAGTATGACGAAGAGATCACATTTCGATGCTCTCGTATTGGTTATCACATCTCTATTAAAGTTAATAATTGTAATAACCTTGAAACATAGCAGTATGTATGAACATATCTAGAAATATATTTATTGTTTTAAATTAATAATTAAATGAAGCTCTAAACAAATTTTTATTCACAATGTAGTGTGCACATAAGCGATAAAAATATTTTTATTATAAATTCTTCGTTACTCTAAAGTTACTCGTCCGATACGATATATCAGGAACGCATTATTTCGTCAGCCGTAATCTAAAAGCACATAAATTGAGTAATTAGGTTAATCTCTTCCTCCTAAATAACGAAGCTATAACATTACAATGATGGCGGAATAACTATCGTAAAATCAAAATTACTTGGAAATTGTACAACATTGGTCGGTATAAAAAAGTGAACTATTTTTTATAACTCCCATATTTCTAGTTCAAATAACTTTTTATAGGACTTTTCCCGCCAACTAACATCAGTGACGCTGTGTTTTTATTTCATTTTCATAATCTTATATTACTGTCAGTTATATTGTTTAATTGTGGTGACGTATTACACAATATAGTTCGATTAAGGCGCATAAGTGAAGTGATATGAAATAAATGCGTGTATCGTGACTGTTTAAGTTGACTGAAAATGTCCATAGAAGGTTTTGGTAGAATAGCCACCATTTTATCTAGACGTAACGTGACAAACTGACTAGTTACATTTCAAGAGATTTGATATTATTGTATTTTACTTGACACTGGCATAATAGTTATAACTAATTGCCATAAAAGAAAGAAAAAAAAAACTTTTTATAAACGCGGTGGCATTTGGTTTTTTATATTGTGTAATGTTGGTAACATGTTATTATGTTACCAACATTACATGTTCGAGAAAAAGCCAAGCTGTGACAATGGTAGCCCCGTCGGTCAAGCAGACCGATGATTGACTTGACGCCATATATGTTGGCAGATTGTATTCATTTACATTACACATTAGTTATTTGTTCTTTTTGTTGTAAAACCATCAGTATGGTCTTTCGTTATTACCTTATTATATTCTTTTGACCATAAGTCTCGAATCTTGGGGTGACTGAAGTCAGGGTATGGTCTTGGAGGGGGAACTTGGTACATGGTCTTGGTAGTTATTGATTTCTATAAAATACCAAGTAACCAACTGCTGTTTTTATGGCGGAACACTTGAAGAGAGCAGTGCCCTGGCTAGTCCGCGTTGTCCAAATCCACGTCGTACACCACGGGACCTTCTACAGCCACGCAGTAGCGTGCTCGCCATTTAAATGCTGTAGATGTCAAGAACACAGGGCGAAAGGCTACTATTCTGCGCCTTAAAACAGAATCAATCACTAGAGAGGACACACGAAACAAAACCAAGCAAGTTTGTAGGCTTTGAAGTGGCAGCCCTGCTAGCAAAATAGGGTACTGTGGGCTAATCATTTGTGTACTTGAAATAACCTTGATTATTGAAACAGACACAATGATAAACGTCGTGTCTGCCCTATGCCCCACCAGGAGGCCTTAGGACTCAGAGAGAGAGAGAGATTCTTTTGATCAAAGTCCTCAATGGGCTTTTCAATCATTACCGGCTTATGTAATAGCCACGGACCTCGCAAATATGATTGGATTATCATTGGTTAGCCTGGTAAGCTTATTATGCAAATTTATTTATATTTTACGCTATACGAAACCCAACCTATTATAGAAAATCTTTTCCTTTTGTTTTAATTGTATTTGATGTGTATACTTTTATAGAATTTTTATATACACAGCACATAAAGATTCTCAATGGTTTCCTCTGTTATGTAAAAAAAAAACATAAGTTTCCACATGAAATCCGCTGATAAAGATAAAACGTAGTTTGAGTAGGGTGTGCGAGGAAGTCGCTCCGTTCAAAATGCATGAGTTGCGCCGCTTCCAAGGGATATGTCGGGCGCAATGCGTGTGCCATCTTTTTGAGGTCAAATTGTACTGTTTAATTGTGTTAGGGGTGTTTTAGTGAAGACGATATGCTTACTGTGAAGTGCGCAGTGCAGATATATATTGCTGTCCTTGTTTCGAGTGCAGAGTTATGTGAGTTGCACGGCTACAATTCAGTTGGTCGTGGTCGCCGTCCAAATAAACATCTTAATATTACATTGATTTGTCAATTAATATGCTTATATATAATCGATTAGTGTTATAAACGAAGGAAATACAGTTATTATTAAGATGCTATCCACAAACTTGTTCTTTATCCTCTTTTTTATGGAATAGGAAGGCAAACGAGCAGGCATGTCACCTGATGGAAAGCAATCAACACCGCCCATAGACATCCACAGCGCTAAGTTTCTATGTCCCCTATGTGTACACACGAGGCAGATCAAATTACATCCTTGGACCCGAAAACAATTTTTTGTTTTATTAACGAATAAAATTGACCTGATTATTTATGGCATAGAAAGGCAAACGAGTAAGCATATCGTACCATTCCATATGCATTGCAAAAGCGTTGCCGGCTCTTGAAAAATGTGTAGGCTTGTTTTTTGAAGTTTCCAATATCGTATCGGTTCGGAAACACGGCTGGAAATAGCTGATTTTATAGAGTAGTGATATGTAGAAAGATATTTACTAACTTATTTAAAAATAACACCTCGTTACGCTGTCGTGTCGTTGCATTTAAATTGCTTTTTTTTCTAGAAAGTTTGTCTTCCGCCAACTGACATTAGTTCATCTGATCTTGACGCGGGTACACGTGTTTCCTCAACGAATTATTTATTTCTGTATATTTTATGAGTTATAGGGACTATACAACTGTAATCATAAAAGTTTTAGGATTACAATTGAAGTGCTGTTGTCAGAGACTGATAAAAAAAGTAAAAAAAATAGTAAGGAGAGAAAGGCTTAATACTATTTATGTATTTAAAGACATCAATAACTAAAATATTAAAAAAGGTTATTAAAAATAAATTATCTAAAAGTATTATAGTGATTCAAATACATTTTAAGGTGCCATGCATTTTCTATATATAGCATATATATGTTCTACTGCTCAGCACGAGCTTTCTCAATTTCGGTGGATTGAGGGGATACCCAGATTTAGAATAAAGACCTGTAGGTTACATATATATATTATACAAAGCACCGTCCACCACGGGCGGTTGGTAGAAATTGGATACGTGAAGCCGAAGATCGGGCTAGGTGGCTCTTTTTGGGGGAAGCCTATTTCTGACGGTGGATTGCCGCTGGCTGTGGTTGTTGATAATGATGATACATATCGACAACAGATAACATATTTGCTTGTAAGTAGAAATGAAGTATATTGGTGTATACACCATTTGAATCAGAAAAAAAAATTGCATCGAATTGTTTCGGTCGTTTTATAAAAATTTTTTGTTCTTTATAATCAACAACAATCGCCTGTGGCAATGTACTGTCAAATATAGGCCTACTCCAAAAAGCACTTTCTAACCAGATCTTAAGGTATATGCATTCATTTTCTACCAATCGCCTTGCGCAGATCCTCGCATCATCTAACCATCCAGGCTAAACAGTGCGACGTATAATGTATGATCTCCAGGTATTTCTTCCATATATTTATTTCGATGCGGGATTCGGAACCGTATTAATGTCAGCTGAAAACGACAGCTTCGCCAATGATATCGTATAAATCTTTTCAACAACATCTGTCCAAACTGAAAACATATATAAAAAGCAGTTGCAAACTTATAGGGACTTTATACTTCTAAATAGTTTCCGAGTCTTGAATGTCAATGACGTTCAAAGTGATTTTTAAAATAGTTTCAGCGCTAGTTGAGGCCATCGGGGGCGCGTTTAGTCGAGGACCGGCTGAGTAGGAGATTTCTGCACACCCCCTTTGTTTTATTATGTAAATACGATTGCTTGGTGTACTTCGTGGCGGCGTTAGGGCTCTTGGGGTTAATATGTTTTGCATTTTGAGCTAACTTCGCGTCGCTGAGATATATGTTCTATTTATTTATTTAAAATTTTTGCAGAAGATGTACAACGGGCGGACTTAATGCCATTGGGCATACCCTGCCAGTTAACCTGCGGGTGAAACTGAGAAAATTGGTTTAGAAGTGATGCAGCTTGTAAAAAAAAATAAAAACAAAAAATATATATATATCTACATATATTGTAAATCAATAAATAAGTCTCTATCCCAACTTAATCGAAATTGTTGCGTATCAAATTACTATTCTGAAGCGCAAAGGACAAAGATGGTCAATATCTTATCTCTAGTATCATTCCACTAACGTACTGCCGAGCTTTGAAATTTGAAACACGCTTTGTCCCGCCGAGGAATCGAATCTGAATGGTACTTAATGTCTCAACAAGCCTGCCGTGGGGATTTTCAGAACCGCATTATGCACTTAGATAGGCGAGGTAATGTGAACTGGGACTTTGTAGTATGTTATTGCACCAGATAAACCTCGCAATCTGGTAAAGTGAGAAATTTCCGAAAAAGTATATTTTGACATTTTTTACGTTCTTTGCCAGAAATATAAATTCCATTTTTTTTGAAATATTAGAGTCTTTATTTTAAAATAATATATTAATATAATGTCGATGACATAAATTTATAGACACAAAAGTTAGTTTTCATATCAATACATGTAATTTGAATATAACAATAGTGCCCCAAAGAGATTAATTTCGAAGTCTCTTCACACTATATAATACTATAAAAAAATGATTACATTTGATGTAGCAGAATTCTGACGACAGAGTGCCTTTTGCGTTTACGCATACATACTGTTTTAAATATAAAATGCAAGGGGATGCAAGGGGGTGAAAATTACACCATGTCGCCCCAACTGTCAATCTCACCTGCACGCGGTGCATCCTGCTGAGCAACGAACGAGGCACTGACGACCGATTGATGGCGGTATAACTATCACAAATTATGGCCGGACTCAAATGACACAGGCCGGCAACGGGCAGCGGCGTTGCCGGTGCGAAATGTCTGGCTCCGCGGTCGCCAACCCACTTGCCCAGTGTGGCGACTACGGGCACACCACCCATGAAGCAAACCATTAAAACACGGCCCCCAGTTCCCGGTCGCCCCATGGACACGTTTGTCGGAGAACCGACAATCGTTGGAGTAGACGAGTGCTGGAGTGGAGACCGCGACTCGGCAAACGTAGTGTGGGACGCCCTCCTGCTAGATGGAGCGACGATCTGCGCAAGGCGGCTGGCAGAGACTGGATGCGTGTAGCCGAAGATCGGGCTAGGTGGCGCGCCTTGGGTAAGGCCTATGTCTAGCAGTGGACTGCCGCGGGCTGATATTGATATTGAATATTGATATATGTATATATCCTACACAGTTGATGCTTCTGGAATTTTTTGGAAAAAGTTGCCGTAGTAGAAGCGACCAATCAGAAAGACTTTTAGAGAATTGTTTGAGTTAAAAAAAAAGGGAGACATTCTCCATCTTCAATGATACGACTTTCCACTTGCTGCATGCATAGTGATGGAGTTATAGTAAATAATTAAAGTATGAAACGGTAACATCCAAATTTTTTATTTTCGACATAAGAAATAACATTTCATTATTTTATTTATTATCAACATCAGTCCGCTTACAATCAATCTTTTACCATCATTTCGCGATGAGATTCCTCTGAACGGCGAAAGGAATCCCTCAAGTATCCTCTTTTTTTCTACTTTTTTTACTTACAACGCGACAACGTGTACTTGGTATAAACTGCTACTTTTTTTTAATAATACAACCAGTACTTGGTATAAAAGCTTGTACGAAGAGAGTGATAAGTGTGGATGAAGCTAAGAAAGTGTATCGGGATCGTGGCAGATGGAGGTCTGTGGCTTCCCCTACGGGAAATAAGCGTGGTAGTATGTATGTATGCTACTATTTTTTATTTAAATTAATTATTCGTAGTCGTTCACCAGAAATACGGTTACCCGGTACGGGCACGGTTGTTTTCTGATAAACACGATTTCTCTTATTGACGGTAACATGGATGGGTCTGCGGCTTCGTTGACACTGGCGTCACGTGTTTCCCAATCGCCCCCGCGTATCGCATTCCAGGGAGCGTTACGAGCTGTAAGTGCCCATTTTTGGGAGCTTTATATAGTTTTGATTTACGTAATTGATCGAATAGCGCACATGACTGGTAACATTTAAACTGTCTGGCTCTGTGTGAAGTTTATTTATGCGATAGGAAGGCAAATGAGCGGGCGTGTCACCTGATGGAAAGCAATCGACGTCGCTCATAGACATCCGCAGCGCCATAGGCGTTGCGGAAGCGTTGCCGGTCTTTAAGACATAGGCTTGTTTTTTTAAGGTCCAATGTGATATTGGTTCGAAAACACCGCTGGATGTAGCTAGTTTCACATGGTTGTGGTGAGTGGAATGAAAGTTTTAGAAAAACGCAACGTACTGGATCGCCATTCATCCAGATGTTGAAGATGAAACTTTTCTAAAGTTATCGCTTATAACATTGCTTTGCGTTTAAATTGATATAGATAACATTTATAGTTTGTGTTACCATATATTACCAAGTTTATGATACTTGACTGATCCCGTTGTCGGAATTTATAACCCGCTGAATGTTCTAAGACGTAGCTAAATTACTTCTGATTGCAACAGTTGTTTCGATTTATGGGTTTTATAATTATTACTACTATTATTATATTTATTTCCATTGTCTCTCACCTTGTAAGCAGTAGGATTTGGAACGATAACGACAGAAACTGGCGGATGTTTCCTTAATATTATTTTATTTATTGGTTTATAAATTAGATAGTATTATATGACATCCTCCAGACTGGTCGGTCTGGCTATGAATTTGGATAAAAGCCAGAACCGATCACGATCGATGGTGAAGTTCTCGAAGTTGTCCAGGAATATGTCTACCTAGGCCAAATAGTGCGATTAGACGGAGACAACTTCGAGAAAGAAGCCGACAGAAGGATACAGCTGGGCTGGGCAGCGTTCAGGAAATTCCGTCAAATCTTCTCGTCGCCCATACCACAAAGTCTGAAGACCAAAGTCTTCAACCAGTGCGTCCTGCCCGTACTCTCTTACGGTGCCGAGACGTGGACACTGACAGTCCGTCTCCTCGCCAAGCTCAAAGTCGCTCAGAGGGCTATGGAGAGATCTATGCTCGGGGTTTCTCTGAAACTATAAGATTATGAAAATGAAATAAAAACTCAATGTCACTGATGTAGATTGGCGGGAAAAGTCCAAAGGTTTCTTTTTTAATTTAAAACACTTTATTTTACGCAAAAGTGAAAAAAAAGCAATATACAACTGGTTGATTTAAATCAAAAAAGAAAATTGACATGTTAAAATAAATGAAAACAAAAATTATTGGGGGAGAAAAACCATTTCACTTCCGTGTTCCCTTGGAAGCCTTTGTTACGAACGTAAATATAACTGTATATAATATATAGGGAAAGGTTAATGTATATAAAATCGCAGACGCGATCGGAGCGAAGGGTAGCAGCTGTCGTCTCCCACGCGGGGACATTTCGAGCACCTTTAAAATCAGCCCTTTCTGAAATCGCCAGTAAATATCGCAAGACAAACTTGGGGAAATGAAGGTAAAAACATATATATATTTCCATTTTAAGAAATAGAACCCTATATATTTTTTTCATAGCACATATATGTCCCACTGTTGAGCTTCAAATCCACCACGCTTGTCCAACGCGGATTGGCGGGGTTACCAGACTGGAAATAAATAACAAAGAAGTTAACCTTTCTGATAATCTTAAAAAGCAAGTATTAAGTTCTTTTTTTTAAAGTCAATTCCTAATTTTTCTACACGCTTCGCCACTGACGGTATTTATTGCTAAACATCTTATATAAGAGAAGTTTTTTTCTTTTAATTAATTAAATTTAATAAATATAATAATATCTGGAAAATACTGTATTAACATCTAGTTTCATTCACTATAAGTTTAAAAAAATGTATTTAAACTTCAGTGGATGAATAAAAAGTAATAAAACGATTAAAAATTTGAACAAGATATATAAATATATACAGATACAGTGTGAACTAATCGTAGGAATTTAAAAATGAAACAATTTTAGGAATAAGGTATAAATAACAATAAACTAATATGTAATATTATTAATGGAGTCAGGCGTTACTTTGCGGATCCGCGTCAAGCAAAACAATAACAGAAAATTAATAATGTGTGTTTTTCTGCTGGACGAAGTGGATTTATTTGGAACTTAAACCAAACACTTACCGAAAATCGGCCATCAATTCTCCACCCACCAACCCAAAATACACAACACCAAACACACATCACCATTTTTCCATCTTGTAAACGACACGTGTGTCGCCCCAACACGAGGCATCTTCAGGAATAGTAGACTCTACGGAAGACAAGCGAAAAGTCACACTTCGCGGATCTTAGCTTAAAACTTTTGACTGTCCACATAATATGTAATATAGTAAGTTAAAAAGTTAAAATATAGAGTGACAGAATTAGATTTTCAAACATAAAGAATAAAAAAACTACAAAGCATACAAACAATATTCAATAAGTTTTACGAAGGCGAGAAGTGAGGGATTTATTTTTTTTATTATTTCGTGTATTAAAGTTGATCGTCACGTCTTTAGTATTTTGTGCCAATCGCTGAAGTTGTGACGTCGGTATGCCGATAACCTCGCGGATGATATTTTCTTTTAGTATTGAGATGGTAGTCTGGTTTTTTCATAGACTTCACTTTTGAGGTACCCTATAGCAAAGTTGGGTTATAGGTCGAATAATCAGCAAACGCATGCTTATTGATTATTTTCTGCCAATATTGAGAAAACATCCTGACTTGCCTTCACGCATATGGTTTCAACAAGATGGTACCACGCCTCAAACTGCTAGGGAGACCATGGAGCTTTTTCATGATTTTTTACACTAACACCCGGGTCGCCGGGTCTTAACTATTTTTGTGAAACAAACTCAATGACCATTTAGTATCAGCACTAGATGAACATATCGCCCGCGAGGTGAACCGCATCCCGACGTTACTACTTAAGCGAATAGCACATAATACTGTTGCTAGAATTCAAGGGTGTGCCTGAAATATTGAGAGAACATTGAGCCCTCATTTCTTGCACATGGTTTTAACAAGATGGCGAAACGCTTCACACTGCTAGAGAGACTATGAAGCTTCTTTTTCTTCCTGATTTCTTTTCTAACACATTAATCCGATTTGTTCAATATCAGATGACACGCTTTGTCTTTGAAGTGTTTAAATTTACTTTTTATTTTGGAGATTATATATTTATACATTTTGTATTCTCCCCTCTGAAAGAAAGAAAGCACGGACTGAAAGAAGCACGGGCCGAAGCCAAGTGCGATGCTATTGTACTTGTTGGTGCTTTTTGTAATAGTAAATATGTTGAAGGGTTAATCTTTAATGAGCTTAGACTATTTCGGAGAGTTTTGGGAATAACAACCTGTGCTGGATAAGATGATAGGGATTATTTTTATGTTTGTTACGTTCCATTGTGTTTTGATTTCTATTGATAACTCTGTGTATTTTGCTATTTTTTGGGAATATATATGTTAAGTTGTGTGTGTGTTTTATTATTAAAAAAAAAACGGAATGGCGATAACGAATCGACGGAAGCCTTGTAAATAAATAATTTGAAAAGTAGGTCATAAGAAGCTTAAAGTTTCGTTTGTATTTAACGTCGCTTGAATCTCGAATAGCTTGGAGATTTTACAAAGTATCTAGGTAATCGTGAGATTACTGCAGTATTTAGCGAGTTGCTTTCTAAAAGAAGTTTTGTCTTACCCGCTTCCAATAGTTCTCTTAGTTTACGTCTCAAATTTTATGCTTTTACATTTTTGAAATGGATTGTAGATGCTCACATTTTTTTCTCGAATGACTTGGTTGGCACTAACGCCTTTACAAAATTGTAGGACACGCGAGCAGAAATGCAATAACTCTTGGTAAAGACGACGATAATGAGGTGGTGATGACAGCTGCCCTTCAAGCCCTAGACGCTAGCTCTTTACTAGCTTCTCCTCTTATATCGCGATATAGGGGGAGAAGCTAGTAAAGCAAGTAAGCTAGTAAAGCAAGTAAGCTAGTAAAGCAAGTAAGCTAGTAAAGCAAGTAAGCTAGTAAAGCTAGTAAGTAAGCTAGTAAAAATTCCACGGCATTTCAGATAAAAACATCTAGGCTCAGTTCATTATCGGAGAAGGATAATGGGTTGGTCGTTAAAAATATGGAAATATTATAGTTTTATATTGTTTCGGTGGTCTAAGCCATTATTACTATAGTACGTTAAAAAGACTAAATCTTTGAATCAGATATACCATAAAGGGTAAATGGAATAATTCATTGTAATGTCTAAATTGGTCTTAAATGTTAAATTAAAAATTTCTTTTTATTATGCAATAGGAAGGTTATTTTTACAGTCAATTTTAAATTGTTTAATTGTGGTGGTGTATTATACAATAGAGTGTGGTACTTCTCCGGGCGAGCCGGCCCATTCATGCTTCAGACAAATAATATGTCATTCTTGACAAAGTATTCGTCTGCAGCGTGGCTCTACCACTTCTGGTTTTTTATTACTAAACGTGTACGCGAACGTCGCAACTCATTTGTAGTTGCTCACATATTGATTTTAAGCACATTTTTTAAATACATTACAACATACACACATTTGGGTATACTAAACAAAAACAATGCAATAATAAACATCGCAAAGTATTTGTGAGGTCTCTGGTGTCGGGGATGGAGAGAAGGAGTGATCAATCACCATCAAGTGACTGGCATCCTCGTTTGCTTAGCCGCCGTCTTTGCCTAGCCGCTTGTCTGGTATTTATGATATTGGTACACGGGTACGCGACCCCGGTTACTATCGTATCACTCCTTGTCTCCCGGGCTACTACCGTATCACAGGATGATAGGGATATGACACTACCGCAACGGAAGACAAGTTCCGTTGCGGTAATGTCATATCCCTATCATCCCGTCTAAATCTATCTTTCCTATCTTCTGTATCCAATTCTCTTCCTCTCCGTCAATCCACGGTCTGCTGTGCGTTGAAAATCAAATTCTGATTTCGGTCATTAGACAATCGCATATGTTTTTAGTTAAAGAACTACTTAGCTATTATAAGTAAAGGCGGACTGTGAAACTCACTTTACTAAGATCCGCGAACATAAATGAGAAAAATAATATCGTGTATTTGAAGAATTTGAAGAAATGTACAGAGAATTATTTACCGAGAAAGCCTTTAGCAAACTCTCCACACGATATTACTTTTCACCACAAATACAACACGAGACAACCTCAGGTGAAGTAGACTCTACGTAAGATAACCATAAACACACAATATTATTTTTTCTAATTTGTGTTTGCGGATTTTAGCAAAGTGAGTTTGACTGTTCGTCTTTGTAATGGATTTCAGCAAAGTAACGCTTGGACTCCATAAAGTATTCTTTTAACTGGCAACATGGTGTACTGGAAGTCATACAGTGTTCCATAAAAAATTAAGGCCATCCCACACGGGAAGGTAAAGACACGGCTGCGTTTTTACCTTCCAGTGTGGGATGGCCTTAAATTTTTATGGAAGACCGGCGTATCGGAATGGCGTCAGTATAGCCGCGGGGTCGGCGCATTCATTTGACATTCAGCGATAATAGCGCCCCCATTGCGGGCTTTTTAGATAACGAGTTACGAGTTCTGCTGCAAAATTTACATCGCTCTTGATTTAGTGTGCGCTGCGAATAATACACGTGTGTCTGAAAAAAATAACTTCACTCCGAATGTAATTTTATTTTTTACACATACATACGATCACGCCTGTTTCCCGTAGGGGTAGGCACAGACCACAGACTACCGTCTGCTACGATCTCGGTACACTTTCTTTGCTACATCCACACATTACTCTCTTTATTCAAGCTCGTCGGTTAAGGGTAGATGCTGTAAGTGGCCCGCGTACGGAGACCTGGGATCTTAACGGGGATTCTTATTCAAATGAATACGTCAATGCCTTCAATCATAATCGATAATACTTTTGATCTGGTCTTTCTTGAGAACGTCCGCGAACGTTTTATGAAATAGACAATAACCAAGTGAGCCACCAGATTGAAAGCAATCAACGCCATCTGTGGACGCTTGCAATACTTAGAGCACTGCAGATGGGTTGTTAACTTTAGGAAAAAGGATGTGAATAATAGGAGGCGAGGAAGATAGTGATCGATTTTGGAGAAAGAAATAAAGAAACGGGCGAGGAGTCGGGAGTTCAAATCTATGCGATCACCGTACAGAATGCGGTAATTTAATATAACGCTACAACTTGATGTGGATACTTTGTGATGGTGAAGTACTTCCTCTGTGGCCACCTTACTTTTGCCTACCTTAGGGTTAGGATGTAAATAATGGAAGAGGAAGTGTTCAATCGCCAGCGTTTTCCAAGATACATTGAACACATAAATGAACTATGCGGTGTCAACCCTAATTATTGAAAAATACTAACAACCGACACTTGTCAGTCGGCCTTCGTCACGTCCATATTGAACACAGAAATGAACTATGCGGTGTCAATCCTAATTATTGAAAAATACTAACATTCGACACTTGTCGGTCGGCCTTCGTCACGGTTCATATTAACACATAAATGAACTATGCGGTGTCAACCGTAATTATTGAAAAATATTAACAACCAACACTTGTTAGTCGGCCTTCGTCACTTCTACATTGAACACATAAATGAACTATGCGGTGTCAACCCTAATTATTGAAAAATACTAACAACCGACACTTGTCAGTCGGCCTTCGTCACGTCCATATTGAACACAGAAATGAACTATGCGGTGTCAATCCTAATTATTGAAAAATACTAACGTTCGACACTTGTCAGTTGGCCTTCGTCACGGTTCACACTGAACACATAAATGAACTATGCGGTGCCAACTCTAATTATTGAAAAATACTAACGACCGACACTTGTCAGTTTGATTTACACCGATAAGTCCGCAAAGAAGGAAGTGAAAGAAGAGAAAATGTATGAGGTATTCGGATTCCTTAATATTTAATAAATAATTATAATTTACAAATAATTAATATTCATATCTTCGTGAGCAATTAGCAATATTTTTAATATTATTAGACTTCTTGTTAACCATTTCAACTGAGCTAATTATGCTTGTGCTAGGAAATGGTTCACATCAATTGTATAAAGGAGAATACGAACTCTTGACGTCAGAACATAAGCTCGATTTTTATAAACTATGCTACTTTATAGTACTGTAGTTAGGTTATAAATTAATTTTGGAAGTATGTACATGCATATCGATTCGAAATCCATTAGCTTGAGTTCAAATGAATAATCTCATAATCAACGTTACTATATAGAAATATTTGTAAACAATACAAGATTTTAGTTGTATTTTTTACCCATTTATCATTTGACCTTTCCTGCGACCCCGCGTAAGAGGCATCCCATTTTTATATTTTACCCCGTCACTTGTCCACTAATCCATGGATTTGGAGTAAGCAAGTCACAAACGGTCCCCGAGTGCGGGATAATACAGTTGGCCAGATGATTTGTCGGATCGATCCCTATTTTAGGAAATTGGATTTGTAGATCGGAGCAGATAAGGGCGGGAGGTTGCGGGGATCGGGGGTTGAAGGTATAAACGGTAAAAGTTTACCGAGAGCAACGTTATCACTGATTTAGGCATATCGATTTTATACCTTTCGTGAGGTATGTCTCGATTATTTAGGAAGGAAAAAAAAAATCTAAAACGTTGAGAAACAATAATATCATTGTATGAGTTATCAAATAAAATAAAGTGCAAGATTATTTTAAAACTTAGTAGGTAATATTTTCAAACTTAGTAAATAATATTTGAATATGTCTTGTGTGTTGTTTTTTATGCATTGGAAGTAATTCCCGCCAAAATAAGTAATTAAGCATGTAAACGTGTGTATGCGACTCTGAAAACGATTTTAATCTATAGATTGCACAATCTGTGGTCGCGACGTCAAAAATGGCGCGCTAATACCAGCATGCCGACGATAAAATACGGCGCGAATGTATTGTACATAATTGACAACTAAAATATACAGAATTTAAAAATAGAACTCTTATCGAATGATACTTTACTTTTCTTTGATGGAAATTAGTTAAACTTATTATGCCATTGTCAATTAAAATAGTTATATCAAATCTCTTGAAATGTAACTTGTTCAGCTTGTCACGTTACGTCTTAATAAAATGGTGGCTTTTCTACCAAAACCTTATAGATATATGGATATATGGATGTTTTCAGTCAACTTAAAAAGTCACGATGCGCGCATTTATTTCACATCATTGCATTTATACACGTTAAACGAAATAAAATGTATAATACGCCAACACAATTAAATAATATAACTGATAATAACTTATGTATAAATATCCGAGTCTGGTAACCCCCCCCCCCCCTATCCGCATTTTCCGTTCCTGCCCTTTCCTTTCTTCTCTAACCTTTCCTTTCCTCTTCGTCAATCTACGGTCTGCCGTGCCAAAGGATGCATGGCTAAGGGCGAGCTTAGTCGAAAGCGTGCCGACCGTCCCGGGATCGGGCTCCCCCGGGTACTATGGTGCCTTACCTCAGCATGCAGGGCTCTGCTGGGGCTGACCTCCTCCCTTGCGGCTCGTGGGATTCACTAAGACGAATTTAATATACTAATTGCTATCAAAGAAAAGAAAATAAAAGTAGACAAAAAAATAATTCAACGTTTACAAAAAAATAAAAATTTTAAAAATCACAAGTGATGCGGCGTTTCTGATTAGTATAAGTGTGTGAATGTTTACGTAATATGCAAAGTTAGAGAGCCATTTGTTTATGAGTTATTTTTAAAAAAAAAAACTTATAAAAATGGCTTTAATATAACAGATAACGTATGAATGTATTATGTTACATTTTGTAATCAATATAATTTTTCAATGATAACATATATGAGATAAATTCGTCTAAATCGCAAAGAAAAATGGCATCCCGTCTTCTTGGTACTCTACGTTCGGGTCACGTACGTAAGTAATTTTAAAGGAGATCGGGGGGATCACCAACCCCCGAATATAACTGCATCGCAATAGATTTACGTTTCGTAACAGATGCTATTGTTTGGAAACGTAATTGATGCTTTTGGTCGCCATAGCTAAAGGTTTTTAAAGTACTATTTTAAATTGTCTCCATAGGGAAGTTACTGCCTTTGGAGTCAATAGACGAACGTTCAACTCTCGCATCGGGACAAATATATTTATGTATGGTCTTTTTTATGGGCTGGGTTGCCAACAAGCTAGCGTGCAGGCTATCCTAGGCATAGGAATTTTGCTGTCGGTTTTTGAGATAAGAGTAGGCTTGTTTTTTGAAGTTTCCAATGTCGTATCGAGTTATATCGAGTTTCAATGACCCGCCAATCTGCCTTAGACAAGCGTGATGGTTTAATGTGCATTACTCCAGATATGGGAATACCTCGTGCCCAGAAGTGGGACATTTATGCAAATATATATATATATATATATATATATATATATATATATATATATATATATATATATATATATATATATATATATATATATATATATATATATATATATATATATATATATATATATATATATATATATATATATATATATATATATATATATATATATATATATATTATTTGACTGAAAAGTACACGCCTGTCTCCCTGTAGGGTTAGGCAGAGACCACATATTTCCGTCGCGCGATTCCGCTTCGATCCCGATACACCTTCCTTGCTTCCTTCACACTCATCCATCTTTTCATCCATCCTTCCTCTCACATTCAACGTAGTGAAACGGCTCTCCGTTCGTCGCTTCTCGCCCTCGTGGGAATCAGGACGTGACGGGTGGCGAACCACGTCGCGGGACATATATGAGCAGTTAAAATTTCATGATTATATTCATACTCATAAGATCGTAAATTTTGAACTGGACACAATGATGCTGACGATAATGGATACTTTAATACTTTACTGAAATGATGGCAAATAATAAGTGAGCAAATTCCAACAAGGTCACTTATTGTAAAAATAAGAAAAATATGCCCATCGACACTTGCAAGGCCGGAAGCGTCATAAATGCGTTTCCGGTTTTTCGTGGACAAATATGAATACTTCTATGTCGTACTATTTTTTTTAAATTATTTCTTTTTTTTAAACGAGGTAAATCCTTGTACATTTTGAGGAATGGTCGGTTTTACAACAAAACAGACATTTACATTTAAGGATGGCTAGGGAAAAACGTATACCCAACTCCTTAGGGCGGCATAAAGTTGACTTTTGTTTTGTTTTAATTACACCCGCTGGGGCGCGCGAAGTTAAAAAGTTAATTAGGTTTAATTTTTAACTGCCGCGGGAGGGCTCCGAATCTCGATGGACCAGAATGGCGCTCCGGAATGCTCTGACGTAGAAGTTAAACTTAATTTCGTAGATTTCATTCCGTGATAATGATAAAAGATTCATTAGTGAATTTTTGCTGTATCCTTAATTGTTTCTTACTATTATTTAAATTACATATTTTTTTTAAACCCAATATAAGTATATCCCGTCAACTTAGACTAGTGACGTTGTGTTTTAATTTAATTTTTATAATCTTATCAGTTATATTGTTTATGTTGGCATATTATACAATATAGTTCGATTAAAGCGTCTAAGTGAAATTATATGAAATAAATGCGTGTTACGTGACTTTTTAAGTTGACTGAAAAGTACTTAAAAGTACTAGTAACTTTTGGTAGAATAGCAACCATTTTATCAAGACGAAACAAGCTGACTAGTTACATCACAAAATATTTGTTATTATTGTATTTGACTTGACACTGGCATAATAGTTATAATTAAGGAAAAAAGTATATCCCTGTCTTAGATACGGGTGTATACCGTTTTTTTGAAAGAATGGACATTAAATCATCGTAATGTCCAAGGTGGTTTGACGACATCAAGATACGGCATAAATAGCTGTATCATATATATATTTATCCCGTTACGGTAATTGAATTATAGATAGTAAAATGATTTTCTGAGATCCGTGAGATTAAGAAAAATTATTTTTTTTATAATTATATTTCTATATAAAATCAAAGTTAATATGACCTTATCCAACTTAGGGTCCACAGACTCCTAGAGGTCTGCGGGCCTATCGCAAGGATTTTGTCTGCGAACAAAATTAAATTATAAATCATAATAATAAAAAAAATATATAATTAGTTTTTTAGTGAAGCCTCTAAACCGATTTTCTCAGTTTCTTTACGCAGGTTGACTGATAGAATATGCCCAATAGCATTAAGTCCGCCTATTGAGGACCACTTTTTACACATACTGTGATCCCTTGTATAACGCGTTTTTCTATAACGCGGAACCAATTCACCGCGTTACAACCTTGTTGGGTTTACTATATATATCATTCATTCATCACATCAATTTCAACCCACGGTGGTCATAGGCCCACCCAAGGCGTGCCAAATAAGCCGATAGGAAATATAGGGTGTCGGGTGGATAAATTAGTTTGGAAAATCTTGTTTGACAGTAGTAGTTAAGGTTGAAAACCCACTCCAAACACTCTATGTATATATGCACTAAACTAAAAGCAAGAAAACTAAAATGGAACTGGACTGGACATATCATCAGGACAAAAAAAGAAAAGTGGATAAGAGACATTGCTGAATGATATCCCTGGAATGGAAGAAGCCAAGCCAACCAAGGACGGCAAATAGAGCTATGGGAAGACAATGACAATGAAAAGAAAGGTGGAAACGTGGAAGAAACAAGGGGCCTATGTCAAAGGACAACCAGAACAACAACTGGTTGCTGATGGCACTATTAATTTAAATAATATATAGTGTGTGTTAATCATATTGTAATTCTCAACACTCTGGTCAGCTTCTTATGTTATTATGGCTTCTTATAGGCTTCTTACATTATTATGGCAGTGACAAGTAAAATATAATAACATCAAGTATCTTGAAATGTACTAGTCAGCTTTTCACATTATTTAATAAGAAACCCTAGTGAACATGTCATTCGTTTTTTTTAATTTCAAATCAAATGAATATGCAAAAGTCAGAAGGCCCGCTATCTGCCCTCAGCAGTGGCTGAATTTTTTGATAATAAAACTTTTATTTTTGCATAATTTAGCCGTTATGATTTTAATAAGTCCCTTCCTTGTTTTAAAATGATAATTTGGACTGTATTTCTACTATACTTATTTTGCTTGAATTTCAGAATTTTCGAGTTGATCTTTATTAGATTTTATTCAAAGAACGAGTGTTTATTTAATCACGGCCGTCTTTCTGAGTCTCCAGTTTTCGTAAGTATTCTATCAGCTGGTAAAGTAAAATGGGTGACGAGGATGACCACCAAGTATTTGTAGGTCAAGACCCAAGGTATTATTTAGTACGCCTTTGTTTCTGTGCGGTTACGTAGAGAGAAAAGCACACAGTTTATCTAGTCACGGCCGTCTTACTGTGAAGGATATATAATCTTTAGTTTTTGTAAGTATTCTATCAGCTAGTAAAGTGAAATTGGTGACCACTAAGTATTTATGGGTCAAGACTCAAGAAATTAGTGTCACAAAAACACAGCCGTTTTTTCTTAAATTTCGATTACGGGTCTATCTACCGTTTCGTAGAACTTGCTTCGAGTGCGGAATTCTTGAGAGGACTTGTCTTGGTTATATATTTTACAATGAAATGTGATATTATTGCAGCAGATTTTAATTAACTAGTTGAGAAAAGTTTTAATAAAAATATTCAGGTTTCAAATTCCGTTTAGATCCAAATAATCTTGGCTTATCTTGAATAATATCTTTGAATAATCTTCTCTACACGAACGCTTAATGAAGGTAGAAAGTTTCTATTCATAGTCTCCTGTGATGGCGACTGCATAGGGTTTTCTTACCCCGTTCCCTTCAATGGCCTGGTACTATGTATGACTAGAATTATCTCTTTTTTAACAGCCCATATATGTTCCACTAATGTGCACGGGCCTCCACATTTCTGGAGGAACGGACGTTAATCCACCACGCTTATCTAATGCGGATTGGGGGGTTTACCAGACTCGGAATAAATATTTGTAATACATACATATATTTATTCCGATGCGGGGATCGAAGCGATCATAGACTCCGCGGACGGAGGGCCCCGCCACTGAGCCTATGGGTCGTCATTTAATTATCTTAAGGTAAGTTACATTATTGACGAAGTTGACAAAGCAATTATACTAAAACTCATAAGCAGTCAGATTAAAGATAATTATTACACAAATAAATTAAGTTACATACGTAATATCTATGTTTAAATTTGTCATATTTTTTCTACTTCGTGGTTGTCCCTATGTCTGATGTAACAGAAGAAAAGAAAAGTTATGTTAAATTTTGCAATAGGGGTGTCGGTTTTATTTTTCGGTATGTTGAGTGGGTACATTGGAATGGTGTGTGTACAATCGTCTTATTCTAGTTTGGTTTAAGCTAAAGAAGATGGCGTGGTGGATGATGGGTGCTAATTAATACGCGCGATGGGTTTTACATATGCGACATATTTTGTTTCACGTTTCTGTTAGTCTATATGTCTGTGAGGCTCGAATTCGGATCGTTCGCATCAGAATTTTTTCTGATCGGAAAATTAAAATAATTTTGACATACGTGTAAATTTTAGTGCATATTCCGATCGGTTTTTCGCTTTTTTGTGTCTATGTATAATTCAATTTCCGCTTTGGTCAAGCGTGGTGGATTAATGTCTGTTCCCTCAGAAACTGGAAGGCTCTATGCGCCATGGGACATACATATATAGTCTGTAAAAATAAATAAACTATGGTCACAGTTTCGCGCGTAAACTAATTCATTTTCTTGCATAGTTAAGCAGTTTTTTATATAAATATTGCATAATAAAGCAGTGATTGTTGTTTTATGTATAAGTTTAATGGCTCTATAGCCATGGAAGTATTTATGTTGGCGTTTTTCTTTTTCGATCGGGATAGTAGTGTAGCGTGCCAGCCGTATTGTTTGTGGCGAAACACGGAATTTTTAGGCGGTTTTGATCTTCGTTTATAATTAAACTATTTCAAATTAAACTGATTTAATGTATCATTGTACATTTTATAATAATTATATACTTTAATAATAATCTAATATTACATTTTATATTAACGAATTTCACTTTTCACTTTACATTTTATATTCAATCTCAATTGCTTATGCCGGAAAGGTGACATGTCTATCGAAAGACGTCAGTCGAACTAATCTTATTGTTTTTCTAAAACAATTTCTTTTTTATTTTAAACGAATGTAAAAAGAAGTAATATAATATAAAAGGTTTTATTATATTCGAATAAAAATATTTAATACATTAGTGATACATTTATCAATGTACTACAGTAGCACAACCTCAAAACATATGGACGTCAAGTGATAGTATTTTGCTGTGTGAAAGCGTTTCGTACGGCGAATGAAGGGATTCAGAGATCCAGTTTATTCGTCTCCCTTTTTGTTCTTTTCCTCTCCCATTTTTTCCTTTATCCCAAGACTGACGAATCTGTAGACCAGTCTGTATTATTATCAAGTGAAGAAAAAAATTGCAGTTATGCACTAATAAAATACATACATACATACTCGTACATATGTATGTCAGAATAAGTGGGAAGTAGTGTCGAAATAGTTCAGTTTTTGAGTAACTTCACTTGCACCACCGAGGAAGGGTGGCACCAGATGTCGCTTCGGTGACAATAAATTTTATCGCCTCTGCGTATTCTCACTACAAAACCGTAAGCTCGGATTTAGAACAAACGACACCGCACATTTTAAAATATATACATAGCTCTCACTGTACAATACCAGTCGTATTAGGAAAAAAACGATATTTATTCATTCACTTTTTTTTATTAAATAATTTTTTTTAATTAATAAGTATTCATTAAATAAATTATTTTTTATAAGAGCCGAGGTCGCAAAGCAAGAAGATAGGAAGACGACCTGAAAATGTCATTAGGATCCCTTTGGATAAGAGTGGCGGCAGACAGAAACCAGTGGAAAGAGTTGGAGGAGGCCTATGCTGTGAAGCACATCGAAATAAGAGACATTATTTAATCGAAATATTTATATATAGTGTTAAAATAACTGCAAACTCTTTCGGAAAATAAAGGCTTTATTATTATTATTATAAATAAATTATTTTTTATTAATAAGTATATTCAAGTTAACATTTGACATAGTCAAAATTAGGTTACAACGACCACATTGTTGATTTTTTAATACATTTTGAGTGTTTATTCTTCAATCTTTTATTATTGTAATAAAACTTGTTTATAAATAAATATTTAAGTGTTTTCAATGTATGTTTTATTGTTTTTAACTTTTATTCTGTATTGTCAAAACAAAACTTAGTCTAACCTTTATATAACATAGTTCATTGTAACAAATTACATGATGTAACGAATATTTTCTATTTCTTTCACATTCGTTTTAGCAAGGTACCGCGATGCGATCCCACTTTTCGCGCCAACTTACATCGGTGACGTTGTATTTTTATTTTATTTTCATAATCTCATGTTATTATCAGTTATATTGATTAAGCCACCATGGCTTATTGTATAATACAGTTCGATTAGGGCGTATAAGTGGAGTGATATGAATAAATATACGTTGTGATTTGTTAAGTTGACAGCAAAATACCATAGAAGGTTCTGGGTAGAATGGCTGCCATTTTATTAAGATGTAATGTGACAAACAAAATTGTTATTATACATAGTAATATATAATAAGTAAGTATATAGTAATATTATGTTACTTGACACTGGCATAATAGTTGTAGATCATTGCCATCAAAGAAAAATAAAAAAAAGCGATTCGTGAGTATAGTATAGTGAGAGAAAGAGCGCTGTGATTCGCGACTAAAGTGAACTTCAGACAGAACAACATTACGTATTCATGTAGAGCTCAGAGAATGTACGAGTATATTTAGCGCTGACTCGATTGGGACATTTCGGACCATTAAACGTGTCTCCGAAGCCGAAACGTATCGATTGGCTCCGCTTAAAATATAGCCCGTGTATTTGTCCAGCGGAGAAATAACTATCGCTGTAATTCAGCTAATGGTGTGTTTTGTGTGTAACATGCCTGTGTATTTATATATATATATATATATATATATATATATATATATATATATATATATATATATATATATATATATATATATATATATATATATATATATATATATATATATATATATATATATATATATATATATATATATATATTTATATATATATAATACTGCACTGATCACTTAAGCAGTGTGTCCTTGCATTAATGTAAATAAAATATCCTTTCGTAGTTTATACCAAAAGCAATATCTTTAATTATACAATATGTATATTTTTATGTACAAAAGTAAAGAAATATTGTACAATACAATTGTGTGGACAATCTGCATCGGGTGGATACTTTAATGAACCACGCCATATTCCTGTTTTAAAGAGGTCATCGATTCCTTTATTTTAAAAAGTCATTGATTTCTTTACTTTTAAAGAGGTCATCAAATACTTTATTTTCAAAAAGTCATTGATTCCTTTATTTTTAAAGAGGTCACCAATTCCTATATTTTTAAAAAGTCATTGATTTCTTTCGATCCGCGCATCGGAATAAATATATGTATGGCCTTATAGATATTTATTCCGAGTCTGGTAACCCCGCAAATACGCATTGGACAAGCGTGGTGAGTTAACGTCCGTTCCTCCAGAAATGGGGAGGCCCGTGATCAAGAGTGGGACATATATGGGCTGTGGGAAAAAAATGAACCACAAATCCGCATTGGACAAGCGTGCATACATATATGAGTGGTAGGAAAATGTTTTTATCGTTGGTTATGTTCTGTATCTTTTGGCCTCCCTAGAAATATTTCTGGCAAAATATGAATAGCTCCCGAAACAGCAGTAGTTCAGTTGGTGAGGATCAGCTTCACGATTAGACGTCATAATCTTACGTATCTTCCATTGAATAATGCTGTGAACCATTTTCTAGCACAAGGATTATTAGCTGAGTTGGAATGGTTAACAAGAATTGTAATATAATTAAAATAAGTAATATAAAAATATTTTTTTTAAAGTCAATAACTTTTTTATATCCTACTAAATATCTTATGTTACAGAAATGTTTTTCTTCCATATAAAACTAAAAATTACTAATTAATAAATTAACATTTGAAAAAACTGTATTAACATCAAGTGTTCTTTATATTGAATGTATTTAAACTTAAGTGGATGAATAAAAACATATTTTATTAACGATTAAAAATTTGAATAAGATATACGGATAAATATGTGAATTAATAGTAGAAATTGGAAAGTTCTAGACTTAATAGCAAGCAATTTTTGATAGGGAACAACAATAAAAGGTTTTCAAATCAATGTTTCATACAGTCTCAAGATTGAGGTACGTATATACATATATTATTATCGTATTGATGTTGGTATTGAGTAATCATCATATCGATTCACGGTGCGATTACTGAAATAAACAATACAGCTTTTATAATGTGAGGCGAATTGTAAACAGAATTGTAAATTATGTTAAAATTTTACGGCCTCAGAGACTGAGTTGCCCCGTTCCCAAATTCATCGTCCCAGTTTTATTAGCATTCCCTTATTGTCTTCAATAAAAATTCTGGAAGATAGGCCGTAAACTTTAACGTGGGTACAGCAGTTACTTCTATCTCTAATAAACTTCATTGTAAATCGGCCGAGATTTTACCATTCGCTATAATGTTACGGAGGTGTGTATTCCCTCCTCGTAAATAGTACATTGTATATACACAGATTGTAAAACAAGCATTATGTTTATTGACAATAAATAAATAATGGAGTCTGCCGCTGTTTTATGGTTTTAAAAGAAAATGCTGAAAATTACGAGTGCTGTAATGTTGATGAAGTTTCATTCTCACCATCTGGATGCGTGGTGATCCAGCACGGTACATTTTTCACGAAACTGTACTCCACTCATCACCACTCTAATGAAGCAGCTGCCATCGGCGGTATTTCAGAACCAATACGCCATTGAAACCTTCACAAAACAAGCCCACTCATATCCTAAAGACCGGAAACGCATCTGTGTCTCCTCTGTTTGTGCAGAAGTATATATGGGTGGCGTTGATTGCTTTCCGTCGGGTGATACGTTTGTCGTTTGCTTCCCTATCCCATAAAAAATTGAAGCCGAGTTGTACCCAAAATAGAACGATTAACACAAAGCCAAAGGCTTGATATGCCAGCCGTTTCGAATCGGTAACCCTGGAAACGTTTATTTATAAATAACGTTCCTATCATGGTAGACATACCATCGCCATTACGGTGGTGAAACTTACTCGGCGCTGTGTTACAATGTGATCCTTGCAAGTGACGTTCCCTTTACATTCTCGATTCAATGTTATCTAATGGTTATTTATCGTAAATCTTTATTAAAGTCCCTAAGAATCTAGTGGAGCTATTAACTTGCCAATCGAACACCAATAATCCAAACTAACAACATGATCGTCGCGGTAACTTTTCCTTTAATATGTATAAATTACAAGATACGCAATAAGAACTGGTAGTAATACTGACATAGTAGACCCACTACTATTGTCCGCGATAAGTTTTATCGAATTTCTTTTTTCCACAAAATATTTTTATTACTTTATCATTAATTTATTATGATATATCATACACATAAGATAAATTAGTTTATATTTTTATAGTGCCTCCCACTGACGGTCTGTATACTTAACAAGCTCAAAGTCACTCAGAGGGCTATGGAGAGCACTGTGCTCGGAGTTTCTCTGGATAGAATTCGAAATGTAGAGATTCGCCGAAGATCCTGAGTCACCGTCATAGCTCTTCAAGTTAGCGGACTGACGTGCCAATGGGATGGACACGTTTGTCGGAGAACCGACAACCGTGAGGGTAGACGAGTGTTGGTGTGGAGAACGCGTCTCAGTAAATGTAATGTGGGACGCTTCTTCTCAGATAGAGCAGCGATATGGGCAAAGCAGCTGGCAGAGAAAATATTGCATATTCGGCGTGTAGCCAAAGATCGGGCTAGGTGGTGCACTTTGGGTGAGGCTTATGTTCTGCAGTGGATTGCCGTGGGCTGATATTGATATCGATAGAGCCTCTCCAATTTGTGTTTTGCAGTTAAATATATGAAATAGTTCTCCAGCACTCGTTAGAACTGTCCACTCCCTGATATTGCTTAGGCAACACTTTCTTCACGACTTTTCCCATGATGATTAGTTGCAACAATTTTTACCTGTCATGTCTCATAATATTACCCAGTAAAGCAACTATTATACTTTTGACTGTCAGCAAAAGATCACGTCTTTGTTTTGCTTAAGATTGCCTCATTAGCCACTTTGAATCCTGCTTATAATTAAATACCTATGTGAGTCCAATACCTTAACGTCACAAAATGAAACCCTTAAAATGTCTAACAACAGTTGACCATTTTCATGTTTTTTCAGTTAATTAACTTCAAGTAACTTATGACAGGAATTTGTCGGTGTTTCACACATCGAAAGTCATAGCGCTTTCACAAGTAATGTAGATTAATAATTATCACTAAAAGATATATGTCATTATAATCAAATACTGTTCTTCACAACAATAAATGTGTACAAAGAAATGAATTACTCAGAGAGCCGCAATCGAATAATGTAGAACAAGATTGTTTTGTATTGTACAATAGCAATGGCGTGGTATTAGTTTTAATATTGCCAAAAATTTAATGATGAAAAAACTATCCGAACCTTTCGGCTACGTAATTCCTTCTAACGTCCATAGATATAACGGTTGAGCATGTAAATGGTTTACTATTGTATTTATGAAACATTTTTAAAATTATATCTTTGATAAAACACATAACTTTATTTTAAAGCTAATAAATAAATAAAATATTTTGTTTATTTATTATTTAGTAACTAAATAGAGTATTATAAGTTAAATGGCACAAAACATGCTTCAAAATTGGAAAATAGATTATGTAATATAAAATTCGATTAATTCTCATTCAATTATCATAAACTACACACTTTCGTGAACTCGTAGGTGCGCAAATGATGCGCTACGTGTTCTTGATCCCGATGAATAGCTGCCTGCCCGCCGATGCAGATAATCTTTCGCTTTCGTACTTTTGCTATTAAAAATGTGTAGGCGCTATGTATTTTTTCAATTTATTATTATGTATGTTAAGTAATTTTAGGTATATAGTGAAAAGTGCGAATAAAGAAGAATGCTAAAATCATATTAGAGATATATATTAACGCGTAAAAATAAAATTTAGAAAAAATTTATTACAAAAAGTTTATATTTTTTAATTTGTGAGTAAATTCGTCGAAGCAATAAGTATATTAAAAAGATATTTAGATATTACATTGAAAATTAATTAATCAACACAGTCATACTAATTTCCTGCTCGACTTCCTTTAAATTAAGGGGTGTTATCGCAATCCCCACGCTTGGCGCGCGGATCCTCCTCCTCCGCGCGGATCCTCCAGTGAACGCTGTTTCCCATCCATTGATATTTTCTCCCATAGTCGCTTAGTACAACATCCCGAGAAAGGAAATGCGTAGTCCAGTTCTATGCCGAGAATCACATACATACATATCATGCATATTTCAGATAGCAAAGACCACAGACCTCCATCTACTACGACCCGGCACACTTTCTTTGCTTCATCACATTCATTCACACTCATCACTCACTTCATACAAGCTAATTGGTTAAAGGTACTTTTGAAAGGCCAGGTTTGTTGAAAACTTCATCGATTTGGTCAAGGTATGTTCTGCTTGGTCTTTCCCTATCGACCCTTCCATCCACATTCGCGATGTAAATTTTTATTATCAGTCGTCTTTTATCCATCCTCTCTATGCGTCCAAACCATCTAAGCATCCTTTACTCAACTTTTACGTAATTTTCAAAATCTGATGTGTCCACTAAATACGGGTTTCACGTGTGATGTATTTTAGCTTTCCAGATAAGGTGAATGGAAAAGGTCCTTAGGCCTTAGGTGAATGGAAAAGGCCCTTACTACAAAATCTCGAATATTTTTCACCGCGTCAAATCTCGCTTCGCGCTTCAAATAGAATTTGTCTGTTCGGAGACGTCTCGAATCAATCTGCATTATCCGATGACGATAACTAAAACGATCGAGTAATGAACGACAAGCGGATATATAGTAGCAAGAAAATTTTATTTCAATATTTATTTATTCATTTATTAGATCATCAGCAGATTATTAACCCCATTTATACTCAACGAATAGCTTAATCTTATCGACGCAAAAAAGCAAAAAAACGTAGTAAACCGTACATCAAAAACTTCCACCAGAGCCGAAATACCTAATACGAATACGTATAAAAACGTGGAACCTACTGAAGACGAAAAGAGGTAGAGGCCGCCTGCCATCGACGTAGTGGTCAGATATAAAAAGAGACTTCAGTAAAGCCCAATTGCGTGAAAATACAACCAAAAAAAGATTAGCTTGGCGCAAAAAAGTGAGGAGACCCGATCCCAAATAATGGGAATAGGGACGAAAGAAGAAGAAAAATTGGTTCTAGTACTAAGTAATTTTTTTCTCTATTTTTATTATTATTATGTGTGCCTGCAGAGACTAAATCTGTCCACCAAAATACCAACTATAAAACTTTATGTAGACTTCTAATATTTCCACCAATTCTGTTATATAATCTGACGCCGTCTTATTAATAGATTATTTTATAGCAACTATACATATTTAGAACTAAACCCGGTGTCGTGTTAAAACGCCATCTGCTGTGATTCACGCCACGCACAAATACGTGCTGAAAGACGCTCAAAGTCGTGACGATTTCTCAGGCTTTGAGAGCAGGCTCAAAGTTTAAGCCACGCACTCCAGGAATGTTTGGGTTGCGGTCGCGCGGCTTTACTAGCAGTAACAACGGTAGGAAAAATACCTAAAATTTTTCATGTGGCGTCAGCTTCAGCAGATTAGACTGGGACTGTACTTTTTCAATTTAGCATTTTCTGTCTCGTATGTGTACATGGAGATTGTTGGAACAGTTCAATCCTAGGGTTGTAGCGATTACATTAATTGATGGTTCGCTTTCGAAGTCCTTAAGTTTGTTGAGTCGTGTATTATGTATTTCTACATTATCCATTTTCAGAACTTCTTAATCGCACGGGGATATGTCTCTAAAATGGTTGATAGGTGCGACATCTACATATAGGGTGTCCGGTGGCAAAATTTAGATTATAAGTTGAATAATCGACTTTTCCCGCCAACTTACATCCGTGACGTTATGTTTTTATTTTATTTTTTATAATCTTATAGTATCAGTTATATTGTTTAAATGTGGTGGTGTATTATGCAATATAGTTCGATTAAGGTGTATAAGTGAAGCGATATAAAATAAATACGTGTATCGTAACTTTTTAAGTTAACTGAAAAATTCCATAGTAGGTTTTGGTAAAATGGTTACCATTTTATCAAGACGTAACGTGATAAGCTGACTTGTTACATTTCAGGAGATTAGATATTATTGTATTTTACTTGACATATATATCTCTGCCCAATGCCCTAATAGGAGAGACTTAGGACTTAGAGAATAAGACCAATTAATCAGTTTAAACCTTTCAAAGCTGAGTAGGATTGAGATAGGTGTTGTCACTTGTATAGCTTTGCTTTAAAATGCATTTATTATAGGTAACACTTATACATTTATTTTAATGAACGCGTATGGCTTCCGACAGAACGAGATGGAGATGCGTCATCTTTGCCCTACGCCCCATTTGGAAGAGACTTATGACTTAGAGAAGAAGAACAATTAATCAGTCTTTCCGAACCGATACGACATTGGCACCTTCAAAAAACAAGCCTACACATACTTAAAAGACCAGCAACGCTTCCGTGATTTTTGGTGTGTCGCTATTGTCTATGGGCGTTGATTGCTTTCCATCAGGCGACACGCTTGCTCGTTTTCCCTCCATAAAAATAATCATGTCATCTTATAAAAATAATCAGTTTAAACCTATCAAAGGTCAATAGGATCGAGAAAGTAGCTGTCACTTGTATAGCTTTGCTTTAAAATGCATTAATTGTATTTCAGGTAACATTTAATCAGTTTATAAACCTATCAAAGCTCAGTAGTCTGTTATCCCAGTATTGATCTGCGTTTAGGGACACATACGGCATCGGAATCGCATTCGTTGTATTCTGCCCGCGTACTTCGGTGCTGTAATGGTCCCGAATGGCATTTTTAAAGAAACAAAAACTTGGCTCACGACGAAACTACGTCTTGTTCGGCTCAACTTATTCGCCTTTATTGCGGACTAAGGAGGGCCTTAAATCGCTTCCGTAATAAACGATTTCTGCCGCTAATATAAAAGCGGGTAGTTAGCCTAATTTATTGTTACGCAGTTAAAATGTTTCGAATGGTGGAACAACGATAAATGTTGTCTGTTTCGCGGAAGTTTACTCTTTCAATGTTCTCCATAAAATGTTCTTATTTATTATAGAATAAATAAATAAATACATTTCATGGAGAACCTTCGAAGAGTTTTCGTCTTATAAAAACTGTACCCATGACATACTTTGATTTAAATAAAGTAGAGAAGGGAATAAATAAGATATTACATTTCTTCTTTATTTATTTCAAAGGCTGTCGTGGGTACACTTGTTATAAACATGAAAAAGAAAAATATGCAGCTTTACAAATATTTATATAGACATCCCATCGATGTCCCGTGACCCTTGGCAAAAGTGAAAATTTCGTCCCTATGCAATTTGGGTCATCAAAATATCCATGTTAATGACAAATCATAATCTATAATATTATATTACATCTTTTTTTATGAGATAGGAAGGTCAACGAGCAGGCGTGTCTCCTGATGGAAACAAATCAACGTCGTGCATATATATATCTGCCGGTCATAGACATACAGCAAATGTGCAGGCTTGTGTTTTGAAAATTCCAACGTCGTGTCGAACTTTAATTACTATAGGAATTAAATTCAGATATGTATCAGGTATGATAATAAAAATAATTTATTTTTCCATTAAATTTACAAATTTTCTTGTTAAGCCGTAACCTAAAAATACTGTAACACATATATGAAAAATTATTTTTTATACAACGATCAAAACCTCATTTTGAAATCTGAAAATCCTGGTCAAGCAAGCCATTAAAACTTTTAAAAATAAATTGACAAGACGTCCGTCAATGCGTAACAAGAACAGCTAATAGAAAATAACTGCGCACGGAAAAGAGACAGGACAATGTCTACAAAACTCTCCACATTGCTGGGACATTTTCGAATTTTGGGTATGTTAGAACTTTAGATCGTTTTACCGATATATAGGTGCGACGGTGTATGGAAGGGGAGTATGAAGTTTAATACGAGAGGGTTTAAAAGTTTAATACGGAAGAAAATAGTAGAACAGAAGAAGTGGAAGTGAAACTTAAAGGGAAGAGAAGTGAAACTAGTGGCCGATTTCATTTGTCCGATCCCTGAAATCCAGCTCGTAACAATACTATTAAGTCCATAAGTAAAACAATATGCGTGATTCAATACTAGGAAACATCACTTTTAAGTTTTGTATGATCGATCCAAATTACTACAAATTTTCACGGGCTCTTTGTTTTCCGTAGTTTCATTTCTCAGTTCTTTGATTTAATTTCTATGTTCATATCGTCATACTATATCTATTATATATATTTACCTCACTTCTTATATCTTCTGAACATGTCTTCACACGAACACGCGTTGTTATTATTTTCCAACATTTTTCTTTTATCGTGGAATTCTCTCAGATGTATTCGCCATATGTAACGCCTGTATACCACAAACGTCTTAAAACAAAGGCAGATAGATGCGATATTCCCTTGCACTGGTTATGAGGAGAGAGTAAAGATAGGATGCTACTTGTTGTTCTTATCACGTCTCAGGTTTGGCTCCCCGGCCGACGCGTGTACCTTCTTTATCCCCTGTTATCCGTTGCGTTTTGTTCTTATTGCCAGGGTATTAGGTATCGCGACTGTCTCGGCATTATTAAATGTATGCTATCATTAGTATGACCGGACTTGGTTCGTTCTCTGTATAAGTTTGTACAATTTACTCCGAATATCAAATAAAATTCCATATTTTTCTTGTTTACGACCATTATCATATAACTCTGTCAGTGCCAGTGTCAGTCTGCAAAAAGGAATCTAAAAAAACTAAAAAGGGAGAAACGCGCATCGTGATTACTCACATAAAAGTATTAGTGAGCTAAAAGAACTGCACAAAACAAATAAATGAACGAAATACATAAATAAAAAAGTGTACAATTGAAATATCATTAGAAGTGCCGAAGACAAATACTTTGTCAAGAACGGCATATTATTTGTCTGTAGCACGAATGAGCCGGGTCGCCCGGGGAAGTACCACACTAGCGCAGAAAACCGGCGTCTGAGTGGTAGTTTAGGTACCGCACTTCTTTCAGTGAGCGGTCGAGTTCTGGAGGCCTAACCCTGCTCCCTCCTTACTCCCACGAATAATGAAACTTTCTTTAAAGGCCGGTAACGCTTCTGTACTGCCTATGGTATTGAGGATGTTTATGGGCGGCGTTGAATGTTTTTCATCGGGTGATACGCCTGCACGTTTATTTCAATATAAAGAATTATCTATATGAATTAAAAAAAAAAAAATACATATAATAAAAATTAGACTATAATTGGATTTCATCAGTAAAAAGTAAAATCAGATAACTTTATAAAAGGGTTGAAAAGAGGACCCATTAAAATTGCAGATTAGTTGGGCGAAGGACTAAGAAAATTTAGGACAATTGAAACAAATACGATCAATAATACCATCTATCAAAAATCAAGCATGTCGAAGGTAAACAATCAACGTGGTTGACAGACATCTATGGTTTATAATTATTATAAAAGTATTTTCGGCATTTGTATTTGTATTGCATTGTATTTGTATTTCCAAAACGGTTGTATATGTATTATATCTTATCTATCATTTTTTATTCTGTGTAGTGTTCACTGATGCTTTTGTTTATTAACCTGTTTGCTGTACTGTTTGGTTTATTGATACGCATATTATGTTCCTTTATAAATATCTGTGGAAGTTATTAATTGGCCTTATAATCAATCTAAATATTTACATATTTTTATATACCTAGCTGTTAACTTTCCTAAAATTGTAAAAATAAAAAAATAAAATAATTGAGTTTATTTACTAAAATTATACTATTATTAATGGAGTCAGGCGTTAATTTGCGGAAATCCATCACTATGTGGGCAGTCAAAAGTTTTACTTAGCTAAGATCCGCGACAAGCAAAACAATAACAGAAAATTAATAATGTGTGTTTCTTGTGCTGGATGAAGTGGACCTATTTGGAACTTTTGAAAATTGAAACCAAAAACCATCAACTCTCCACCCACTTACCACTTAGCTAAGATACGCGACAAGCAAAACAATAAAAGAAAATTAATAATGTGTGTTTTCCTGCTGGATGAAGTGGATTTATTTGGAACTTAAATCAAAAACGTATAAACTTTGTAAACGACACGTGTTTCGCTCCAACACGAGGCATCCTCGATTTGGTAGACTCTACGGAAGACAACCGAAAAGTAACTTGCCATTATAATGGGCGCCATATATTAACAGCACCCCCCACCTACAATGGAAGAAAGAGACAGAGGTATGTGTGAGCGAGAAAGGTGTATTGTACAACACTAAACATTTTATTATCTGCAAAATTACACAACTGATAGTTTTTTTTAACAGCCCATATATAGTCTACTGCTGAGCACGGGCTTCTGCATTTCTGGAGGAACGGACGTCAACCCACCACGCATGTCCAATGCGCATTGGTGGGGTTACCAGACTTGGAATAAATATTTATAATTCATACATATATTTATTTCGATGCGGGGATCGAACTCGCGACCATTGACTCCGCGAGCGGAGGGCCCCTCCACTGAGGCAATTGGCTCAATAATTGGTTAGATATTGCCATAAAATTCTAATGCACGCCGGACCACAACTATTACTATATTATATATACGTTACGGCGCATATTTTAGATCATCGGTTGTCGTTATCTTGTTCGACAAACGGTACGAAATTGTGTTATCTGTTGTCGTTATTCAGGCAAAAAAATCCAGCCTATCATGGGAAGTCTTTCCGAGGAAAGGCTGCAAGTTGGATTTCCATTTTAAAATACAGCTGTTGATTACGCTAGACCAATATTGATAGCGAACAGGAAAAGTAGAGGTTGTGAACTAGTGAAGGCTTACGTCTGTGTTTTTGTTTGTCTCGCTGTGTTCGCAGTGTAGCTTGTCACCGAGCTAAAAACGGATTGTTTTTTTCGCTGTATTAAACAGATTCGTTGCCCGCAGAGGTAGTCCAGTAAACATTTATTCCGATAAAAATTCCGAAAAAATTTTTATCTCTTTAAATTGATAAAACCATTTTGAAATAAAGTAGCATCTAGCTGCAGAAAACATAATTAATTTTCTCCAGCTTACAGTTCACATTTTAATGGCTTTTTTAATGGGATAAGAAGGCAAACGAGCAGGCGTGTCACCTGATGGAAAGCAATCAACGCCGCCCATTGTTATCCGTACGGCCATAGGCAGTGCGGAAGCGTTGCCGACCTTTAATGAAAGTGTCATTATGGGAGTGGGAGGTGAAGGGAAGGGGAGGGGAAGGGGAGGGGGAAGGAAGGGGGAGGGTTTTGGGCCTCCGGTACTCTCGCTCCCAGTACGAAGCGCGGTAACTAAGCTACCACTCAGACCAGAGAAGCCGGTATTCTGCTGGAGCGTGGTACTTCGCCGGGTGAGCCGACCCATTCATGCTACAGACAAATATTGTGCCATTCTTGACAAAGTATTCGTCTGCAGTGTGATTCTACCACTATATATAGCAGAAGGTTCCGTAAAAGCAATAAAATATCACTTAAAAAGCGTACTTGGTTATGCAAATTTAACGTATGAGGAAATGTTGAGAGTTCTAATACAGACAGAGGCGATTCTTAATAGTAGACCACTCACTCCCATGTCTTCCGATCCTTCTGATTGAGTTGCACTCACCCCTACTCACTTTCTCATAGGACGAATTCTAACGGTCATATCTGCTCCCCAGGTAGACACTGATGCTGAAGAGACTCAGTATATTGGCACAATGAAACGCTATGACAATATTCATTGTATTAAGACTGATATTTGGAAGCGCTTTTACAAAGAATATATTACAGAGATCCAGACAAGGCATAAATGGCGAAAATGTCCCTGATAGAAAGAAATCAACGCTACCCATTTATTATAGCATGCAAAATCTTTGCCGACCTATAAAAATATTCTTGTTTTCTTTAATTTTGATTTCTCGTTCATTGGTGATTCACACGGGATTCGAAGATGTTAATGCTGGTAGCCTATTGGCTTTAACAGCTTTATCGTATTCAGGGACCGCGGGCTGAAAGCCAAAATGTTTCTTAGAGAGTGTTTTAAAGTGTTGTTTGACGCTCGGCAAGTTAAGATCGCAGTGGAGGTCGATATTGCGCTGGAACCACTGAGCACCGGTGGCTCGACGAATGAAGCGATTTTGTATCACTTGAAGTTTATTTATTTTTCTTTTATGCACGTGCGCGAAGGAAATGATTGGCCGGACGCATGTTTTGTAAAGAAGCAGCTTGTGTCTGAGGGACAGTTTGCTGCGGGCGTTAATTAAAGGGTGAAATTCACACGGGTCGAACTTCATTTTGCTAAGAGCTTAGATTTAGAATATTAGTTTTGACACACCATCTTAAAATCGAGCACACCAATGGGTAAAATGTTGATGGCCCAATGATAGTTTGAACAATTTCAAAACCACCGTCGGGCCATCGACATTTTACCTGAAATGTAAATTTGCATTTCACTCACAGCGAACGGATCCTGGTGTAATAAGCCCATGAATAAATAATGACAATTCTAAATTCCCACCGTTACTTTGGGCGGAATTACAAAATCTTTTGGGACGCAAACTTTTTTTTCCCTCGTTCGACAGAATAAGTTCTCCCCCTTAAGAGGGCGGGCCTATTATCTTTCATTTCGCCAGTAATTTAACATTCTCCGTACGCTTCGGGAAAATCATGCTATCAAATACGACGTTTTACCCTCTTTCATGGGGTGACAACTTTTTACTTGGAAATCTCCTAATAATTTGCCAAAGTGGCAGCTGCTTAGGCCATAACGATTATCGGTCTCTAAAAAGATTTCGCTTTTATGTGTTTACGTCTTGTGCGGAGTAAATGACATTACTGATGCTTTAGGCAGTTGTGCTGTACCGTAGAATGTGAGGTATATAATGTAAGATTATTTACGAGTATGTTTTCGGATCGATACCTAAAAATGCCTAAAATGTTGCGGATGTTGATTGCTTCCTATCAGCCAATATGCTTGCTCGCTTGCCTCTCTACCTAATAAAGCAAACTATAAGGATATATTATATGTATTTATTTATAAATTAATATAAATAAAATAACATGACACAATCGTTTGGCGAATTACTTAGAGTATCAAATTTTAAAGACATATATTCTGGGTTCAAATATCGATCGAAACAGAAATTTTTACATGTCTGTTTTAATAGGACATTTAAAAACACCTTATATCGAAAATCCCACAGTGTAATTTCCTGTGTCATCGGAAGCTTTTTCATTATTTAGCCTATATTTATGTATGTTCCACCGTCGTGCCCTCTAGTTTCTAGAGGAATAGAAGATAATTCACGATGGGTGTTAGAGGTGGATTGGTGAGACAACCCGAATTAGTTTCCACCCCCATCATCTGGATGGTTAGCTGTCTACCACCATCCGATTTAAATCGCAGTTTTCTACCAAGTAAATAAGACATACGGACATTCGAGAGACGAACGTACATATGTGGTCACAAAAGGCCGACAACGCATCAGCGTTGCGGATATCTACGGGCCGACACTGTTGCGGATATCTTTGAGCGGCGGTGATCATTTAGGTGATCCACATGTTCGTTCGCCTGCATAAAAAAAATCGCCATAAAAAAAATTAGGAATAAATACCTATATACATATGCTCGTACTTATCCAGACGAGAAAATTATACTCCAGTCTGATGATTTCAAAAATGAATGTTTAAATATATAATTTTAATTGCAGTTGTCACTGTCCAAATCTCAGTAGTTAACTGACAATAATTTAATTTATATTATTTGTATTGATATTAGATATAAAGTTCCATTTGTTGCCGATAGATGGCGTATCTATCAAAAACGTCAAGCGTGTGTCTGTTTTTCACATCCACACTGCTACCCGAGTGGATGGACACATGGCGAATGTCTGTCAACGTTGGGAAGACATGCGCCATTGTGACCGGCCACGGTAAACTACCAAGACCACTTAAGCTTCGGGGGCAGAATGTACGTTGGGAGATCACAGTAACGTACCTCGGAGTCCGCATCGACCGCACGCTGCGGCTCACCATACAGGTAACACACGTGGTGAATAGCGCGAAAGCCGCGCGTACGGTCCTTCGACCTATATTAACATCAACCCGCATACCCGTGCGTACGAAGCTGTTGGTCTATAAGGCCTACGTTCGCTCCCGACTGACCTATGCTGCGCCGGCCTGGTGGTCTTTGATATCAGCAACCCAGCGCAAACGCGTTCAGATCCAGCAGAATCTGTCTCTGCGCGCCATCGCGCTCGCTATGTGCGTAACGACGTTATAGCGAGGGACCTCAGGGTGGAGAGCATCCATGAGTTTGTGGTCCGGTTGGCTCGGAAGATGTTCGACCGAGCCGACAATGGACCACACCCATACCTTAATAATTTTGCTCCCCTTCACGCTCGCCCACCTGAGGGACGTCCACTCCCACGCGAAATCCTCCTGTCGCCTCCTGGCTCCCGCGAGGGAAGAGGGCCAGCGACGGACCCAACGTAGGAATATGTTCAGCCATATCTCGACGACGCGAAGTCGTTAAAGGACGCCCAAAAGCCGCTAGGAATAGCGGCACCTAAGACCGGGGGGCGGTTGCCCCATTGAGTTGCTGCACGAGCAGTGGGGTTCATCCCCGAGGCTCGATCCCACACCTCTGCGCGGGGTGTGGACGTCCCTGATTGATTCACCTTTACAAGTACTAGCTATATTCTAAATACAGTGGACCCGTGATAATCCGGACACGTTCCGGACAATCCGTTTAATCCGACACCCCTAGTAATTCGACACGTTGATTGTACATAAAAATTTCGGCAAATATTAACTAATATAATGTATGATTGGACAGGATGTAGCCTTGTTTGTATTGCATTGATGATGTTAGTTTTATAATAAAATATTAACGCTCATTGTGATGTTTAATTTACTAAATTCCACCTTTATTATGTAATTTCATTATTATGTAGTATATTTTTTTTTTATATATATTCACGCGTATCCCCCGCAGGGGTTGGCAGAGACCACAGAGCTCCGACCGCTGCCATTCATCGCAGCGAAATGGCTCGTCATTGGTCGCTTTTCGCCCTCGTGAGAATCAGGACGTGACGGGTGGCGAACCACTTCGCCGTCATGTTTTTTAACGAATTAGGTATATTAAGATTCGTTTTAGTGAATCCCACGAGCCGCAAGGGAGGATAGAGGTCAGCCCCAGTAGAGCCCTGCATGCTGAGGTAAGGTATCATAGTACCCGGTGGAGTCCGATCCCGGGACGATCGGCACGCTTGCGACTAGGCTCGCTCCCAGCCACGCATCCGTTGGCATGGAAGACCGTGGATTGGCGGAGAGGAAGGGAAAGGATAGAGAAGAAAGGAAGGGGCAGGAAAGGAAATGCGGATTGGGGGGGGGGAGACCCATTACCAAACTTGGAATAAACATTTATAAATCCATATAAATATTTATTCCGATGCGGGAATCGAACCCGCGACCATTGACTCCGTGGGCGGAGGGCCCCGCCACTGAGCCAATTGGTCGTTATGAATATATAGTATAATTCATAGTTAAAATAGATTCTCTGATTAAAAGGTACTCTTATGCAAAAAATTCCAGACTATAATCCGACAAGTTCGATAATACATAGCGTAGCGTACGTATAATACATAGCGTATCACTGAACTTCCTATTATATATTTATTAATATAGTTGTTTATTTATCAGCGCTCTAATTAACAAAACTAGAGAGCATACGTTTTTATTATTATTTACCCCTTTTGAAGCGAGCCCAACTTGTTTATAGGATGTTTTTTTAATTATTATCAACACTGTATATATACTATTTAACATCTGTCGGACAACCTTGAGTGCAGACCGCATCTCAGCAAACGTAATCTGGGATGTTCCTCTGGTAGATGAAGTGACGGTTTGCGGAAGGCAGCAGAGACTGGAAGCGAGTAGTCGAAGTTCGGACTAGGTTGCGGTCTAAGTCCAACAGTGGACTACCGTAGGCTGAAGATGATGATGCTATTATTCTCATTTTATTATCATCTTTCAATTCAATCAACAATGAATTCTCTACCGACTGTAATGAATGATTTGTTTATCATTGGAAACGTAGTTCCAAAATAGCGATTTGGGATAACTTTCTAAACTCTAAGCTCATGAAGTTATATTAAAGTGCTTTGCTTCCTTTCTATTCATTTTTAAAAAAAAAAACGAAGGGGTAAAAACTTCTTAAGCACCGTTGTGATTTAAAATTTAAAAGAGATAAACACATATGTACATCTATAGGATTTAGCCTGAGTTAGAATTTCATGAAATTAATGCCATGCATACCTTCGTCTTTATTCTTCAATGGTGAGACATAATCATACAATATAATAATATTGAACGTCTTTTTTGTTAGTTTGTTATCAGTTCGATAAATAATGGGAAGTGTGGAGTATTTAAATAATAATTTAAAGTTTTAATTTATTTCTTTATAATCTGTGTGAAATGGAATACATATTCAGAAGGGAATGGAAAAATATTTGCTCTAGGAATTTTCCCGCCAAGCTTGGTACTTTGCGGATGAGTTGCTCCATTCCAGAGGAAAATTTTCCGAATTTTTTTTGACGAGGTTGTATAAATAAAAAAAAGATATTCACTTTGGATAGAACAATTTATTTTTAAACTAATACGAACGCATAGTAGAATTTTAAGATATATATTTATAATATTTATGTTATAATAATAACAGAACATTGACAATATAAAGCGATAACTTACTTCACCAACATTCGATAAAGCCATAGTGATTGCATTCGAGTTATATACAGACGGACACGCCGATTTTGGTAATATTGAACTTTATTAGTTACAATATTAAAATATTAAAGCTATGTAGAACATGGCCAATGACACAACAGTCTTATAACTAGAAACGATAATATAAGTACAAAATAACACATCTCCAATTAACCACTTATAGATCACTACATATTCTTCATAGATATGTGGACAATCAAAAGCTTTCCTTAGCTAAGATCCGCGACAAGCAAAACAATAAATAGAAAATTAATAATGCGTGTTTTTCTGCTGGATGAAGTGGATTTATTTGGAACTTAAACCAAAAACTTACCGAAAATCGACCATCAATTTTGCACCCACCAACCACTGTACACAACATCAAACACTGAATTGATGCCTGATTTTGGGTAAGTGTTTGGTTTAAGTTCTAAATAAATCCACTTTATCCAGCAGAAAAACACACATTATTAATTTTCTGTTATTGTTTTGCTTGTCGCGGATCTTAGCTAAGTAAAACTTTTGACTGTCCACATAGTGATGGATTTCCGCAAAGTAACGCCTGACTCCATTAATATTCTTCATAGATTTCAATTTTTTTGACATTACAATTTAGATACGGACAATTACGTTCGTCAGAAAATAACAAAAAAAAAAAAAAAAAACAGATAACAATAATCCTTATAAACAAACGCTTACATAATTTAAACGGTTGAAGAATTTAGGTAATTGTAAATATACCATCAAATATTATATAATAGCAATGAGGTTAGTGTTGAACTAGGAACAATAACTATTTAATAAAATAAATGCTTAAAAAAACCTTGAACCGCGTCTTTTGTTGCTTCTAACTTATCACAAATGCACGTGATAGAAAAGGACCTGTGTTAAGAAAATGGCCAATATAATTCTAACAAATTAAATTTTCGCATGTTGAAAATGTATCGTATAATTGAACGAATATATGAACATGGCATTATCACTATATGAACGCAGAATGATATTATAATGTGTGGTAAATGTTGAGGAGGTCACAATTAATTTTTTTCACTCTTAATAGTTTTTGTTAAAGAAAAGAAGAATGGGTAATATTCGTAAACATTCATTTGGGTCACACAAACTTCAAATTACAGAATAAAATATAGTTACGAATTTCCACAGATAACAATATATTAACAAACACTTTAGTTAGAAGCAAGTCGTGGTATACAGTAGCTTAGTGATGATTTGTAGTTTCGAGTTACTCGAATTTTCTTCAGTAGTGACCTAATCGAATCAATCGAAATTTTGAGGCACTGGAGTATTTTTTTTTAGAAAAATTGTTACAAAACACTAATAAAATAATGCAAACTACCTTTATATAGTAAAATCATAAACCTTGTAATATTTAAAAGAAAATTAATTTTATGTAATATATTTTATTAATTCAGTTTAAGTTGACTCGAATTTATTCAGTGCGGCGAGTTGAGTACGAATCGATAACTGACTGGAGTGCAACTCGAAAAAATCGATTATCATCACTAATTAGATTTGTTATTAAGCACTGATTTTATACGTAAGTTTTTGTTCCTAGATATAAAAGCATACATAATATATGGCATCGTTTTCTTGATATGACGCTAGAGGCTTGGGAAGACTTAGGAAGACTCTTGATTTCTCTTTATGATATCGTTCACAGAAAAGCTACTACATCATGTATATGTCATAGCTATAGTAAACTTATTAAAGAGGGAGTATAAAAGTACAAAATGAGCAAAATTAACACATATATGACACGTAAATGACACCTGTGTATGTATCACTTATATAGTAATACAGGACGTCACTATTTCCTCGTTAATCTTAATTATAAGAGCACGGAAGTAAAAGCTTTGATTAGGATTAGAAAAATACAATGGTAGCCTCATTGGGTTAGTGCCAAGCCTTTGTTATATAAATACGAGTACATCTAGAGTACAAAAGCAGTCTCCAGATTAAATTCGGTAACGTAGCTTAACGATACATACTATGAGAAGTCAAATACTAAAAGTACAGGATTTGTACTTCTCCATGTCTTTTTTACATATTTTCAATAGTTAAAAATCACTTATTTCAGGATCGGTGTCGGCGTATTTACACGTAAAGGGGTTTCTTAACCAAGAACAGAAGGAACGATCGCTGTGTTGCTTGTATTTAGCTGTGGTGTGCTTCTTTGCGTGCGCTCGCGCTACAGCTGCGCGCCGCGTTGGGTAGGAGTCTAAAGACGAGGCATCTGAATCTCTAGGTACCGAATCATAACCTGATTCGGCACGTCTTGATGTGGCTGCTGGGCTATGTTTTCCTGTCCGTGGTGTAGATTCATGACCACTATCGTAACCATCTGGTTTGGAACTAGCAACAACTCTAGCCACACTTTTATCACCTTTATCACATTTCTCCGTTCTCGGTTCTGTCGTGACAACCGGCGGTGTAACTTCAAGGTGCAAATTTGATTTTAGGTCCCTAAATGAATTACATGGTGCACCATTGCCTGGCATGCGTTTCTCTTCTCTTAGATTTGGATCAGACGCTCCATCTGGATGTCTCAGGGAAGCTATCCTTGCATCAGTTATATCATTACTTCTATATCTCTCAAACGGTCCATAATCGTTATGCGTTACTTCTAAATCTTGATATGCACAATCATCTAGAGCACTACCTGGTCTCGACATAGAACGTTTGCAGCTATTGCATATTTTATCACTCGGTCTATATGCTGGTTCACTGTATACAGATCCATCGCCATTATATTCTTCAGTGTCTCTAACATTGCATAAGGATAATGACTGAAATTGTGGTGTAATTCTCGAAATAGGAACATCGTTGCCATCTAAAACTCTACGCGAACCATATAATTCTGCTAAGCCTAATATATCGTCCACTCTTGATTTAGAAGATTGTAGGCTCTCGTGTGGATTTATATCTATTAATTGTTGTTCACAACTAAAGTTTTCTGTATAAAACCCCAAAGTATGCCTAAGATATGCTTCATTTCTAATTTGTCTTTCTACTTCGCTGTATAATGAAAGTGTGTCTGTGAATGTCGAAGCTACTGTAAGATTCTCCTGACTAAGAATTCTCAGTGGGTGATCACTGTCTTCTTGATCTACTTCAGGTAGGGGGTTTTCTGAGAAACCCATACAAAGTGCGATATCTTCTTCAGTAACTTGAAGACAACAGTCTTGCATTGGTACTGGTTCTAACGGTTCTTCGACTTCAATTATTTCTAAGATTTCATTGTCATCATCAGTTAAGTCCTTATTCATGTTATGTCGTTCAATTTCTCTACTGTGGTTAGAAATTAATTCATCTTCCATTCTTAGTCTTTCTTTATATTTACAATCTAAGCTCTCCATTGAAACTTCTCTACTACTTAGGCTACTTGGTTGAATTAAAGGAAGAGCAGGAGGTATTTCTGCCATTTCTTCACTGTCATCGTCTTCATCTTGCTCACTTCTGTTCGGATATTTTAAATTAGAATTATTAGATTTTTTTGTAAAGTGATAATCTATAGGAGGGCCTATATTTTCTTCTTCAATTGCCATTCCTTTTGACCCAGCTTTTAATCCAGTTCTTATTGTTGATTCTTCAACGTGAACACGTCTTGTTGAATCTTTCATTAATTCCATTCTGTGAGTAGTTTCAGGTTCATCGGGTATTCTTGCTGTTTGATCTCTGTTTGCAGGCTGTACTTTATGTTGAGGTGAATTATGTCTCGATTTATGAATTTGAGATGTTTGATTTTCGACCCATTTTCTTATCATGTTCTTTTTGTGACTATCCATATATCCATATCCGATACTTTCGTTACCTTGTAAATTTAAAACACCTACCTGAAGTGGCACTGGATTTGATTGCATTGGCACAGATTCAAACTGCAATGGTATTTTACTTTCTTGCATGGGACCATCAATCCACGTTTCATGTTTTTTTACTTGCGTTTCTTTAATAATGTGTCGTGCTTCAACCAATCTTGATTTTGATATCCTGGGACCATCAATCCATTGTTCGTCGCTGGTTCCTTTACCATCATCTGAAAATTGTTTGACAAGAGTTTTCTTTAAAGGTGTTGATTTTGAAGTGGTGGAATGTACGGGTGAGGACTTTGGTGTTTGGTTAACTGGATGTATCGCCGCCTTCATTGGAGATGACTTAGGTGAAGTGTATAATTTGTGTATCGGACTTTTCTCTTCAACAACTTTTGATAAGGAAGATTTGTGTTTCTGTTCTACCGCAGATCCTCTTAAAGCTTTGCTCAGTACGCATCTATTATCTCCAGAGTTTATATGTGGTATGTAAACAGGTGGATGTTCACCATCCGTTGCATCATCCATTGGGCCTACGTAAATGACGGTATCCGCTGAAAGATCACTACTAGATGGATCCGGTTCACTGCTGCTTGGTTTTGATGCATCTTCCCCTGAACTGCCCCCAGAGCCGGCGTTGTTATTTGACGAATACTTCATTTTTCTTCTTCGTAGTCTATGTATTCGTGAAGCTAGTTGTAGAGTCGAAAGTGTATCCGAGTAATTTTGTAAATTCGGCGATACATGCACTATCATTGCTGTATGACAAGTGAGAGATCCGAGGCACTCTTTTAAGACATGCGTGAGGTTATGGTCACGGTAAGGCAAATGTCGTTGACCGTTGAAGATAGCAAGGAGAATGTTTCCTAAACCAGATAACGGTATTCCCCCGTTAGTCTTCCCTCTTTCAGAGTTGCCCAAATCTATTAAATGCAATCGACTGCGACCTCCAGCAACTGTAACAAAATTAAATTACATTTTAATAAAAATTTAGAAATACTTTTTGATTGTTATAATTGATGAAGGAATTAGGTATTACTTTATAGAAATATGATTTAGATAGACAGCCATTTTACTAAGATCTGCAGATATATACGTACTATATAATATATACATATACGTATACAGTTTTCAACAATGTACACGAGTCAAATCAGTTTATAATAGACAAAAGACAACCCTTCAAGATTAGACAAGTGTAATAGAATCTACGGAAGACTCCTGATGATGTCTCGTGTTGAGGCAAAATGTGCGTCGTGTATGGCCCTTTACGGAACGCCTGTCTGGGTGATTACCCTGACGATGAGAACTATCGCCTTCCTGAGAAGGCCTCAAAGAGCAATGGCCGTCGGAGCTATACGCGGATAGCGTAACATTTTTCTCTCTCTCTTCCGTAGGATCTAGAGGAGTGATTTCTTGCTTCCATGTACGTTTGGTACAAGAAGAATAAGAAGGGTGAACAACCTGCACCAAGAGAACGGGAATCATCCCATCCGAGAGCAAAAGGCATCTCATCATCTCATCCCAGAGTAGACATCGTCATGTACATTACAGAAAAGTGGTGTTGTATATGTACTGGTTCGTGTATACACAATGTTATTTTTTGAGAGAGATTTTTCGAGTTTTTCGCGGATCTTAGCAAGGCATTTATTGTATTTCTATCTTTTTAGTATTTACTTTTTTATGTATTCTGTCATTCCGTGAGTAATTTGAACTAACCAGCTCCCTTTCCTCCAACACTGTACTGGTAAACATGCAGGGTATACAAGAGGTGACTGTCTTTTCCTTCTTCTTTTGCTCCTCTAGTAGCAAGTGCCGCGTCTAGATAGAATGCTGCCTTTTCTGCGCTATGTACCCGTAGTTCGGACTGATTTTGTAAATGTGTTCCAAAAAGTGGATCATCACGTAGATATACGCCTGGCGATTGCTCGGTATCTGTTGGCAATGTAACAATACCATGTTAGTCGATCAATATAGCAGTAAACTTTAACTTCACTAAAATTGAGGGGCGTTGCCATAATTTCTACACTTGGTAAGTGGTGTGGCGATCTTAGAATAGTTTTTATTAGCCAGGTAGTCGCTACTAGCCATCTATTAGAATTTGATTCTAAAGGGTTAAATTCTAATAGATGGACAGTCAAAAGACGACTATAGTAATCTCATTCAATAGCCACGGGAAGAAATAGGATGGTTCCAGTCAATGCCGTAAAATAATGTGTTACTTACATAGGACGTAACATAAACTCCACCAATGCTTTAAATGTTGCATATGATTATTAATAAATTTAACAGTTATATATAATAATAATAATAATAATTTATTAACACTAATATAATAATAGTAATGTATATTGTGGAGTGTAATGTCTACTGAGATATTGTCAGTTGTTGTTTCCACTAATGACTTGGTCTGGTTTATTTCGCGATCTTGACTAGTTTGAATTCTGTGTGATTGTGCACAGGTGGTTTCTTTGCTCTTGCTGCAATAGGCATGGTGAATTACTGGGCCAAAAAATAAAAGTCAAACCACTGACTCGAAGAGAAGAAGAAGATGATTGGAATGCAGAAGGCGGTTGTGCTCGACACAGCCCGAACCGTCCGCCGGTTTCTGTCTTTATCATCCCAAACCCAGCCGTTTGATCTGAATGCTGGGACTTTCAGTTGAGAACAAAAGACCCAAAACGGATCTTGGCCTCCGACAAGAATTTTCACTACCGTACTCTGTCCTGCGCCACCTCCTGCCAGTTGCAGATTTGAAGGTTGCGTAGGGAAATAAAAATTATAATGTTGAGTTTGTGAATGATTAATAAAGTCAGGCGTTACTTTGCGGAAATCCATTACTACGTGAACTTTTACTTGGCTAAGATCCGATTTTAGCTAGGTATAAAAAGGTTTAACTATCCAGAGTTTGTGAATTAAGAACCTCATTTAGTATTAGATGTTGAATAATAATATTACCTACAATAATCTCGCATGATGTTGCTCAAACTGATGACATTTTGATACAAAAAGATGTATTCTTATTGACAAATAACATTCTCGACAAACCTTTGTGGTTTTCTGAATGTTATTTTTGTAAACTATGTGCAGGTACTGTATTTTCTTATTATATGTAGGTTTTTATTATAAAATTAAAAAATAAAACACAAAGTTTTCTTACCGTTTTGATAAGGCGCGAGCAGATCACGAATCTGATTGGTGTTGGTGCAAAGCTCCACTGCCGACACTCTGACTGAGAAGCGTGTGCCGCATTTGTGCCGCTGTTCGGCTATGCCCCGAAACAACCAGGTGATGGCGCAGGGTATTGCTCCGAGTGATGCCGCTGACTCCGGTCGCCCCAACATTGTGTACGACTTGCCTAAAATAAAAAAAAACGAACTTTAAAAATACGATAATGGTAGAGACCAAGATAACCAAATTTAAAGATGCTAAAAAGTATGCAAAATGAAGTAAAAAACATACTTTAAAACTCAATAGTGTTAGAGTCCAAGATAACCAAATTGAAACGCTACAAAAGTGTACAAAACACTAAAATGGCAATGAAAAGGACATATGATACCGAAGTAGAAAAACATATATTAAAATTCAATATTGTTAGATTCCAAGATAACCAAATTGAAAATGCTACAAAAGTGTACAGAACACTAAAATGGCAATGAAAAGGACATATGATAACGAACTAAAAAATATACTTTAAAATTTAATAGTATTAGAGTCGAAGATAACCAAATTGAAAATGCTACAAAAGTATGCAAAACACTAAAATGGCAATGAAAGGAATGCATGATAAGAGAGATCAAGAAGAAATGGAAAAAGTAATTCCAGAGTGATACTTAAGGGATGGCAAAAATAGTAAAGGGAGAACTAAACACTGGAAGGATGAATTAAGAAGTAATGCTAGTACTGAATGAATGACATTACCAAGAGACAGTAATATGGAGGTCTTTATAGAAGAACAATCTATCAATTACAATGACAAATGTTAATTGTATATTAGATAACAATAAAAGTTCATTTATTAGTGTTAGAGTCATGATAATAGAGCAAGCTTGTCGCTTGATGGAAAGCAATCAAAGTTTGCCAAGACACACGCGGTGGTACATTAATTTCTCCATTCCATATTGATCTTAATTTATTCTAAATTTTTTCAAATATTTTTTGACATGTTTTGTTCTGTTTCTGTTGTCCGCCATTCGTCTCTCCATCTCGCTTGAGGGCGTCGCATGATACGTTTGTTTAAAAGCGACGGTGATTCTCAGGTTAAAAAATCAGATTTGCTTGACTTTGACCCCTTTTTTAGTCACTTCTAAGTGATATTTTTTTATATATATTCACGCCTATCCCCCGCAGGGGTTAGCAGAGACCACAGAGATCTATCTGCTACAATCCCGGTATACCCTCCCCTCCTCCTCCACACTCATCCATCCTTTCATCCATTCTTCCGCTAACATTCATCGTAGCGAAACGGCTCTCCATTAGTCGTTTTTCGCCCTCGTGGGAATCAGAACGTGATGGGTGGCGAATCACGTCGCCGTCATTTTTTCAACAAATTAGATATATTAAAATTCGTCTTAGTGAATCCCACGAGCCGCAAGGGAGGATGGAGGTAAGCCCCAGCAGATCCCCGCATGCTGACGTAAGGCACCATACTACCCAAGGGAGCCCAATCCCGAGGGCCCCGCCACTGAGCCAATCGGTCTTCTAAGTGATACTTATATGTATTATACAAAAATTTGAGTTTCCCGTCGTATTGTTAACATTAGCGTCGGAAGTCGCGCGATAATTAAAACGAGGTTCTAATTATTCACTCAGTTGGATGTTCAATCCCCAAAATAAGCGGGATGTAGCAGTAAGCCCGGTTTGGGCGGGAACTCAGCCGCGCCGCCTCGGAAGTTTCATTTAGCTGAAGCTTTCATTCAATTTGCATTTAAAACCATAATCCTCGAGGTAGGGGTAAGACTTACAACGCCGGTTGAGAAGTCGCTCGTTACTTTATTAACTTGTTGTGTTATAATAATAGAAATTTAAGCCCGTTCTTTACACAAATCTTTGATGCTCCGAAGTATTATCATCCTCGTTATCACATTGTTCTGAAGAACATTATTGTTTACGATAGAAATCTGTTAAAATAATGTCGGTGACGCTTGAATTAAATAGCAAATTTCCAGCAGCTATGAATACTGAAGCTATGGAATAGTAGCGAGTTAATTAATGGGTTTTTTTATGAAAGACGTAAATGAGCAGAGAATATAAAAGAACCATTGGGTATTTTGATTATAACTAATCACTGCCGCTCGTGATCATTTTCAACACCAAGATCGTGTCGATTAATTGTCATATCATGATTAGGGTAAGGTGTAAGGAAAAAGGAGTGAGGAAACATTGAGCAATGCTACCGATATTCTGTGAGGGTACGGTGTTTCCCCAGCCAGCCCTATCATGACATTTGCATAAATAATGAACACGTATATACATTCATTATATGTCCGTCTTTAGGTTTTGAAGTAGAAATTACAGCATGTTTGTTAGCAATGAACGTAAAGAGCTACTAAGTTTTTAAAATGGAATTCACCACAAAAAATTGTAATTATTTTGTATAATCTAATATTATTCTTACATAGCCTGTCAACAGATGGCGTAAAAATACATATAAAATTAAGTTTTGTCTATTGCATAAAATAAAGCAATGACATTAATAGTAATATACTACTTGGTAAAAAAAAAATCGAAGGCAGTCATGAGGATTGCCGACAGAACTGAAAATTTAAAACCGTATTTTTAAATATCAAACTAATTGTAATATTATATAAGTGAATAAAAAATGAAGTCTTAATAATATATAAATAATTTAAATAAATATATAATAAAAAATAATTAAAATAACAATAATATGATTTAATAATATTTTGAATAAATAAATAATAAATAAATAATTTTAATAATATATACCCTAAGCATTACGTTGATGACGCGAACCCATAGATTTTTCCCTACCTGTGGTCGAGTAACGTGGCTATAGAAGTTTTCACTTAAAACAATGCATTTTTCCCATATTTTTTGTCCAAGCACCACTATTTTGTGGATTTAAATACTTTCAGTCTTATTTCCAAATCAGTTAGACATTGGAACCTTTAAAAAACAAGCCTAAACATTTCTCAGAGTCCGGCAACGCTTCTGCACTGTAGGCAATTTCTGATTAATTGGTGGATTTCTATAAAAACGTACATTCATTCAAATTCTTTATTTCGACATAAATTATATTTCATTTACCAAACATCAGTACGCCAATAATCAAGCCTCTACCACTATTTCGTAATAAGGAACTGAGAAGAAACGGCGAAAGAAACTCCGTAGGTATCCTGTTTTTATATTAATTGTCTATAAGCTGAATGTATATTGTGAATTTATTTGGAATATACTTATGAATTTATAATAATAATAATAATAATTCTTTATTTGTATAATGTGAGTTTATAACAAGATAAAAAAAGAGACGTAAATTTATTTATTTATGAATTATATTATAGTATATTACATTATTTGTGAATTTATTTTTCCACATAGCGCGTGTGGAATAACTTAAATCAACAAAAACGATATATGAGACCGACTCGCACCTCCGGGTATTTTATCAAACTTTCAATTAAGAAGCACTCGCCTCTTCCCCATTTGAATGCAAATTCCCTCCCGGAGGCAGCGGTTGGAGGAAACTTTCGCATAGTGCTCCGATAAATAGTGGAAGAGTGCGGCTTGGAGGAGTGAATATTTAAACATATGTCTGAATGTGAAATGTTTTGATTAATGCCGTAGAATGTTTTGCACTTTGTTGTTTTCATATGTACGGATGTGTACTAATGTCTCATGATAATTTAGTTACCCTTTTAATTTATATTTGGAATGATTTGCCGTGTTTTGTCTGCATATCGACGCAAAAAAGCGCAAGATTGAAATGACACAGATGTCAAAATTTTTGAAGTAAAAACTTCTATAGGCGCGTTACACGAATCTGGGTAGGGACAATCTATGGGTTTGCGTCAGCAACATGCTAATGCTTAAAGAAAATATTATAATATTATTAAAATTATTTACATATTATTTATTTATTAAAAATATGATTAACCCTTATTGGTCGCTAGGTTTTTATACGTGATTCTCGCTAGGTTGTATCTACAGATTTTCATTAACTTTAGTCATTTTTGGGCTCAATATATTAAAAAATAATTGGAAAAGGAATGATATGTAACTGGAGATAACACATCTGAGTCTCACAGTTCTGCAACCACCAGAATTTTATTTATAGCATTGAATTTGACTATTTTGAGAGATCAGATACAATTTTTTCAAAAATATTAAAAGATTTTTTGGCTAAGGTGGTGAGTTTTCATTTTGCGATTTACTATATTTTTTGGCTTTTTTGCGTCAAAACAGAAAGTTTATATGATCCTTTTAGCTTGTCGAACGGAGAGCCGTTTCGCTACGATGAATGTGAGAGGAAGGATGAATGAAAAGATGGATGAGTGTGAAGGAAGCAAGGAAGGTGTGTCGGGATCGTAGTGGATGGAGATCTGTGGTATCTGCCCTAACTGTACAGGGAGACAGGCGTGACTATATTATGTATGTATGTCTGTATGTATGGAGCTTACTGGTGTAGTTACCGATTTCGGAATCAGTGAAGAAGAGACAAAAGCCCGTGACGATTTAACTCCCGCATCGGGGTAAATATTCATATCGCCTACTGGTATATATAGTAAGTTTGGGATAAGCGATAATTTTTCTGTGATATTTCCATTTCCCCATTAATCGAGAGACCCGTAATCACATACCTGAAAGGCCAGCAACGCTTCCGTAACACCTATGGTGTCACGGATGTCTATGGGCGGCGTTGATTACTTTTCATAAGGCGATACGCTTGCTCGTTTGCCCTCCTATTCCATAAAAAAATAATGGAACATTTACGGGGCTGTCAAAAGATAGCAGATCGTCTAGATCTCAGTTCATCCATATGTGTGACATTCGACTCCTTGAAATGAGTAAGGCGTTGTCAACGATAACTAAATTTTATCCATGACATATAGTTGAGTCGGCCGACTGTTAGATTTCACGTGTTGATATCGTAGGTACTAGGCAGTGTAGAGCAGCGCGCTGTAGACGAATTCTTTGTCAAGAATGGCATATTATTTGTCTGTAGCATAAATGGGCCGGCTCGCTCGGGGAAGTACCACACCCCCGTAGAAGACCGGCGTCTGAGTGGTAGCTTAGCTACGATGCTTCGTCCGGTGAGTGGTTGAGTTCCGGAGGCTTTCGCGAATCTGCTAGATATTCAAAATGTGCGTTACCTAGTCCTGCGTGTCCGAAACAGAAGAGGCAACCGTCTGTGCCGTTGATGACGGCATGGATGACGTCTGTCAACGCGCTCGAACAGATCTCCGTCTGGAACAAAACAATAGAAGACTGATTCGAGCAAAAACAGGATAGTAAAGCGATCATCGGGGGCTTATCTCTCTCTCTCTTTCTATGTGTTTGTGTATTTGTGTGTTTCTCCCTCTCTTTCCTTTTTTTTACAATCCATATATTTCCTACTACTGAACACGGGTCTCACCATTTCTGGAGGAACGGACATTAACCCACCACACCTTTTCAATGGCGGTGATGGGGTAAATAAACTCGAAATAAGTATCTATAGGTATCGTATATCGCCTTTAGGTGTTTTGTTTTAAATGACAACTATGTTTTCATTTATTGCCTATTTCACATATTGCCTTAGAATCACTATTTTCATATATTTCATATAAATATTAATTCATTAATTTTTTTTTACTCATACACGTCCTGATTTTCGCTGCGTTGAATGGCAGCGAATGGAGCTCTGTGGTCTCTGCCAACCCCTGCGGGGGATAGGCGTGAATATATAAAAAAATACTGATACTATAAGGAAATATAAGTGACGTTCGAGAGAACATACTCTTCGTGGAGAAAGAAAATGGAGTAGAACAATCGGCGACCCGACCCGAACAAACCCGAGAGACCTGTCAAGGAGACGCGGAAGACAATACAAAAGATGGGACAATGAAATAAAAGAAATAGCAGGAAAATTGTGGATTAGGAGAACCAGGGATAGGAGTCAATGGAAAATGTTGGTAGAGGCCTTTGTCATTAGACAAACAGATAACAAGGATGACGATGTATAACATTATTTTAGTATATTATGTATTTATTTGAATAAAGGCTTATATTATATTATTAATTAAATTTTATATGGCACTATAAAATTCTTTTATGAAAGATATTTAGCAGGATATAAAAGTAGGAATTGACTTTAATTTTTTATACTAATAATGAGATATATAAAGAAAAAAAAATGAATTTAACTAATGGAGTACTGAATAGAGTTGTCAGCTACCAAAACATGGCGCTAGGTAACGACGTAATAAAATGACTAACTCTCGTAGACGTAAAATGCGAAAGGTGTGAACAATGTCGTGAATATTTTAACACGTCGACGGACGACGGTTCTTTGTGATTGTTGAAGTCTTGGAATTACTGCTTTTCTCGTATATTGCCTATAGGCGTTTTGTTGCAATTAAAATTAGTACTGCTTTTATCATATATTGCCTATTTCATATGTTGCCTTAGAATCACTACTTATTTCCGATGTTGAGATTTGAGAAACACCGCGTTTTCTAATACATTTGCAATACAATTGTGTTCGTTACCGAATATAGTAAGTTCCTTTTTTATTTAGAACGATTTTATAAGAATAAATTTATGTATGGTAAAGTAAAGTAGTAGGCAATGTCTTTTAACAAAAAAATTAAAATTAAAATTGATATAAATATTCAATTACCTCAAGATGCCTGGTGTTGGGGCGAAACACGTGTCGTTTACAAGATGGAAAAGTGATAATGTGTGTTTGTTGTTGTGTATAGTGGTTGGTGGGTGGAGAATTGATGGCCGATTTTCGGTAAGTTTTTGGTTTAAGTTCCAAATAAATCCACTTACCCCAACAGAAAAACACACATTATTAATTTTCTGTTATTGTTTTGCTTGTCGCGGATCTTAGCTAAGTAAAACTTTTGACTGTCCATATAGTGATGGATTTCCGCAAAGTAAGGCCTGACTCCATTAATAATCATAAATATTCTATTCTTAATCGGAAGTATCACAACGAGTGTTCCTGAGGCTCTGATTTTGAGCGGTGACTTTGATCACCGTAAAAGTCCAAATCTGTTTAAAGTTATTTAAAACGCGAAAGAATCAGTTCTTAATTTGTCAGTGCTCTTACAAGGTGATGATCAGAACAATTAATGGATTATCTTTACACTAAGCGATATGATACTCAATAAGATTAATAAAGATACTGAAGGAATACAAATCAAACACTCATTGTAATACAAACATGTTAAAACCAAGTTCTAACAGTCAGATTTCAACAGTATTGGTACTGTCACGTCTTGTTTTTATTTTATTTTATGTATATAAGGTTTGATTATAGATTATAGTTGTATATGTGGGTATCTATCTCAAGTAATTATGTATATAGGACTTGTGTTTCTCAAGTTGATCGGGCGGTGGCAGAAAATCAGTTTCTCTACTCAAGGAGTGGAGGTTTTAACTGAGCCATATATATATATATATATATATATATATATATATATATATATATATATATATATATATATATATATATATATATATATATATATATATATATATATATATATATATATATATATATATATATATATATATATAAATGGAGAGCTATTTTGTTAGTCTCGCAGAAGCTAAAAAACGGCTCGACCGATGAATATTTTTTTATTTTGTTCGCTCTAATATTAGGGAGGTTTGAAATGAAAAATTCATTTTCTTCTATTTACTTCCAATTACTTTCAATAGATGGCGTTCGTGACGACTTTATTGTCTAACGGACGTATTGTTATACAAAACTGTCGTTTCTTTTGTGCGATTCTGAAAAGTATTGCATACCTAAGTACTAACATACTAGGAGAACATAAATTGTATGTGAAACGAAGTTCATAAGGTCATCAACTTTGTAAAAAATTAAAATGTATATAGCAGAAGGAAATAAATTTATCTTATTGCATGTGTAAACTAAAATTACGTAAAAATGACTAAAGGTCATATACATGATATATATGTGGATAATTAAATCCTTAAAGAGAAACTGTCAGTAGGATATATAACAATACCAGTCAAACCAATGTACGTACAGGCCGAGACACTTTCAGTAATAACTTTGATGCACTCCACTGTAAAGCCGTAACAATAACGCTCAGTGTCAGTGTAGATCTGGCAGCGGTGGCAGACACTGCGGCAACCGGTACTGCATCGGCGGAGCGCTAAGCCCCTAAGCCCGCGTCGGCTGCGTCCGCCGTCCGTTGAATTATTACTGGATAACTTCGACGCACATTCTCATAACTATGTACGTACACACCGAACCACGCGATGTGTATTCGACGCTAATCTACAGCTATTTTATCGATAAAAAGAAAAAGTAAACAAAATCATGAATTGTAACTATTCCATACCACACACTACGCGCGAGCAATATGCTCTAAAAGGGGTACAAAGATTTTAATTCGCGTATAACAGTAATTTTCTAATACGGACTGTGGAAATGTAGAAAGAATTTGTGATTGGCAACCACAGTTGCCAAATTTTGATTAAAACAATAAGTAAACTAAATCATGAATTGTAACTATTCCATACCACACACTACGCGCGAGCAATATGCTCTAAAAGGGGTACAAAGATTTTAATTCGCGTATAACAGTAATTTTCTAATACGGACTGTGCAAATGTAGAGAGATATTGTGACTTTGCCAACCACAGTTGCCAAATTTTGATTAAAACAATAAGTAAACTAAATCATGAATTGTAACTATTCCATACCACACACTACGCGCGAGCAATATGCTCTAAAAGGGGTACAAAGATTTTAATTCGCGTATAACAGTAATTTTCTAATACGGACTGTGGAAATGTAGAAAGAATTTGCGATTGGCAACCACAGTTGCCAAATTTTGATAAAAACAATAAGTAAACTAAATCATGAATTGTAACTATTCCATACGACACACTCCGCTCTAAAAGGGGTACAAAGATTTTTCTTTGCGTATAACAGTAATTTTCTAATACGGAATGTGCAAATGTAGAAAGATATTGTTCTTTGTAACCACGGTTGCCAAATTTTGTCAAAAAGAAGAAGTAAACAAAATAAAAGTAAGTAAAATCATGAACTGTAATTATTGTAAAAATCCTAACACTCCGCGCGAGCAATAGAACACATCGCTCACGCGGAGTGTAAGGATTTTTCTTCGTGTGTTAATGTAATCATCTAATATGAAATGTAGAAAGATTTTTACTTGGCAACCACGGTTGCCAAAAAGGAATAAGTAAACTAGATCGTGAAAAAATATGTAATGATGATTCTAATGTTAATTGTAAGTTCACAGATGTAGCGATTAGCTACATGTATTGTATAATGATGTATGTGCGGCTACTAGTTGATAGCCAGTGATAAAGAAATGTTCGAGATTCGCGGTCTATTTACTATTAAGTATTGTACAAACACCTCAGGATGAGAATGGAGGGCGGTAATCACTTGGCAGAGGTGTATGTTTAATAGCAGATTTCATAATAAGAAAAAAACAAAATGCCATTTATTTCCCACATGTTACAATTTTGTACAAAAGAAATCAATATAATAATAATGTTTTATTTTGGTAGCGTGGAATCCTCACAGGTAAGGACCTCCTCCAAAGATTTTTCTTTATTTTTTGCTATTTCTAGCCAGTTTGTTCCTGTGGTCTTTTTAATGGTCCTTCTAGTTCAAGTAGGGTCTCCCAGATCGGCGTTTGCCTGGCGGGCTCTTCTAGGTGGTTATGTTGATAGTCCATCTGCTACACATCGGGCTATATGACCAGCCCATCTGAATTTCAGGGTTTGAACATAAGCCAGCGTATGTATCACTTTAGTATTGCTTCTTAATTTCGTATGGTGTATTTTTTGTATTTTCTTTATGTTCAGCATACTATGCACATACAGTGGATTCCGTATTAGACTGTTATTGATGAAGCAACTTGTGGATACGTTTTACTTAGCTAAGATCCGCGACAAGCGAAACAATAACAGAAAATTAATAATGTGTGTGTTCCTCCTAGATGAAGTGGATTTATTTGGAACTTAAACACAAAACTTACCGAAAATCGGCTATCAACTCTCTATCCACCAACCACTATACACTTGTAAACGACACGTGTTAGGGCGAAACACCTATCGTTTACAAGGTGGAAAAGTGGTAGTGTGTGTTTGGCGTTGTGTATAGTGGTTGGTGGGTGGAGAGTTGATGGCCGATTTTCGGTAAGTTTTTGGTTTAAGTTCCAAATAAATCACCTTCATCAAGCAGGAAAACACACATTATTAATTTTCTGTTATTGTTTCGCTTGTCGTGGATCTTAGCTAAGTAAAACTTGTCCACATAGTGATGGATATCCGCAAAGTAACGCCTGACTCCATTAATAATGAAGCAAATTGTATATTTTATCGTTTTAACAATCGAATTGTAGATAAACTCAATTATTGACATCGTTTGTCATCACGCGGTAAGAGTTATGCAAAACCACTATATTAACGTGCATGCAAAAACACTATAATAACGTGACGTGACGTGAATATATGTGTATACAAGCAATTGTGGTTTATCAAAATCAAATTTATTAACGCTTCCATTAAACGTTTTATCGTGTACGTTTAATCGATATCATTAAAATGATGTTAAAACCAAATATAAAAAAAAATTGAAGTCCATTTCTCCTTTTTTTCAGAAATCTACACGCTTCCCCACTGACTGTATTTATTCTTAAATTTAATTAATGAAAAAAATTTTCCAAGATCAAATAAATTTTTTAGATAACAAGAAATATATTTAAACTTGTATGAATGAATAAGAAGTATTTTATAAACGATTGAAAATTTGAAAAATTTCCAACTTTTAGTTCACCCTCACCCTAAATTATATCTATATATATGTTTAAACATATATATTTATATAAAGATATATGTTTTTTTATTTTTTTGTTATTTTATTTATTTATTAGATAATTATTTATAATAATAGTTTTATTACACAATTTCTTACTTAAAAATAATATAACAAGCAATAAAAACCAAAATAGGATTACACAGTTTGGACTTAAATTAAGTTGAGAACCTAATTTTGTGAGTAGATGTGTGTGTGTATGTATGTGTGTGTGTGTGTGTGTGTTTTTGTGAGTGTGTGCGATTAAATTTACTGCATCTTTACTTTTGAGTGTTTTTCTAAAAGTTCTTTTTGATGTTTATACATATATATATATATATATATATATATATATATAGAAATAATATAGGGTGAGGGTGAACTGAAAGTAGGAAGTTAATAAAATAGGTCCAAAACTAAATATAGTTAATGATATAAATGATCGTGGATACCATAGTACCGAAAGCGGAACTAATTAGAATAAAGCACACACGCAATTACAATACGTACAAATGAAGCTTCGGTAAGTGGCTAATGCAGCGAATGTAGCGCCGGCTAAAGAGGATTACGCCATATTAATGGGATTGTGGACCGCGTCGCACGTTGGCGGTTTATGTCATGCGAGGCTAGAAATGCCGGGCATAATTCAATCCTGCCTCCAGTGTAAACGATGATCTACAACCATACCAACCAGGAACTACCAGAAATACTGGCAATATATTTGAAAGCTTCTTGAGAATCTGTTCTAATCATACAACGCTGTCGGCTACTATTTCTAATTCATACCTAGACTCAGATTTACGACCTTATCCACTGGAAAATACTAGAGCCGTGAATGTGGAAAATACTAGAGACGTTGTAAACCGCAAAATCGAACTTTAGATAGATATATTCTTCGTTGTACACCAAAAACAAAGTTATACAGTTATTAATTGTAATATTTATAGGCAAATGGTGGTCTTATCGCTAATAGCAACAACACAAAACAACCGTAGGATGTACACAATGTTAAGAAGATAATTGGATGTTGGTCGGTGATACATTATCGTTATGATGATAGAAAGGAAAGAAACTTAGAACCAGAGCCAAAAAAAATTTTAAGATTTCTGAAATAAGTTGTATCTGATTACTCGAAAACAGTCAGTTTCAACTAAGATTTGTGAGTCTCAGACTATTCGACGCAGTATTTTTTCTGATCCGAATATGCAATAAAAAATTGATATCTGTGTCATTTACAGCGTTTTCGTTTTTTGCGTTAAATATTTTCAATCAACACCAAAATCATCAACAGCTTGTGACAGTCCACTGATGGACATAGGCCTCACTCAAGAAGCGCCACCGAACCCGATCTTTATTAAGACTTAAAATATTAGGAATTTTTCCATCAAATTTCATCAGTGACGTTGTGTTTTTATTTCATTTTCATAATCTTATATTATTGTATTATCAGTTATATTGTTTAATTGTGGTGGTGTATTATACAATATACTTCGATTAACACGTATAAGTGAAGTGATACAAAATAAATGCTTGTATCGTTACTTTTTAAGTACTGAAAAAGTCCATAGAAGTTTCGGTAGAATAGCCGCCATTTTATCAGGACGTAACGTGATAACTTGACTAGTTATATTTCAAGAGATTTGATATTATCGTATATTACTTGATCCTGGCATAATAGTTATAACTAATTGCCATCAAAGAATAGAAAAAAATATTAATACTATAATTTAATAAATCTAAATTTTATTTTGATTTTGAAATTATATAAAATATATTGTAAATTATAAAATAAAACCTTTTTTTATGGCATCATATCAGAGCTTTTGATTTCAATAAGATATAAGAGATACAGTATAAAACAATGAGATAAATAACATTATATATATTTGGAAGTAGCCGAAAAATGTGTAAGTGGGCCATCTAATACTATGTAATTATTGTTTAAAAAATACATTTTAATATTTTTTTGAAAATAACTATAGAGAAAATTCATTCAAATCATCATTCTCATTTAAAATTTTCCAAGTCGAAAGCTTCAAATTGCGTGGTACCATCAAATAAAACAGCTTCATAAGATCGATCCTTCAGAGCAATATTCGTCGGGTTGCGAGCCATGTTACGTAAGAATGAGCTTCTGAAAAATGTAAAGCCTTCCGTTGAACGGATAAAAATGTGAAATTTACCGAGCATAGTTGCCGATATCCGAACTCTGCATACTCGGCCTTTTAACAATTTAAACATGAAATTTCGCAACTTGCTCCGCGGAGAAATTTTACGTGCATAAAATTGAGGCGCAGAATGCGAATGCAATGTTGATTTTCGATTAGGTGACATAAGTCCTTTTTCTTTTTCTTTGATGGCAATTAGTTATAACTATTATGCCAGTGTCAAGTAAACTACAATAATATCAAATCTCTTGAAATGTAACAAGTCAGTTTATCACGTTACGTCTTGATAAAATGGTGGCCATTTTTTTTTATTTCAGCCAATTTTTTTTTGGTCCATACATTTTACATTTTTATATTTTTACATTTGTGTTAGTAATTATGTACACCTTAAAAATTATGTTAGTAAATCATTTACAGTGAAGCCGATTTAGCTGTTTCATAAGGCGCTAGTTGAATCTATCAATACAACGGTTTTCATTATAGAGTTATATCATTTTACCAAAACCTTCTATGGAATTTTTCAGTCAATTTAAAAAGTCACAATACTCCCATTTATTTCATATCACTTCACTTATACACCTTAATCGAACTATATTGCATATTATGCCACCACAATTAAACAATATACCTGATTATAAGATTATGAAAATGAAATAAAAACACAACGTCACTGATGTAAGTTGGCGGGAAAAGTCCGTTTTGATTTCGTATGATTAATTTTTGAAAACAGTTGTCTTGATAAAAATTACAGTTGAGGCAGCAATACAGTGTGAGAACAGCACATGAGATCTTACACGATTTAGTTAACCCATTGACTGCCAGACATATTTAGAGCGTCTTGCACTGGGTGCCAAGGTTTTATTTTGAAGAATACATAAAAGTTTATATGATTATATTAAGTTACTGATATAATATTGTAATAGCATTTAACAGTATTTTTTATTGAAAAAAAAAAACACTGAGATAACTCGTAGCTGGCGTCACTAAATAAAATTCCTGTGCTGGTTGCCACTACGAGGTATCTCGTAGCTGGCAGTTTTGATACACACGCTTAATACGAGATATCTCGTAGCTGGCAGTCAATGGGTTAAAGTTTATATTTAAATTTAGATACCGGTGGAGACGAATAATACGGTATTACTATACGGATACGATATAGACAACATAATGATGACCACGACCGTCAGATGAGGGGGCAACTGTAGAGCAAGTTTATATGGAGAAGAAAAGGAAGAATAAATAAAGAAATCGGAGGCAGTCACGAGGACTGCCGACAGAAGTGAAAATTTATAACTGTATTTTGAAATTTCAAACTAATAGTAATATTAAATGCTGCTATTACTACAGCATGTTGCTGACGCGACTCACACAACTTTATTTATCCATGAAGCGTCCAACGTACACACATGCAATCGGGTATATACAATGTGTTGGCGTGATGCGTGTACGTAGGCAGCTGCGCGAGCATTAATTGTTTAAAGTATGTATCGCTATACTAATAACTATAGATGTACCTTAAGCATTAGCGTGTTGCTGATGCAAACCCATAGATTTTTCCCTACCCAGAGTCGTGTAACGTGGCTATAGAAGTTTTCACTTTAAAAATAATTACATTCGATTTAGTAAAAAAGGAGTCGTGATAAAAGTTGGAAATAGTTTCGACACACAGAGAGGATGAATGAAAGACGACTGATATATTAAACTTACTTTGCGGATGTGAATGGAAGGGTCGATAGGGAATGACCAAGGAGACCATATTTTGACCAAATTGCGTACATGCCTTAATCAGCAAGCAAATAAAGAAAGTAATGAGTGTGGATGGAGCAAAGAGAGTATGCCGAGATTGTAGCAGATGGAGATCTATGGTCCTACCCTAACGGAAAACAGGCGTGATGATTTGTACAATGAATTTCTATGGCCACTAATTATTATTATTGTACCGGTCTCAACTGCAAATGAATGTAGGGGAGATTGGGTATCATGGGACTCAAATATTATCGAAACTATGCACGGTAGGTGAGGAGTACAAGGTAAGGGGCAACCGACCCTGGTATGGGGTCGGTTGTAACATTCGTCCATACTCATTAAAATGGCATATTCCTGCCAAACTGTTTTACCTGAGCTTCTAGTTTTGACCTCAATTTAAGCATACATAACTAAGCTTTCATCTCAAGCGCTTTGATCGGTGCTTACAGCAGTAGTAGCTGTGCTGTGTGCAATTAAAGCAAAATTGTTACAATCGTACCCAGTCTCCCCTATAATATAAATTTTGCTCGTTTTCAGAAGTATTCACAGTATTAAAAATATTTTCACTGAAACAAATTCTTCGTAAATAATATAAGTTCACAGTCCGATCTAAAAGCGGTAGGAAGCCGGTGTAATGCAAGTATTCTCTTTATTTTACGTCCGCGACCCTCGGGATGGAGTTTTAAGAGAAGCGACTCAACGTAGCTTTGAATATCTGATAATTTTGTGTAGGATATTTTTTATTTTTAATTCTATTATCTAGTATTTATTAATAATAAAATACTAATGTATTAATAAATAAAATAATATATAAAAATGGAGAGCTATTTGTAAAGTCTCGCTAAAAGTCAAAAACGGCTCGGATTTCTTTTGGAGATTGTTTTCCTTGGGCCATCTTAAGATCTAGAGTCTTAAGATGGTCCAAGGAATGTGGTGGCCATTCGGGTCACCATAGCTTTACCACTACAAAAGTCTAGCAGAATGTTTATAAGACAAAAAATATGACAAATATTTTTTTTTAAATTATCAAGTATCAAGTATTAAAGTATCAAGATTTAAAGAGACTATGTGGAAACAGTGAATAGCCTTTAGGTATATATATGTATATTGGTAGTCTTTATTGTTATAAGCCCAAGTTCAAAAAAGAAAGATTTTCTTTCGTATCTGTTATTGGATGAAAGTTCACGACTACTAGTCTCTTTATTATTCGTATTTTTGCCCCCGGGATGGAGTTTTAGACGCGATATAGTGTGACACACGGAATATCTAATGATTATGCTTTCGTGTTTTATGTTTCGTGTTTATTTAGATTTTATTCTGTCCTTTACGTTATAATCACGTAAAAGACAGGATAAAATCGAAATAAACACGAAACACACAGTTGGAAATTCAAGGCATGGCAACAAGACCGGGAAAGTATCGCCATAAATACAGGTATAAATGATACAGGTAGTGGAAGTTGGCAGAAGAGTCATTAAAGCAGACTAAATGCAGTGGAAATGAGTAATATTAAAAAGTATTTTGATAGTATTAAGAAGTACGTGTGGTTTGATATGTTAAGAAGTAGATGAGAGTATTAAGAAGTATGTGTGGGGTAATTTTGAATGATAGAATAAGGAATGAAGATATAAGAGAGCGATGTGGTGTAAAAGAAGGTGTCGGGACAGGTGACAGGGATAGGTGTAGATGGTTTGGGCAAATATAAAGAATAGATGGAAGATGAATGGCAAAAGAAATTTACGTTGCGGATGTGGATGGAAGGGTCAGTAGGGGAAGACCAAGGAAAACATACCTTGACCAAATTGCCGAACTTTTTAAGAAAGGTCAGGTCAAGATTACCCTTAACCGACAAGCTTGTATGAAGAGAGTGATGAGAGTAAAAGAAGCAATGAACGTATGCCGCAAACGTAGTAGATGAAGGTCTGTGGTCTCAGCCTATCCTTACGGGAAACAGGTTTGACGAAATGTATCTGTGTCGATTGATTTTTTTAAGATAGATTCTGCGGTTCATCTATTAGTTATTTGTTCCCATAGTTTTCACATCCGATACAGATGGAACAATAATTTTTCTTATGGTCTTATGGCCCCGAGGTGGGCCAGAGGGCGTCAACAAGGGTCAAATGGAATGGAACGATAATGGGGTGGCACTATTCTGTGCCAAGAATCAAACTCTATTGCTATTGCTATAACACAGACCGTACCTGGGAGTCATCTTGCGAGAAGATAGCATCAAAGGCGAACATCTTCGGTGCTGCGACGCCAACCTTACGATCTTCGGGAGCCGTGGCTGCGGTCATCGCACTCTCGCATAGGGTGACTTGCTTCTTGCGCTTGTCCAAGGAGAAGGTCTGAGTGCCGCTGGTGAAGGGTCCTTCCCCCGAAGCTCCTACTCTTAGCATCACCTTCACCTGAAACAATGAGAATAATCTTTTAATAAATCTCAATATTTACACAAGACGAAAGGGAGAAATCATATTGTAGGAAGTTAAAATGGAAATGTATAGGCCGTGTTTTTTTAATGGGACAGGAGGGCAAACGAGCAAGCGTTCCGCCTGATGAAAAGAATGAAAAGTGAATTAATGAAAGTCCCAACCGGGACTGGCTCTCTTGAAAATCGTAAAAAATAGCCACTCGACAGATGGACTGACGAAATTGAAAAGATTGCAGGATATGACTGGTTTAAAAAAGTTAAAGATGGGTTGTGAATGTGTTTATTTTTTATTAATGAGGAGAGGAGGGGGAGGGAGAGGGAAGGGTTGGGGAGGGGGAATGGTGTTGGGCCTCCGAAACTCAACTGCTCACCGGACAAAGCGTGATAGCTAAGCTACCACTCAGACACTGGTTTTTAGTGACAATAATTTCAAGGTTTGTAGATTCTACCGTCTTCAAGGCGTTCAGAAGTGTCTCGGACGGACTTGAATTATTTTACTCATAGACGTTAAGTATTTTTTTTCACTTTAATTTTTATATTATATTTTATATATGTATTTATTCATATTACTTTTCGGACGAATTAGATTCTGTTTTATTTGGATGTCAAAAGACAATTTAATTCATACCACTGTAAATGCTTACGCTTCTAAATTTTTTATCTGTTGTAAAATAATAAACAAGTGCTCGTAGCTACACTCAACTGTTTGTGCTCGAAACGTAAACAATATTAAGGAAACCATTTAGTGATGTTCCCGTACCACAAAAGGGTTTATTCTATTGTCGAGTCGTTGTTTGGGTTTGTGTAGAGAACGAGCGTGGATTCACTTCAAAGCTCTCGTTTGTGACGGTTCGTTTGACGCAGATTTTGTTGAGTTTAGATACAACGAGTGTTATCCCGTCGGGATGTATGTTCGTACGCGATGAAAATGCGCCGAGGTTTTTAGGGTTTTTTTTTCATCTTGTACATATTATTGACTTAGTTATTACCGACAGGGTAAAGATAAAATAACATTTAACTTTTTATTACTTTGCCGACCGATTGGCACAGTGGAGAGGCTTCCACCCACGGAGTTAATACTCTCGAGTTCCATCGCTGCATTGGAATAAATATATAACTGCACATATTTGTTTCGAGTCCGGCTACCCTGTCAATTTGATTTGAACAAGCGTGGTGAGTTAATGTCCGTTCCTCCGGAAATGGGGAGACCCGTACCCAGCATTGGGACATATATGGGCTGTGATACTGATATTTTTTAGTATATGTAATATAATGACAGACCACAGCTGGAAATAGGCCTTAAAACGGTTAAAAAAGAGAAAATTAAATGGAAGTCATTCTAAATGAATATGCATGTTACTGATGAGAAGTATCTGGCCACATGGCTAGTCCTTAATAAAAGTAATTTGATAGTTTTTAGCTCCCTTCTTTGTCTTTAAGTCGCCATCAGACTATTATCTCCCACCTCACAATACAGCCAGGTGCGGCAAAGTATCCTCAGAGTGTAAGTTATCTAATTACACACGCTAACTAAAATAGTTCAACGTTGTTACTCGAGATGTGATTAGTTGCGTGAATCCGGGGCGTCTCGCGAATGACTAAGCGAGTAATTACTATGGAATTAATTACACCTGCTTGTCAACTCGAATTAGTTAGTTTGGCTGCGTTGAATTGTTTACGAGATGTACGTGTCGTCTCTGTACATTCAATGTAGTATATGTTCGAGTTCAAGCGAGGACTGCGATCCTGTTTTTATCATCATCATTAGACAACACTAGCCTACTTTTGCTGGGCAACCACTTGCACTAGATATCCTCTATTTACCGTCTGGACCTCCAACGGGGCCGGGATGAGCCACTTAATCGATTAAGGATTAGGGTATGGACAAATAACAGACAATGTGAAGACATTCACATGCCAAATTTGATAATTTCCAAAGCGGCAGCCATCAATTAGGACAGTCGTGGCTCCCAGAGCTGAAGTTTAAGCATCATCAGCCTCGAACCCTTACGCTGCTTGCGGATTATAAAAGCCCGTATTCGTTGGTTTATGTGAAGAGAAAGCGGATGAACAGGTGTGTCACTTGTTGGAAAGCAATCGACACCGCCCATAAACATCCGCAGTGCCATAGACATTACAGAACCATTGTCGGCCTTTTAGAAGTTTGTAGGCCTGTTTTTCGAAGATTCCAATTTCGTATCGGTTGGGAAACTCCTCTAGATGTAGCTGGTTCCACAGAGTAGTGGTGAGTGGAAAGAAGTTTAAAATAAACGCACCGTATTGCATCTCCATTCATCCAGATGATTGGGATGAAACTTTTCTTGATGTGAGTTGTGGGTTGGGGAATTAAGCGATTTTTTTCCGAACAATATCACAGAGCATTACCCATGGTGAAGTCAACAACAGATGCTGCGAGATGAGATATCCTTCGGCAGTGGTAAAGAATGTAACCATTCGGTTAGACCTTGTTCATACAGGTTGATAGCTTAGGTGGTAAAATTTAATCCCACCCCAATCTGGAATATTAATTATTAATTAGAATACTAAAGCTTCACACGGTAATCTGTTGACTCTCAAGTTGGCGGAACGTGGGCCCGATTACAAGCGATAGACGAATTCCATTACGCGATTAGAGGCCTACACGTCTTGCTAATTGGTGAAATGCTACTTCTGCTGAATAATAAATAGATTGAAATGCGAGGAGTAAAATAAGGAACATAATTGCGTTGGGTCAGCCTTCTTTAATGAGAAGAATTAGTCACGACATCGTTCATTATGTAATTAACTTTATTTTTTATAGCTTTTATTTATGTTCCATTGTTGGGCACGGTGCCTCCAAATGTCTCATTTTTTTATGGAATAGGAAGGCAAACGAGCAGGCGTGTCACGCGATAGAAATCAATCAACGCCGCCCATAGACTTCCGCAGCGCCATAGGCAGTTTCCGCATTGCCGACCTTTATGGAAAGCGTCCTTGTGGGAGTGGGAATGGGAGGGGGAGGAGTAGAGGGACGGGGGAGGGTGTTGGACGTCCGGAACTCGGTCGCTCATCGTATGAAGCGCGGTTTTTTGCAAGAGTGTGGTACTTCCCCGGGCGAGCCGGCTCGTTCATGCCACAGAAAAATATTATGCCATTCTTGACAAAGTATTCGTCTGCAGTGTGGCTCTACCACTATTAACACTATTAACTTTATTAGGTACACCACCCATATGAAGCCGGGGTGGGCAGTTCGTTAATAGAAGTTTTAATAATATAAGTATATTAAAGTTTAGGTGTTAATTTAAAATTGTATTTATAAGTTGTAATATTTTACACATACAAAATACAAATATATACTATATATATATATATATATATATATATATATATATATATATATATATATATATATATATATATATATATATATATATATATATATATATATATATGTGTGTGTACGCGTAATTTGCTATTTCAATAAAGCGTAATTCAATAGAGCGTTTGATTCGGCCGACGACGCGGCGGTCCGAAATCCTCTAAGCCGACTGACTGACAGCAGTCCGTTATCGGAGCTAACCGTGTGGAAACTTCGGCCTCCACCGCACATGCAGATTACTTATTGACTGCAGCGTCCAAGTTATGACGCAAATCCAAATGGAGTTTAGTGTTAATCCGTGGTATTTGATTTGTTCAGATGCTCGTGCCAGATAATATATTTCGGCGACGACGACGGTAGAAATTATAATAGAATGAATCTCACCCCATTATTTGAAATAAATATTTACATGAATTTTACATGATTGTAAATAATTTATTTTACACAAATTACAATTATTGTAATTATTTTGTATAATCCAACATTATTCTTACATAGCCTACATCAACAGATGGCGCCAAAATACATATAGAATTAAATTTTGGCTATTGCATAAAAAATAAAACAATGACATTAATTCTAATACGTCCACATATACTAGTTGGTAAAAAAAAATCGAAGGCAATCATGAGGATTGCCGACAGAAGTGAAAACTTAAAACTGTATTTTGAAATTTCAAACTAATTGTAATATTATATAAATTCTATAAGTAAATGAAAATTGAAGTCTTAATAATATATAAATAATAATAAATTAATTAATTAATATTAATATAAAATAAATAAATAATATATTACTAATTCTAATATTTTAATAATATATACCTTAAGCATTAGCTTGTTGCTGACGCGAACCCATTGATTATTTCTCTACCTAGAGTTGTGTAACGCAGCTCTAGGTAGAAAAGCAGCATAAATCACAAACGTTAAAAGAAAATAAGTTTATCGGAATAAACATTGTGTCTGCCCTATGCCCCAACAGGTCCCTAGGGGCATAGGGTTAGGGCATAGGGCAGACAAAATGTTAGGACTTAGTACTCAGAGAGAGAGAAGTTTATTAGAAAAGGTTTCATATATTTTAATAAAATTGTTTTATTAATTTGAATACATTTAGTCTTTGTACCACAACTAATACCTTCCTTCGAAGGCTTCGAAATCAATGGTCGCTAGTTCGATTACATATCCCAGATTCGGTTACACCACATCGGAATAAATATACCTGTGTATTTATTACGACTTTTGTTATTCTGTCGATTTGCGTCTATGTAGGAATGAATGATTTTTATTTGTTTTTGAACTAAAAACTTCTATAGCTGCGTTACACAACTCTAGGTAGAGAAATAATCAATGGGTTCGCGTCAGCAACAAGCTAATGCTTAAGGTATATATTATTAAAATATTAGAATTAGTAATATATTATTTATTTATTTTATATTAATATTAATTAATTAATTTATTATTATTTATATATTATTAAGACTTCAATTTTCATTTACTTATAGAATTTATATAATATTACAATTAGTTTGAAATTTCAAAATACAGTTTTAAGTTTTCACTTCTGTCGGCAATCCTCATGATTGCCTTCGATTTTTTTTTACCAACTAGTATATGTGGACGTATTAGAATTAATGTCATTGTTTTATTTTTTATGCAATAGCCAAAATTTAATTCTATATGTATTTTGGCGCCATCTGTTGATGTAGGCTATGTAAGAATAATGTTGGATTATACAAAATAATTACAATAATTGTAATTTGTGTAAAATAAATTATTTACAATCATGTAAAATTCATGTAAATATTTATTTCAAATAATGGGGTGAGATTCATTCTATTATAATTTCTACCGTCGTCGTCGCCGAAATATATTATCTGGCACGAGCATCTGAACAAATCAAATACCACGGATTAACACTAAACTCCATTTGGATTTGCGTCATAACTTGGACGCTGCAGTCAATAAGTAATCTGCATGTGCGGTGGAGGCCGAAGTTTCCACACGGTTAGCTCCGATAACGGACTGCTGTCAGTCAGTCGGCTTAGAGGATTTCGGACCGCCGCGTCGTCGGCCGAATCAAACGCTCTATTGAATTACGCTTTATTGAAATAGCAAATTACGCGTACATATATATATATATATATATATATATATATATATATATATATATATATATATATATATATATATATATATATATATATATATATATATATATATATATATATATATATATATATATATATATATATATATATATATATATATATATATATATATATCCGAATCCGAATGATTATTAAGTATTATAACATAGCAATAGTTAGTTATTCAGACTCCACATTGAAGCGCGACCTCTGATCCGTAGCGGTACCTCCCCGAACTTTATGACTCGAATTTCTCAGCTTAGCGTATAGGAGGCGTCGAACGACGCTCCACGTTTCATTACCCGACCTTAATTTTATGCACGAACGCGTGCGTCGCTGCTAACTGCATCGGCGTTGGCCCAATTCTTGGCGATTGGAATTTTCCGCGACGCGACTTCCGCCGGATATATCGGAGGGTGGCGCACGACGAGCCGCGAAGGGTGCGCTGTCTATATACGGAAGTGGGTTCCCGCGTTTATTTTTAAATTCCTACTATTTTACCATACTATTACACATTCCTTAAAGGCAGGCTTTTGCCTTGGTGTTGCAGTTTTTTTTTATAGGAGAACAGGCAAAAGAGCATGCGGCTTATCGCCGCCCATCGACATCCACAATGTCAGAAGCGTTTCAATTGCGTTGACAGCCTTTCGTGGATATAATCATACGTACGTTTCTTGATTACTCCAACTTTGAACTTATCGAGGAACACCGCAGGTTTCCTTTCAGGATCCGCAGGATTGATCCCCAGTTGTACCGTTGTGGCAGAAATTTGGGACAACATTGCACGGTGGTGGATTAGTAAATAATCAGCATCGCCCATCGACATTTGTAACACCCAGGGTATTGCAGATTCATTGCATATTTATAGATAAAGATTTGAATATCAATAAGTAGGAATTTTATTTAGTATAACCTGTACCACCTTCAATCCAATTTTCTCAGTTTCTCACAGGCTGACTAGTAGAGAATGCCCAGTTGCATTAAGTCCACCTTTTGTGCATTTTTTGCAAAAAAGATTAAATGAATATTGGGAGAGGAAGTAGGAAACTTTGGAAGGAAGGATTAAATAAATATTGAGAGAGGAGGAAGGAAACATTGGTAGGGAGGATTAAATAAATATTGGGAGAGTAAGAAGGAAACATTGGGATGGAGGATTAAATAAATATTGTGAGAGGAAGACGGAAACATTAGGAGGGAGGATTAAATAATGGCAGGATTAAATAAATATAGGGAGAGGAAGAAGGACGTAAAAGATGGGATAGAAGGGAGTAAAGAATGAGGGAAGAAGTTGGGTCTCAGTATCACCGTACGAAACATGTTAACACAGAAAAAGGCTGCCAGTACTATTTTCTGTGAGGTTTTTTGTGTGTGTGTGTGTGTGTGTGGTTTGTGTGTGGCACTTCTCCGAACCATTATGCTTTCAAATTTGCCATCGTTTTTTTGACTATGTTTGGCGTTAAAAAGTGTTAATGCCAGAGAGAAATTAAGGTATGAAATAATTTTTTATAATAATTAAAATAATTTATTAAATGTGGTACGTTTTATTAATTTATTACCCAATGTCGCAGTGCTAGACCTTAGTCAAAACAAGTTTTGCTGTATTATAGGAAAACAATTTTTGCTGTAATATAGGCTAAGGCCTTTCGTATATATTATTTGTGTACCATAGAATATATAAATCTACCCACCAAATTTAAAAATTCAATCTGAATCATTTATATTCGTAAAGAAACCCTACCGTCTCAAGACAAGATAATTTTAATCCGCACGACAGTTCCAAATGAGTTTCTCGTCGCGTTGTTTACGGTGATGCGAGAAAAAAAAAATCTGTGTCGTCGGCCATTTTGCTTGTTGACAACGGGATTTGTTTTCCTCGTGAAGTCTCACCGCTCCTATTTCTCGGGCTATTTATCATTCTTGCACGGGATAATATAACATTTACTGTGCGTCTTAATGGAATTCACCTTTGCAATTCTTGGGAGGAAGTCGTAAAAACCGGTTTTGATATAGGTGACAGGGTATGTTTTGTTTTGATTTATGAAGATACCGTGTGGATACATAAATAAGATTATTAATTTTGTTTTTTTTACTTCTAACATACCTATGTACAATAAACGAGTGTTTTAACGGAAATTTATGCTGTTATCCTATATGCCGTCAAATCAATCGTGTTCTCTGGTACATATGTTGAAAATATCGTACGTGAGTCGTGTTTTCTAGTACATATGTCGAAAATATTGTACGCCAATCGTGTTCTCTAGAACATATGTCGAAAATATCCTACGCCAATCGTGTTCTCTGATACATATATCGAAAATATCGTACGCCAATCGTGTTCTCTGGTACACATGTCGAAAATATCGAATGTTTTTATTCTGTGGTCAATCAATGTAATGTATTGGTTGACCACATTACATAAACATTCTACATTTTCGATATTAAAATATAACAATTCGATCGCTCCGTGATATTTTTGGCCGCCGATAGATCACGATATTATTGTTATACTTCTTTTTATTCTTAATTTTACTCTTAAAAATGATTTCATTTTTCAACTGAACACTTTCGCGTTTTAAAGAAGCTTTAAAAGACTGAAATACAGTTGTATGTTAACAATAATAAATATTACTTCAATAATGAAAATTGGTCACTTTTGTTTGCCATAGTTACGAAGTGGATTGCGAATTGAATTATTGTAGTGACATTTCTGTGTCCATAGATATAACATAGAAATGTTATTAAGTAATAATCTTATTATTTTATAATGCACACGCATACTAATATACATTCACACATATACGTTTGTTACGTATGTTACGTGCATATATGTGTATGTGTGAATACGTATTATACGTATTCACACATTTAATGTGTGACATTTAAATTAATATATTCTATGATACATAAATAATATATAGGGAATGGCAATTATTTTGCTGTAATACAGGCTAAGGTCTAGCACAGCGATAGCGACTAGTATAACTACCACATTATATAAATAAATTAAAAAAAAATCATATCCGAGCTTGATAATTGCGTTTCGTTTTATCTATGATACTATATTAATTTGTGATATGATGTGTGAATTTTTTTATTTATTTATCGTCATAATTTTGCTTCACAGATAATAAAGGAAAGGAAAATGATTATTTGGTAGTAAAATATTGTATACCGTGGTAAATGGTTTGCAGCCCATGAACCATGTTTACGACTGGCCCAATCAATCAGGAAGCGTACCGAGGTCGACTATAAAATGCTGAGATTTCCCACGGATACACTGGCTCCGACAAATTTGTCTTTGAAATAACATCTTATCAGTTACTTGCAGCCAAAGCCTGTGGATTTATCCATCGCCTTATTTATGCTGTGCATATATTTAAATATCAATATAAAGGAAATTCTTTTGAAAAAACCTATTTGTTTTTGTAAAGCTCCTTTATATTGCATTTATCATTATTACATAGATATATGGCTCGTCAACAAACTATCAAGACATGTTATCGGAACGGTGGTTACGACAGACTGACTCATCGCCGTGCTGTTACATAACACTGCGCCCGAGACAAGAACATCAACATCATGTCGTCCTGTTCTAATACTGTAATACTCTAAAGTTTGCATAGTGCAATACTATAATATTTTTATATACAATTTTTATTCGTCAATACCTAACTAGTTCTATCTAGCCTGGGTAAATGATCCAAAATGTATTACAATATTTTTCTGGATTGTTTTCGCGGATCTTTATAAAGGAAGTTTGACTGTCCATTTTTGTATCTTAGCCTTCTAGCCTCCTTCATTCTTATTTATAAATCTTCTTTTTCTCTCCAATGCCGTTATTTGCCGTAAATTCTCTCTTCTCAATGAACCTATCAATTTGGAATTACGATCATTCCAACTTTGAGACTTGACTATTCGTGTTCTTAATCATTATCATTATCAAAACAGCTATATGCCATCGATTTAAGTATCATCAGTTAATCAATACACTCATTACAATCCACTGATAGATAGCTCCTTAAAATTTAAGGGTGTTATTATAATATCCACGTTTAGGAGAAGTATTGAGGATCGCAGATCGGTTTGTAATCACGGGTAGATGCACAAGTTGTATCATACAATACCCACGGGAAGAAAGGGATTGGTTGTAATCTATCCGAGAAATCACGTAGCAAACATGTACGTAATATTGATGTGATATTCATATTGGGATTATAAAATATTCATCGAAAGGCTACATACATCGCGATATGACAACGGCACATAGTGGCATATGATAAAAACAAAGCCACTTATTATAAACGTTACGCTCGGGTTTATAGCGAGCGTTGGATGGCGGGGACGCGCGAAAGATGTACTGCGCCTTATGAATTATGCATGATTTATTCCGTGCCGTTTGCTTTTTATGTCCATATGGCGGCGTGGAATCGGCTATGGTGCGACATTCTCGAATATATAACGTTTTCAGCTATTCGAGTAATGGCGTACTGAGTTAGGTGTCGATAACATTAGATTTAGGAAATTCTGTCAAGTCTTCCTGCATGCATCCTGCTTGTATTCTGTTACAGTGTAAAACGTAAATTGTGACAGTCTACCTGCTGTACTGGCTAAGCATCAGTACGCTTATAGTTTGTTTAGTGCAGGGATTCTCAAATTATTTTGGGCATGACACCCATTTTTCCAATATGAAATGATACCTCAGACCACCCATAGCAAAATTAGTTATAGACTTAATTTTATCTCTAGTTTTATTCTTATTGAGTGGTGGTGTTGGTGAGTTTTACCGCAAGAGGTAGATATCGACTGCTTAGGGAATCCTGCTTAGGGAAAAGTTTAGTGAATATGATTCGAAATGAAGAAATCCAACGAAGAATCGAAGAAATTGACAGAGGTGCCAGAGTAAGCAATCTGAAGAAGCTAGGCTAGGCTGGACACTTTTTTCGGAGAACCGACAAAATTGCGGTGTAGATGAGTGCTAGAGTTGATTGAGAAGACAGTATTCATAAGCGTAGGGTGGGACGCCCCACGGCTGGTAGAGACTGGATGCGTGTAGCCAAGTCGTCTTTGGACTGGGGTAATATTGACGCAGGTCTGCTGTGTCAGTATTACCCCAGTATAATAATTAGAAATAGAATCTTTGCTTAAATTAATTAGGTCGATAATGGGCATCTTCGTTGACATTGCGAAAGGTCTAACTATTTAGTCTCCAACCCACCTGCTTCTTGATGCGACTACGGGCAAACTAAACTTTGTGCACACGGGTTTTTCATATGCCAATAATGTCACAAGCACCTCGAGTGATACAACTAAAATTATCTTTTGGAAAGAACTTACAAGGAAGATTAAAGAACTCATAGTAGAAATACGTGCGTGTATAATCTCTAAGAGGTCCAATTAACGTTCGGTAGACATTAAATCAAAGCATACGTTCCGCGACCCCTGCGCGAGACCCGAATGAATTATGCAAATCGTCTTCAGCGGTTAACATCGTAATATTGTAAGCGACACTTTGAACCCTAACTCTTACTGATATCGTTACACTGGAAGTCCTCAGTGGCATACGCAATTTAAATATTTTTGCCATTTTTTACATTTTTACCGTGGGGAATGCTCTGAGGTATTGTTCGGAATAATTCCTACCGCTGAATTCCTCTAGCATATAACTTGCCACAAAAAGTTTCATCCCTACCATCTGTATGATGAGTTGTGATCCAGTACGGTGCGTTTGATGTGCGTGTGTGTAGACTGGACGATTGAGACTTGAGTCTTGACACACTCGACGTCCATACAAATACGATGCTCTGGAGATTTTGCAGAAGATATTACGTTAGCTAATATAACAGACGATGTGGTTGCGTTTCAATTGAAAACCATGAAAAAGTAGTTGGATATAACAAAAAAAAATTTTAAGATTACCAATCTCCCTCCAAGTCAGTACTTGGCAGAAGATGGTGTAGTGTAGATAATCATTCACCGGACGAAGCGCGGTGGCTACGCTACCACTTTGACGCCGGTTTTTTATGGGATGTATATGTTTATTATGTATCTTTATGTAGGTATTATATATATACACTTATAAATGTATGTATGCATTTAATTATACATTTCTATTTGTTTTTGTACCTACTTTGAAAAATCTTTTCCAACAACTCAAAGCTTGACTCGCAAAGAATGCCTTCCAGTATTAAGATTGACATTATTTTATTCTCTACTAACACATTGCACAATAATTTACAGTAAATTCATAATATAATTTATAATACAACTGGTTTTTATCGATATCGTATCGAGTGTATATATCGATATCAATTATATCCATATCGATATAATTGATATCGATATATACACAATAGATACATACACATAAAAGTTTACCTTAGTACTAAAATCTGTACAAGAAAAAAAAATAAACTAGTAATATAAAAAAAAAAGAAAAATTGCAGTCAATTCCTACTTTTTTTCGCCACTGACGGTGTTTATTCCCAAATTTATATCCTGTTAAATATCTCATATAAGAGATTTTTTTCTCTCATATAAAATATATAAAAATGTTGTATAAACATCAAGTGTTATCCACTGAAAGTTTAAAAAAATGTATTTCAACTTGAGTGGATGAATAAAAAAATTATTTTATGAACTATTGAAATTTTAAGCAAGATATATAAATATATATGTATATATAGGAAGAGAGTGTGAACTAATAGTAGGAATTGAATAAAGAATAGAGCGTACTTGATACAAAAAAGTTTTCTTTTACAAATGTCTCATCTAGTCCGTATTGTTCTATGTTCAAATTTCTTCCCGCGAAGATGGTATCTGAGTCAACATAAATCGGCAGGGGCGCCGCGGGCGTGGTGCTCAGGTGAGAATTATCAAAGGGGAGCGCTGCCAGATTTAAACCAAACATTGGTAACGCTGACGAGTTATGGTGCCCGGGTACGACGATTTCGCAATGCGGAACGCGGGTACAATTAACAGAAGGAGGAAGAGTTATAACTGCTAGATATCATCTGAATTTAAAATAATAATAATAAAATAATATAATACGTTGTATAATTATTATTTAAAATTGTAATTTTTGAAAAATGGAACAAAGATTTTTTTAATGTTATTAAATATTAATAAAATATACCTATATTAATGAAAATAAGCGCCAGGTGCTCCAGTATAGCGCCTGACATTCGATAAGGAAGAACCACGATAGGTATAAAGTTATTGGTTATTATTCTTTATTGTACACTATTCTTATCCCATAAAAAAGCTCTCGGCAGTTTACTGTTGGGCGTAAGTTGCTCCTAGAAGCGCCACCTAACTCAATCTTCAGCTTCACTCAGCCAGTTTCTGCCAGCCACCCTGCGTAGATGGATTATGGAGCTTCTTATATTGTTTGTATAATATAGTGTAAGGCATTTCAGATGATGGAAATTTCTTAAAAAACAATGCTCTATAAAGTGCCTACATTGTATTTTAAAGTATACTGTATCAGACGTAATATATTTATTTATTAATATACTATATAATTATAAAACAATATGAAATGAATTTGTAACTTATATTTTATATTTACGAATGAAAAGATTTTCTTCTCCTTCTCTCTTCTCAGCCACGATCCCTGCCTAATGATTTATGCATGGAGTTCTTAGAAGTTACACGAAGATTTTAGTGATAGGCGTTGAACTTTATAAAAGTCGGTAATAAATAGACTTTCTTTTGTCTGCATTTATAAAATATGTTTTTTATTGTTCTGTTTATATTTTTTAAAGCAGAGTAGATTACGCAGAGCGAAACCGTACTTAAGGTTTAGATATAAATAAGCACTTATCTATATGTACATATTATATATTAATACGTCAAAAAAAACCTTTTTAAACACATTGCGTGCAAGTATTTGAGATTTGGTATAGATAAAGTTCATATGGCGAAGAATTATAGAAAAAAAATGAAGTTTAAAAATCGAATTAATGAATGATAATCGAATCGATTTTTGATCACTGTGCGGATCATAAAGTTCTCTAGCAAAAGTTACGAATAATCTCCAAGCGGGTAAGGCACTTTAGTGTGTAAAAATTAAAAATTTGTAAATTTTATAATATGTTCAGCTGTGATTTAAAGATTATACCAGGTTTTACTACCATGTTTTCATTGCCAGGAGCTAATTTGCTAATTTTTCAAATTATAGAAAATTGTATACATTAGATATGTATACAATTTTCTATAATATCAGAGAAATAAATCCGCCAGAGAACTAAAGGCACCGACATAGTCTTTCGAATAAGCAAACGCGGCAATGGGCTGGTCACGTTTGTCGGAGATCTGACAATCGTTGGAGTAGACGAGTGCTAGAGTGGAGACCGCGTCTTTGCAAACATAGCATGGGTCGTCCTCCGGCTAGATGGTGCGACGGCTGGCAGAAACTGGATGCGTGAAACTAAAGATGGGCTAGGTGGTGCTTCTTGGGGAGGCCTATGTCCAGCAGTGGACTGTCGCAAGCTGTTGTTGATGATGATAATTATGTATAAGTTATAGAAACTTCATCTTTATGAGTTAACAAAGTAATTTTTCAAAGTAAAACACAATTCAGTTATTAGTAAAATACAAGGTTAGCAACTTAAATATAATAAAATACGAGTGTAAGATCGATGTTATCGTCACAATATTTTGTAGGTATTATAGATAAAAATAAAAGTAAGTAAAGTAAAACACTTATAACAAATAGAAATATAATATAATTGCTATTTGACAGTATTTTTAACCTTATGACTTTATTTAATATATTGTATTAATTCAAAAAGTGGAAATCTTCACGATTTAGTGTTTTAAATCTTTCAATTATATAAAAATAATAATAAATATTGTTATTTAGAGGGAATTGTATAAATAAAACTGAATGTATTAATAGAATAATTTATAAGTTTGTATTTCTTTAGATATGTAGATAGATATATTTCCTTCTGCAGTATACATTTTAACCCACACATAAACCTACAATCTTTAATCCAGCGATTATACATAAAATAAAAATAATAGGTGACAATACAAATACTGCTGAAATCTGACTGTTGGAATTTGTTTTAAAATGTTAATTAATTATTATGTTTATAAAGTAACATAAATTTGTACTTTTTTGTAACATAAAGCCATTTTTAAGACACCTTAGTGGGGGAGGTATATTGTTCCAGCATTTTTGTTGTATATTGTTCCAGCTTTAATGTCTTTAAGTAATTTATTGTATAGTTCTACTTTCTCGAACATTACATTGTCTTTCTATAGTTAGTTTTTTTGCGGGATAAGAGGGAAAACGAGCAAGTGTGTCGCCTGATGGAAAGCGATCAACGCCGCCCATAGACAACCGCGACACCGCAGGAGCCACGGAAGCGTTGCCGGCCTTTCAGGTATGTGTAGGCTTGCTTTTTGAAGGGGCCAATGTCATTCGGTTCGGAAAGACCGCCGAAGGTAGCTGGTTCCGCAGAGTGGTGATGCGTGGAAAGAAGTTTCGAGCAAACGCAGTGGTAGATCGCCACTCATCCAGATGATGGGGATGAAACTTTTCTTTAAGGCGAGTTGTGCGGTTGTGGAATTCGGCAGCGGGAATTGTTCCAAACAATTCCTCGAAGCACTCTCCATGGTAAATGCGGTAAAAAATGCTGAGAGATGAGACATCCTTCCGCAGCGCTAGAGAATCAAGCCGATCGGTGAGATCTTGGTCATAGACGAACGTGTAATCCAAATTACACGTTCGTGTAGTTCATGGTACCTACTAATAAATTAATGTTGTTACCTTATTCTGTGATTATTTTTGTATGTGTAGGAATGTTTTATACATTTTATATACATATATTCAAATCATTCTTCCACTTTTTCTTTCTCTTCTACAGGAAGCGGCATAAGTCCATATCCACCACAACGAAACACACATGCCATAAGTATGCCATAAACCTGAGAACCCGAGTAGCGCCGCGGGCAAAGCCCGACACAGTAATAATATTAAACGAAAGAGCTTTTGGAGTTAGCTCTCATATAACCGGCGGGCCCATGCTGCGACGTAATGGCGAATAGCAACACATGAAATATTACGCCACGCGCATTGTCTCCGCTTGACTTTTAGGCTGATCGTAGACGAAGTTTTATAGTTTCAAATTGATGGCGAGCGTTATGTACTGTGATAGCGAAATGCATGAGCAAGCGGGCCACCTGATTGTAAGCCACCATCGCTACCCATAGTAACAACCTGTAAATACACCATAAATTTTTACTTTACTCGTTTGTCAATCTATTTACTCATGTAATGTAAACATTTTTTTCTACACCCCATATATAATATATCTCCCATATACGTCCCACTGCTGAGCACGGGTTTCACCATTTCTGGAGGAAGGGACATTAAACACATATTTATTCCGATGCGGGGATTGAACCCGCGAATATTGACTTCGCGGGCGGGAGAGCCGCTACTGAGTCGATTGGTCGTCTATAAATAATATTTTATAAAATAACACAATAAAATACTATTTATAGATATATTTTGTATTCTGTTCCTGCTTTATAAATAAATATAAATATTGTATATTTCGTTTTGTTAATTATCGTTTTTTATATACGCTGTCGTGTTGTGTTGTTACATTATTTTATTTTTAAATAACAAAACAATGAATTGTCTACCGTCAGTTTTGTATGTATTTTTTTTTTCATATATTCACGCCTATCCCCCGCAGGGATTGGCAGAGACCACAGAGCTCCATCCGCTACCATTCATCGCAGCGAAACGGCTCTCCATTAGTCGCTTCTCGCCATCGTGGGAATCAGGACGTCACGGGTGGCAAACCACGTCGCCGTCATTTTTACAACAAATTAGGTATATTTAATTTGTCTTAGTGAATTCCACGAGCCGCAAGGGAGGATGGAGGTCAGACCCAGCAGAACCCTGCATGCCGAGTTAAGGCACCAAGTACCCGGGGGAGCCCGATCCCGGGACGGTCGGCACGCTTGCGACTAAGCTCGCCCCTAGGCACACATCCATTGGCACGGCAGACCGTGGATTGGCGGAGAGGAAAGGGTAAGAAAGGAAATACGGATTGGGGGGGGGGGGGGGGTTACCAGACTCAGAATAAATATTTATAAATCCATACATATATTTATTCCGATGCGGGGATCGAACCCGCGACTATTGACTCCGCGGACGGAGGGCCCCGCCACTGAGCTAATCGGTCGTCAAAATATTTATAATGGAATAATATTACTACTTAACAAATATATACATACAAATACGGACGACGGTATACGGAAAAAAATTAATTTTGTGTATTGCGTATTATATAAAAAAATATATATAATAAATAATAAATATACATATATCGCGACAAACTACACGCGAGTCTGAGACGGTATGCACTGTGGAGCTTATATTTCACACACACACACACACAAACTGTTATCGACAACCTCGTATCTAAAGTTACGTCAGAACGTAGTACCTTAATGTGAACAAAAACAGCGGAGGATTTAAATAATAAGTCAAAGCGAGTTAGCAACGAAGTGAGTAGCACGTATTCTCTCTAATATTTATTGTATTATAAAATCTGAAGTGTTTCGTTTTGAGTGCAAGTGCAATACGCGTAAGTGACGCATTCCCCACGGCGCTTAGGACGTTCTGGTCGCGACTTCTCGCTTCGCCTACAAATGAGTAATAAATATATCGCTTGTATTACCGTCTTAAGATGCCAAGGTACCCCGGGAAAAAAAAGTTTTAAGCAGTTTGGAAGAAATCCAAGAAAAAAGTTCGATGTGATAAAAAATGAAATTATAACAGAATTTAAACAAATTATAATTACGGAAATACAAAGCAACTTAACCGAAAATTTAGAGGAGCTAAAAACATTAATAGATTCTCATACAACGTTGGAATATGGGCATATAAAATTGCGAGAATCAATGCATGAACAGCACACCCTACAATTAGAGGAAAATCTAAAGGACTCCCATCTCTAACACTCTAAACAACAAAGGGCAAGACAGCAAAATACTGAAATTCTCGGCGATCCCAAAATCAAAAATAAGAGAACTCTCTTGATATTGTATTAAAGACCTATCAACACGCCGGTGTAAGGGTGGATCGCCAAGATGTTGAGTTCGCTAATAGGGCACAACCTTTAAAAATGATTGAAGGTCGACAAGAGTTATAGTTGTAAAGCTAAAAAACAGATTAATGAAAGACTCAATAATATCAGGTTTAAAAAAACGCATGGCATTACTTCACGGGACAACGACATTACCGGGGAATCGAGAAGAATTTTCGTCAACGATCATCTAATCTGCGAGAACAAGGCATGTACAGGAAGTGGAGATTAATTGCGAGTGACAAAGCGTACAAATTCGTTTGGACACAAAACTGTTATATATTCGGAAGAAAAAACGAAAAACCTTATAAAATTAATCTAGCCATAAGCAAACTACCTACAATTTTTATAATTATATTACTTTTCAAAAAAAATGTCAGTGTTACAGGACAACTTATCATTGCTTTTACGCACACATTTTTACTAGAGTACCATAGCAGATGTTTTTACACACATAACCGGACAAAAATGTAAGTATCTTGCTACTTTTTACCTTGCAGTTATAGTGATGTACATATTAACCCTTATCGGTCGCTAGCTTTTTATACGTGATTCTCGCTAGGTTGTAGCTACAGATGGTTTTCTTTGACTTTATTCATTTTTGGGCTCAATATATTAAAACATTAATGGGAAAAGGCAATGATACATAACTGGAGATGTCAATTGATCTGTTACGGATAGTTAACTAATAAGGCAATAGTGCCTGCATTTCACACAGAGCGAGTTTCAACATGTCTCATCTTGTCACTTCCCACGTGCCTTACGACCGCAGCGATAGAGTACTGTTGTCACGTGAGAGGTGACTTACGACTGATAAAGGTTAATTATTACTCCTACCGTCATTTTTACTCACAATGAAAGCACTATATTTCTTTCATATTTATATTTAATTTTAATTATCTGTTAATTACCCACAGTTTTATATTTGATTCACTATATTTTATATATTACATAAAATTTCATTATTATAATACAAATTATCATTACACTTTCGCACATCTTTTTATTACATTATCATAGTAAATCATTTAACATACATCACCAGACTACAATGTAAGTGTATTATTATTTTTTACCTGGCAATGATATTAATAATAATAATAATGTGCATTATTATTTTTAATTAATTACTTTTACTTTCAAATTTTTTATAGATAGATATTCTTTATTGCTCACCAAAAAAAAAAGTTATACAATTATTGATTGTAATATTTATATACCAATGGTGGTCTTATCGCTAATAGCGATTTCTTCCAGACAACCGTAGGATGGACACAATGATAAAAAGATAATTTTTTGTAGGTTGGTGGTGGATACATTATCATTATAATGAATGAGAAGAAAAAAAAATTAATAAACAAAGATAATAGCCAAAAGCAAATATATAAGTATATACATACATATATAGACACATACATACATATATATTCATATATACACACATAAATATAGGTTAACCGTAAATAATAAATGAATACATAAAAAGATGCAAAGGTATTTATAAAGATAGTGATTTTTGACAAGCTTTGTTAAAAATTGGGAGACTTAACACTTAAGACTTCGCTTGTCCACCTCTAGCGGCAACAAATTCCATAACCGAACAGCCTGTGCTGTGAATGATTGGTCAAAGAATTTGGTATGATGAGCAGGCATTTTTAATATTAAGTTTTCAGATGTTCCCAAACACCTCGAATATGAGTCATTGAGAAATACAAAGCGAGATTTTTTACTCATAATTCTCTTGAAGTCGTCGCAATTTGTAATAAAATTGACATATTTATTTTATATTTAACTTTAGTTTTTAGAATCTCATTATAATATGTTGTATATAATTTGATCTTTTTATCACAGTTATGTAGAGATACATTGATAAATGTATCACTAATATATTAAAACTTTTTATATTATATTATTTCTTTTCAAAAATAAAAAAGAAATAATAAAAAAAACACACACACAATCACATGTATATACATACACTCGTCCATGTGCATACATAACCAATTTGCTTATATACCAAAGCTAACATTTGATGATAAGTCGTTACTGATGTTTTCTTGTTTAATTTTTTATATTGATTTTATTTTGTGCTTTACACTGTAAAATTTTTCACGTGCTACTCTTAACCTATTGTTAGTATATTATTATGAGCAGTAACTGGCTTTATTGTTATATAACTATCTTATTTCTTATGGATCTTGGAATAAGTTGTTGTTCTCACGTGAAATAAATAAAAAATAAGTAAATAAATAATATGAAGCGGACTAGATACGCTCGTGTCTGAGCGTTCCAGGTACGAGCGACGCAAGGGTGGATCAATCAGCGCGCGCGCACTTTTTATTACGTAACTAATAATTAAATGTCTGGCTGTTCGCGTTTAGAATATTTATTACTAATTATTTAAGAATCATGAAAAGTAATTGTATACAAATATAGTCTACGTTTTCAGTTGTTATATAACAGTATTCTTTATTTATGTTAAAACGTAGCAGTATTATAATCAAATTTAAGTAAGCTCTAATTTTTCTTTGTCGAAAACAAATGTGTGACTTTGTGCGTTCACAGACAAGCCAGCGCTGCTACCCCCCCCCCCCCAGATCGTCACCACGGGCGATAACAGTTAGGAAATCTAACTCTACGTCCTGAGTTATTGTTTATTATATTATTTATTATTTTTATTGGCGTCAGGAGTTTGTGAGTTTAAAGCTAGTGTGGGTGTAGGCCTGGGTTTTTGTTTTTGAATATTTGCGTGTGATTTTGGAGGACAAATGATTGATGTTGGATCAGTATAAGTGCCGAAAGGAGTGTCAGAGAGTATGTAGGCAAGTTTTAGTCTGTCTATTGATACTTGGTTGACTTTCCTTTAAATAATATTATAAAATTTTTGTCACTTCGCTCTATTAAGGTTGGGGACAAAGAAATCCATTATTTTTACGTGAAATTCATAACTTTATTTAAGATGTTTTGGATTCTTCGATTTGGGTCAAAGATGCACCATTTTGTTGTATAATTTGTTGCCATTTAAAGGTAACTTCATAATGCCCCTCTTATAGAAGTCTTGGTCCTTATTGGCGAACAACTCAAGTAATCTATTTTCACAATCTTCTCTTGATCGCAATTTCTTATCATTCAGGAAGTTTTGCAATGCGAGAAAAAGGTGGTATTCGCTTGGTGCTAGGTCCGGACTATATGGTCGATACATTAAAATCTCTCAACCAAGCTCCCGGAGTTTCTGGCGTGTGCGTGGCCTTGTGTTGTCCTGATGAAACACAACACTTCTTCTTTTGGACAACGCTGGTCGTTTCTGGTCAATTGCAAGCTTCAAACGGTCCAGTTATTGACAGTACAGATCTGAATTTAATGTTTGGCTATACGGAAGCAACTTATAATAAATGATTCCTTTGAAGTCCCACCAAATACACAGTAGAACCTTCCTGGTCGTTACTCCTGGTTTTGGCCACCGTTTGAGCTGCTTCACCACGCTTTGACCATGATCGTTTCACAATATTGTCGTATGTGATCAGTCATCATCCGTTTAAGAAATGGGTCGAGTTCATAACGTTTGGCCAAGGTTTCGCAGATGGAAATTCGATTCATCATGATTTTGGGTTTTAATTGGTGTAGCACGCAAACATCGAGCTTCTTTTCGAATCCAGCTTCGTGCTAAATGGTTTAAAAATGTTTTATGGTCGATCTTTAGCTCCTGGGCAATGCTGCGACTACTAACATGCCCGTCAACTTCGATTATTTCTGTGACTTTATCGACATTTTCGACGACGGGCCTGCCTGTGCGAGGTGCATCTTTAACATCAAAAAGGCCTGAACAGAATTGATGAAACCAAAATTGCATGTAATTAGCTGTTACAGAATGGTGTTTATGGTATAAACACCATTCACAATTTCTGCGGCTTGGCTTGCATTTTCACTTTTATCAAAGAAAAACTGTAAAATGTACCGAATTTTCTCTTTGTTGACTTCCATTGTTAATTTAATCGATACTTTACAAGATATTGATCACTACAGCCATTTATCGAAAAAATAATGGATTTGTTTTTCCCCAACCTAATATTTCATAAGGTCCTGTATCAGGAGGATTTAAGACAATAGGATTTAAGAAAATAGTCTCGTTGCGTAGGACGACATGGGCACATGTACCCAGGTCCTTATAAACAAACGGGGAACGATTTCTACCATGACTGGATGCTGGAGTGGCTTGACATTATTTATAAAAGAGCGCAACTTATCTACTTAGTCTGTCATATCGACGATGTCTTCCTCATGTGGTAGAAAGAAATCCCCTGGAATGCGGAGTGGTTCTCTATAGAGTAGGTCAACGGAAGAGGTCTTGAGATCGTGTTTGAAGGCTATTCTAATCCCTAATAAAACAAGTGGAAGAGATTCTAGCAGCATTATGGCGGCTTTGATCTGCCTGTGAAACCTCTCCACGATGCCGTTGAAGGTAGGGTGATACGCCGTTGAACGGCTATGAAATCTGCGAAACGGATTTAAACAAAGACGATTCAAATTCTGTCTCTGTCCGTAACAATTTTAGCTTGGCAGCTATACCGCGAGATCCAGTCATTGAGTAAAGCTTTTGCAAAGTTTCGGCTGTTATGTCAGAAATTGGTATTGCCTCAGACCAACTGGTGAATCGATCGACAATAGCGAAATCTTTGTGATAATGGTAGTGGCCCGACCAGGTCGGTATATATATCACCTGAAATCGGCCACGGGGTAGGCTATACGTACCGAGCGGAGCAGACAAGTGTCTAGTGAATTTAGACCGCCGGCAAGATAAACAGTTGAGAACCCACTCGCGACAATCCTTGCGAACTCCTGGCCAGACATAAAGATCGCTTACCATTTTAGCTGTGGTTGTAGCGCGGCATGACTGAGAGAATGATTGCTCTCGTTGTTCGGCTACTTTTGATTTTGATTGGACCAGTACTTGGTGTTCGTGTTGCTTTGCGGCGTGAAGAGTTGTCGTTTCGTTTGTTTCTTCTCTTACATGTTTTCGTCCGTGACATTCGCACTCCTACGACCACTGCTACTCCAACGTTTATACTTATTCTCATTGCACCACGGCTGGATCTCGTTTTCGCCAAGGATTCCTATACACGGCTTAAGATTAAGGGGAGTGTCTTCGAAGCGAGGAGATACGACAAAGGGAATCTCTTTTATGACAAATGCGCAAACTTATGTCTTTTTGGGGTTGAATTGGGTTTCGCCCCGCGTGCGTGGCTCGAACTTTGTGTTTCGCGGAACGTAACCTATTATGTATAATCTGACGATATGGTCATGTATTGTTGCTTCTGTGTAGTCGTTCCTATCGATCACTTTGCTGATGTCGAAGCCGGTTTCTTCCAGGACCTCTCTTTCAGCGCACTTCCAGGGCGCTTCGTCCTCATACATCTTTCCGTTTGGAAAGCCCCACGAAGCTTTGGTCCAGTAAGATTGCACCAGCACGACGTGAGTCAGATCTATATCGAGCAGGATAGCTCCGTAAGTTGGCTCCGACTGTTTGTATTTGCGACAGTTCGTCCAATTTGCTTACATACTTTCTCAATTGTGGTATGTGCCGAAATATATGACCGGCAAACCCCCTGATGCCACATGGATTGAGTTTTTTGGATTCATTGGTACAATAGTAGTTTGTTCTGATGCGAAACGAACTCAATGATACACTCTTTGTAGATAATGGATTATAATTTCCTTCAGTATATTTCACTTCAGATATAAACCACTTATACAATTAAATTGAACAATTAGCGATTCATTGCAGAAATGGTGCGCTGGCGGCGCCTCAATTTGAACTGTCCGAATATCTGGATCTGGATCGTAGATGTTGATGCTGGTAGCCTGTTAGGCTTTTACAGCTTTATCGTATACAGTACCCGAGGCCCTCGGGCGTCTAGGGGCCCTCGGTCCTGTCCGAATATGGCCGCCCCACTTCCATATTATACGACGCTCCGCTGGAGGGGCGAATAAAGATCACCCACTCTTTGTTTTTGACACAGACAACGCACTCTTTGTCTTTGACTAAAATGACTCATTCTTTGTCGCTGACAAAGACAAATCACTCTCGCCGCCGCACAAAAATGCACATTGACTGAAACTTTCGGCTACACACGTTTGAAGTCAGTTATATCTTCCTTCTATAGAACTTAACCCACTGAGGTAATCATGCTCACAATGCCGAATAAATTTAAGAAACAAGGTTACTTAAGTTTTGAATGACATAGAGTACAGAATAGATGGCAGTTTCTTTAATACTATAAATTTTATTATTACTATTATTTTTGAAGTAACAACTTCTATAGTCGCGTTACACGACTTTGGGCAAGTAGAAATCTATAGGTTGGCATCAGCGTATGTACTAAAGCTTAAGGTATATCTAAAGCTATGAGTAAGCTATAGACATACTTTAAACGCGAATAATGTGCGCGCAGCTGCCTACGTACATGTCAACACATTGTATATACCCTATTGTATGTGTGTGCGTTGGACGCTTCATGCATGGATAAAGTTTTGTAAGTCGCGTCAGCAACATGCTGCAGTTTATATATTAGTAAGTATTTATACTATTATTATTAATTTGTATTTATTTGTGTTTTAACTAATAAACAAACTATATATACACACATATTGCATTTATACTTGTTACTCGGGGTGCCAATATGTGAATAATTAAACCAGAATTACTAAACTAAAATTAGATTAATGTTGATAACTTTAATTAAAAACTTTCAATTTTTAAAGTTACAATTAGTTTGAAATTTCAAAATATAGTTTTAATTTCATTTCTGTCGGCAGTCCTCATGACTGCCTCCGATTTTTTTACGCACAGCATCCTTTCCAAAGGTTCCCGTTACACTTCCTGCATTGCTACGTTGGATAGGGATGGAAATCATTTGGACAAAGAGACCTTTTGACGCTTGTGTAATTTATGGCTTTTCTTACATAACACGAGTGTTCAAAATACGATATTTATAGTCCATAAACAACAAAAGATCCAGAGAGAGACGTCGAAAATGAATCCTACACTAAATATTAAACGAATTCACCCTGAGAGCCTTGAATACTTTTCAATCTCAACGGCACCTCAGGATAATTAAGTGGAGTGCCTTTTTTCCAGTTTTATGAGATTGTTTGCACCGATTCTGTCTCCCAGCCTCCCTTTTAAATTTACTACCCCAGCCGGCCACTATCAATTGTCGGTAACAGTTAAACTGGCGACGTTGTAGTGAGATTGTGTATTTCGTTCTGATTTAACGTACTGCAATTACTTGAGTGTATTTCATTGTGATTTAATCCACTGCGATTACTTGAGTAAATGGTAATTGAGTTTAACCCTTTTAGGCGTAGGTACAGCTGCTGTTGAGTTCTTTTATTAAGGAAATAAGAGTGAAGCGCTCCAATTTCATGGTATGTAGCTGATTTAATTTGGCCTAAAATTAAGAACGATTTCCTCCGTCTTCAGCCGGCTGCCTGGAAAAAGGAATTCCATTTTCTGAATTTATTTTTGATGTGGATTGTGGGAAAAGTATGGCGACAATAATTTGTTTTTGTAAGGGGAAACTGTTTTAGGAATTTTAATTGCTGTAAATTTTTTTAATTATTTATTTGTAATATTATTTGGTTACATATAGAGGATCAATGAAAGACGACTTATAAAAGAAATTTACGTTGCGGATGTGGATAGATCGGTCGGTAGGGGAAGATCATGGAGAACATACCTTGATCAAATTGCTGAGTTCTTAAAAAAAGTCTGATTAAAAGGTACCCTTTACCAGCAAGCTTGTATGAAGTGAGTCATAAGTGTGGATGAAGCATAGAAAGTGTTTCGGGATCGTAGCGGATGGCTATCTGTGGTTTCTGCCTGCCACTACGGGAAAAAGGCGTGATGATATGTATGTATGTGTTATAAAGACTTCATAGCAACCGTGTATAAGTTAAAGGAGAAAATCTAGGATTTAATTCTAAAAATTTAAGTACAGCTCCCGGATGATGGTTAAAATCGCAAGTGTGCAGGGAGATGGACGAAGTTGTAAATTTAAACCAGTGAGTGTGGCAAGTTGCCGCAACTTGGGAGCGACTTACTGCAAATTGGATTACCGGCGGCGTCGGCCCGGGCTAGTTTGGAGCGTTAGTGGCGTACAGCGGCTGCCTCCCGATCTAAATGTTTGGGACCTACATACACAGACTATACAAACCTCTTAGAAGCCTCTTAGAAGCTAGGTGTACCCGGTAGAGTGAGACAGTGTTTCACGTGTTGACTCATCGTCTCCAACTTTATTATGCACAAGTCAGGCCGCACATGGAATACTGTTCTCATCTCTGCTCCTGTCCAGAGTATTCTTCTGTACTTCACTATCAGTTTCTTGTTCGTGATCGCACACAGCGTCGGGCTATTCGTGTTCGATGACCAAGATCTCACCAAACGACTTGACTCTTTACTACTGCAGAGGGATATCTCATCTCTCAGCTTCTTGTATCGATTTTACCATGGGGCAGTGGGGAGTGCCCCGAGGGTTTTTCGGAATAATCCCGGCCGGTGAACTCCAATACCACACAACTCGCCATAAGTAAAAGTTTCATCACCACCATCTTAATGAATCATGAATGGCGATCCAGTACAGTTTTCCATAAATCTTCATTCCAGACACCATCACTCTATGGAACCAGTTAGCTAACTTCATCGGTGTTTCGCCTAATAAGCCTATCATATTCCAAAGGACGGCAACACATTTGCGTATTGGCAGCGTTAATTGCTTTGCATCAGGCGACATGCTTGCTCATTTGCTCCTTTGCTCATCACAGTAAAAAAAAATTATTTAAGAATAACCTAACAAAAGAGATAGGAAACCGAATTTCCAGTGGGGATTTTTCGAGGCCCTATCCCTTTCCTCTTCATTTATTTTCTTCTTCCCCTTTCATAAAATATTCTTCCCATACCATTATTCGTATCCATACCCTTAGGCCCTAAGGTAACTAACGCGTCTGCAGTATCCTAAGTATTGCCAAGTTCATGTGTTTACATCTTTCATAAAAAAATTATCAAGTAAAAAAAGAAATTGCAATGCAAACAAAATGGAATAAATGACCAATATCCCGCGCTCCAGGCAGATGTGATGAGGAAGCCTCCAGCGAGATGCCTCTGCGTTTGGATTTAATTCAAATTAAAAAAAAGCGCAACTTGAACGGCGAGAAGTGCCTCATTACACGTCAATGGCACTCGCCGTCTGTTTGAAAAAAAAAAATCCCGTTCCATAGACAACGGAAGCTACGTTTGAATGTTTTTTCAAATTGACTTAATGATTGAAACGTTTAAGTAGGTTTAATTTTTTTCTCACCTTCCAGTTTTATTCTATTAGTCTCTTTTTTAAAATAGTGTTTTTAGTTTATTTCAACGTTCAGAATCGCTTGTCGTGTTATATATCGAGATTTCCATCTGCTATGATGTCAGGATCTCTTTTCATACCGCTCGCCGGTTACGGGTACTTTTGACCTGGCATTTCTTGAGAACTTCAGCAATTTGGTCAAGGTATATTCTCCATTTTGACGACCAATTGGCTCAGTGGCGGGGCCCTCCGCCCGCGGAATCAATGGTCGCGTGTTCGATATCCCGCATCGGAATAAATATATGTATGGGTTACAAATATTTATTCCGAGTCTGGTAATCCCGCCAATCCGCATTGGACAAGCGTGGTGGGTTAATGTCAGTTCCTCCAGAAATCGAGAGGCCCGTGCTCAGCAGTGGGACATATATGGGCTGTTAAAAAAAATATTCTCCTTGGTCTTCCCCTACTGACTCTTTCATCCACATCTGAATGTAAGCTGTTGTTCTCGCATGAAATATAATAAATAAATTAGCGCGCTTTGTGGTCTATGGTCTAATATAGCATCGAAATGTTGCCTCTCGATGTTTGGAATCGCTTATCGTATTAGAACTCGTTATTTTTCCACGTGGACTGTCTGCCGGTGTCGGCTCGTGTGCCCCCCTAACGATTGTTACGAAGCAAGTTCGGAGAGCGATTACGTGACTAAGCGCGAACGGGGCGACACTTCTTCCGCGCCGCAAATTAAACAAGTTTCCAATTGGTACCGACCGCCTCGCTTCGTAAAACTTGTTATTAGTTAAACGCTGCGATTCGTTAATGTTTTGTTTTGGGTGCTTACTGTCAGGTAACTTTCTAAGGGGGAATTAGGATCGTCTTTCGCTGCATCGAGAATGACTAACATAATTGTAACTTTATTATCTGTACGTTTATCTTTTTTTATTTTGCAAAGAATTGAGAGATTTCACTTATTTGGACGAAAATAAGAAAAAACTTGTTATTTGGTAAGCGTACAAAACATTGATGTTCAAATATAACAAATAATATTATATATGTAAATTATTCAGTAAGTTGTAGACCCGGTGAATTTCGTTTCTCCTTACAGTCAATTAATGAGTAGATTTAGGATTTTATAATTAATATAAAATTATTAAGTTCCTATTTTTAGTAGGATAATAAATATAAATGAAAAAATCAAGTAATTTAATGACGTTGCTAAGTAACACGACTGTGTTCTGTGTTTGTTATATATGTATATAACAATTATATATATATATATATATATATATATATATATATATATATATATATATATATATATATATATATATATATATATATATATATATATATATTACCACAATTAATATTGTTTAATTGTGGTGGTGTAGTATAACAGCAACAGTTGGGTTAAGGCGTTTAAGTAATATGAAATAAATGCGTGTATCGTGACATTTTAAGTTTAATGAAAAAGTCCATAAAAGGTTTTAAGTAGAATAGCCATCATTCTATCAAGGCGATATTCATAGATATTTTAAGAGATTCGATGTTATCGTATTTTAACTTGATCCTGGCGTAATAATTGTAACTAATTGCCATCAAAAAAAAAAAGAAAAGTAAAGAGTATGAAAATGGAATGAAAACAACATCATTGTTATGAACATGGCGCGAAAAGTCCGTTAAGGCTGATTACATTGTACATTTTTAGTTGAGTTGTCTAATAGCGTGATATAACACTGAATGTAACCTAAATATAACAAGCAACATAAACCAAGTTTTCTTACCTTCGTTAAAATGTTCACAACTTGGTTATTCGTCGAGTAGCATTGTGCGGCGCGAAGTTGCACCGAAAAATGTACGTGACGGGCGCGTCAAAGGCTCAAGTTTGAGGGACGAATTAGGTGAGTTAAGAAATTCGAGGCGAAGCGTAGGGGGGACGTACTAGTGGAACATTTTGCATCGTAAACGAACGCACCTTACGTGAAGGGCCCTCTAACGTCTCCCAACTTTTATAACTTCATAAGGATTGTTCCAAAGGTAAATTAAAATTAAAATTCTTAATCGCTTTAACATAAGAAATTGCGTTTCGTTTTTCAAAGTGTACAATCGAGTTTCAACTTCCATTTTATAATGAGATTCTTCTTATATGGACAGTCAAAAGTTTTACTTAGCTAAGATCCGCGACAAGCAAAACAATAACAGAAAATTAATAATGTGTGTTTTTCCGTTGGGTTTAGTGGATTATTTGGAACTTTAAACCAAAAACTTACCGAAAATCGGCCATCAACTCTCCACCCACCAACCACTATACACAACGCCAAACACACACTATCACTTTTCCATCTTGTACACGACACGTGTTTCGCCCCAACACGAGGCATCTTCAGGTATAGTAGACTCTACGGAAGACAACCGAAAAGTGACCCGCCATTACAACGGGCGCCGTTACAACGGGCTAATTTTCTGTTATTGTTTTGCTTGTCGCGGATCTTAGCTAAGTAAAACTTTTGACTGTCCATATAGTGATGGATTTCCGCAAAGTAACGTCAGGCGTTACTTTGCGGAAATTAATAGAGATTCTTCTTAATGAAGAATAATTTGCCTAAGAAACTACGAATACCCTATTCCCCTTAATGTCAGTTACAAGGCAGTATTGATGAAACAATATTGTCGCACTCGGGTCATGTTTCTTTAACAACTCACATATGTACCACCGTTGAGTACGGGCCTCCATTTATGGAGGAACGGATCCTCTAAAATTGTGGGACCTGTACATAGTATATTCACTTGTCAAAGATTTTTCAAATAACAACGATGTAAAGTAACCCAAAAGTGATAATTATTTATATGAGATCATTCAATCACATCAGTCATCAAAAGCCATCAAAATTGCATCAGTTAGGTTGGATGTACATTACACCGACTGTTATAAAGATCGTCGCACACTCGCGAGATTTACGGCTCGAGTCTAAAAAGTTGGGCCATTATTAACTTGGGTCGTATATAGTTACAATTTGCCGCCCACTTTGACGGGCTGTCGCGTAACGAGTGTCCAAGTAACTTGTGAAGCAGCGTGTGTGGTACAGTCGTGCAAGAAAGTGTTTCACAATAAATTTTGTACAAAACTTTATGAATTTCATAAGTGTTTAGTTTAATTTTTAGGGTTTATATATTACAGTCGTAGCAGAAAGTGTTTCACAAAATATTTGTAAAAATTTAAGCAATCTTTTACGTTCATATCCCATTTATTTGTTTCTTATATGGGTACCTGTTATAATTTTATCATCACTGTTGTTTATCGATACACTTATAATATTGTCTCATTATCCATGAGATCGTAGTATTTATGCACACTAAACAATACTCGAAACATTTACAGTATTTGATCGAGAGAAGATATATTTAAATGGCAGTAAAACAGAAGTCAAATTCGAATCGTCAAAATATTCCCCTCTCTCGTATAATATTCCATAAGGACTCAGTTATACAAAAATACATCCAAGGTTTCAAAAATTAATTTGTATATATAAAAGAAACAGCACACGAGCTCAACTTAGCTCCTCAATTTAGAAAATTAGAGTGATTGCCATTGAAGTGGCAATGAAATGATTAAATTTGTCGAAGAACGGATAACTAGAGTAGTGTTCGAGTGAAAATCGGGGAATCGCTGTATGTGAAATCAGACGAAGCGAGCAGCTAAAGTAAATTGGATGCGTAATCCCAACCAGGGATGAGTGGTACTCTTTGTGGTTTATCTAGTAGTAGACTACCGCAGGCAGACTGATAAAATATTTTTTTTATTTTCACCAAACATTTGAGTATATAATTCTTAAGCTCAGAAATATTATACATTAAGTAAATTAATTACAACTAATGAATATGATCACGACTGTACCATCGAGTGTAATGCTTTTTGAAGGGACACTTTATATCTGTTGTTTCGCGGTATCATTACGACGTGACCAATGACGGACGAGCAGTAAAGAAATTTTGTAACAAGCAAATAGCCAAACTTACCGTCGTAATGACTTTAAGTGTACTCGAAGTATTTGTGTTGACGTCGTTAACTATACAACAAAGACATTTTGATGGGTAAAACAATTATTTCTTGGCAGTATGAAAAATCGCTTTTGTTAAAATGGCAGTTTCATTGTTAAACAAGTCTATTGTTTAAAAAAAAATATATTATAAGGAAGAAAGGATATACCAACAAATGCTGGTGGTTCACCTGTCCACTTTCTGTGCTTTCTGTTATACAACAGCCGAAGATAGAAAGTGTTAGCCCATAGACTTTAGCAACACCATAGGCATTGCAGAAGTTTTCGAAATGTTAAGGATTATTTTTTGAAAGTTCCAATGTCGTATAGGTTCGGTTCGGTGTCGTATAGGTGAATGTAGTTGGTTCCACAGTTGGTGGTGCGTGGAAAGAAGTATTGCGATGAACGCATTACTGGATAGCTATTTATCCAAAGGGAAGAGATGAAGTTATCCTTTGTGGTGAGTTATGTGGTAGAAGGATCGACTAATGGAAGTAAAATTGAGGAAAAATGCTAGCTGTATATAAACAAAATGATATTTAATAGTGGGAGAACCATGGTAGCAAGAATGAATCAGTTAGATCAGGAATATATCAAATCCTCACAGAATATCAGCGTCAAGTACTTTATTTACGTTGGCGGGGGCAACAACCATAAATCTTGGCCGCCAACAATAAGAGTCAACACTTGGATTAATCTTGAGTCACAATCTGTCTGTCCGCGAATTGGAGCTCCTTTAGGTCTCCCTTCAAGCATCTCTCCATGGGTCACTTGAGTTAGGTGTTTCCTATGCATATAACATGGTCCAGCCAGTAGACTCTTGTGTAATCTCGCGTATGATGTTGAATTCGACCACCTAGCCTTCGATTTTCTGAATTTTAGTATATTACCCTTTTTAGGATTTGGAAGCGCGATTCCTTTCCCCGTGCTTTATTTTCTTTTCTACCTCTCAACACTTCCTTCTTCACCTGTTATTCACATCCTTATCTTAAGATGGGCAGTGTCCTTAGTACCTACTGCAGATATTCATAAGCGGCTGTGGTTGTATCATTTTTCTATCGCTTCCAAAAAAAGAAGAATCTAAATTAAATTGGCAAGCAACGACAATTTTTTTCATCACTGGCATACAATCGCATTCGCTTCGCTTGCACTGGATATAGGTATTTAAACGTGTACAGATATAAACCCGACGCTCACGGAGTGTTGCACATTATTAGTTCCGTGGAAGTGTGAAAAGCGACCGCAAAGTTCAACGTACTCTCAGGAGGGCCACAGAGAATACGCGGGCTTATTAAAGTGCAGAACAATAAATTTGAATAAAGGATAGTTATGGAGTTTTCGTGTCCGCCAGTGTATTAATGTAACTAATAGGTACATTGTTTGTTTGCTTTGCGTCGGTCGCGGGTGGCTCGTGGCTTTCGCGTTTCACTTTGTTTTAATTCCTATTTTAGTTTTGAATTTATTTCGCTTTGTGCCAATACTTTTTATGGCGAAATTTATTCCAGCCAGTCGTAAAAATTATTTGAATGTTGCGTTCGATTTTACACATTTATGTACTAATCATATACTTTTACTCCTTTTTAATAATACCTAATTTGTTGATAAATGACGGCGACGTGGTTCGCTACCCCTCACGTCCTGATTTCCACGAGAAACGACTAATGGAGAGCCGTTTCACTGCGATGAATATGAGAGGAAGAATGGATGAAAGGATGGATGAGTGTGGAGGAGGCTGGGAGGGTACGCCGGGATCGTAGCGGATAGAGCACTGTGGTCTCTGCCAACCGCTGCGGGGGATAGGCGTGAATATATAAATAAAAAAAAAAAAAAGGTTTAATTTATTGCCATTAGTGAAGAAAAAATGGACAACACAGTTGAGTTGATTCCTTTTTTTTCCGCAAATACCAATTATAAAACGAATATGGCGTCGAAATTTTCGATAAAATCCACGATTCATACTGAACGCCGACAACAAGAAGAAAGGGCAGGCAATTACGTGGCCGGGCAATCGATAGCAGCCTCCCAGCTACGTCTGTGTCCTGCTCACAGATAAAAGAAATGCGCTTTGCGTTAAAGCCTACACAGCGCCGTCAGTTGCAGATGTTCGGGAAAATACTTCCAACGTAATAGATTTACTGGCAATAAATTGTTGTGTATCTTTATAATGGTGTAAACTAGAAATCATAATTTTATTATTCTTATATATACATAAAGAAACATACAAACGACTGCCCATGAGAATAAGGCTTTGTAAAATAAGGATTTATATAATTATTAGGGAATGGGTTTTGAAAACTGTGATTGAAAGATCTAGCTAGCACCTTAGCTTTAACAGCTTTATCGAATACTGGGCTCACAATCTCGGAGCCCGTGGGCAAATAAATTATACTTGAAAATCTGTGCTAATTCTCCTGATGCTGATCAAACGTAAAGTATACCTGACATACAGAGCATCTCGCCACCGCGATGCAGGTTTCATCGTCTACAAAAAACAGCGATATCCAGTGGCGTAATATCAAGACGCTCGGAACACAACGACTTGATGTCGTTGTCACGAATAAAGAATTGTATATACCGTCATTATCCTTTTAATTTCTTTTTTTAAGAAAGATGTAAGCACGGAAGCGAGCGAGTCACTTTATGATCAGCTTTTACCACTGGGTATATACATCTGCAACTCCAAGACATAAAGCCCATCGGGACAAAGACGGGGTGAGCCGTTGTCACGCGAGGTTCTATTCATGCAGTGGGGACAGGCCCTGATGTTACTGCATCCTTTAAAACGGCAGCGTTCAATCGCTCCTAATCAGTCAGATGCATTATTTACCTAAGAGTGAAGTTGTAAAGGTGAAGAAGAAAGAAACGTGGCGAAAGAAGGAAGTAAAGAAATTAATTGGGCCTCCGCATTCCTACATTCACCGTACCAAACGCGGTTATATAAAAACTTAACGCTGAAATTCTGTAAAGTAGTGCCGTTTAAGTCTCCTTATTTTACTCTCAATAAACTTTCTTAAATATTCAATATTCAATATCAGCCTGCGGCAGTCCACTGCTGGACATAGGCCTCACCCAAGGCGCGCCACCTAGCCCGATCTTCGGCTACACGCATCCAGTCTCTGCCAGCCACCTTGCGCAGATCGTCGCTCCATCTAGCAGGAGGGCGTCCCACACTACGTTTGCCGAGTCGCGGTCTCCACTCCACCACTTGTCTACTCCAACGATTGTCGGTTCTCCGACAAACGTGTCCAGCCCATTACCACTTCAGTCTGCTAACTTGAAGAGCAATGTCGGTGACTCTGGTTCTCCGGCGAATTTCTTCATTTCGAATTCTGTCTACCAGAGAAACCCCGAGCATAGCTTTCTCCATAGCCCTCTAAGCGACTTTGAGCTTGGCGAGGAGACGGACTGTCAGTGTCCACGTCTCGGCACCGTAAGAGAGTACGGGCAGGACGCACTGGTCGAAGACTTTTGTCTTCAGACTTTGTGGTATGGGCGACGAGAAGACTTGACGGAATTTCCTGAACGCTGCCCAGCCCTTCTTAAAAATTATTATACATTTATGAGTAATATAATAATTTAAGAAAGACCAGGTTAAGAATATCCTTACCCGGCGAGTTTGCATGAGGAGAGTAAATGGAGGAAGCAAGGAAAGTATGCCGAGATCGTAGCAGATGGAGATCTGTTGTCTTTGCCTACCCCTACGGGAGGCAGGCGTGTTGATATGTATGTATGTATGATTAATAGAATCAGGCGTAATTTTACGGAATTCCATTAAATCAACTTGCTTCAGTAGAAAACACATATATTTCTGCTATTGTAGGAGAGGTTAAAATTCTAACTGTACACATTCTAAGTTTATGGCAACCCGGTGACCCCACGTCTTTATTTAAAAATCTTCGTCGTGCAAAAGTATTGTCTAATGAATTGAAGAAGAGTCAGAGAGCAGATCGACCACAATTCTAGCCTCATGACCCATAAAACATTAAACAGTATTTATATAGCATCGGCGAAGGGCGTGGAGGAACGCAAAGAGGGTTAATTCCGTGACTGGCAGCCGTTTGCTCAATTAACTCAATAAATAGCCCGAGTCAACAGCGTTCAAGCAATGGGCATTACAATAATCGTATATCGTGTGATATACAATATTTTTTAACGCGAAACCGCCTTACTTTCTCGGATAACGCTAAGTTCCCGTTATCACGCTCCTCGTGTACATGAATGGAAGAAGTTTTGTGCTTTTGTATAACTTGCAATGCAATAATTCTATTGTTATCGTAATTTATATATGTCATCTGTTTCTTATTTTCCGTCAAGCATACAAAGCGATATATTAGAATTTTAAAGCGTTGCAAAACGGTCTTAAGAGTCGACATACGTTACGCCCATAATGTTAAACGTGGTACAAAATTGTCCATTATTTAATAACATTGTAATGTACATAGATATATGCAGCTGGTAAAGGCGCGTTACTCAGCCCTATCTTTGACTGTAAGCATTCAGCCTTCGCAGTTATGTCGTTTAAAAATTCAACTTTACAGTATAAACTTCAACAAGTATAAACTCCAGTTACCAAACTAGATAGATCGATTGATAGATTCATTTATTTTCCTATGCAGTGAAAAGCGATTATATCAACATCAAAAATACTGTATAGGATTGGCATGTAACCCACACGAGACTTTCAGAGAAGATGAACAGTCAAATTCCTGGAACGCCTATGCATTCTGCGTGTCTATACACTTTGTTTATTTTCATATATACATATACCATTTCACAAACACACTAACCATACTGCAATTTAGCTCATTACAGCGCCATCTATAGATAAATTCATTCAACTCTAAAGACACACTTATAAAATTCGTACAAATATATATTCAATTATTACAAAAGCAACAAATATTCAATTATTACATATAGATGAAAATGGGCGATGGCTCAGTCAAAACCTCCACTCACTGAGCAGAGAAACTGATTTTCTGCCACCGCCCGACCTCACGGAGATGCACGCAACTTGAGAAACTCGAGCCCCATATACTATATACTTGTGATCGACCCCACATATAAACTTAGAATCTATAATCAAGCCTAATATACATAAGTATAACAGAATAATAACAATACGTGACAATATAATATAACATTCTGGTGACAAATAATTTTACGCTAATGTGTGTATAAAATTGAAGGTAATTTCCTTGTTTATAGATATATAAATGTAAAGTATTGAACAAAACCCTGTACAGCGTATGTTACTCTGTTTGGCAGAAGGATGATAGACTATGATAGGTGGTTGATCATATAATAACGTTTGACTTTCACGCAATAACAAACATCAATTTATAAAAAATTGAAGGTAATATATTGTTGCGTAACACATATGAATTTTTTTTCATAAAACAAATAAAACTTCATTTTAAAATCTCAAATTCCTGGTAAACCAAGCCATTACAACTTTAGAAAATAAATTGACAAGACGTCTGTTAACGCGTGACAAGAACAGTTAATAGAAAATTGCTGCGCGCGGAAAAGAGATGTCTAGAAAGGACTACACGTTACTGGAACATTTTCGAGTTTTAGAATGCTAGAATTTTCGATTGTTTTACCTATATAAAGGGGCGACGATGTGTCGAAAGGAGAGTTTAAAATTTAATACGGAAGAAAATAGCGGGAGAGATGAAGTGGAAGTAAAGTGAAGAGAAGTGATACTAGTGGCCGATTTCATTTTTATGATCCCTGAACCCCAGCTCGTAACAATATTACGTATTATATTTTATATAAATAAAAATATCTATTAGTGAAAACTTACATTTATAATTATGTATTATTCTCAATATTTATGTTTCTTTACAGAATAAAATAAAAAAAAAACATCATTAAAATAACTGTTGATTACTGAAATTGTGATGTTTCTCAACGCAGCGTGAATATAATATTATTAATATAAAATGTATACCTCATTAATTTTCGATTTTTTCAACACTTTACACGATATTTATCTACGCTTGTGAGCTTTGATGCATATTTAAAAATATCAAATGCGTGATATCCACCCGTATTTTAGCCGTACACTCATAATTTATTTAGTATCGTTACCAAAAACACCGGCAGTATATTCAAAGAATATTTTTCAACAAGCCCGCCATGCTTTTTAATTAAAATTTACTTATTTGTGAACCCTTTTTTGAGGATTTACTTTGACTCATGTCTAATGTTGCCATTATAGATACAATCATTACTACAATTTTTAATTAATTGTAGTTACATAAGTCTAAATATTTTTCTTTCCTTTGATGGCAATTAATTATAACTATTATGTCAGTTTCAAGTAAAATATGATTACATTAAATCTCTTAAAATATAACTAGATAACTTAGACAACATATAATAAGACTTTACGTCTTGATAAAATGGTGACTATTCTACCAAATACTTCTATGGACTATTTCAGTCAATTTAAAAAGTCAAGATACACAGATACGCATTTATTTCATATCTCTTCAGTTATGCACCTTAATCGAAGTATATTATATATACACCACCATAATTAAACAATATAACTAATTATAATATAAGATTATGAAATAAAAATACGTCACTGATGTAAGTTGGCGGGAAAAGTCCCAAGTCTAAATATATCAGTATTAATTACTTTTGCTTTTTTATTTTGTGCCAGTGTCCAATTATTATATTATAATCCGGATTAAAAAACTTTTTTTCGTTTTTGCTTGTATGGTACACATGTTTTTAATTAACATGTTGAGTTGCGAATTTTATCTAATTGAAAAATGTTATAGATTTTAAGACTTAAGTGGATTATGGGGTGATAGGGGATTAAGGAAATTTTGTTGTCTCAACTACCAACTTCCCCTGTTAACGGTAGTTTATTTAAAAGATAAATTAATAAATAATTAATCTATTTTGACTGGATGACCCAGTGAACTACAATTTATTTTCCCTTTCGTTTCACCTACAATTTATTTTATTCAAATTAACGAAAATAATATCTCCTCGTAGGCTTACCTTCTAGTAATATATAATATATAAATTATTTTCTTTTTGTTTTGTTTATTTGTATAATGTAATATTATTTAGGTTTTAATTTTAGTTATTGTAAAAAAAGTGTCTTAAATAAAGTTTTCTTTTCCTTCTATTTATTTTGAGTCTCATTACTCGGCCAATCTATATAAGTCAAGCGTGGAGAGTAAATGTCCGTTCCTCCAGAAATGGGGAGGCCAGTGCCCAACAGTGGGACGTCTAAGATTTTTTGACGCGATAGTCGTATGTAGGGTCTACATTGAAAAAGTTATAAAAAATAAAACACATTTTATTCATTCAAAACCATCTTGTTAAAAAAAACATCTTATTTATTTTCTAGAAGTTTTTATTTAAAGAAAGTAAATTACGCTAAAATTAAATTTGTCCAATATACGAGTTTTACTAATAGAACCCTTATACATGTTTATAGAAACCCTAGCTTCGTTTAAAGCAATTAAATACCCATATTCAATCGCGCGAAGCGTCCTTTATTAGAATCGAAATTTGCTTTCATATTCGTGAGCGTTGAATCAATTCGGAATCCATTCCAATCTCGAATCTACGTTTGATAAGCTTATTACTACCACAAATGTCCACGAAATTAATTAGTCTTGGGGTCTCGCCGGCCCGGAACGCTCAATTGATGGTTCATATCTTTACCCCATGTCATAAGCGACGGCGATATGTATTAAAACGTTTATGCTTTGTGTTCGGTCCAACAATAAGTCATAGTCACGGAGAAGACCTGCCAATATAATCACATCAGGTGAGACGAGTTTTCTGTATTTTTCCCATTATTGTTTGAGCAGGAATAGGTATTGGGTCTCGGAAATTACCCTCATTATGTCCACCTCGCCTCAGGGGACTGCTACTCTCCCGAACGGTGATTATGCTATGTAGTTTATATAGACGGCAGTTGAGATGTCGCTTTAGATTATGATTATTCTTTCTCTTCTGCCCGTCCCTGGACTCCCCGGCACAGGTTGCGAGTTATTATGTTTTAAAGGATGTTATTTCTTTAAATGGTTTATACGAATGGGTTTTAAAATTTTACCAAAAGAAGCTATACGTACAACAAGAGATTAATGAATGCTGGAGACTTAATCTTTCTCCCTATACCTAACCTTCTCAATTTTCTTCCGTTAAATGTCTTGTACAATTGATGATTTTTAAGATTTTGCAAAAAAAAAAAGAAATACCGCATTGAATTTACAGTTTAAATCGCTACAGTTTATAATATGGACCAATCGGTAAAATATAGGGCTGTTACAGAGACAGGTAGGTGAATTTGTGACTTGTTGTTATTTAGCCACCATATCAGCTTGTTGTAGATAAAATGCTACTTTTCTACCTTTAGGTGAATCGTCACGAAAGCGACCGGCGCGACTGATGGCATGGTTTTCATTTATTACCCTCACTTACCGTACAAAACTGCCATAACAAATAATGCAGTTTTGAGAAAAGTGGTATTTAATTTTTTGTGTTTCCATTTACTCCAATTTTTATTTTGGTTTGAATTATATATTATAATAAAAATAGTTATTTATTTTTATTAAATAATTTATTTTTCGTGATTGGGGAAGGGTTTAGTTTAAAATCAGTGCTGTGATTTTATAACAGAATTGTGCTAAGCTTCCTTTTTCGCGACGATCGGCGCACGGGGGCTGGTAGAGACTGAATCAATATCAGCCCGCGGCAGTCCACTGCTGGACATAGGCCTCACTCAAGGCGCGCTACCTAGCCCGATCTTCGGCTACACGCATCCAGCCTCTGCCAGCCACATTGCGCAGATCATCGCTCCATCTAACAGGGGAGGCGTCCCACACTACGTATGCCGAGTCGCAGTAAATTTACTTAATTTTAGAGACTGGATACATGTAGCCAAAGTTCGGGTTAGGTGAGGCGCCTTGGGTGAGGCCTATGTCTAGCAGTAGATTGCCGTGGAGCTGATAATGAATTGCTTTCTATCAGGTGACACACTTAAACTTTGCCATCCTATCCCATAAAAAAATATTCAGGAAACTATTCATATATTGAGAGGAAAGTAAAATGGACAGTGAACCAAATGAAATGTCTATTTGTGACAATTGACTCTAGAATAAAGCTGGTGGATACAGTTGTAACGAACGTCGACCGTCTGTTCGAATCTCTTCCATTATTCAGGAGATACAGCGAACGAGCAACGACGGTAGTTGGCGTGAATAGTTGCTGTGTTTACAATTTTTCTATTTCATAACAATAATACGCAGACAGACATAACAGAGAAATTTGCAGCGTAGTGATACATGACAAACACACATTTGTTTTATTACAAATCCATTTGATAGATTCAATCAACAATTTCTATCGTATCTTTATTAAGAAAAGCTTTTTAAAAAGATATACAATAAAATCTTCTTTTTTTTTGCCATCGCAGGTAAATCTGTACAGACTAAGCAATTTTAATTATTGATAAAATGTACCGAAATCTTTGGAAAAACCGGAAAAAAATTGAAAAAAAATTTAATTGTCAAAAATCTACCGAAATCTGGGAAAACCGAAAAAAATTGGACATTTTCTTTATATATATATTATATATATATATATATATATATATATATATATATATATATATATATATATATATATATATATATATATATATATATATATATATATATATATATATATATATATATATATATATATATATATATATATATATATATATATATATATATATATATATATATATATATTCACGCCTATCCCCCGCAGGGATTGGCAGAGACCACAGAGCTCCATCTGCTACCATTCATCGCAGCGAAACGGCTCTCCATTAGTCGCTTTTCGCCCTCGTGAGAATCAGGACGTGACGGGTGGCGAACCACGTCACCGTCACTTTTTTTTGACAGTTGTTCAAATTATTGTCAGAAAAAATTGTGAGAATGCTTTTTGTCAGAAAAAATTGTAAAAATTTTTCTTTTTTGTTACAATAAGGCGAATAGACATAAAAAATGTAAATGAACGCTAAACGGCAAAGCTACATGATAATAACGATGATTGCTAAAAAACTAAAAGGCGGACAGTCGACGCAGACGAAAAACAAAATAGCGTAAAAGGCAGTGACAAAGTGCGCGAAGGGTCGAGGGCCATTGTTCACGTTTGGTGCGTAGACGAGTGCAGCGAACGCTGTAATCGCTTACATTAGTTAGCCACGAGTCTGCGGACAACAACCGCGCCAACTGTTATGGTAGTTATTAGCGAATCTCCGCTCGTTTATAGCGTCCGCGAGATCGAAACGATTCTATGCATGTGTCATGTTCAAACTTACTGATTGTCAGTTGCCAGTTATAAATCCTATCGTACTTCCTACTTTCTATCCTATCCTACTATAATATAAATGCGAAAGTTTGTGAGTATGGATGTATGTTTGTTACTCTTTTCAGAACCGATACGACATTAGGTATATTAAATTCGTCGTAGTGAATCCCACGAGCCGCAAGGAAGGATGGAGGTCAGCCCCAGCAGAGCTTTGCATGCTGAGGTAAGGCACCATAGTACCCGGAGGAGCCCGATCACGGGACGGTCGGCACGCACTTAGTCGCAAGCTAAGCTCGCGCTTAGCCACGCATCCATTTGTACGGTAGACTGTGGATTGGCGGAGAGGAAGGGAAAGGATAGAGAAGAAAGGAAAGGCCAGGAAAGGAAATGCGGATTGGGGGGGTTACCAGACTCGAAATAAATATTTATAAATCCATACATATATTTATTCCGATGCGGATATCGAACCCGAGACCATTGACTCCGCAAGCGAAGGGCCCCGCCACTGAGCCAATCGGTCGTCGTATTTATTTGATACTGTTTATTACACTACAATAAAACCAAATATACGTATCGTTTTCTTTGATTGCATCAAATAGTAAAGATTTTGAGAAAGAAATTAGTATTTGCACAAGAAAATTGTTACTTATCCTCATTTAGAGTTATAGGAATTTACTAAGACAACATAAACTCACGTATGTATAAATAATGAAACGTGTTTGGGCATACGGCATTCCTAATAATTGAATGTGTATAATGCGCTCGTTTTCTCGGGGCATACCTTCTGAGGGATGAAGAGGAATTCTTAGTCGCGTGAGATGCGAATTTTTTACAAGACGTGACCTATATTGTCGGCTGTTCGTTATAGACCCTTGTGGTACACTGTGGGAATTTTTATGACCTTTTTGCTATCAGTTAGATGGATTATAAATATTTTATTATTGCACTAACCAACAAACATCAGTGTCAAGTAGCATTTTATTGTCTTACTGCGTTTTATTGTGAGTGTAGGAATTCGAAGGCAGAACTTCCTTTATTTTCGTCTTCCTCTTCCATGACTTCCTTCTTCTCCCATTATTCGTATTCCTAGTCTTACCCTTAATGTAGGCAACGCATTTGAATGCTTATGGTGTTGCAGATGTCTATGGGTGCCGTTGATAACTTTTTATCAGGCGACATACTTGCTCGTATGCCTTTGTATTCATGCACTCACCATACCCTAACACTTAACAGAGAATAATTCTAACACTTAACGCCGATATTATTTGAGAATGCGGTATTTCTGATTAGGTCAGTCAATTTGTACATGACTTTAATACTAATGTATAAAGAACGATAAGAAAGTAAATAAAATACTTTTCTCGCCAAATTACATCAGTCTTTTTATTTCATCTTTTGTTATTATCCATTATATTGTTTGCGTTGGCGTATTATACAATATATGTAGTTCAATTAAGGCATATATGTGGATTGATATTAAATAAATGCGTGTATCGTGATTTGCGTGTATGGTAACTTTTAAAGTTCATAGAAGGTTTTGGTAGAATAGCCACCATTTTATCAAGACGTAACGTGACAAGCTAACTTGAGTTACATATCAAGAGATTTTATATTAATGTATTTTACATGACACTGGCATATCAGTTATAACTTGTTGCCATCAACGAAAAGGAAAAAAGTAAATAAAATCAGATTGAAGAAACCAACCCGGCCAAAAATATAAAGGAGCCAAAATGGATTACGTAGAAGTAACAAAAAAAAACATCTCCCAACACAACGAAAACATTTTCGAAATTGATATGTTTCCGCGCATCACGTGCACATCAAAGGAAAAAAAGTAGGTTTCTGGTCCACTCTAATATTGGTCCCTCTACTGTATAAATCATCTATCCTTGAAGGAGAAAGTACTGTGGTCCAAGCTACAAGCGCAACCTTATTAATAAATATATTACAACGGGTTTTTGATTTAAAAGAAACCTTTGATAGAAGATGCTTTAGATAAAAGTAAAAACGTAGTGTGAGCCCCCCTGCTAGATGGAGCGACGATCAGCCTCAAAACACAAGCCTCCATATTTCTTAAAGGCCGGGCTTCTGCAATGCCTGCGGCACTGCGGATATCTTTGGGCGGCGTTGATTGCTTTCCATGACGCGACACGCCTGCCCGTTAGCCTTACTATCTTATATATACTGCCTTAATATAATATATAATAAGAGTTTTTTAAGTTTTCACCAAATGGGATGTATGTTTAAGCACCTATACTATATGCGCAAAAAATGGAGTATCAAAGGCTGTATCGTGATGACCAGCTCTGTTTGATAAATGTTTATCAGACCGCGCGTCGTATTGTGACATTATAAATAAATTTATAGCATAATATTTACATATATAATGTTATTGTCCAATACGCATTGGACAATAATACTATTGCTAAAAAATATTTTCTTCCAAAACCCAAATTCAAGCTGCTTTGGATTGGAACTAATTATTTTTAATCATTAAAACGAACAAAGAATATCATTGTGTTGGAGAATCAGAATGTTTGTCATTTTATTATTTGCATTTTCATGCTTATTTGGAGAAAATTTACGAAATTAGTTTTATGTTTGTCTTTTTTTCAGTTTATTTTTCTTTGCACGTGTCCTTTCTTTGTCTTATTTTTCTTTCGTCGCCGATATGTCGTAATTTTTTTTGTGTTTTGGCAGGATTTATCAAAATTTTGTATTTAGTATTGAATTAATTTTACACAGATTAATAAATATACTTATTTTTTAGAGTTAAATTAATTTCGCTTCGCTCGATACTTGGACAGCGCCGAAATAAAAAGGGTCCAATAATCAATAAGTTTAATCCCACGGGTGAAAACCATTGATTTCATTGCCCGATACAGATTGTCAGGGAAATTGGGGACACTCTGAAAAGAAAATAAATATTTTTATAAACAATAAAGGTATCAAAACTACATATACATATGTATGTATAACTGTGGTAGGGGCTACGAAAAAAATAACTATATATATATATATATATATATATATATATATATATATATATATATATATATATATATATATACATATTCACGCCTATCCCCCGCAGAGGTTGGCAGAGACCACAGAGCTCCATCCGCTGCGATTCATCGCAGCGAAACGGCTCGTCATTGGTCGCTTTTCGCCCTCGTGAGAATCAGGACGTGACGGGTGGCGAACCACGTCGCCGTCATTTTTCGACAAATTAGGTATATTAAATTCGTCTTTAGTGAATCCCATAAGCCGCATGGGAGGATGGAGGTCAGCCCCAGCAGAGTCCTGCATGCTGAGATAAGGCACCATAGTACCCGGAGGAGCCCGACCCTGAGACGATCGGCACGCTTACGACTGGCACGGCAGACCGTGGATTGGCGGAGAGGAAGGGAAAGGAACGAGAAGAAAGGAAGGGGCAGGAAAGGAAAATGTGGATTGGGGGGGGGGTTACCAGACTCGGAATAAACATTTAAAAATCCATATAAATATTTATTCCAATGCGGGAATCGAACCCGCGACCATTGACTCCGCGGGCGGAGGGCCCCGCCACTGAGCCAATCGGTCGTGTATAAAAAATAACTAGCGTAGCTGAAATGATTGTTAATATTGTATGTGTGTGAATATTGTATAATTGTTAATTTTAATGATTATGAATTTTATATGTTCTAGTGATGTCAAATTTCATCATCATCAAGGCATTACAACCACGGGTGGGCTTTAGCCTGGTCCAGCAATTTTTTCCAGTCGGATTTTCGTTTAGCTTTTTCCCTCCAGCCCCTAACTTTTGTCCTTAAATCGTCTTCGATTCCATCTAGCCATCTGAGCTTAGGCCTTCCGCGGCTTCTACGCCGTTGGGTAGGCATTTGGGTACTTTAGCCACGTCCATCTGTACCATGTGCCCAGCCCAACGAAGGCGTCCGATCTTAATGGTTTTGATGACGTTCGGCTCATTGTACAGCTCATATAGCTCGTGGTTGTAAAGAGTACGCCATTGCTCATTTTCCAACATAGGACCAAATATATAAAGATATATGTTCTAGTGACATCACATTTGACATTCAATAATCGTCTTGGTCAAATAATAGTTCGATAGTGGACCGTATTATGGGAGAAGTGTTGATAGCAAAATAATTTCATAGGTTAACTTATATCAATTTACTATATAATTCATTTCGTTCCATACAACGTAATAAACTACAAGACAATGTCGTATAGCTGTGTATCATTTTCTCCGGGCATGTCTGTTGAGACCCCTTGTGGATTCCAAACGTCATTAGAACCTAATAACAAAGTGTAGTTGTTTTGACACGGGATATGAGATTTATTGACTGATTTCTTGAGTTGATTGTATTTAATAAACAAAATAGTTGTAATTAAGAAGAAAGAAATATCTAGAATATTTTTTTAAAGAAGACAAAGAAACGTTGCTGTTTTTGATATTACTTACGTTCGATAAGGCTCTCGAACTAAGTTAATATCTTCTTATGATCCTATATCCCCGAGGTGGGGCAGAGGGCGTCCACAGTGCTTCTCCATTGCGATCGGTCTTGAGCGACGCGCTTCTCTTCAGGCCACGTCAACCCTAAGGATTTCATCTCGGCCGCTACGGAGCGTTTCCAGGTGTTTGGGTCGGCCTCGCTTCCTTTTCCTTTGAGGAGTCCAATCCAGCGCCTGTCTGGGAATGTGATCAGGGTTCCTTCGGAGAGTATGGCCTATCCAAGTCCATTGCGGCGCAAGATTTGAAGTCCAATCGGCGGTTCGTGACAACGATTCAGTTGCCTACTGGATTATTTTTTATTCGTTGGATATTTTCTCGGGCCAGAAGATTCTGAGAAATCTAGTCAATATAAAATAAAAAAAATATAGTTCACATTAATAGTTCAATAGAAGATACGAAACATTGACCTCCGATTGTAAGCACAGTTTTTGGCCTCCGGAACTCAACCGCTCACCGGACGAAGCGCGGTAGCTAAGCTACCACTCAGACACTGGTTTTCTTCGGGAGCGTGGTACTTCCTCGGGCGAGCCGGCCCATTCATGCTACGGGTAAGTAATAATACCATTCTTGACTAAGTATTCGTCTGCAGCGTGGCTCTACCACTACAATTTTTATTTATATCTACACTACACTATAAATACCTCCAATTCTTTATGTAATATAATAAAACCTTATATAAAATGTAATGGGTGCTAACTGTTACTTCAAAGTACAAAACCACAACTGAATGGGATTCGTTTGGATTAAGCGAAACTCCTATTTCGGAATTTTCCACCTAACGTGGTTTGATAACGCTTAAAAAAAAACAGTAGCATTCGTTTCCACACAATAACCCGGTGTATTTCGGTATCGCCGGCCCGCGGGCGGTGTTACGATGGTTTTTGCCTCGTATACGTTAACCGCTTTACTTTATCTGGGACATAGATTGTTTCTTGAATTGCAAATTTCGCCCGGTCAGCCAACGTAGGCACACGCTTGTTACTTTTTATATCGTCCGGCTGCATCTGACATAGAAATATGGACTTGAGGGTTTGTCGGTTTTAATTTGAAATATTGTTTTAGTAAATATGTTTTTTTTTATGGGATAGGAGGGCAAACGAGCAAGCGTGTCGCCTGATGGAAAGCAATCAACGCGGCCCATGGACAACCGAGACACCGCAGGAGTCGCGGAAGTGTTGCCGGCCTTTTAGGTATGTATAGGCTTGTTTTTTGAAGGTGCTAATGTCGTATAGGTTCGAAAAAACCGCCAAGGGTAGATGGTTCCACAAACTGGTGGTGCGTGGAAAGAAGTTACGAGAGAAACGCACCGTAGTAAATCGCCACTCATCCAGATGGTGGGGATGAAATTTTCTTTTATGGCGAGTTGTGCGGTTGTAGAATTCGGAGGCGGGAATTATTGTGTTCTAATGGTTTTTGATCAATAAAAGGAGGGTGGCTGATGACGAGATACTCCGACAAGTCAAGCAAAAACGTGAACTTTTGCAGACCGTCAAAGGTAGAAAAGTTGCATACCTGGGTCATATCATGAGATATGACAGGTACAAGTTGCTGCAACTGATCATCACGGGCATATAGAACTGTATCATATAAGAACTGTATCATATTAGAACTGTACCACAAATACATGAAAAAGAAAAACAACGCTTTAGACATTCTCTACGACAGTGTGGTACAATTCGCACACCGTATTAAATGTGACATTTAAGTTTGTATACTATTTTATTTGATTTGTCTGCTTTCACTTCATGTTAATGTTGTGTCCATCTATAATTAGAATTACATTTAAGTATATTTTTAGAACTATTTAGAATAATGTATAATGAATGTAACTCCTATTGATGGTCCATAAATAAATAAATAAATGATTACATTCAATTATTTTTGTTTTTATTGTTAATTATATCTCAACATAGAAATAGCACTGATTTATACACACATAACAACTCAAAAGTATTATATTAACACAGTAATTAAAATTTTAAACGTGTCCGATTGCATGTAAGAAGAGAGAAACGCATTATATGCATTACTGGCAGTTGTACTACAAGCATGTACAAAAATAATGGGTGAAATGTCGATAAAGCAGCACACGTGTATCTTGTTAGCGCTTCTTTCAGAGCGCTAACCCTACCGCCGGCGCTATAATTGCTCGAACGTATAAATAACTAAATGAACAAGTCGGGAATCGTGTGTATCGAATGTAAATATTATATACCCTAATGGTTTGTTATGCATGATATATATATTTTTATATAAGACCAGCTCATTCATATATGTCCTAATGTTTAGTATGGTGCTTTCCTATGTCTGGAGGAATACATTGAACCCATCCGCTTCTCTAAGGATTGACAAGGCATAGAGACTCGGCTTTTTGCTTCTTGCCTTTTCTTTTCTTTGATGGCAATTAGTTAAAACTATTATGCCAGTGTCAAGTAAAATGGAATAATATCAAATCGCTTGAAATGTCTAGTCACCGTGTCACGTTAGTCCTATATTATTATCAGTTATATTGTTTAATTATGGTGGCATATTATACAATACAGTTCGATTAAGGCGTATAAGTGAAGTGATATGAAATAAATGCGTGTATCGTAACTTTTTAGTTCACTGAAAAAGTCCACAAAAGGTTTTGGTAAAATAGCCACCATTTTAATCAAGGCGTTACGTGATAAGCTGACTTGTTACATTTCAAGAGATTGGATATTATTGTATTTTATTATTGACACTGGCATAATAGTTATAACTAATTGCCATCAAAGAGAAGAAAAGATATAAAAAGAAAATTAGACTTATTTTGATTGTTGGCCATCTTGGTTGCTAAAATGGAGGCACTACATATAATATACCGGAACTACATATTCTCAGCGCTACCTATAACCCACGTTTGCGCTCGTTTAAAGGATCGTAGTTATAATTCCCGTTGTGTGCCGTGTTAGACGGCTGTCTTATGACATTATCGGTTTGCTGGAAGAGCACGTTCGCTGGACTCCGCCGCCGCCACGGATCGTTCTGAATATAACATTGAGGCGGCGGGCTGTATCGATTTATTATAATCGATTTTCCGACTGGTTTCATTTTTGGTGCAACTTTTGTTTACACAAAAGCAGGCTGTGCTGCTCATAACACAAATGCAATAAGGTCGATAAATGTTAGTCGAATATATTAATATTTATATAGCATAAAAATATGTAATAATTTCATGTCACTTTGTAACATATTTTAGGTTATATTTCTTTTCTCTGTTATACGTGAAATTTGATACTTATTGAGCTTTTAATTATAGCATTAAGTTTCTGTAAAAAAAGACATGTATAAGAGTTTTATAAATATGTCGCAAAATGTTAATTAATATCAGTGTATCAATAGATGGCGCTGTATTATTGTGTTATAGACTGAATTACAATATGGTTAATTGCAATGTAAACCAGTATATTCAACTTTGGAAATTAATAAAATGAACAGACTTTTAGAGGTTATATGCGAATCTTGTACAGTGTGTCAAAAATTAACGTTTCGACTTATATATGGTAGTTTGTGTGCTTATAAATACGGTACTCTTGCGGTAGAGGCCAGCCCGATTAGTATTACTATGATTCTACCGCTATTAACATTTAGGTATATGATATATATTCAACTAAGAATATTGTCGAAAGAAACTAAGACTATATTTTTGTACTGAAGTATAAATAAAGTACGTCCAATTTGTGAATTCCATGAAAGCGCAAGCGCTCAAGTGGCACTTAAACTCACACCGTAAAGACATATTTACACTAACATAAATAAAGTTGAACAAAAAAATATTATCATATAATGTGCAATTTTACTATTAGGTGTACAAATAAGTTTCCGCGGTTTGTCAAAAGGTGGCCCCACCAGAAGGTTATGGAGAAATTGTCAGATGTAAAACGTAATATCCCAAGTTTAGTCATCTGGCAACACCATAACCTTAAAGTACTAGTGATTCCGTATCAGCATCACGTAATTTTTTTCGTGCAAAAATGTCAAGTTTTATTCCGAATAAGCATCATTTGCGGGAACTTTTGATTTACTTCTTTAATGTGAAAAAATCTGCAGCTGAGGCGCATCGATTGCTTCTAGAAGCATATGATGAAGCTGCTTTAAGTGAGAGAAGTTGTCAGGAATGGTTTCAAAAGTTTAAGAACGGTGAGTTTGACGTTAAAGACAAAGAACGCAGTGGAAGGCCGAAAGTGTACGAAGACATGGAATTAGAAGTACTATTGGAGGAAGATTCGTCCCAAACGCAAAAAGAACTTGCACTTACTCTACAAGTGACTCAACAAGCAATTTCACATCGTTTAAAATCGTTAGGAATGATTCAAAAACAAGGAAATTGGGTTCCATATGAACTAAAGCCGAGAGACGTTGAACGCCGATTATGCATGAGTGAAATGCTGCTTGCCAGGAATAAAAAAAAGAGTTTTTTGCATCGTATAGTCACTGGTGACGAAAAATGGATTCACTACGATAATCCAAAGAAGAGAAAGTCATGGGTTAAGCCCGGCGAACCATCAACATCGACAGCTAAGCCGAATATTCATGGAAAAAAACTCATGCTGTGTATTTGGTGGGATCAGCTTGGTGTCGTGTATTATGAATTGCTGAAACCAAGCGAAACCATTACTGGAGCTCTCTACCGAACACAATTGATGAGATTGAGTCGGGCACTTAAGGAAAAACGCGCCCATTACTACTCCAGACACGACAAAATTATTCTTTTACACGATAATGCTCGTCCACATGTTGCGGCGCCGGTAAAAACATACTTGGAAACACTCAACTGGGAAGTTTTACCCCACCCGCCGTATTCACCAGACTTAGCCCCTTCTGATTATCACCTGTTCCGGTCGATGGCACATGGTCTGTCTGAGCAGCGCTTCACATCATATGAAGACACCAAAAATTGGGTAGATTTGTGGATAGCGTCAAAAGATGAAGAGTTTTTTCGACGGGGTATCCGAATGTTGCCAGAAAGATGGGGAAAAGTAGTGGCAAATGATGGAAAATACTTTGAATAAAACGTAATGTACTTTTCCTTTACAATAAATTCCTAATTTTTTATAAAAAACTGCGGAAACTTATTTGTACACCTAATATAAAAATTTTTATTAATACATTTTTCTAGCCTAGCATCAGGCATAGGCTATAAAAATAGACGTTTCACGAATAAAACTCGGATACACGTTTGTATGATGGATAATCTTAAATTATCCATCAAATTGCATCGATAGTGCGAAGTGAGAAAAAATGTTTTTTGAAGCTATCAAGCATAGGCTTGGAAAATAGATGTTTCACGAATTAAACTTGGATACGCGTTTATATGATGGATAATTTTAAATTAGTTTTTTTGAAGCTACAAATTCTGGTAATAAGGAAACGATATGTACTACATGAGGCGGAGTTGATACCAGGAGGCAGACATATCAGACAAATTATGTTGAATGCGGGTTAATTGAAAAAAAAAATATATGGGTTAAATGGGAAAATACAATAGGTACAAAAAACAAATTAATTAATTATTTTTAAGATTGCCACTAAGTGTAAATAGGTCTTTAGTCGCCCTTCGGCTCGCGTCTCGGTCGAGTCACGGTGAAGTCAATGATTTAGGGCCCGTTTAGTCTCGACTTCGCTAATTGGTTGCGTTTAATAAGACAACTGATGATCTTACACTAATGAGGGACTTAAAGGCAATAGGTACTGTTACGATATATATGTACATATCTCACGAACAAATTGTACGTTGCGTTAAATTTATAGTTTTTTTATATATTTTATTGTAAGAATATTGTGCGAACATGATTGTGATATTGTAGGACGACGATCAGTGCCGAGGCGGTCGCCTATGGAGTCAATAGTCGCGGGTTCGAACCCCGCATTGGAATAAATATATGTATGTAAGGTCTACAGATGATTATTCCAAGTCTGGTTATCTCATCAATCCACATTTGAAAAGCGTGTTGGGTTAATGGCTGTTCCTCCAGACATGCGAAGGCCCGTCCTCAGCAGTGGAAATAAAAAAAATATATACATTTTTAATTTATGCAAAATAGAAAGAGAAAAAGATGCAATTTTTATTATGAATATCAGGGTAAGTAAATTCGACAGACAAAACGCAAGCGATATACATTAGCTGTCTAATGCTCGCAATCAATTTCTGTCAGGCACTCTGGGTAGGCCATCACTCTATTCCAGCACTCTCATAATGCAATGGACTAGCCATTACATTAGGTGAGTGTGGACTCTCTGACTAGCCGATATCATATCGCCGTAAAGGAAAATTTCATTCCCACCATATGGATGAGTGGCGATCTACTACGGTGCGTTTCTCTCGTAACTTCTTTCCACGCATGAACAGTTTGTGGAACCAGCTACTCTCGGCGGTTTTGCCGAACCGATACGACATTGGAACCTTCAAAAAAAAAGCCTATATATACCTAAAAGGTCGGCAACGCTTCCGCGACTCCTGCGCTGTCGCGGTTGTCCATGAGCGGCGTTAATTGCTTTCCATCAGGCGACATGCTTGCTCGTTTGCCCTCCTATCCCATAAAAAAAATATCATATCTTCAAAGTTAAGAAATAGTGTCACTATTTGTTAACTTTGCAGATACATTTTCAAGATTTTGGTTCAAAACATAGCGCTCTAGCTCTCTTTTTGGTTTTGCCGGATTTCTAGTCGTTTAATAAGTCGTCGCAATAATTGAGAAATCGTGGAGAAGTCGCAAAAACAGTTCACTCATTGCTTAATGGTCGAACAAATCGATCGGTGATTCTGATCACGTTTTAAACAAGACATTTCACTACGCGTTTCGCGAGCAATTCTCCACTAACTGAATTACGTACCGACTTCCCCACAACTTTAATATCGTTAAGATTCGATAGGAAATTACGGATAGATTTTTTTTAAAAAAAAAAAGACTAGAATTTTTTTATTAATATTACTAGAATTCTTGTTAACCATTCCAACTAACTTAATAATTCTTGTGCTAGGATTTGGTTCACATCAATAGTCCAGTGGAAGATACGAACTCACGACATCCAAATCGTTGCCGAGGCTTACCAGCCAAGCTATTGTTGTTTTATCGTGTGTTATTCTGCTATGCCTATGGTGTTATAGAAGTTGAGGTGCCTATGGGCGGACCTTCTTTACATGATGAATACCTTCTATTTACACTTGTTGTTACAAAGGCGTATTCAATGCCGGAAGGCATTCTCTGCCATGGCTTGATGGACAAAATAAAAGTATAAAAAGACTGTTTAATTCAAATTTTATACCTATAAGAAGAATAGCTTTCTAAAATAATTTCTCAAACTATGAAAAAAAATGTAATGTTTGCTGTTCCTGTAAAAATTACTTATATAGATTTACTAATTCTAATAATTAGGCCAGTGATATAATTCCTGTGGTTGGAAGGATCGGTAATGGAAGACCAACGAAAACATACACAAAAAAGTAAAATATCTCTATTTTTAGTACTCTCTAATGGCAACTAAACCATAAAAAACTTTGGCAAACCAACTGCTTTATTTTATTAAAGAGTACGTTTATTACCGTTTAACTGAACGAGACTATCTTTGATCTAAATTTGAAACGATGCCAAACTCTTCTGTAATAAGTAACGCATATTGCCTTGCCCAATTTTAATATACTAAAAGGCTTTATTGTGTAGTCTTCTAAATTGAGTCTTCTAAATTCTAAATCCATACATTCATTACAAAATTTGTTGTTACGGGTCCAAATGTGAATATTTTGGGTGCAATTCATGTAAGCTATCTTGAGAATCACTCAAATACATACTAAAAATTTCATCGAAATTGGCCCAGCCGTTTAGTAGGAGGACGAGGTTCAATGATACCCACGAGTACTAAAAAGAAATATATAATATAAAGATTGATTTCTAGTTAGTTATAATTAATGATTCATTCATAAATTTATACCCGATTTAAACGCGCGCCCGAAAAGACGACGCCCGCGTAACGTGTTACACGATCCGGACGACGAAACAGCGTCGTTCGGATCCACTCACGACACCAACACTCACACGCACCCCGGCGCTAGCCGAGCACGTAGAGTAGGGAACACTTCTACACCGGCCGCTTACACGAGATTCTCTCACGTACCCGGTCGGTTCTCACCCCCTAGACCTTAGGGTCTATGGGACTAATAGGGACTATAGTTACTAAAGTTCAACCTCCCCTACATGTTTAACGTAGAATTATGACGAGTTTAAAATCAGCACACACACATATGTGTACCTCCGACACGGCATCAGGCCGATGGAGTCTGCGATTTGCGCAGATTCCCAATTATATTTTACTTGATCCCAATTATATTCCCAATTATATTTGGCCCTGAATACGATAAAGCTGTTAAAGCCAATAGGCTACCAGCATTAACATCTTCGAATCCAATCATAAATTTAGTGGATTTCACTTGTGGATGTATCAATTTCCAATTTTCCATTATCTCGTCTCTATCTTTCTTTTTATGTGATAGAAAGGCAAACGAGTAAGCGTGGCCTGATGGAAAGCAATCAACGTCTCTTATAGACATCTGCAATACCCTAGGCATTGCAAATGCGTTGCCTGCCTTTGAGATAGTACCTTTGCTTTTTATTATTTTTAATTTTTAAAAATTGTCAGAAATTATAGAAATCGAGAAAAATCCGAGACATGGATTATTGAATCAGAAATCGAAGTTGGGCCAACCATAGTTGCCATCAAGCGAGGTATAGGATATTATTATAAATCAGTATTAAACGTGAGTGGAAGCCAATTTGTAAGAGATTTCCTCACAATTATATTTAGTAACAAAACACTAGACACGCTGACATGCGACCCTGTTTTGAGATACACGTGTCATTCGTGACCAATTATTAACATTGCTTCAAGCTAGTTTATCAATTTGACGGATCTTCCGGAAGGATACAGGCAAATTTGTGACTTATTTCCAGTGCTGTATGATTTATGTTATCGTCTGCACAAGGAAGTAGTTAGTACATGAGGAATGTCGATTGATTGTGGAGTGAGTTACCACTTGAAGTTATGACCACGATCACTCTAGCTAAAATGTAAACGACAGGACAGAAGGAATAAGAAGCGTCTTGTATTTGCAAGACGCTTCTAATTTGTTCGCTTCTAGTTTGGACACATTGAGAGGATGGATAAAAGACCATGAAAAAGAGAGGAGAATACGAAGGAAAACATACCCTGACCAAATTGTCGAAGTTCTTAGGAAAGGCCTGGTCAAAGGTACCATTAACCGGCGGGCTTGGATGAGGAGAGTACGATTGAGGTGAGTACGAGAGATTAGCAGTCAATGGAGTAAGCACATTTATTTTATTATCGAAAGTCATTACCTTGCCAACCCCAGTTGGTTCCTTCACGCCGAGCCTCCGCAGCAGGGCTGGAGGAGGCGGTGGGGCGGTGCGATGCAGGGCGGCACTGAACCCGCTCAACGTGATCGTGTCGTCGTCGCGCCGTCTCCGTTCCCTGTGAGGTGATCCCCCGCTGCATTTTGTTGTTGATGACCTGTGGTAGAAAGCAGAAGGAAATTATTTTTTGAAGTTTATCAATTTTTTAGTGTTACCAGAATCCTTGTTAATTATTCTAAAGATAGTATGATTGTGTGTGTGGTTGCCATCAATAGTTTAATGATAGGTATAATCGGTAACTTTTTTTTGTGATACGCAGGTAAACGTGTCATGGGATTTTTTTTATGGGATAGGAAGGTAAACGAGCAGGCGTGTCATCTGATGGAATCTGAGCGGTAGCTAAGCTACCAGTCAGACGCCGATTTTATGTGTAAGTGTGGTGCTACCCCGGGTGAGCTGGCCCATTCATGTTTCAGACAAATAATATGCTATTCTTGACAAAGCATTCGTCTGCGGTGTGTCTCTACCACTTTGAACCTTATGTTATTATCATTTATAGTGTTTAATTATAGAGGCGTAGTGTAGTTAGAGATGAAAGAAGTCTATTAGTAGAGTGGAAAGAAACAAATGTGTGTATAGTCACTTTTTAAGTTGATAACGAAATTCCATAGCGGGTTGTGGTAGAATAGCTATCATTTTATGAAGATGTTATGTGACTAATGAAGAGCCGTTTCGCTGCGATGAATGGTAGCGGATGGAGCTCTGTGGTCTCTGCCAACCCCTGCGGGGGATAGGCGTGAATATATAAAAAATAAAAAAAAAATATGTGACAAGTTGATACTTGATTTTTTATTATATTTTACTTGGCACTGGCATAATAGTTATAGCCAATTGCCATCAAAGGGAAAAAAAAGAAAAAAAATGTACAAAAAATGTAAAAAACGCACACGCTTGTATACGAGCGCAGCAACGCAGTTCACCGAAAGGAAATGAAAGAAAAATGACATTAGGAAGAAATTTAGGCGGGAGGAAAGGAGGTGACCCAAAACATTTCCGGTGCATTCCCGTCCAATTCCAACCCGGAGGTGGTGTTCGAACGAAATAAATGAACGCGACGTGATGTCCCAACTGACCTTTTTACATTTTTCAAAAATTCGCCCCGCGTCAATGCCGAGCATAAAGGGGCTTGCACACCATCCGGTGATGGATCGTGGCTACGTGCCAACGGAGCGCGGCCCGTATTTTATTTTAATGCTGCCACCTTACGCCTATCCGCGGAGGCTTAAAATTGAAAATTCCCTCGGTGTATTGGAAAGTGGTTCGCTGGAAGATGACAACGGAGAAATATATACTAAATTACACTTCATTGAAATTCATCACACGATTGTTGCCGCGCATAAATTGGAATTGAGAAAGACTCACATTCAGATCGTGGTAAAACAAAAAATTATATTGATAAAAAATCCAGTATTTAATCAGCCAATAATATTATATCCTATACGTGATATCCAATGCGTCGGCACGCTTGCGACTAAGCTCGCGCCTAGCCAGGCATCCTTTGGCACGGCAAACCGTGGATTGGCGAAGAGAAAGCGAAAGGGATAGAGAAGAAAGGAAAGAGCAAGGGAAAGGAAAGATGGATTTAGACTGGATGATAGGGATATGATAATACCGCAACGGAAGTCAAGTCTGATACATTAGTAGCTCGGGAGGCCGGGGTCGCGTACCTGTGTACCAATACTATAACGACCGAACAAGCGACTAGGCAAAGCATTCTCATTCCATATCGTTTTCCAATCGCCACTTGCAGAAATAGTGACGTCAGGATGCCGGTAACCATACGAACGGAAGACAACCGAAAAGTGAGACTTTTCGGTTGTCTTCCGTAGAGTCTACTATACCTGAAGATGCCTCGTGTTGGGACGAGGCACGTGTCGTTCACAAGGTGGAAAAGTGGTAGTGTGTGTGTGTTTGGTGTTGTGTGTAGTGGTTGATGGGTGGAGAGGGACTGGGCGTTTTTCGGTAAGTTTTTGGTTTGAGTTCCAAATAAATCCACTTCAACCAGCAGGAAAACACACATTATTAATTTTCTGTTATTGTCTGCTTGTCGCGGATCTTAGTTAAGTAAAACTTTTGACTGTCTACATAGTGATGGATCTTCGCAGTAACGCCTGACTCCATTAATAAACTTATGAATTTGTTAGGGAAGAAATTTCGAAGAAGCTTCATGATCTCTCTAGTAGTGTGAGGCGTGGCGCGATCTCATTTAAACCAGGTGCGTAAAGTGAAGGCTGATTCTCTGAACATTGACAGTATCATCAGTATGAAGCATAATCAGTAAGCATGCATTTAAGATAACTCGACCTATAATCTAATTCTACGATTGGCGATCAATTAGCTCAGTGGTGCGGCCCCCTGTCCACGGAGTCAATGGTCACGGGTTCGATCCCCGCATCGGAATAAATATATGTACGGCCTATAGATATTTATTCCGAGTCTGGTAAGCCCACCAATCCGCATTGGATAAGCGTGGTGGGTTAACGTCCGTTCCTCCAGAAATGGTAAGGCTCGTGCTCAGCAGTGGGACATATTATATATGAGCTGTTGAAAAAAAAAAAACCTAATTCTGTCACCGGACATATCGATGGTGATTTTGATTGATACATTGTGATTACGATTTCTTAAATTAAGAAACAATGGTATTTAATAAAATATAAATAACTGTCAAATTTCAACGAAATCTCTCGCATCGTATATCCAAACGGTTTTTGTCAAGGTCTGTACTCATACGTCCCCACCGCGCTAAGTGTGTGGCGTGCTTCGCTCGCGTGCCGACCCCCGTGCTTTAATGTGCTTAGAACTATTAACATTCTTATACGGGAATGTTTAGATAGCTCTCGACTTCGGCGGAGCCGGGCCTGTGTGTGTGTGTGTGTGTGTGTACCGATAACGCCCCGATAGGGGGCTGTGTTGGCTAATTGGAGGGTAACGGATGTATTGATTGGTTACACTTTGACAGATAAATAAAGAAAAGCATTAAATTTTGAACAATATATGAGAAAGCGCAGGAGGGCCTTCACCAGTCGTCATCCTGAGAATCGTGGGTGTGGCGATGAGAATCGAACTCAATGATAGACTCTTGGTAGGCAATGGATTATAATTACTTCAGTATATTTTTCTTTGGATATAAAGCACTTTAGACTCACATCATTTATATAATATAATTAAATCGAACAATTAGCGATTCGTCGCAGACACAGTGCGCTGGCGACGCCTCAATTCGAACTGTCCGAATACTATTATGATTCGAAGATGTCAATGTTGGTAGCCTGTTAGGCTTTTACAGCTTTATCGAATTCGGGGCCCGTGAGCTAGGGAGCCCGCGGTAACTGTCCGAATATGGCCGATCCGCGTTCATATATACGACGCTCCGCTCATTTCTTAACATCTTTTATCGCTTTTACATTGAGGAGTGCTCCGGTCGGAAAATGCCTATAGGCTATACATATAACAAATATAACAGTTCGAAAAAATATATTTTTGTAGTTTGTTATATGTAATTCCTGGCATAAAATAAATTGATAAAAAGTCAACTTCTTTCCACGCACCACCACACTGTGGAACAGGCTACCTTCGGCGGTTTTTCCGAAACAATACGACATTGGCACCTTCAAAAAATAAGTCCACACATACTTAAAAGGCCGGCAATGCTTCCGTGACTCCTGCAGGGTCGCGGATGTCTATGGGCGGCGTTGATTGCTTTCCATCAGGTTACGCGCTCGCTCGTGTGTCCCCCTGTCCCATAAAAAAAGTCATAAATCTGTACCATTCAATTAGATGCACAATACACTTTACTTGATGGACGTTTGTGCTATGAGTGATTGTTCACGTCAATCAAATGATTGGTCAGTTTTTCCCTCGGGAAATACACGTGAGAGGTTTCCATCAAAGCCTTTAGAGGCAGGTAAACCTTACGGTAACAGAAGGGGATGAAATATAGGCTCAGTGGGTTAATTCGCGATAAAAGTGTAACTTATTTTTCATTTCTATTGGAACGTTTATATACAATATACCCTGAATTATGATTGAGAATTTATCAAATAGCATTCATTTACATTTAAAAACAAAATGTTCATATAATAACCGTAATATTGAAACTACAGGGCAATAAAATATATTTCAGAACTCCATGATAGAAGAAATGTGTTGGCATGTCACAGGAAATAGTAGACCTTCACACAAGAACAATATTAAATGGTAGAATAGTTTTTTTTATGGGATAGGAACGCAAACGAGCAGGCGTGTCAGCTGATGGAAAGCAATCAACGCTGCCCACAGACGACCGCAGTGCCATAGGCAGTGCGGAAGCGTTGCCGACCTTTAAGGAAAGTTTTATTATGGGAGTGGTAATGGGAGGGCGAGGGGAAGAGGGAGGGAGGAGAGTGTTGAGCCTCCGTAACTCGGCCGCTCACCGTATGAAGCTCTGTAGAAAAGCTACCACTCAGACGTCGGTTTTCTGCGGGAGTGTGGTACTTCCCCGGGCGAGCCGGCCCGTTCATGCTACAGGCAAATAATATGCCATTCTTGACAAATTATTTGTCTGCAGCGTGTCTCTACTACTATATAGACAAATATTATGCCATTTTTGACAAAGTATTCGTCTGCAGCGTGGCTCTACCACTCTAAAATTTATTATATAAGTTATTTTGTATACGTTATCGCTTTTAGTACGGTGAGAGCTGTATTCCGGAGGCTTTCCTCCTTTTCATTTTGTTTATTCCCTTCTTCCTTATTATTCACGTACTCTCATCCACAGTGCCATTAGTGTTATAGTTGCCCATAAGCAGCACCGGTTGATCGGTTACCAATCTTTTTCACCAAAAATAACTTAAAATAACAACTACTTGAGAATAGCTAAAAAATAAAGGCTGACAACGCATCTGTAATGTCTATGGAATTAATATGTCTACAGTGGCGTTGATTGCTTCACATGAAGCGACACGTTTCCTCGTTTACCTCCCTATTGCATAAAAAGAGATAGAGACGTATAGAGACTTGAAAAATGTACCCTTCTTCTTGATCTGAGAAATTGATACATCGACTAGTGTTGGGCTTTAAATTTATGAATGAATTACTACTGTAGCGAATGGTACTATCTAGTTCATACGGGGTATGACGATCATACGATATATGATGTCTTGAGTTACGCCATTTCACGCCAGCTGCATTGCTCCCACCCACCTTCGAAGATGATGTACGGGCACATTGTGGGAAACCGGTGCAACGAAGATAGAAGACATTGCTTGCATACCTATTATTTAGCTCACTATCGAGATACTATAGAAGACGATGTTACTTTAATATACAATAAAACATTGCTCGCTCCTAATCTTATACTGTAAAGTAGTAATAAAAAAATAATTTTGATTGGTGTTCACCACCTTCCAGCAAATTAGAGCTTTATTCCACACTAATAATATCTAACTAGAAATAATCAATCATTCCAATCCTATAAAAAAGATGTTACATCTTGAACAATCCATTCCAATATTCAAAACGAATCAAATAGATCCCAACAAATAATAAGAGACAACAACGCAAAGCGCTGAAGATAGAAATCTTGCAATTTCAAAGGATGTTCACGTCCCTATGATGTTGTTGATTTCACGGGCCGGTGACCGCTCTGAAAACAATCCGGGAAAGGTCGAGACTTGACATTTGATAGAAAGCCCCGTGGAGCATGAATAAGTTGAGGAAGCCTTTGGCCGTTTTATATTTTATTATTTTAGCTGTTTTCAAAATATTCAAGCCTCGGATCCACCTTTGTGAATCTTGCAAAGTAAACATTATACCAACAATACCCTAGAGTTCTCAAGCGTGTAGTGTGTAGCTTTTTTAAAGAAGACGTACAATGTTTTTATACAATACATACATAGATAGCTTTACGCCTGTTTCCCGTAGGGGTAGGCAGACACCACAGATCTTCATCTGCTACGATCTTGGCACCCTTTACTTGCTTCCTCCACACTCAACACTCTCCTCATGCAAGCTCTCTGGTTAATGGTACTCTTGACCTGGTCTTTCTTAAAAACTTCGACAATTTGATTAAGGTGTTTTCCTTGGTATTTCCCTAGCAACCCTTCCATTCACATGCGCAGATTAAGTTTCTTTTGCCAGTGGTCTTTCATCCATTCTCTCTATGTGGCCAAATTATCTAAGCATCCATCAAGCAATGTTTTCATATAACTAGAATCATCGTTAATCATTCCCACTAAGCTAATAAATACTTGTGCTAGGAAATGGTTCACATAAATAGTCCGATGGAAGTTACGAACTCACGACGTCATTTCGTGAGCCCGATCCTTACCAACCGAGTTATTGCTTTATCATCATCATCAATAGTCTTCGATCTTTCGGACGTTTCTCTTTTATGGGATATGAAGTCAAGTACACAAACGCGTAACCTGAATTCAAGGTCGAAACGAGGTACAATAGAAAAGAATTATAAAATACCAAAACCTTCGTTTAATGTCGATATGGATTTAAAGGAATTGGACCTACAGATACTTGCAGTTATTACAATATAAAAAATAATATAATATTATACCTTAATATAAAAAAAGCGATAAATGATTTACAATGCTAATATGTATGATCACGTCTGTTTCACATAGAGTAGGCAGAGACCCCAGACCTCCATTTGCTACAATCCCGGCACACTTTTCTTGCTTCATCTACGCTTATCGCTCTTTATACAAGCTCGTCGGCTAAGACTCTTTTTGACTCTGCCGTTCTTGAGAACTTTAGCGATTTTCTCAGGGTATGTTCTCCTTGTCCTTTCTCTACTCTTCGACCTATGTCCACAACGTAGCTTTCCTTTACCAGTCGTCTTTCATCCCTTCACTCTATGCTCATATGTATTATATATTTTAGCTATATTGCTTGTCGTACCGACTATCTCGAGATCGGGCTCCCCGGGTACAAGCTTACTTACCTCAAGCATGTAGGGCTCTGCTGGGGCTGATCTCCATCTTCCCTTGCGGCTCGTAAAATTCACTATGATGAATTTTAATAAACCTAATTTGTTAAAAAATGACGGCGATGTGGTTAGCCACTTGTCACGTCCTGATTAGTATGAGGGCGAGAAGCGATTAACGGAGAGCCGTTTCGCTACGATGAATGTGAGAGGAAGGATGGATGAAAACATGGATGAGCGTGGAGTAAGCAAAGAAAGTGTGCCGGGATCGTAGCGGATGGAGATCTGTGGTCACTGCCTACCTATACGGGAAACAGGCGTGACGATATGTATGTATGTATATCGCTTGTTCTATGACATATAGTATAAATATCTCAATTTAAATTTAGCGTTGAAACGTTCCTAAAAAATGAAGTATTTGTATGCACAAATACTATCATGAATTTATTCACGTGTAAAAGTAAACAATACATTTTAAATTTCGAATGTTACGGGTCGCGTGACATCTTTCTTCGTCAGTTACACCCGGCAATTAATTGAAGTGAACCATTAAAAGCATTCAGTTTATATTGTTTTTAATTCATTACGCCATAATGGCGTTGAATGGCGGTATAAACGTTTTATTTATGTTTGTGATTCGAATTTTATTGCAAATAGCGTTGTACTTTTAAAGGGTTCGCTGCATGAGGCGTAAATCAAAACGGTAAGGTTTCCGACTATGTAAACAGTTAAACCTCCTACATAGTATGTGAAAAACAATTGAATGGCGTTTTATTACTTAAATGAAAGTTTGTCATCGAAGCAGTACCTTTTTTTATGGTACGGGAGCTCAAACAAGGCAGTTTCGCCTGATGGAGAGCAACGAACATCGCCCTTAGACTTTATTAACGGCCTATTCACGCTACAGAGAACTAAATTGTCTGTAGCGTGAATAGGCCGGCTAGCGCGGGGATAAACCACACTCCCGCAAAAATCCCGCATTTGAGTGGTAGCTTAGCTACCGCGATTCGTCCGGTGAGCGGTTGCGTTCCGGAGACCCAAACCTCCTCCCCCCTCCCCCGCCCAAACTTTCCTTTAAGACCGGCAACGCTTCTGCACTGCCTATAGCATTGCGAATGTTTATGGGTGGCGTTGATTGCGTTCCATCAGGTAATACGCCTGCTCGTTTGCCTTCCTATTTTATAAAAAAGACATTTGCAACACCATAGGCGTTACGGAAGTGTTGCCAGCATTCGAGATATGTATGTTGTTTTTGTAGGTTCCAATGTCGAATTGGTTCGGAAATACCGCTAAATGTGGCTGGTTTCACAGACTGGTGCTATGTGGTATTCCGACTAGCGAAGGTTTAGCCAATTCTGCGGAACTATCCTATGTGGACAGTTAAAAGTTTTACATAGCTAAGATCCGCGACAAGCAAAACAATAACAGAAAATTAACAATGTGTGTTTTTCTGTTGGGTTAAGTGGATTTATTTGGAACTTAAACCAAAAACTTATCGAAAATCGGCCATCAACTCTCCACCCACCAACCACTATACACAACGCCAAACACACACTATCACTTTTCCATCTTGTAAACGACACGTGTTTCGCCCCAACACGAGGCATCTTCAGGTATAGTAGACTCTACGGAAGACAACCGAAAAGTGAACTATCCTAGGTCTTAGTGAGACGAAACAGTTCGAGGTCACTCGGTATTCTGTTCCACTCCCTGATATGACTTCCTGCTTGGTAAGAAGAAAAAATCCTGCGGATGTTTACGACCGACTATGATTGCTTTCTAGCAGGTGACACGTCTGCTCGTTAGCCTTTGTATCCTACAAAAAAATTTTGTACTAAAGATGCAACAGAATGGTACCCGAAATATAATAATAGAAAGATAGGTAGATAGACAACATACAAGAGATTGGAAGATAACATTAAGAAAGTAGTGGGAGCGACCTGGATGAGAAAAGCAAGCGATAGAACGCTATGGAGATTTCACTTGGGGAGGTCTATGCTGAAGAGTAAGACAGTCGATCTGGTGCCTAGAGTACATTTTGTTAAATATAAATTTTTTTATACATACAACTAAGCAATTGACACAATTTGAAAATAAGTTTATTGTATGTAGTTTGATTGTAAATAAAAGCTATTTTTACTATTTTTTATTTTATTTTATTTATTGTTTTATGAAATAAGTTCTATACAACAGTTATTTTTATATGTTGCCATTTATTTGGTTTCCTTTCCAGGTAAAATATTTTTCGTATTTTCGCAATTTAAAAACAGTCTCGCAGCGCTGCAGAAACATTAAAACTTGTCTCCAAAAACTTATGCATGCTATGAAAAGTTACAAAATTCAAACAATTTCAGTCTTACACCTTTTATTTCTGACTAGACGATTTTTTTTTCAACTTCGTATGGCAACCAGCCAGGGAGCGAATAACTTCCGTGTAGTTTATCAGACGTGAATTTATTGCAAATTGAACTTTATATTGTTGAAATAGAGATTATCGACAAGTTTCCCATCGGAGAAAATAAGTTAGCGCAGCCACTATTGTTTGGGAAAATGATGGCAATAAATATAAAGGAAGGCCTTTAACAGAACTGTCCAATCACATTCGAGCGCGCTTTTCAATACGCTGTATGCGTTAAAAGTAGATTCCTTATTCATGGTGTACGCAACATGCTTCGCTTAGCTGACATTTTTCTTACGTTCGCGTACATTTAAATTTTCTTATAGATTACAGTGTACTCCATCTTTATATACTTTTTAATTACCCGAGAAAATTAAGTAATATATTCAGTTATCGATATACATTAAATTTGGCGAAGAAAAAAAAAATTTAATTTTAAGAAATATTTATTAAAAATGTCTCCAATATACACCAAAAATTATACAACAAAAAATCTTGCTAATTCAAATAGACATCATTATCATTCTAATATGAACTGCACCCAAACCAACCTAGTTTGGTTACGTAATATTTCCAGGATCTCTTTGATGTCCCATAAAACAATATTTTTGTATGAACGCTATAATATTTGAATGTTACTTACTGACATACATATTTTTACAAACGCGAATTTTAGTTTTCTCGGGTAATTAAAAAGTCACGGTGTATAAAAATGTAGAGCTATTTTGTAAGTCTCGCTAAAACTCAAAAACGGCTCGACCAATATGATTTTATTTTTAATTTTTTCGCTCTAATGGAGTCTGGTGTCTTCCTATGGGAGTGAAAGGTAAACGGACAAGCATGTTAGCTGATGGAAAGCATTCAACACCATTTCATCATCTAGATATTTGCAATAACAGAGGCATTGGAGAAGCGTTACTGGTCTTTGAGAGACGTGTAAGCTTCAAGTGTTCTTTGAAGGGTTCAATAATTTATTGGTTTTGAAATACCGTTGAAGGTAGCTGATATGACAGAATCCATAGTGGTGAGTGTGAAAAGTTCTACAGAGTAGTAATGCGTGTAAAAAAGTCGTACAGAGCAGTAATGCGTGTCAAAACGTTCTATAGAGTAGTAACGCGTGTAAAAAAGTTTTACAGAGTGGTAATGCGTGTAAAAAAAGTTCTACAGAGTAGCAATGCGTGTAAAAAAGTTCTACAGAGTGGTAATGCGTGTCAAAACGTTCTATAGAGTAGTAATGCGTGTAAAAAAGTTCTAGATTTTAGAGAAGAACTAAAATTTTCTTTTCTCTAATTGTTTTCTTTTCTTATCTGGAAAAAATATTTATATATAATAATTATAACTTATTTAGCGAATATAAACTGCAAAAAAAAAATCGAATAAATAAATTATGACCGAAAAATGTTTATGAATAAAATCGATACCCACTTAATAATAGGTCAAAATTCATTTTAGGGCTTGTCTTGACATTCTTCTTTAGTTTATTATACCTGAAGATTTATGTATATAGACAAAATACTGAACATAAAATATATATACATGTGTGTGTATGTTTTGTTGAAAAAATGGTTCTTAACCCATTGACTGCCAGCTATGAGACATCTCGTATTAAGCGTGTGTATCAAAACTGCCAGCTATGAGATATCTCGTAGTGCCAACCAGCACAGGAATTTTATTTAGTGACGCCAGCTACGAGTTATCGCGTATTTTTTTTTTCAATAAAAATTACTGCAAATGCTATTACAATATTATATTTGTAACTTAATATAATTATATTTTGTAAACTTTCATGTATTCTTCAAAATAAAACCTTGGCACCCAAGGCAAGACGCTTTAAATATATCTGACAGTCAATGGCTTAATGTTTTAGTTGTCCGATGGCAACTTCCATTATATTTCAGCCCTGGCAATAAAATATTTTTGAAAAAGTTTAGGTAAATCATATATATGCAAACACAAGTATTATAATAAATAAAACACAAGCATAAATAAGTATTATAATATTTATTATACGTTTCTCTCATTCAACCTTGATTGTCTGAAGACAAAGCAAACAAATGACTGTTAATAGATTTGAGGCGCAATAGAATACAGGTGGGCGAAACAATCCCAATAAGCGATAAGTCGGCATTGTCGGGAGGCTACATTGGCCGTAACTCGGGGTATTAATAAAGGAGTTGGTGGTTGGTCGCTTTGTGTACAAAACTCTTCATTAGAGAGATCATGGCTTTGTTGCGTGCGCGAGTTTGTTCCTTTTATGGGCGAACTAGGGGTTTTTCAACCAGCCATTTGATGTCTAACTCATGAGAGGTTTGATAAAGACAGAATTTAGATAAATGAGAAATAGCTTTTGTACTATGTAAGTTTTACAGGTAATAAGTCTATATGAGTAATTTTATTTTTTATAAATTTATTTTTGAGATAAAAGTTTTACTTATCTAAGATCCGCGACAAGCAAACAATAATAGAAAATTAATAATGTGTGTTTTCCTGCTGGATGAAGTGGATTTATTTGGAACTTAAACCAAAATCTTACCGAAAAACGGCCAGTAACTCTCCACCCACCAACCACTACACACAACACTAAATACACCCTACCACTTTTCCACCTTGTAAACGACACATGTTTCGCCTCAACACGAGGCATATTCAGGTATAGTAGACTCTACGGAAGACAACCGAAAAGCCACTTTTCGGTTGTCACTTACTTACGGAGTCAATGGTCGCAAATTCGATCCTCGCATCGAAATAAATATATGTATGGCATACAAATATTTATTCCGAGTCTGATAACCCCACCAATCTGCATTTGACAAGCGTGGTGGGTTAATGTCCGTTCCTCTAGAAATAGAGAGGCCCGTGCTCAGCAGTGGGACATTCTTATATGGGAAGTGGAAAAGTAGGTAAGTATAATTATTTTAAAATTATTTAATCGCTATTGCCTGTCAATTGTGCTACTAATATAGATCAGAATCCCACCCTAAACTGGGGATGCGTGTATAATGTGTGCATTGTATTGCCTGATGGGAAAGTTTCGGTAAAGGGGTGCGGCTGATTTTTATACGCTGTCCAGCGTCTATAAGTATAGACTGGAGGGCCATTTGTAGGGATTAACTGAGATTACTAATGGCTTCTAACAGCTGCAAGGAAAGTTTTTGTTATATTTTTTATAAGATTTACCCTTAAACCAACTTTCCAATGGAAAGATAAATTAAATTATTACTAAAATAAAAGCATTATACGTGGAAAATATTTTTTTACCCACAGCAATGATGGACGACCGATTGGCTCAGTGGCGGGTCCCACCGCCCACGGAGTCGATGGTCGCGGGTTCGATTCCCGCATCGGAATAAATATATATATGGATTTATAAATATTTATCCTTTCTTCCCTATTCTCTTCGCCACCCGTTACGTCCTGATTCTCACAAGGGTGAAAAGCGACCAATGGAGAGCCGTTTCGCTGCGATGAATAGTAGCGGATGGAGCTCTGTGCTCTCTGCCAACCCCTGCGGGGGATAGGCGTGAATATATATATATATATATAAATATATATATATATATATATATATATATATATATATATATATATATATATATATATATATATATATATATATATAAAGTTTTTGTTATATTTTTTATAAGATTTACCCTTAAACCAACTTTCCAATGGAAAGATAAATTAAATTATTACTAAAATAAAAGCATTATACGTGGAAAATATTTTTTTACCCACAGCAATGATGGACGACCGATTGGCTCAGTGGCGGGTCCCACCGCCCACGGAGTCGATGGTCGCGGGTTCGATTCCCGCATCGGAATAAATATATATATGGATTTATAAATATTTATCCTTTCTTCCCTATTCTCTTCGCCACCCGTTACGTCCTGATTCTCACAAGGGTGAAAAGCGACCAATGGAGAGCCGTTTCGCTGCGATGAATAGTAGCGGATGGAGCTCTGTGCTCTCTGCCAACCCCTGCGGGGGATAGGCGTGAATATATATATATATATATATATAAATATATATATATAAATATATATATATATATATATATATATATATATATATATATATATATATATATATATATATATATATATATATATATAAAGCAATGATGTTTACAAATATCACGATATACGTCGCTTTTTTAAACAAATTATATACTTCAGATTTTCATTAAGAAAAGTTTCAAAAGATATTATAATTATGAGCTCATCGAATTATGAGGGAGTATCTTTGCCTAGCCGCCAGTCCGATAGTTATGATATTGGTACACGGGTACGCGACCTCGGCCTCCCGACCTACTGCCGTATCACTCCTTGTCTTCCGTTGCGGTAGTATCATATCCCTATTATCCTGTCTAAATCCATCTTTCCTTTTCATAGCCTTTTCCTTTCTTCTCTATCCTTTTTCCTTCCTCTCCCCCATTCCACGATTTTCCCTGCCAATGGATGTGTGGCTAGGGGAGAGCTTAGTCGCAAGCATGCCGACCGTCCCGGGATCGGGCTCACCTGGGTTCTATAGTGCCTTACCTCAGCATTTGGGGCTCTGCTAGGGCTGATCTCCATATTCCTTTGCGGCTCGCGGGATTCACTATGATGAATTTTAATAAATCTAATTTATTAAAAATGACGGCGACCTGGTTCACCACCCGTCACGTCTTGATTAGCACGAGGGCGAGAAGCGACTAACGGAGAGCCGTATCGCTACGATGAATGTGAGAGGAAGGATGGTTGACTGTGGAGGAAGCAGGGAAAGTGTTCTGGGATCGTAGCGGATGGAGATCGTAGCGGTCTTTGCCTACCCCTACGGGAGACAGGCGTGACGATATGTATGTATGAATTATGACAGAGACTGGGAAAAGGATAGATAAATGTCTTGTACTGATAATTAAAAAAGGTACTAGGTAGGTAAAGTATTATACAATTTTTTTAGTCTATTTGGTTTTCATTACAAACGCCACACATTATACATTCTTTAACTTATAATAAAAAAATATATGTGAAGCAATACACTGTTTTATATGAGTCTAATACTTTAATATAGTAAATCTAACATACACGCGATAAAATAGAAGAGGAAGCTTCTCGCGTAACTCGTGCTACTGAGCCGGGAAACACGTGGAAATTCTTCTTTATAGCCTTACAAGCCCCGAGGGTATGGAGAAGATTACGATTCCTATTTTATAAATGTCAAAGCTTGAAAGTTGAGAGGGTAAAGATTGTTGAGTATAAATTATCACCCTCCGTAAAGTTGTGTCGACTTTTTGTTGTAGGGTTGAAACGTAAGGGTGAGTTGATATGATTGTTATAATGTTTCACTATACCAATTAATCGTGATTCTGAAGTTATAAGAATATTTTGTTATCTGTATTAAATCCCTGATTACTGATATACAGAGCTACGCAAAAAAAAAAATTTATTGCATATCGGATTGGAAGAAACTATTGCGTCGAGTGGTCTAAGTCTCACAGCTTTTTTGATTTGATACATATAATAGATGAACATTGACCTAAAGTTCACCTTCTTCTCCCAAAAAATTGTACTAAATTAAATAAAAAAAAAAATTAATAAGAGTTGTGTAATGAATAGAAAACAAAACTAATGTATTTTTTTTACATATACATACGTATAACGTTTGGCTAAAATAAAAAAAAAAAACATACGACAAAACAACACGGCACAGGCCTACATAACATATGCCACGGAGAATATTAAAAACGCAAGCAATTAAAATTACCCCTAACACAGAGAAACGTCTTTGTATATCAAAGTTAATCCCCACATGCAAGCCGCTGACGTATACGCGAAAACGGCACAGAGGAGTTGCGAAAAAATATGGCGTTACAGGAAACGAATACAAATACGAATAAAAATAAACGAAATAGGAATTCCGGGAGTGAGCGGAAATGAAATACCATATTCGTAGCCGGCTCCCGTTCGCGGGGTAGGGTTGTCGCTGTGGATTTAAACCCTACCGTGTGTTACGTAATATTTACAATCGCTTTGCATATTAAACGATAATTTAGATTTATTAACTTTCTTTATTTTTTGACAATTGGAATTCATGTATCGCAAATGTGAGCTCTTATATGTGCTCACACGCTCACTTTTATGTGATAGATATAAAATAATATATGGCAAACAAGCAAGCAAAGAAAATTATAATAATTGGGATAATTCCGACCACAATTGTACTAACGCAAAACTCGCCACAAATAAAAGTTTCGTCTTCACCTATCTTCTAGATGAATGATATACGGTACATTTTTCCCGAAACTTCTTTCCACGCACCACTACTTTATAGAACGAGCTATCCTCAGCGATGTTTCCGATTCAATGCAACATTGAAACCTTTAAAAACAAGCCTAAATATTTCATAAAGGTCGGCAACGTTTCTGCAATGCGTATGGCGCTAAAGATGCCTATGAGTGGCGTTGATTGCTTTGCATCAGGTCACAATTGCTCATTTAGGCAAACGAGAGTTTACCTATCCCATTAAAAAGTATCTGATGACAAGCAAACAGAGCCATCTATAAACATACGCAAAATCGTACCGTAGACGCTTTGATAACTCTAAGGATGTGAATAATGGGAGAGGAAGAAAGATATAAATCGGTACGTTATTGGGTCATCACATTCCAGCCATCCACCGAAAGAACCGAATGAAAAAAAGCTATTACTTAATCTAATCTTGGAAATTTCGTTTTTTACGAAGAAGTAAATAGATGAGCAAGTAGATCACTTGATAGTGAATTACAAGAAAACTGCTAGAAAAAAAAAATTTGCAATTTACTATAATATTTATTTATTTAAGTTTTCTTGCCAGCTCTTAAAATATTTTTTTATGGTATAGGAAGGCAAATGAGCAGGCGTGTCACCTGATGGAAAGCAACCAACGCCACTCATAGACATCCACAACGCCATAGGCAGTGCGGAAGCGTTGCCGACTTTTAAGGAAAGTGTCATTATGGGAGTGGGAATTAGAGGAGTGGGTAGAGGGAGGGGGAGGGTGTTGGGCCTCAATGACATATTATATGACACTTAATAATATATCTCGTGTAGCAAGCATCTTTCTGACTTTTATTTTAAAGATAAATGAGAAAGAAGATATATAGGAGAACATAAATTTAAGACCCAACCAGTCCATACTCCACAAAAGCAAGGATGTGGCTAGACAAACCCTGCCTCCTGTCAGATTGCACCGCAAAATATACTTGGATTAACTGGGGCGGACTCAACCGCTGTTTGATCTGCTTTATTACGTATCGCAATAGAAATATGAAGGGGATAGACATTATTGGCACGTTTGTATTGTGTAAACAATGGGTATTGTATTTCGTTCAAACACAGCGTGGTAATTGAAACTCATAGGTAACAATAAAAATAGATAGAATACAAGAAAATGTTGCAATTTAAAATTTCTGCAAGCAAACATTTGTGGCGTGCCCAATGGTTAATTGGCCGAAACTACACCTGTCAGAGACAATGGTCGCGGGTTAAATTCCCGCGTCGATATAAATACAAGTTATGTACAGGTATTTATTCTGAGCGTCGATGTTCTACTAAATCGCTTTGGATAAACGTGGTGAGTTTGAGTCCATTCTTTGAGAAATAAAGAGGCCCCGTGTCCAGCAGTGGGACATACATGGGTTGCAAAAAAATCGTCTGGGGGTCCTACTAGCTTGTTTGAGTCGATCCATTTATTCTGTAGCTGTATTCTATAACTTTTAAAAAGTTTTTGGAGCGCCTTATTCAAAACAACTTAAGTAGATTAATATTTTTCGAAAAATCATTATCGAAAACATTATTTTTTACGTCACTAATGACTACTAATAGCGTTTGTCACCCAGTGGTCGAAATTCGCCTGAAATTAATGGCATTTTTAATTTCGATCAATACAACATACATAAGTACCAATATACATATTTTATACAGAAACTTTAGCAAAATTTTAACAAAAGATACAAATAAGTATTTTCTTCTTCACGTATTAAATATATAGAACGGATAAAAGCTCATCGTTTTATAATATTATATAAATCACATGATTATCATATACGAATGAATACAGTATGTTCATATACAATAATCTCCGAAATCTCACAACCGATTTCGTTGAAATACCGTGTGTATGATGTTTTATCGAAAAGGAAGATAAACGTTTTTTGAAAAAGAATTGCAGAAGCGTTGCCGGCCTTTAAGAAATGTGTAGGCCTGTTTTTTTTGTCTGTAATCAAATATTTTATTTTCCAAATGATTTTTTTATAATTTATTAAATTTCTTATCCAAATCCTTTATCTCTCCTTCCCCTATCTCCCGCTGCGGTTCCTGGCAGGTAATATCGGACTAAATCCGACTAGTACAGTATAAAAAAAACCACAAATACGTAATGGTTCCTGTGTGTGAAGCAGCCAGACATAGCTGTGTTACCGCGATTTAAACAATGCCGCTCGACTTTATTACATGTTCTGTATCTGTTTAACATCAGGGCGTTCTCAGTCATTCTGCCACGCTGCCAACTCTCGGTGCGCTTGTGGCGGCGCTAATGGTATTAAAGACATTCTGCTTGCATTCACACCAACAATGATTTGTTCGTGTCTCTTTTATAACTCCTTCATTATTAACTAAACTGAAATATTTGGATAACTCCGATGAATATACTACGCCAACTTAATTTCGAATTGAACATCCCGCTAACTTAGTTTAAATTGAATACGAATAAATAAATACATAATTACATACATACATACATACATACACAAATAAATAAATATATAGTAACATATTATACATACATACGTACATACGTAGTGTGGGACGCCCCCCGGCTAGATCGTGCGACGATCTGGCGGAAACTGGATGCGTGTAGCCGAAGATCGGGCTAGGTGGCGCTCCATGGGGGGGGGGGGGCTATGTCCAGCAGTGGACTGCCGCAGGCTGTTGATGATGATGATGATACATACATACATATCGTCACGCCTGTCTCACGTAGTAGTAGGCAGAGACCACAGATCTCCATCTACTACGATCTCGGCATACTGTCTTGCTTCTTTCACACTCATCACTCTCCTTATGCAAGCACGCCGGTTAAGGGTACTTATGACCTGGCCTTTGAAAATACGTTTAGATTGAAGGGATGCTTAGATGGCTTAGGCATATAGGGAGGATGGATGAAAGACGACTGGCAAAAGAAATTTAAGTTGCGGATGTGGATGGAAGGGTCGGTAGGGGACGACCACGGAAAACATACCTTGACCAAATTACCGAAGTTTTTAAGAATAAATTATAAAATTATGCAGTTTTAACTCACAATAATTGAACTATTCAATCTGTAAATTTTATTAAAATAACTTTAATTATATAGTAAATATCGAGGTTTTTCTTTAGATGTGTCCCCTGTAAACCATATGAGTTTCGACTTGGCGTAGTATTCTTTGGAGGTATCGATTTAATACTTTAAAAACTTAATATGATATCGTAAGTAATGCCCGTGAAAATTTTCAAATATCACCTTATTTTTGTATAAATAAACTTTCGAAATTTGATAATAGATACCAAGCTTGACGTGGATACGATGGACTACACAAAAAACAAGCCTATACACACTTAAAAGGCTTTAAAAACATATACACACGCATATACGCCAATGTGTATTTATAAATGCAATGATATGAATGAAATAAAATAAGTAAATTTTGTGTTTACATTCATATACATATTTATTTTCCAAAATACTCAAAAAATGACTAGCAGACACATTAGGTAGATAGATATATTCTTTATTATACGATATAGGGGAGAGGGAACCCAGTTCTGGAACATTGGCTATCCCAGTCCACTGATATTACGTATCCAAAACTTCCTTCTCCGACCAACTTATCTTTTGACCGTGACTTTTCCCATCATGATCAGTTACAGCAATTTGTACGTGTCATGTCTCATTATATGACCCAGGTAAGCAACTTTTCTACCTTTGACAGTCTGCAAAACTTCACGTTTTTGCTTGACTTGTCGGAGAACCTCGTCATAGGCCACTTTTTTAATCCAGTTAATAGCGAATATCCGTTTATATGCCCACATTTCAAACGCTTATATACGTTTTCTGAGATCTTCTTTAAGCGTCCCAGTCTAACATCCGTAAAGAAGCGCGAAAGATGAGATCGCATATTTTATTATCGACTTCCAGGGATAACGCCACCCCAAGGCAACGGCAGATGTGATTTACGCTGTAGCTCCAGCCATATTCGCAAGTTCACTAAGATTTCAGCGCTCGATCTTCGCGCTCCACGCACCCCGCGAGATTTGCCGCCGTAAATCTGCGCGACAAGTCACGCGACAAAAATATCATTATGTAAATTTACCTAGAAATAAATACAGTGCGCGGGATCGCATAGAAATTGGAAGGCGCGTGTACGATATCAATTCTCTATTTTAGGCAAATAAAAAAATATGTTTATTAGAGTAGCATCTGGATAAGTGGCGATCCAGTACGGTGCGTTTCTCTAGAAACTTCTTTCCACGCACCACTACCCTGTAAACCAAACTTCCAGCGGTATTTCCGAACCGATACGACATTGGAACCTTGGAACCAAAAAACAAGTCTCAACTTTTCTTAAAGGCCGGCAACACTTCTGCAATGCTTAAAACAGTGCGGATGTCAATGGGCAGCGTTGATTGCTTTCCATCAGGTGACGCTTGCTCGTTTGCCTTCCTATCCCATAAAACCCCCAACAGATTATAGATGTCTAAACAATACAACGCGTAATGGACTACTAGCGTTTAATAAATTACATCTGGACAGTCGCTTACCACCTGCAAATACGATCCAGGAAGAGTCCCTGACTTCTCAAACATGCTAACAGGGTCCAGACACTCGTTCTTGGGGCTGTGCTCCATTGTCTGGAATGAGCTCAGGATGTATGTTTCAAGAGTGAAAATTTGGCATCATTGAATGTCTTCGTTTGATACTTCTACAAATGTGAACATATTCTGATCTTTATTATGGCTTGCTGCTCATATCCAAATCGTCTGGAGAATTTCCTGTAGAATTGGCCGTCCTTCAGGAGGATGGCTATGTGCTTGGTTTAATAGTTTCCGAGTCAGACTACATCATACATAGATATATGCGACATAGAGATATACGCTTGGGAGCATATATGATCAGCTGTATAAAGGAACTGTCTCCTACCGAGAAGTATTGAAATCTTGCAGCAGATCGAGTTCTCAACGGTAGCATAGCTTACGCTTTGTTGATATGCCGAACATAATTTTTCATGTTTCTCGAAGCAACGATATATCAGTTGATAAGGAACAGGCTAACAATCTGAGGTCGTGAAAGCATATCCTACATTGGACTATTGATGTGAACCATTTCCTAGCACATGCTTAGTTGGAATGGTCAACAAGAATTCTAGTAATAAATACTAAAAACATTACAAGACTCCTTTTTTAATGGTGCCTGTTTAAAAATGTTACCTATTCATAGGTACTACACACAACTACTAACGAAGCCATAGAAAGCGCGTGGAAGTCAATAAATTTTAATTTTATGTAACTGAAAATTTTGTTTGTTGTAATATCATGGTCCCCACAGTACCTATTTGGCGTCCATTTGCATGAACAACAGACGTAATATTCGCAGCAGCACAACGAGTTGCATAATTTATTCTTTATTAAACGCAAACCTATCAGAGGGATATTCGAAAATATTTTTACATGGAAAACCGAGTTTCCATCCATCCTACCGGAAAACTGTGTATTACGTGTTATTTCTACCAAATAGCATTCGAAAACGTATATAATTGTACTAGGAGCACATAAAGCTATACTCTTCAAGTCATTTGCTATCACAGACTAAAAAGCATTTTACAGCGTCGTGATTAAAAAAAGAACGCCACGGGGAACTCTCTTCGCATAAATTTACCGCAGTATAATTCCATCCGTCCTACCAGAAAACTGCGGATTACGTGTTATTTCTAGCAAACAGAATTCGAAAATGTATATAATTGTACTAGGAGCACATAAAGCTATACTGTTCAAGTCATTTGCTATAACAGACTAAAAAGCATTTTATGGCGGCGTGATTAAAAAAAGAACGCCATGGGGAACTCTGTTCGCATAAATATACCGCAGTATAAAGTTATCGATATACCGCGCATACATTTCTTTGTTTCGAGCGGTGCAAAAAAGTACATTTTTCTGATTTATTTTTTCCGATATTGATATATATAGGTATAAATATTATTTTTCGTATATCAAAAACCAAGGTAAGATGCAGTAGATAGATATATTCTTGGTTGTACACCAAAAACAAAGATATACAATTATTAATTTTAATATTTTTAGACAAATGGTGGTCTTATCGCTTATAGTAATTTCTTCCAGATGACCGTAGGATGGACATGTTAAAAAGATAATTTGATATAGGTTGGTGATATATTATCGTTATGATGATAGAACAAAAAGAAAAAATATTAATAAACAAAGATAATAGCCATAATCAAATATACACACACACACATACATATAAATATATAAACACTAATATAGGTTAACCGTAAATAATAAACGAATAAATAAAAAGATACAAAGATATTTATAAAGATAGATTGTGATTTTTGACAAGTTTTTTGAAAATCGGGAAAGACTTCGCTTGTCTCACCGCCAGCGGTAAGGTTATACAGTAATTGATTATATAATGTTTATATACACAGAGCAAGAGCGATCTCATCCATACAGCAGTCGGATGGACAAGATGTTAAATTAGCTATTTACTTGGTGCGAGCTGGTGACACACTGTCGATAGAATGATAGAAATTACTCATTATTTATTACTAGTTTTTAAAAGTGATATAGCTGTTTCGGGAAAACCACAAAAGCTAGTTACACAAAGTTGAAGTGGGAAAGAGGCTTCGAAAATACACACCCAGTACTCTTCGATATCTTTAAAGTTCATCAAGTCTAAAGAAATGACGTAAATACTTTTTGATATTTAAAATAAGAAATAAAAAAGAAGTATGAGTGTTTACTCATACTCCTTTTTTTATTTTGCAACAATGGCGGCGAATTCTTTTGAAGTAGCCTCAATTTATTAGCCGAGTTTAAAGCAGGCCGTGTTAATCTTGATTAACTAGTTAGATAAACGCGACAAATCGAGCGTGCGACTGTCGGAGTTCCCGTTTGTTCTCTAAGCTGTCGCTTATTTTTCTTTATCTTCAATTATAAAGAAAATTAATGTCACAACTTTTCCTCTTTCATAGTAATAAGTTATCAAAAAAATAGGTACATCTGAAAGAGGTTATGTATTCACATTTTTTAAATAAGAGTCTGACCTTCAGGTCGTAGGCTAGTCTGCTTGGGTCTGGTTTTACACGGATTATTATTTCTTTATAATACTTTGATGTACGGTAGTGAAAGTTGGGTTTGGCAGAAAAGTAATGAAAGTGGACTGAATGCGGTGGAAATGAGAGCATTAAGAAGCACGTGTGGTGTAACTTTTAGAATAAGAAATGAAGATATAAGAGAGCGATGTGGAGTAAAAGATGTCGTGACAAAAGTTGAGAAAGGGATGATTAGATGGTTTAAGCATAAAGACAGGGTGAACGAAAGACGTCTGGTAAAAAAATTTACGTTGCGAATATAGAAAGTTTCGGTAGGGGAACACCACGGAAAATATGCCTTGACCAAAATTGCTGAAGTTTTTAAGAAAGGCCCTTTACCGGTGGGCTTGCATGAAGAGAGTTATGAGCCAAGATCTTAGCAGATGAAGATCTGTGGTTTCTGCCTACCCCTACAGAGACAGGCGTGACGATACGTATGTATGTAATATTAAATTTCTTTCTCCCACGCGGTATTTTGCCCGTGACTTTCCCATCACGATAAAACAATATGCACATATGTGTCGTTCTATAGGTAAAATAGATATAATAACAAATTAATATTCAACCTGCGCTAGCAACGTGGTGAACATTCTTATCTTATTCCATTATACCGTGGTACATGCTCGAAACAAAATGAAACAAGTGCGTGTTAACGTGTGTATGCATGGAGCGAGTATCACGAGGACTTAGGGAGACTTTACAATGACCGAACTTGAAATTTTAGTCAATGCTGACGATTTGCATCGTATTAAACCCTTTTTTTGTGTTTCAAAGAAGATTAGCAATGTTTTTAAAATAACTACTATAAATCTGAAATAGACGAAGAGAAACGTAGTTAGTTGTGTCCATAGGTCACAGATAATAAAATATAATTCTCATTTTAAAAAGACCACTACAATATAACATTGGAATAAATAATACTTTTGAATACAGATAGAGTATATTTTAAAATAGAACTTGTTAATAAAGTTAACCAATATAATAAAATAAAATATATAAATAAAATAATAAAAAATAGTTATTACCCGTACCAATTTTGTTAGGAGGCCGTTCCCATTTGTCTTTTTTTTAAAAAAAAAGAAGCTTTGAATAATGAAGTGGATTTTAATGTTTTAACCAATTTCCATAAGTATAGCTTTTACTGGCACCGATTTTCGAATTTCCCGGAGCAATCCGCTCTTCGCGACTAACAGAATCTAACTGACTTTTTAAAGTAATAATTTAAAACAAGTAAAATAAAATATGCTGACCGAGTGGTTAGAACACAATGGAAATATACTGGAATAAGTAGGATGCTGATTCGACATTATAAAGGAACTACATCGGGTATAATATTACAAAAATAAAAAAGAATCTGTACTGTAATGTTACTTTTTACTCAACATTGGCTTATTCTTTCATGTTATATTTTTATTATTTACAAAACATCACAGTTTTGATAGAAAAGAAGAAAAATACATTTTATAATAAGTAAAAGAGATACTTATTTTATTTTAAGAGATACAAAAACTCATATTAAAATATTAATCCCTTACTTTCTTTGATTGATTCGAAGATGTTAATGCTGGTAGCCTATTGGCTTTAACAGCTTTATCGTATCCAGGGCCCGCGGGCTGAAAGCCCGCGGGCTAGTACTTTCTTTGTAGGAACTATTTTTTATAAGGCAACTCATGTGTAAGCTCCTTAGTTTGTCGCAGCGCGAAACTGTCGTGGAGTATTTGTCAAACAGTGTCGCGTGCTGCGGGCGACAAACATGCGACTCTAATGGAAATGCAAATGCGTTGTCTATTCAGCGCTTTCAAGCGATCCGGCGCTGGACCGAAGCTTTACTGGACAGCAATGCAAGTAAGTAACATTATTTCACATCAAGCTTTATCAATTTGTTGTTCTCCACGTTCAAGCGATTACTTACTGCTTAATTGGAACTACATGTTAAAGTAATGAACTAATTTTGAATTTATCATGCACATTTTTCTTAAACAGCCCATATATATCCCACTACTGAGCTCGAGCCTCTCCATTCCTGGAGGAACGGACGTTAACCCACCACGCTTTTCCAATGCGAATTGGCGGCGTTACCTGACTCGGAATAAATATTTTTAATCCATACAAATATTTATTCCGATGCGGAGATCGAACCCGCGACCATTGACTCCGTGGGCGGAGGGCCTCGCCACTGAGCCAATTGGTCGTCATGCACATTAATGTTTGTAATTGGTGTCCATAAAAATGTGCTGTGTGGCGTCCGACGATAAAATTGCATTAAATCTGTCAAAGAACTGGAGGATCGTTTGTGGCGACTAAAGTTCAAAAGCAAGCGTTCGCACCCTAATGGTTAGCAACAGGGGAAAAAAGACGTAGAAGCCATTTATGACTGATGTATCTCTCATCTATGTTGTTCAGGGTTAGGTTAGGGTTAGGTTTCTTCCAAAGGGGATGAATAATATAGAAAGTATGAATTATAGAACAAAAATAAATAACACATTTTTATTCTATAATGCATATATATATATATATATATATATATATATATATATATATATATATATATATATATATATATATATATATATATATATATATATATATATATATATATATATATATATATATATATATATATATATATAAATATATATATATAATTGAATATAATATAATTGAATCACGTGAATTTGGTTTGCCACATTAAGTTTCGTGACAGATCATTTTAAATAAATATATATTTTTTTTACTTCATTTATGGTTCACAATTTTGGTCATAGTGGCTTCCACATAAAAGGTAGATATATGCTGTCGCGGACTTTTATTTAGAACTATTCAAGACAAACAATCCTACGGTACATCATCTTTGTGTAACTCCAATGGTTTAGGCAGCGTACGCCAAGATAGCTCTTAGAGGCCAGATTATTTCCGACTTAATTGACATTTATCGTTATATTACGACCAAAATTACATAAAAATAATTTAAATTGTAGCTTATATGTTATTCCGATGTATAATCTATATTACTGTAAAGTTTCATCCAAATCCGTCCAGTCGTTTTTCGTGAATGAGTAACAAACATACATCCATACTCAAAAACTTTCGCATTTATAATATTAGTAGGATTTTGTAGAAAAAGTAGGATTTTATTAAGATCAATTTTAACGCCTGTTAGAAAAATAAAGCAAAGTGTTAATTATTGTAGATATTGCTAATAAAATACATAATAAATTGACGGTATAATTTTGTGGTAAATAAGGTAGATTATAAATAGGTTGCAACGATTTACGCACTTCTAGTTCTTTCAGTAGATGTATATAAGTCAAGTGTACTTGTGAATTTTCAATGAAGCTTCACTAAAGTTTTCATTATTAATAAACAAAACCTTAATTTGTTATAGTCATGATTCAGTGGAGTCAGGCGTGACTTTGCGAAAATCCATTACTATGTGGACAGTTAGAACTTTTACTTAGCTAAGATCTGCGACAAGCCAACAAAAACAGAAAAATTATAAAGTTACGGAAGACAACCGTTAAGTGACACTTAACGGTTGTCTTCAGTAGAGTCTACTATACCTGATGATGCCTCGTGTTGAGGCGAAACACGTGTCGTGTGCAAGGTGGAAAAGTGGTGGTGTGTGTTTGGTATTGATTTTGTTGAGAGTGGTGGGAAGGTGGAAAGTTGCTGACGGCCGTTATTTTGTAAGATTTAATTTAAGTTTTCCGTAAATCCACTTCTTCCTGTATAAAAACACATATTATTATTTTTCTGTTTTTGTTTGCTTGTCGTTGATATTAGCTAAGTAAAAGATCGAACTGTCCACCTATTTATAGTTATATATAATTGCATAATTAAGACTTTGTTTGTCTCGAAACAAGTCTAGATATCAACACACACGGAGCGTGTTATCGCGGACTTGGCAAATAACAGCATATAACAGCGGAGTGCGCGCCGTTCAAATACTGCAATTCTAATGGGAATGCAAATCCAACGTTTATTGCGGCAGTTGTTTGCGCGAGATAGTGTGGCACCGGCTTCGATGCCTAAGCCCTCGTATCCGGTGTTTTGGATTCGTTAACTTCCAATACTCGATCGTAAACAAAGACTTTAGGTTTGCGCGAAACTACCACAACTACAGCACTGGATGTGAAATATTGTTACGTGAAGTTGTTGTTAACGATTTTTTTCTATGGCGATGCATTTTGATGTTGTTTGGATGTCCCAAGGACCAATCATGTTCAAAAATACAGTGGCGAATCATTTTAACTTCTGCCAGTGAAGGTATTATAATTAAGCCAAGGAATAGTAGGCATTAAAAACCAGCAACAAATCTGAGTTGTGTAAATTGTTGATTGCTTGCTCGTTTGCCTTCATATCTCATATAAAAGCACTGGATAGGCGCTGAAACGTAATGGCATCGAGTTAATCAGACAGTCGTCGTCGCGAGCAGTCGTTGGAAGTGTCCATTCTTTGTTCCAACCAAGGAATAAAATTATTAAATAAATAAAGCTGACATATTATTAACAACATGAAGAAATGACCTACTTATTAATGGAGTCAGGCGTTACTTTGCGGAAACCCATCACCATATGAACAGTCAAAAGTTTTACTTAGCTAAGATCCGCGACAAGCAAAACAATAACAGAAAATTAATAATGTGTGTTTTTCCGTTGAGTTAAGTGGATTTATTTGGAACTTAAACCAAAAACTTACCGAAAATCGGCTATCAATTCTCCACCCATCAACCACTATACACAACATCAAACACACACTATCACTTTTCCATCTTGTAAACGACACGTGTTTCGCCCCAACACAAGGCATCTTCAGTTATAGTAGACTCTACGGAAGACAACCGAAAAGAATAAATCCACTTAACCCAACGGAAAAACACACATTATTAATTTTCTGTTATTGTTTTGCTTGTCGCGGATCTGAGCTAAGTAAAACTTTTGACTGTCCAAATGACCTACTGTTTACAACATCAGTTTATACGATAGGTATTTTCTTTCTTATGTCTTATATTTCTTTTGACGAAGGACCAGTTTTGCTCCATGGTTCTTAACATAGAATTTAGATACTCGTTTTCTTCCTGTGGGCTTCATACGAGGCGATAATGGAGTTAATTACTGGTGGGGGGGGGGTTCTGTAGATTGTTTCTATAACCTTTTTTTATGGGATAGGAAGGCAAATGAGCAGGCGTGTCACGTGATGGAAAGCAATCAATGCCGCCCATGGACATCCGCAGCGCGGAAGCGTAGCCGGCCTTTAAGGAAAGTGTCATTATTGGAGAGGGGTAGGGGGAGGATGGAGGGGGTGGGGGTCTCCGGAAATCAATCGCTCACCGTACGAAGCGCGTTAGCTAAGCTACCGCTCAGTTTTCTGCTGGAGTGTGGTACTTCCCCGGGCGAGCCGACCCATTCATGCTACAGACAAATATTATGCCATTCTTGACAAAACCTTCTTTAGCGTGGTGTTTATGCTAACTCCGTTTAATTTTGAGGGTAGCCAATGTCCAGGAGTGAAAGTTTATTTCTGTATTAATTGATTGATTGTACTTACTACGAAATATGAAAGTTATCTACCATTGATCCAACGTTACCTGTAATAAGAGAATAAAATTATAATTGAGTATAAGTGGATTGAAAAATGTATCGCAGTCCTCGAGATCCATTAATATTTGCGTGTATTAGATATGATTGTGATAAAAATCTTTGTACGAGTCACAGCTTGCAGGTTATTGTAAATTCGACAGTTGGCGTAAAATGTTTGCATTACTTGATAATTATTTTATTAGCAGTCTTAATGAAACATCATTTGATAGATTGGACAGATTTTATTGCGATTTTTCAGGAATCTTTCAGGTTCTGGTGGTAAGTATTCATTTTGTGGTTCACTACGTTTTCGCTTTTTTGCATATATATGTACATACATACATACATACATACATACACACATACATACATACATACATACATACATACATACATACATACATATGTATGTATTATAATAAAACTTGTGCTAAGAATAATTTTTGCAAGCACTGATCCGCATGTTGAATTATATCAGATATCCGCAAATTCTTATTTACTGACATTATTTCATTCGGAGGATACAAATGGAAGCGCATTTACACAGAGACGAGCTATGAATGGTGTATATTACAAGATTCAAACCCTCCTTTTACACTCATTACTTTTTTACTCCCGGCTGGCATGCGTTGCGAATATAAATAAACTTTGCTAGAAGTGCTGTGTACGTTTTGTATTAATGGCGAAAGAGTCATGCTACGATATCATACTGAGACTAGAAAATATATATACAGTCAGAATTTTTATTTAGGTAAGATCCACGACAAGCAAAAAAAAAAATAGGAAAATAATAATATGCGTTTTTTACTGGAAGAAGTGGATTTACGGGGAACTTAAACTAAATTTTACCGAAAAAACGACCGGCAACAACTCTCCACATCTCAACCATTATCAGCAACACCAACACCAAACACACCCCACCACTCTTCCACTATGTACACGACACGTGTTTCGCCTCAACACGATCATCATCAGGTATAGTAGACTCTACGTAAGACAACCGTAAAAAACATGTCTTCTCTCGTCTCCGTAAATCCACTTCTTCCAGTAAAAAACACGCATTATTATTTTTTTATTTTTGTTAGTTTGTCACGGATCTTAGCTAACTAAAATTTTGAGTGTCCACATAGTAATGGATTTCCGCAAAATAACACATGACTCTATTCATCATCTTAATCCACTTGAATATCTGTTAGATATATTAGTATTTATTAATATTTTTCAGATATTTATTTATTTGAATTCTGTATAAAAAATAAACTTACATAATACTACTAAAGGGTCATAAGAGTGTTTTATGTCTTTACTTGTTTTCGACAATCAGAAAAATAAGGTTGCTTAAGGGTTTCAAATATCGAGATATCAAGATATCCCCTGACCACCCAGGTCATCGGATCTCACCCCTATGGACTTTTTTCTGTAGAGAATACCTTAAAAGTGAAGTCTATGAGACAAACTCAATGACAATCTCAGCGGTAAAAGAAAATATCGTATGCGAAGTTAATGGGATCTCTACGTCACTACTTCAGCGAGTGAGACTGTTGCCAGATTCAAAGAGTGTGCCCGACATGATGGTTAACATTTAGATTTTGATTTTTTTGCTGTCAAATTGAAATAATTGATTCAAATAAGGGTATCGCATCTAGTCGGTATTTGATCTAGGTGTACACCAAATTTTCGTCAGCACGCAACATTAGCAAGACGCCGCATCACTGCGGCGGTGGGCTGCGTGAAGGGAGACATTAAGTTCGTTTCTCGTCTCGCAACATTACACCCGACCACCAATGCTGTAACTCTGGATATAAATATGTCATCGGGGCTGTGAAGCGTACGGCTCTATCTGTTGTTCTCTGTTGAGATTTGTTCATCTTAAAATAGAACGAAGCTCGTATTAGCTTCGCATGACGGTTGTCTGTCTCACTTAGTGGTCGACGAGATTTAAATCTGAGTCTAGAAGTGGATAATATTTTCAGTTGAAAATAAAAGATGTTATTTTTATGGACGTGTCAACTGATAGAAAGCAATCAACGCCGACCATAGATATTTGTAATACCGTAAGCATTGAAAATACGTTGCCGGCCTTTGAGATGAGATTCGGAAATACCGCAGAAGGTAGTAATGACTGTCACAGGCAGTTTTGGCTCTAAACTATGACCTGTGCCATACCTAAATTACCATTAAAAATATATAAATTAATTTTGGACATCCTTTTTATATCCAATATCCAATATCAGCTCGCGGCAGTCTACTGCTGGACATAGGCCTCACCCAAGGCGCGCCACCTAGCCCGATCTTCGGCTACACGCATCCAGTCTCTGCCAGCCGCCTTGCGCAGATCGTCGCTCCATCTAGCAGGACGTCCCACACTACGTTTGCCGAGTCGCGGTCTCTCCAGCACTCGTCTACTCCAACGATTGTCGGTTCTCCGACAAACGTGTCCAGCCCATTGCCACTTCAGTCTGCTAACTTGCTCTTTATTCGCGGTATATATGTTCCATAAATATGCCGCGAATACAGAAACCGTGAATACAGAATGGTAATTTATATGGGATTATAAGGGATAAGTTCCTAGGTGACAAAATAAAAAAAAAAACAAATATATAAAAAAATCAATTTAATTGAAGTTTTTGAACATTGAAATCCTTTTATTATTATGTACGTACTTATTAGATCCGCGAATAAAGAAATTTTTAGCTGCGAATAAACTGAATTGGGCCGCATTTTTTTAATCTGCGAATAGTGAAAACGCGAACTAAGGAAGCGCAAATAAGGAGCTTTTAATGTATTTCCAAAACCGATATGACTTTGGAACTTTCAAAAAACTTGCCTAAACATTTCTCGAAGACCGACAACGCATCTGCAATGCCTATGGTGTTGTAGATGTCTACAGTTGACTTTGATCGGTCTCGATCTGATGACGCTTGTTCGTTTGCCTTCCTATCCCATAAAAAGTAATAGAAAAAATTGTTTGAAATATACTTGTCAAAAATATAGGTAATCCTTGTCCTCTACTTATCTATTCTATCACTGCTTCTAAGTTTTCGTAGCTTGTCGTAATAAAATATTCTCTTACTTCTTACGATAACTTCGTGGCCTACTTATCCAGGAAGTGATCCTAAAGCCGCGCCTTTAGTGACGGGCGGAGCGGACTGTTCTATGTGAAAAGCATAACAATATTATGACCGTGTTTTTTTATTGATAAAGTGAGCAAACAAGTTAGCGTGCCATGTGATGGTAGTAATCACCGTGGCTCATCGCGAAATCAATACTACGTCGTCTACTGTATTTGCGGGGTAAAGGAAGAAGAGAGCCAAGAAAGGGGTAAGGAATTTGGCTCCAACTCTTCAACTGGGAATAAATACTTGTAGGCCATAGTTTTAATCCAGATACAGGAAACTAACTGACGATCATTTACTCAGAAAGCGTTAGACTTGATATTGAGCCAATTACGATCATATATCAACTTGTAATTTGTTCCGCCTTTTGGTATTCACTGTAACCGTACCCCACCGCAATACTCCCCTTGGCTGCGTAGCAGCTAATGCCGTGTTATGGGATAATTAATATCACAGTAGACACTATTTTATTCCATTACTTATGCGACAGTAACATGCCGTATATTTTGTTTAAGTCACAAGTTTGTATGAAGGAAGTTGCTACCGACAATAGTACAGTCGAGAGAACAATTCATTAGGGACGTATTAAATAATATGATTTTTTATTTAAGAATTTGCCAAATGAGTAAGTGGGTCACGGGATAGTAAATAATCACTGACAACCATCTGCAATACGATGGTTACTGCAGATGCGTTGTTGCCGTTGGAAAATATTAGTTGGCTGGTAAGTAAAGGGAGGTATTTGTTCTTCAGCGATAGAACAAAGTGCAGCAAGAAAAAAAATTATCTATGCTTGTAAAACAGTAGTGAACAGAAGTAGAGCTTAAACTCATAAGTGGACGTGGCAGATGAGAGGAAGAAAATCAAAAAATAGATTTTGTATCTTCGATTCTCAGCCTTAACTAACGCAAGTGCTATTGAAATATTATAAGTATAAGTATTATATTGAAATATTAAATTGAAAAGAATTATATTGAAATATAAATATTATAAGTTGCCTATTGAAAAGTGAATTTTCTGTTAATCGACTTATACACATCGTTGGTAGAGATGTACTGTATTTAAAAAAATATTCACTTTGAAATAATATTGAAAATTAGATTATTGCCAACAAAATATATGATAATGATAATTTATAAATTTTTTAAAATCACTTAAGACTAGAATAAAGTTATATCATGTATGACAATATACATATATTATATATAAACTTTTGATAAACTATTTAGAAATTATATTACTTAAATATAACGTACTCGTAATTTAGACTTACTACTCTTAGTAATAGTTGAAAAATGCATGTTATATATCGATAAATATTTGTGTTAACGACTGTACTAACTTACCTACAATACGACTTGGTACTTACACGGTCTTAAGTGATAATGGAACAAAAACTAAGTAGATGTGTAAATCTTGAAAACGTTAATTGTATGTGTTTGTATGTTTGTATACAAAGCAGATTACGTGCAAAATTTACGCTCCGAGAAATTAGTGAGGTAAATTCAAATGAGCCTGCCTGCTTAAGTCAGTAAACAAAGTTAAGTAAGAATTGAATATTGTTTATCATTGTGATGTGGACAGTCAAAACCTTTACTTAGCTAAGATCCGCGACAAGCAAACAATAACATAAAATTAATAATGTGTGTTTTCCTACTGGATGAAGTGGATTTATTTAATGACTTTTCGGTTGTCTTCCGTAGGAGTCTACTATACCTGAAGATGACCCGTGTTGGGATAAAACACGCGTCGTTTACAAGGTGGAAAAGTGGTAGTGTGTGTTTAGTGTTGTGTATAGTGGTAAGTTTTTGGTTTAAGTTCCAAATAAATCCACTTCATCGAGCAGGAAAATACACATTATTAATTTTCTGTTATTGTTTGCTTGTCGCGGATCTTAGCTAAGTAAAGGTTTTGAGTGTCCACATAGTGATGGATTTCCGCAAAGTAACGCCTTACTCCATTAATCATATAATTGTGATATTTATTATGATGGAGATTAACTTCATATTAGGTCTAGATTTTTTTTTTGCTATATAGGAGTGCAAACGAGCAAGCGTGTCGCCTGATAGAAAGCGATCAACGCCACCCATAGACACCTGCAACGCCATAGGTACTGCAGAAATGTTGCCGCACTTTGAGATATGTGTTGTGATTTTCAAATGTTCCGATATCATATCTGTTCTATTATTTAACAGAGTGGTCGCGTGTAGAAAAAAGTTTCGGGAAAAATGCACCGTTTTACGATGTTATTTTTAAGCATTTTATGGATATTAGTAATTGTTATATGATATCAGCAGACGCATCTTTCATGCTGATTCTTAATCTATTGATTAGGTAGGTATGGGCATCAGATCCCGTTCCTCATTAACTATACCTCCTCTCAGGTGATGCATCTCATCAGGTTCATGATTACCGCTATGTAATTTTACAGACGACTTTTGTCCTAAGCATAATTCTCCTCCAGTGTCGGCCCAGAACTCCATCTAAATTTCTTATCATTATTCTTTTTTTATGGGATAGGAAGGCAAACGAGCAGGCGTGACACTTGATGGAAAGCAATCAACGCCGCCCATAGACTTCCGCAATGCCATAGGCAGTGCGGAAGCGTTGCTGACCTTTGTGTGTCATTATGAGAGTGGGAATGAGCGGAGGGGTAGAGGGAGGGGGGAGGGTGTTAGGCGTCCGGAACTCGGCTGTCACCGTACGACGCGCGGTAGGTAAGCTATCATTCAGACGCCGGTTTTCTGCGGGAGTGTGGTACTTCATCGGGCGAGCCGGCCCATTCATGCTACAGACAAATATTATGCCATTCTTGACAAAGTATTCGTCTGCAGCGTGGCTCTACCACTATTAATTCTTTCCTTCTCTTCAAAATTCACTTTATTTTAGATTATATAAATAAACAAATCTATAGTTTTCATGTGCGGCCTGACTTGTGCCTTAGTGTTTTTAGCCTTTCTATTGTAGGTTTGTTTCTTTCCTACAGTTATTGGTTTAATATATTGAGTGAGTGAACATTACACTACCTAATACAACTCCCAGTTACCAAGATAGCATTTAATATTCTCCGGATATCTTTTCGTCTCAGCGCGAGTAAATTTATCGCTGGTTTCGATGGAGTTTATGAATAAGCTGCAAGCTGACAGGATGCAATAGACCCGGATGAGATATAGCTAGCGGCGTTATAAAATGCAACTGATATTATATACGTTAAAGATTCCACTACCGTACAACTAGCAATAAAGAAAAGTTTTATCCCTAAAATCTGGATGAGTGGCAATCCAATACAGTGCGGTGCATTACGAGCAATGCAATAGGATAAGATTATAGGGAAGAGTTGTAGGATTTAAATGTGAGAGGAAGAAATTAAAGGAAAGAGAAAGGAATGGGGCTTCCGGATCCCTGTTCTCTCCATACTAAAATAGTTAACGTAATAAAAAAGTTAACGCCGAAATTCTTTGACCTACTTCGCTTCTACCTCTACTTTGATTGCTTTATCAGAAAATCTTATATTATCTCCATCTCGTACAGATCAGAATATGAAAAATAAAATTTGCGTTCTAGCTTCCTTCTTTTTGGTCTTGTCCTTTCTATATTTAATGAGTGGGCGAATGCAAGGAAGCCAAGGTAAAAAGTGACCGTAATGAATTTTTCATGCGATAGCTTTAATGATCACGCAGATCATAACCTTCATTTAAACCCTACAATGAACTGTTCAAGACGCAAAATAATTAAAAATTTCATCAAGCGAAACGACGCACCGTTTCAAGGGAAACGCTCGACTCATTGTCGCGAAGTTTTCATAGATTAATAACGGGAGGGACACAAAGATGGAGACATTAAAACCTTTCTAGCAATAAAAGTATATCCGAAGAAAAAATGAGCAAGTGGGCACCGATGAGGCCATAGAATGCGAGATACGATAAGTAAATTTGATAGTGGTGGAGCCACGCTGCATACGAATACTGTGTCAAAGATGGCGTAATATTTATCTCCCGCAGAAAACCGGCGTCTGAGTGGTAGCTTAGCTACCGCACTTCATACGATAAGTGGCTGAGTTTCAGAGGCCCAACATTCTCCCTCCTTGCCTTACTACTCTCATAATGACACTTTCTTTAAAGGTCGGCAAAGCTGTTGCACTGCCTATGGCGCTGCGGATGTCTATGGGCGGCGTCAGCCATTGGCTTTTCTATAGATAATAGTAATGTTTTTAGTATGTCATTAGCTTAGATGGCTAAAAATTTATTTTTTCTTTTTCTAAACTTTAGACCGACCGATTGGCTCAGTGGCGGGGCCCTCCGCCCACGGAGTCAATGGTCGCGGGTTCGATTCCCGCATCGGAATAAATATTTATATGGATTTATAAATGTTTATTCCGAGTCTGGTAACCCCCCCAATCCGCATTTCCTTTCCTGCCCCTTCCTTTCTTCTCTGTCCTTCCTTTCCTTTCCGCCAATCCACGGACTGCCGTGCCAATGGATGGAGGGGCGAGCCTAGTCGCAAGCGTGCCGATCGTCCCGGGATCGGGCTCCCCCGGGTACTATGGTGCCTTACCTCAGCATGCAGGGCTCTGCTGGGGCTGACCTCCATCCTCCCTTGCGACTCGTGAGATTCACTAAGACGAATTTAATACACCTAATTTGTCGAAAAACATGACGGCGACGTGGTTCGCCACCCGTCACGTCTAGATTCTCACGAGGGCGAAAAGCGACCAATGACGAGCCGTTTCGCTGCGATGAATGGCAGCGTATGGAGCTTTGTGGTCTCTGCCAACCCCTGCGGGGGATAGGCGTGAATATATTATTATTATTAATTTATTTTAACACTTAAATCCTAAAATCGGTGTTTTAGTCAATGTGAATAGAAATCTGTGTGAAAATGCACATTATTATGGGTAAAGTGAAATTAACGCTACAATTATTTTAATGGTACTTTAATAATAAAAAGAAAGTATGACCTCCCTTTGCATCAATTACGGCGTGTACAAACATATATAAGGATTTGAATAAAATATATATAAGGATGAAATTTCTCAAATTGACTGAACCATCGTACATTTTCACTTTGTGGTATGTGTATGTTGAGTATTATAGTTTAACATGTAATTAATTATATGTGTAACTGCAGACTCAAATAAATGTATCTGCCTGTCTGTTATTTTCGGGTAAAATTCGCTTGTTTCATGGCCCCCAACTAAAGGCCGTTGGTAATATAAAAATGCTCGAAATTTTCAAAAGGAGGGGAAGCCGCGGTGGGGTACGCACCTGGGATAACTTTCTTTCATTCTATGAATACAAAGAGGATCTGCTTAGTAAAGGATCAGTGGACTACAGACGACTTGCTTTATTACGACTTAGACGCGAGAGGAACGTAATAAAACAATTCTCTAATTAAAATTCGCTCTCTGTGAATGCTTTATGAATAAATTATCTTTTGATTATGTATAATTAATTAAAAATTTATAAGCGTTATATTGATTGTTTAAAAATAGTGTCTTTTACAACCTTGCAAGCAATCTTAACCGACGATCTTGTATAAAGAGAGTAATAAGTGTGGATGTGGAAGCAAAGAAAGTGTGACGAGATCGTACCAGATGGAGGTGTGTGGTCTCTTCCTACTCTTACGGAAAACAGGTGTTATTATATGTATGTAGGTACCTCTAACAAGCTGATCGTGGCACTTACTGAGACCACAGTTCAGGAATGATACTATATTAAACACATTATTAGAATGTTATCGTACAACAACACATACTTAATACTGGAGGTTTGTCCCCTTTGAGATAGGATAAAAGAGCAAGCGTGTCGCCTGATGAAAAGCAATCAACGCCGCAAGTAGGCGTCCGCAGTACTTTCGTGACACCATAGGAGTGTGGTCTCTTCCTACTCCTACGGAAAACAGGTGTTATTATATGTATGTAGGTATCTCTGACAAGCTGATCGTGGCACTTACTGAGACCACAGTTCAGGAATGATACTATATTAAACACATTATTAGAATGTTATCATACACCAACACATAGTTAATACCGTAGGTTTGTCCCATAGGATATAAGAGCAAGCGTGTCGCCTGATGGAAAGCAATCAACGTCGCAAGTAGGCGTCCGCAGTACTTCCGTGATACCGTAGGTATTACGAAAGCGTTGCCGGCCTGTAAGGTTTGTATGGGCTTGTTTTAAGATTTCACAGTTGTATCAGTTCAGAAATACCGCTGAGGGTAGCTGATTCCACAGGATGCAGGTACGTAGATAGAAGTTTCGGGAGAAATGCACTATAATAGACTACCATTCATCTGGATGAGTAGTGATCCAGAATTTCGTCTAAATATTGTCCGCTACATCGGGCATATCCTTGAAAGATTTCAAGAGTATGCCCGAAATGAGAAAAACGAGCCTTATACATACATATGTATACTTGTGATCATCATCATATGTGTTTTTTTTTGACTGCCCATATATGTCCCACTGCTGAGCACGGGCCTCTCCATTTCTGGGGGAACGGACGTTGACCCACCAGACTTATCCAGTGCGGATTGGCGGGGTTACTAGACTCGGAATAAATATTTGTAATCCATACATATATTTATTCCGATGCGGGGATCGAACCCACGATCATTGACTTCGCAGGCGGAGTGCCTCGCCACTGAGCCAATAGGTCGTCTTTATATGTTACATACCTACATAAAAATACGAAAAATACGCGACGATACCAAAACTGCTGCAATTAGACTGTTTATGAGTTGTTATATGTTTCGTTTAAGTAAAGTCGACCTATATATTTATTTTGTTAAACGAGTAGAAGCTAGAGGAATTTAAATTTGAATTTATTGCTGAAATAGGGGTCAAACGAATTTCATCGTCCATTTTCCAATAACAAGCGGGGGCGCTATCAATCAGAGGTCTCCGAGGACGAATCTCGGAATAGATTCGGTTCGGAGGCGGACTTTTTAACAAAATTAAAATCGTCTGATTTCCCTCAGTAACAAGCCGGGCCCGAGATGCTCAAATCATCGGGTCTCGCTCCGAACTGATTACATTATGCAAATGATGCCTCGCCCTTCTCTTGTCATCTATACGTTACGCGGATATCAGAAATTTTAATATCGCTAGATGTGTTACACTTTATTATTTCTATTTAACCCAATGCTTGACTGGCAGAGAATGTATGGACAGTCAAAAGTTTTACTTAGCTAAGATCCGCGACAAGCAAAACAATAACAGAAAATTAATAATGTGTGTTTTTCCGTTGGGTTTAGTGGATTTATTTGGAACTTAAACCAAAAACTTACCGAAAATCGGCCATCAACTCTCCACTCACCAACCACTGTACACAACACCAAACACACATTATCACTTTTCCATCTTGTAAACGACACGTGTTTCGCCTCAACACGAGGCATCTTCAGGTATAGTAGACTCTACGGAAGACAACCGAAAAGGGAAAGTGGCAGAGAATGCCTTCCAGCATTAAGTCCAACTCTGCACAAAAAATTGTACATTAAGGATAAATATAATAATTATTTACTGTTTAAATTAATAGAAAACTTACATTTTAAGCGAATCTAGGTAATAATGTAGAAATTGTAATTTGTCAAAATCGTAAAACGGTAATTTGTACCTAATAAGACGTTTTCTTACGTCACCAATGGTAAAAAAATGTTAGTATTATCAAAATTAAGGAATCCTGTAAGGAAGCTTCAACTCTTTTCGATTCGTAGTTGTAGAGCCACGCTGCAGACAAATACCTTTTCAAGAATGGCATATTATTTGTCTGTAGCATGAATGGATCGGCTCGCACGGGGAGGTAACACACTTTCGCAGAAAGCCGGTTTCTGAGTTACGGCGCTTCGTTCGGAGAGCGGTTGATTTCCGGAGGCCTAACCCCCTCCCCCTCCTATAAAGACACTTTCCTTAAAGGCCGGCAACGCTTCTGCACTGCCTATAGCACTGCAAATGTTTATGGTCGGCGTTGATTGCTTTCCATCAGGTGACACGCCTGCTCGGTTGCCTTCCTATCCCATAAAAAAAAATTAGTAAACTGAAGGGCATTTCTTTCGGAGTCTAACAACGATTGGAGTTAACTGATGCTGGAGTGGAGACCGCGCCTTAGCTGTAGATGGAGCAATTATCTAAGTGTACGTTTGGCAGTAACTGGATGCGAATTGCAAAAAATCGAGCTCGGTGGCGCGCCTTGGTAGGCCTATATCCAACTTCAGATTGCCACACTTGGTGTTACTATGTGTAAAATAATAAGTCTATACTGTGTGCTTTTCATAGCGAAGCAGACAAGACCACGCCGCCCATAGACATTCATAACGCTGGAGGCGTCGCAGAATGGTGTACAACAATTTTTATTATTAGTCACTTTTAGTATAGCTATATATCTGCGTTTGAACTTTTCCTTAAACAGATATCTTTGTAAGAACGTTTCATCACCCCCGTATTGGGGACATTGTAAGATTATCGTAAAGAAGTATGTTTCTATTTAAAGCTGGCATTTCTTTTACATTTACGGGAACCCAGGAACAGCTGCGCCTGACGGCGGAATTATTTCATCTCTATCGTATCTTAAACTGATATAGAATTTATATTCCAGTATTGACTTTCGCAAATGTTCTTTCGCCGCTGGAAAACCGTTCAACATCAATTTCTTTTCAGTTATACGAAATTTCCTTCGCATGCTTATCTTGATTGATTTGTTTGAAATTTAAGTGCTGTTTTAAATGAAGCAATATTTTTTACACTGCTTGCCTGATTGCTTTGCCATTTTTTTATGGGATAGGAAGGCAAACGAGTAAGCGTGTCACCTGATGGAAAGCAATCAACGCTGCCCATAGACATCTGCAGTGCCATAGGCAGTGCAGAGGTGTTGCCGGCTTTTAAGGAAAGTGTCATTATGGGAGAGGAGAGGGGAGCGGGAGAAGGGAGGAGAGAGGGGAGGGGGAGTGGAGAGGGGGAGGGGGAGAGGGGGAGAGGGGGAGAGGGGGAGAGGGGGAGAGGGGGAGGAGGTTGGACCTCCAGAACTCAAACGTTCATCGAACGAAGTGCAGTAACTAAGCTACCACTCATACGCCGGTTTTCTGCGGTAGTGTGTTATTTCCCCGGGCGAACCGGCCCATTTATGCTACAGACAAATTATATGCCATTCTTCACAATGTATTCGTCTGCAGCGTGGCTCTACCACTACTTAAATTATTTTTCTTATACACCTGTATCTGTATCTGTACTGTCTCTATACTACTAAAGATTTTTTTTATCACAAGATGATCAGCAACGATATTGATATTGCTAAAACTATTGTTAATAATAAGTAGACTCCAACCCACGCGACCACTCACTCTACTTGATATAGCTATATAGATGATATAGCTTTGATTAATTTACCGTTCCAAATACACGTAGAAAGCTATAGAAGTAGTAAACAAGCTCCCGACAAGAGCTAAAAGGGTTTATATAAAATTATCATTACGTTTTTCATTTTCCTTTCATACTTACGCCGCTTTAGACAATTGACGCAATTTGCGCAAACACATCCTCCGTACACTCCAACCTCATCATAACACGGTAAGACGGTACACGGAAAGATTTAGTTAAGATTGTGCATGCCGTAGAAAATAGGTGTCAAATATTATGAAAATAACTTTTGCGCTTGTGGAACTCTCTCCCACATACTATACGTGATAGCCTCTCACTGGATGTGTTTAAGAGAAGAATTAAATAGAAATATTCTTTTTTTCTTTCAGTATAAAATATTTATATATTTATGTGTATATTATATATATATATGTATCCTCTTATTTAAATAGTATTATATTATACAATATATTATTAGTATTTATATGTTTATATAAGTATGAATTTATATAGTATGTATTGTTATGTATATTATTATTGTATTTTGTTGTTATACACTTATTTCTATCCTCACAGCTTATCTTATCTCTCTTTCACTCCTGGGTTTGCTGGAAGAAAACTCAATTTTGAATTAAGCTCGCCCTTATACATCTTCTTTCCTTTTAAATCTTTTATGTCGTGTTTTGTATGCAATAGTACTTAATAGAATTAAAAGAAATAATTATTAATTAAATAAAGTACACCTGGAGATCCATGGATATAGTTGCGATTTTCGGGCTCATACAGCCTGTGCAGGTTCGGAAGGTGACTATTATATTTGTGATATTTGCAGTTACATTTCAATTGTACAATTCATTTAATGTGACCCCCCAGGGGGCCATATAACCCCCACTGGATCTCAAGATGCCAAATTTGAATATTAAATTTAGATAAAGTTTCAAAAACAAAGTGGGGGCCACATTATACATCTAATAATGGTAGAGCCACACTACAGACGAATACTTTGTCAAGAATGGTATAATATTTGTCTGTAGCATGAATGGGCCGGCTCGCCCGGGGAAGTACCACACTCCCGCAGAAAACCGGCGTCTGAGTAAAAGCTTAGCTACCGCGCTTCGTACGGTGAGCGGCCGAGTTCCGGAGACCACCTCTCTCTCCCATTCCCGCTACCATAATGACATTTTCCTTAAAGGTCGTCAACGTTTCCGCACTACCTATGGCGCTACGGAAGTCTATGGGCGGCGTTGATTGCTTTCCATAAGGTAACACGCCTGCTCGTTTGCCTTCCTATCCCATAAAAAAACTTAACATAAAAAATTACGACCTTTTCCTCTAATGTTTGATACGAGAGAAATCAAACTCAATTCAAATATTTTCCATGGAATTGAAGGGTACGTTACCTGGCTCTAATGATTGCTGAAAGCGGCCATTCACTCTGAGCCATAACAGTCTGAAAGTAAACTTAAATACTCTTGAAAACGAGAGCGGGACGCCGCAGAATGGCTGCGGGCGTCTCCGGGTTGAATTCTAACGAAGTCTCATCCGATGGGCGTCGGCACGTTGCTACTGGCTGTAGGCTATGAATGTTATTTGCTGGGGAGCACTGTTGGTTAATACGTGATAAGATGGACTTGCCATATTTTTGTTAATGGCTTTGCTATTATTCGATTCTTACACGAACTATTAATATATAAAAACGACACTTATTGTATAATAAACATACAAACACACATAGTTTCGTATTTATCTTTTTTTTAAACTTTAAATTAAATTATAATTAACTGTACATAACGAAATGTGTTTGTAGATATTTATGAGACTGTTTATAGTTTGTCTATGAATAACTGCATTGTGAAAGAAAAAAAAATAAAGATTAAAAAGAAATAAATACATGCGTTTCTTTTACCGTTTGTTCTCCATTTTGAGTAATCTGCCTCATTACGAAACATTAGTAGAAGCTTGTTGACGGACTGACATTTGAGAAATATAATTCAATTTGAATTTATAATAATATAAAGAATTATTTTAAACTTATTGTACCGATTATACGACGCGAAATGAAGTTAGTTAATCTTTTATTATAAAATGTTCTATAAAACGGAGAGCTGTTTTGGTACGATGAATGTGAGAAGAAGGATGGATGAAAAGATGGATGAGTGTAGAGGAAGCAAGGAGGGTGTGCCAGGATCGTAGCGGATGGAGATCTGTGGTCTCTGCCTACCCCTACAGGAGGCATGACGTTATGTATGTATATTCTACAAAAGACTTTCTGTTTACAAATTAAAAAAACACAATATGGGATTGATGGGTAAATAAGCAAAAGATGCAGATGGTTGATAGTGGTTGGGAGGTGAAGAGTTGCTGACGGCCGTTTTTTCGGTAAGATTTAGTATAATTTCCCCGTAAATCCACTTCTACCAATAGAAAACACACATTATTATTTTTTTGTTTTTGTTTGCTTTTCGCGGATCTTAGCTGAGTAAAAGTTCTGACTGTCCACATAAGCGTAAATTACTAAAATACGTATTGTTAGAAATTAAAATTATTTCAACGACTTGATTCTTGGGAAATAGATGGATACTCCAGACTGTTTTAAAACGTGTATTGTAAAATATTTTATGAAATTTTTATGTTTGAGTGAAATGAATATTTCTTGAGAAATAAATTTAAATAAGCGAATAAAGTGAGAAGAATAAATCACAGAGAGAAAGCATTTGATAGGGGGAATGGTGGTTGCATGTCAAAACAGAGCTGTAAAAAATAGCATCCATCGGGCAACGTCGACGCAATGGACTATCAATCACCGACAGAGATTGGATGCATTTTGTGCAACTATAGTAACACAGGCTGTTACTATAGTTGCACAAATGCATAGAAATGCATGTGTATAAATGAAAGTTATCTACGACTGATTTCTTTTCACACACCACCACTTTATGAAACCTTCGGCGATCTTTCCGAACCAATACGGCATTGGCACCTTCAAAAAACAAGTCTACACATATCTAAAAGGCCGGCAATGCTTCCGTGACTCCTGTGGTGTCGCGGTTCTCAATGGGTAGCGTTGATTGCTTTCCATTAGGCGACATGCTTGCTCGTTTGCCTTCGAAACCCATAAAGAAAAGACTATTCAATTGAAAAAAAAAAATAATGACAGAATTAGCATTCCAATTTTTACTACTACGTTTACTTGACAAGCGAGGAATATTTAAGTTCTATAATATTCATACACAATTCAACGCCCTGCGGGTCCAATATAACGACGGTTTCAGAATATTGTTGAGGCTGCCCCGTTTCTGCAGTGCATCAGGTATGTTCGTTAAAGCTCGCACCGATGGTTGTAACACAAATATTTGTGTTAATCATAGTTTGTGATTAACACAAATGTAAAAATTTTCAACTGTAAAATGTATGGACCACAAAAAATTGTCTGAAATAAAGATTATTATTGTTACCCACTCGTACAATAATCACAATCTGTCGAATCAATGCTATCCTGTCTAATCGCCGTGGTCTGTTTCAAATAAGACGACACGTCTTGGGAGCGTCGCGTTCGGCTCGCTGGGCCGCGCAAGGCTCCGCAATATCCGCATTTGTATTCGGATCCACTCCGGTTTCCGTGCGGATCTTTGCGGAATTGCAAATGGTGGCGCGCGACACCCAATTATCTGTATTATATATTTTTAATGTTCAATTTCAGACTGTTTGAAAATTCATTCATCTTAAAAATACTCTTATGTTCTAAAATCCGTTGTATGAAGCTCTCATAGTGAAAAACATATATAAATATGGCTTTACATTTATAGACCTAGATTAAGATTTCATGTATCACATAAATACCGCTTCTCGTTTCAATGAAAATTTTGCTAGATGCTTAGTTTCTCTGTGTTGTGGAAAACTAGACTCTTATTCATTATTAGTAGAAATCCATTTTTATAGTCAAAGTCCAACAATTTTTGAATTCCTGATCATAAGGTGAGTGTACTTGAAGCGAGGTCAATTTTTCTTTTTTCAATTTTTTCTTTTATTATTTATTTTCTCGTGAGTGCGTATATTTCTCTGTATGTATGTATGTATGTATATTTATAAAATTAGTTTTAATTCTCCTTTTGTACAAGCTGCACCACCTTCAAAACAATCTTCCCTTTTTCGCGCGCCGATTGACTGGTAGAGAATGCCCAATGGTATTAAGCCCGTCTGATGTACATATTGTGCAAAAATATTATATAAATAAAATGTAAGACCAAAAATATCACAAACGAAAGAAAAAATAAAAACAATTTTATATCGGATTTACTTACTGCCGTAGATATTCGGGAGCGATTGCGTATATATATATATATATATATATATATATATATATATATATATATATATATATATATATATATATATATATATATATATATATATGTAAGCAATGATGTTTACAAATATCACGATATACGTCGCTTTTTTAAACAAGTAATATACTTCAGATTTTCATTGATAAAAGCTTCAGAATATATCGTATTATGAGGGAGTATCCTTGCCTAGCCGCCTGTCCGATAGTTATGGTATTGGTGCATGGGTACGCGACCTCGGCCTCCCGACCTACTGCCGTATATATATATATATATATATATATATATATATATATATATATATATATATATATATATATATATATATATATATATATATATATATATATATATATATATATATATATATATATATATATATATATAAATATATATATATATATATATAAAAATAAGACAATGGATATTTTACAAATATCCATTTTCATATTTCATGTCTCTGAAAGGTTGTTAAATATCCATTTTCATAGTTTTCATTAGAATGAAAGAGATTTTAGAATTAGAATTTAGAAACCAAGAGATACGTTTAGAAATACTAAAGGTAATCGGGCAATAAGAGATCCGGATAAAGATCTGCACGGAGTGAAGAAGATCCGATGTATTTGGGTCAGAGGCGTACATTCGAGTCACGTGCGTCCATTTGTTCCGATGTATTGGCCGGCTGACGCCCGGAACCACGGAACACCTGCCCTGCCTGGCATCGTTATTAGTTCGCCTCGCAAAATTTGGAGTAAACGGTGCCCGGGTTTATTTATTCCGCTTATTGAATTCCGAGCGTTTGTATGGAAACAATAGTTATTGGATTGGATAAGAACAAGTGTCTACGGATAATGTAGTGATTGATGTATAACTAATTTATAACAACCTTTTTTACCATCTTTGTATTCTTTGATGGTAATTAGGTATAACTATTACTTGACGTAAAATATAATACTATCGAGTTACTTGGAATATTCTATTGTTAGCTTGTCACGTTACGTCTTGATAAAATGGTGGCTATTCTACCAAAACCTACTATGGACGTTTGTAGTAAACTTATAAAGTCACTATACATGTATTTATTTCATATGACTTCATTTATACGCCTTAATCGAACTATATTGTAGATATAATATGCCACCACAATTAAACAATATAACTAACTGATAATAATATAAGATTATGAAAATGCAATAAAAACACGACGTCACTGACGTAAGTTGGTGGGAAAAGTCATCTTTTTACTATCTTACTTTTTTACATTTGTAATTTTAAAATTTGAAACATAAAGGTATAATTGTTTTTTTCGGATTATAGATCAATTGACAGAGAAGATATATAATAGAATAATGTAGATCATCTCGCCCTTCCGTGTACACGTAAATAATAGTAAAAAAGAGTAAAGAATAAAATAACATGTTATTTGGAGAAGAGTTTTATTTGAAGAATTATTCAAATTTTACTTCCTTTCTACTTACTACTTACTTTATTCTACCAGTAAGAACTGGTATGAGAAATTCGTACATTTCTGTGGTATTAACAAAATAATTAAATGCAAAAAAAAATATATAAAACAAACAAAAATGAAAACTTTAACCTTCCAACATTTTTAATAAACTTGGCGCGTGTTTAAAGAACTTTTAACGTCGGCTCAAAACTCAAATTTCGTCGAAATGCCACAGGTACTACGGTTTAAATCAAACAGAATAAAGTTTCCTCATCTAAAAGTTCCCCATCGCCGACACCTCGTAATTCATACCCCGACCGATAATCGCACCATAACTTACACCGCTGAAATGCACCGAATACCCTTAATGTGAAACCGTGTAATGTCTCTGTGATCAGTTTTAAAATATAAATTTATTGTTCCACCGGGCGAATGTATGTGGCACAGGGTTGGCGAACCTTTGGTACCTACATGACACAACATAAAAGGTAGATATTTATTTTACTTCATTTAAATTTTATTTAATAAAATGATAATTTTTTTTATATATTTAAGCCTTTCCCCCTCAGAGACCACAGAGTTCCATCCGCTACCATTTATCGCATCGGAACGGTTCTCCATTAGTCGCTTCTCGCCCTCGTGAGACTCAGGACGTGACGGGTGGCGAACCACGTCGCCGTCATTTTTCAACAAATTAGGTATATTAAGATATCTTAGATTCACTAAGACGAACTTGATATACTTAATTATATAAAATGGTAAAAAAACAGCTATTAAAATTAAATACGAGAACACCATTTAGTTACCTCAGCATGCTGGGCTCTGCTGGGGCTGAGCTCCATCCTCCCTTGCCGCTCGTGGGATTCACTAAGACGAATCTTAATATACTTCATCCGTTAAAATATGACGGTGACGTGGTTCGCCACCCGTCACGTTCTAATTCCCACGAGGGCGAGAAGCGACGAACAGAGAGCCGTTTCGGTGCGATGTATGTGAGAGGAAGGATGGATGAAAAGATGGATGAATGTGAAGGAAGCAAGGAAGGTGTGTCGGGATCGTAGCGGATTGAGATAAGTGATATATAATGACTATATGTATGTAAAAACAATTTGATTATCATATTTTTTTACAGCTTATAATATGTCTCATTACTTTTCCAATTGGCTTAGTAAAGAAGCTACCGCTCACAGAGTCAATGGTCGCGAGTTCGATTCGGGTATAGGAATAAATTTATATGTATATGGTATAAAGTAGGTATTTATTTAGAGTCTGGGTGTCTCGCCAATTCTTTTTACACGAGCGTAGTAGGTTTACCTTTCCTCCAGAAATTGACAAGCCTGTGCCCAGCAGTGGGACATACATATATGGACTGTGCAAAACGAAAAAAATATGTTCCACTATTGGAAACGGGGCCTCTCGATTTCTAATCAAAATTGATCCACCATGCTTGTGAAAGGCGGATTAGCAGTACATTCAAAGTCAGAATAAATAGATATAGGTTAAACATACATTTATTTATTCTCATGCGGGAATTTAACCCGCGACCACTGACTTCGAAAGCGGTAGCTTCCCCATTGAGCTAATAAGTTCAATTTATTTTTATATATTTTTTATTAAAAGGTAAATAAACGTCCATAAAAATTACACAAGAAAAACATTTATGCGTTAACCAAAAATTTTTAACAATGAATTTAATAATTTACTACGTACATTACAATACATTACGTCGTAAACAAAAAAAATAGAGTTTTATATTCGAAATATTTCATTGTCCAAATTTATTTTAGATTTATGGATAAAAGGCTTGCTATCCCTGATCGAGAGTATAGATTTATAGTGATCGCCTTTGAAAAATGAGCGATGGAAATTTTATAGTTAAATTATTCCTTGATATATTCTTATATGGAGATTCTATTCATTCTAAGTGTTATACTATAAATTGATAGTGTTTCTATATGGCTTCCTTTGACGATTAGCGTCGTTATCTCTACTTAAGAAGAATATAGAACGCGTACGGATAGAAGCGACAACTCAACGATAAGTCTAAGTAATATTGACGCTAATTTTGAAATAGGTGAGTATTTTAAAATTTCTTTAATATTTGTAAATTACTTTTAAAATCCTGTATCTAGTTTTTTTTTCTATTAATACAAAATACTTACCAGTATAAAATCTTTAGAAATCTCTGATTTAGAAGGTAATCAAAATTTAGCAGTCTATATCCCCTACACTATATGTTCTACTGTTGGATATGGACCTTAACGAGGAACGACCATTAACACCACGCTTGTCCAATCTGTAAGCCTAAATATATTTGTTCTGATGCGGGGATTGAACCCGCGACCATTGACCCCGTAGGCAGCAGCTCCGCAACTGTGCCAATTGGTTGTGAAAATAAAATTGGTTTACATTTTTTATTTGTTTTATAATACTGAAACTAAAACTGTATACGTCGTTTGCATCCGCAAGCACACACAATGGACGTATAAAGACGTCATTTACGCCAACGTGTAAAGCAAGATATGACAACACAAGCTTTACATTGTTAATAAAAATAGTCACACAATGTTATTAAAAATAGCCCGGTCAAAATAGACATTGACTTTTGCATTAATTCACAAGTTAAAAATTTACAGGCACGTAAGGGTACCACTCATGTAAACTCGCCGTTTAAGCGTACTCTTGACGTGACCTTTCCTAAAAACATCGGTACTTTGGTGAAGGTATGTTTTTCTTGGTCTCCCCCTACCTTCCATCCACGTCCAAATTATTGCTCGATTAAAAAATATAAAAAAGATATCTCATCAGTATTTACGTATTAAGTAAAACATCTCTGCACACTAAAAAGGAACGGTACACAAAATACCATGGTTGTAAAAAGTGTATTAAACATCAAATATGGCGGTCGCGGGTTACTATGGGACGGAAATGATGAAATTCCTACATTAATAAAGGCTCCCAATTTCGCGGGGCGTTTAATTTGTTTTTTAATATCGCTCTCCGATGATTTACGGCTATTTACGCAACCAGTTAACAGCTTTATTGGGCGGAGAGCTATTTGCGGCGCCGGTAATCGTTGTGTCCAAAATTTACGTTTCACGTGTTTATTGTATGGAAATCACTTCTTGGCTGAGTGGTTTGAAAGACGATCGTTTCACTAGTTAGTGACGTATCTTGAGAGGCGAATTTTTTCTTTTCTTTGATGGCAATTAGTTACAACTATTATGCCAGTGTCAAGTAATATACAATAATATCCAATCTCTATGAAATTTAACAAGTCAGTTCATAACGTTACGTCTTGATAAAATGGTGGCAATTTTACCAAAAACCTTCTATGGACTTTTTCAGTCAACTTAAAAAGTTACGATACACGTATTCATATCATATCACATCACTTATACACTTTAATCGAACTATATTGCATAATACGCCACTACAATTAAACAATATAACTGATAATAATATAAGATTTTGAAAACGAAATAAAAACACAACGTCACTGATGTAAGTTGGCGGGTCCTTATCTTCTCTTCCATAGTCCTTATCTTCTAGGGACTTTTTCAGTCAACTTAAAAAGTCACGCATTTAGTACAATACACACATTTATTGATATCACTTTCCTTATACGCCTTAATCGAACTATATTGTAATACGCCACCATGTAATTATGTAAATAGAATATAAACACAACGTCACTGATATAAGTTGGCGGGAAAAGTCAAAGACAGATTGTTACTGAATCAATATTTAATTCGTTTCACAGATTAATACAGATTGTCCAGTGGCAGAAATAGGTTTGAAACTTAACCCTTAAATTATACGCGTCGTTTCATTTCTGCGACATACCGAAAATTTAAAAGATTTGACTAATATAATTATGCGTATCCGAATATAATTTACCATGGATTTCTTTCTTTCTTTTCTTTGATGGCAATTAGTTACAACTGTTATGCCAAGTAAAATACAATAATATCCAATCTTTTGAAATGTAACAAGTCAGCTTATCACGTTACGTCTTGAAACAATGGCAGCCATTTTACCAAAGCCTTCTATGGACTTTTCAGTCAACTTAAAAAGTTACGATACACGCATTTATTTCATATCACTTCACTTATGGTGTATAAGTGAAGTTATATGAAATAAATGCGTTAATCGAACTATATTGCATAATACGCCATCACGATAAAAACACATTGTCACTGATGTAAGTTGGCGGGAAAAGTCCCTGACCATGGATTATAGATTATTTTTTGTTTTTTTTGACAGTGAACATGGCGGTTCGACTTTAAATTTCACCAAGAATAAATAAAGAATTTGAAATGTCTCTTCACTTTGAGTTTTTAATTTACAGTTTTACATTTTTTTTTCATTTTTAGTTGCTGTAAGAAAATATTACTTATTTACGCGATTAGTTGGATTGGGCAGCATTTAAGAAGCTTTGTCGGAGTTTCCTTCTAGTCTTTTCGTCGGTCATATCTCAAAGTCTGAAGACGGAAATCTATGATCAGCTCATCTTGCCTGTTCACTTTTATCGAAATGAACATACTGACATTTCGTCTTCTTTACAAAGACGTTCGTTTAGAGGGTTGTTTGTGACTTGTTGTATACCTATATACATGTTTTTATTTTAAAAATCTATTCTTAAAATTTTATATATATGCATATCTGTAGCTTATTTGGGTCATATCATGAGACATGACAGGTAAAAGTTGATGCAACTGACCACGATGGGAAAAATCGCGGGCAAAAGACAAGTTGGTCGAAAAAGAAAATCTTGGCTATGTAATATTAGAGAGTGGACCGGGATAGCGAGTGCTCGAGAACTGCTGCACCTCGCATAGGAGGAGGATAGTTGTGCTGAATTGGCTGCCAATCTTCGCAAGTCGGAGAGGCACTCTTAGAAGAATATAATTGTAGCTGTAAGTAAATTTTTTAAGTTTTGTACATGTAAGAAAAAGAGAGAAAATGTAGTATACGTATATGTAGGTAGATTAATAACATGTGGGTGTTTTTTACTAACTAACTAACTAACTTTTTTGGCGCAGCGACCCAAAATGGATCTTGGCCTCCGAACAGATCTTACGCCACTTTGCCCTGTCCTGCGCCACCTCCTGCCAGTTACAGACTTGAAAGTTGCGCAAGTCATCTTCAATCATGTCTCTTACAATTCATAAAAATCATGTTTTTTTCAATTGATAAAAATCCAGTTTCAATCACGTGGTCTTGTCATTCACATCATGACTCACATTGAAGGTGCAGTACATCAACTGACGTTTACTCCAACAGTTATGGAAATTACTCGCTCACACAACTCCAATAGAACGAATAGAGTAAACCTATGCATTACCGGAAACCATCTATAGTTACAAATGGTAAAGTATGAAAATAACCCAAACATTTACGATCAAAGAACCCATTACACCATTCAAAACAAACACTAGCAACGCGCGAAAAACGGAGTTCCCATACGTATATGAATAAAAGAAAAACAAATATTTTCAAAATCGGTAAGCGAAGCGGGCAAGCGAGCTCTCGCCGCATGCAGTCATTGAGTATTGATTTTACATCCGGTCGACGACAAAAATGGATATACCCTACTAATTGTTTACGATCTCAAAATAATTAACAGTTTATCTCGTTAAATACTTTTTTATTACAATAACCCACTGTGCATGTGTTAGTTAGTGGTTATCCAACTTCAAATATGCAATACATAACATAAAAAAATAATTTGTCACGTTGTCAACATATAGCGAGGTCAGTCATTGAAATTTCGAAACTCGACTTTTCAAATCGTTGAAAGATAAAAAAGCTAGAAGTCTGCCAAAAGTCAATGGAAAGAAGCATGCTGAACATACAGAGATCGGATAGAATAAGGAATTCACTCATAAGGAACAAGACTAAACTTATAAATATTACTGATACTATCAGGAAATATAAATGGCCTTGAATATCCACCGTTTGGAACGGAAAAGGAGACGCGGAAGACAATACAAGAGATGGGACGATGAAATAAAAGAAATAGCAGAAAAATTGTGGATTAGGAGAACCAGGGATAGGAGTCAGTGGAAAATGTTGGAAGAGGCCTTTTTCATTAGACAAACCGATAAACAAGGATGATGATGCATAACATTATTTTAATATATTATGTATCTATCTGAACAAGGGCTTATATTATTATATTATTATTATTTATTACTCGTAAACATTGGTAAAGCAATATTTGTATGCCCTAAGTAAATTACATGTAGCGTAGTAATTACACAATAAAAATTATGACCGAAAAACTTGTGCAACCATCGTCATTATCTTCTTAATTCTATATATACATATATATATAAAGGTAACACGCAATGCAGAAACTCAATCTAACAAAGAAACGAGAGAATAGAGATAAATAAAAGAAGTGTGAAGAAAGAAAGAAGAAAAAACTATTAATTGTTATTGATGTTCGAAAGCAAATTATAGACCATTATTTTTTAAATGTAGCTAGGGATGTAGCTGTGTATGTACATCGATATCGGTAGTGAAGTAACCCTTCAACGTAAAAGAAGTCTCGATAGAGAAAAACACGATAAGAAGCGTCGACAGAATCCTGTCAACAAAGCGGTGATGGAAAACGTCAATCAATCGACACAGATACACAAACCAGATGCTTTCAGACAGATAACCCTCAACCGATCGCCTGGCGTGTGTCCAACGCTGATAAACTAATTCGACGGGCCGATAATTATGTTAATTGTTGTCAAGTTACATTGTTAGCTTGTCACTGATTTACCATCTGTTAGTACAGTGTTTTGTACTAGAAGAACTGGGTATCAAGCACAGTTGTTCCTCCATTGCTCAAGCTCGCATCCTCACATTTTTGGGCTTGTATCGCGACGTAGTAATAATACTAAAAAGATTTTACAATTCACAATATTTTACAATATGTTGATCCATTATCACGGATCAACATATTGTTGCCAATAAGCTTGATATTGTGTTAGTGGATCAAATTACACGCAAGGCAATGATAGTGGATATTAGTGTTCCGCATGACCAGAATGTCATAAAAGCGGAAAAGTATAAACAAATAAAATACATTGACCGAGATTTCCGTCATGTGGCATATTGATTCTACTGTCATTGTACACAAAGGAGTCTCTTCGAATGGACTTATTTGTAAACATTTGAACGCCCTTTTGTCCAAGTTAGGTAAATGGTTTTAATTCAAAAAGCACAAGTAGTAGAGCCACGCTGTAGACGATTACTATGTCAAAAATGGCATATTATTTGTGTGTACCATGAATGGGCCCGCTCGCCCGGGGAAGTACCACACTTCCGCTGAAAACTGGCGTGTGAATGGTAGCTTAGCTACTGCGCTTGGTCCGGTGAGCGGCTGAGTTCCGGTGTTTTACAATACGTCACAATTAAACAATTTAACTAAGAATAACATAAGATTATGAAAATGATACAACGCCTCTGATGTAAGTTGGCGGGAAAAGTCAATCAGCTACTTAAACCACTGAGCCAAGCATTCGTCTTTAATCAATCAATATATAATAGTATTAATTATTATAAATACTAGTTATAAAAATGTTTATTACCTTGGCAACTCTTTCGCCGGACTGGACTGCGTCTCCTGGTGACTGTAGGAAGCCATCTTGTGAAGTTATTTAACACCTCGACCACTCATATTTAATTTTTCTAATTGATTGCACATACCCACATGAATATTATGGATTGGGATATTTTCGCTGCGATTTAGAAATAATCTTTATATATTAATATGTAAAGAAAAAGTTTTGTGTGTGTGAAAACGGAGTGTGAGTTGGTATAGTAAGAGTTCGTATCTGAACTTCAAATTAAAATTGACAGTATATTTTTACTTTTTAAATATTTTTTTAAACTAGTAGTAGATTAACACTTAATGTTAATTCAGATTTTTCAATTCATTAATTAAATTTTATTAATTAGTTATAGTTTTATGTGGACCATTATATACGTCACGCGAACGTCACCCATTTGCCAGCGAAACGTTGCCAGCCTTTGAGAAATGTGTAGACTTATTAGTTGAAGGTTTTTTGGGTTTTTGATTCAGTGTTCAGAGATGCCGTATTGGATTAGGAAAATATCGTAATTATTCAAAAAAAAAAAAAAAAACTTTTGTCTCAAATCAATACAATACGAGACACGTTCGTATTAAATGAACATAAAAACAATCTAGTTAATACAATAGCGACTCAAAGACAAAGTACCAAAGACACAAATTCGTTAATTAAACAAGCTTTGTTAATAAACTCGTTAAGCGAACCCGGGACTCCGAGCGCGATGAGATTTCATGACCAATAAAACGCTACTATTGAAACTCGTTAAAGCGAACGATTTCAAGAAGATTTATTCGACAAGTTATTGCAAATAGCGACTCCGAATCGAGGAATTAATTTTATAACTCCCGCACGCGTGCTTTATTACTGCTTAAGTAACATAGTATATTAATTACGGTATCACGGTATATGGAATTATGGTAACATACCTTTTATTGTTGATTGATGATTTTTAATGGGAATGATATGCAAAAGAGCAAGAGAAAGATGATAAGTAATCCTCACCACCCATAGACATCTCCAAAAGCAAGGGCACGGCAAATACAGATCTTACCGATCGGCTTGATTCTCTCGCGCTGCTGAGTGTTATCTCATCTCTCAGTATTTTTTACCATGGGCAGAGCTCCTGGAATTGTTTAGAATAATTCCCGTCGCCGAATTCCACAACTGCACAACTCGCCGTAAAGAAAAGTTTCATCCCCATCATCTGGATGAGTGGCGATCCACTACGGTGCGTTTTTCTCGAAACTTCTTTCCACGCACCACCACTCTGTGGAACCAGCTACCTTCAGCGGTTTCTTCGAATCGATACGACATTGACACCTTTAAAAACAAGCCTACACATACCTAAAAGGCCAGCAACGCTTCCGTGACTCCTGCGATGTCGCGGTTGTCTATGGGCGGCGTTGATTGCTTTCCATCAGGCGACACGCCTGCTCGTTTGCTCTCCTATCTCTTAAAAAAATGCATTGACTACTCTGAGTGACCACGCAGTCAGTCTTCTCATATCAGTCCCGTTTAAATCGATTTGGTTTATTCATTACTCGGGTACACGTTGCTGTCAAAGCATCTTTTGGGAATTATTAAAGTAATGACTTTTATTAAGATATAATTCGAAAAACAGCAATAGCTGAGTCGAAAAAGATCGTGCATAAGCACATTTTTTATACCAATGGATCTGAAACCAAAAAAAAACTAGAACAAATATACAAAAAGAAACATGTAGGTCAATTGTTTTTGTATATTTGTTTAATATATTAATAGAGAAAAAATAATTAAATAATGGAAGTGTCGGGAGGGGAAAACCACGGAAAACATACCTTGACCAAATTGCTGAAGGTTTTAATGATGCATGAAGAGAGAATGGAGTGTGGAGGAAGCAAGGAAAGTATGCCGAGATCGTAGCAGATGGTGATCTGTGGTCTCTGCCTACCCCTGCGGGAAATAGACATGACGATATGTATGTATGTCAAAATAATTGAATCCCCCAAAACTTTTTAGTCGATAAAGATTGCGCTAGTGTTCTGTTACATCGTGAGTTCGTATCTTTCATTGGACTATTGATGTGAACCATTTTCTTGCAAAAGCATTAGATTATATTTAAAGTATTGCTAGTCTTCTTTTGTTTACTAAAATCGCTATCGCTTATACATGTAACTGAAGAAAATGAAAACTCAAATATTACTTAGGTAGTATATTCAAATTTATAACGAAAATAAATATAAAGCAGTATAAGAGACGCCATCAAAAATTTTAATGTTGCGAGAAATGAATGTTACTTTTCCTTTTTGGAATGAATCGACGTCGCCTGAGAATGTAGCAGCTGATGCTCTTTTCACGAGAGTAAAGCCTTTATTTACAAAACAGTTTTGTAACAAGCATACTTTTCAATCCAACTGGGGTAAATTAAAATGTTTCAAACGTATATTATTTTTTGGGGAAAAATAATATTTTTTTGTTGTTTAGATATATAAATAAATGGATTCAGAACTTTACAGAAATCCATTACTAAGTACTTAACGATTGTCTAAAGTATATTTGATGATGAGGCCTGAGGCGAATCACGTGTTGTATGCAATGTGGAAAATTGGTGGTGTGTTTTTTTTATGGGATAGGAGGGCAAACGAGCAAGCGTGTCGCCTGATGGAAAGCAATCAACACCGCCCATGGACAACCGCGACACCGTAGGAGTCGCGGAAGCGGTGCCGGCCTTTATGTATGTATAGGCTTGTTTTTTGAACGTTCCAATGTCGTAACGGTTCGGAAAGACCGCCGAGGGTAGCTGGTTCCACAAACTGGTGGTGCGTGGAAAGAAGTTACAAGAGAAACGCACCGTAGTAGATCGCCACTCATGCAGGTGGTGGGGATGAAATTTTTCTTTACGGCGAGTTGTGCGGTTGTGGAATTCGGCGGCGGGAATCATTCCAAACAATTCCCCGGAGCACTCCCCATGATAGAAATGGTAAAAAATGCTGAGAGATGAGACATCCCTCCGCAGCGGCAGAGAATCAAGCCGATCGGTGAGATCTTGGTCATCGACGATTCGGATCGCACGACTTTGAATGCGATCAAATGGAAGAAGTTGATACTGGGGAGCCCCGGCCCAGAGGTGAGAACAGTATTTCATGTTCGATGTTGTTTATGGTGGTTGGGAAGTGAAGAGGATGACCGCGGCTTCTTCGTTAATATTTAGTTTGAATTCCCCGTAAATCTACTTCTTCGGCTTCTTTTATCGGCTTCAGCGCATTCTACCTGAAGTCCACTCTTGCGCCGCAAATGGACTAGGGTATCATCTTTAATGGAGTTTTATTCCCACCATCTGGATGAGTAGCAATACCGTAAAGGTCGTTTTTTTCGAAACGTCTTTCCTAGCACTACCACTCTGTGGAAATTGGAAACTTCAAATAAAAAGCCTGCTTACGGGTTTCTGGATGTCTATGGGTGGCGTTGACTGCTTTCCATCAAGCTATATACTTGCTCGTTTGCCTTTCTATCCCATAAAAATGTAGTGTAATAAAATTATTATAGTAGATACGTTAATGGCTTAAGTATTCCCCAAGGCAATACTAAAACGAAAGTTAAATCAAGTAGAAATGTACAGGTATTAAATCCAGACACGAATTGATCCATAGCAACTCTGATAATAAAATAAATGGTTGGTTAAGATATAAAATTAATGGAGAAAGTTTTTCGTTTCATTATTATCACAGTTGAAAAGGTGATTCATGAATTTCATTTGCTATCTTGTTCTGATTAACGGGTATATATAAAGTAGGGTATAGTATAAAGTAGTATATAAAGTAGGGATATATAAATTACTTATTACATCTCATACAGTTAAGACCTATCCCACAGTTTCCTAGAAAAATAGACATTAACCGACCATGCTTGTCTAAGACAGATTTGCAGGACAGTCAGACTTGGAATAAATACCTCTAGAACATATTATATTTGGATTTATCTCGATGCTCGAATCGAATTTATAACCATTGAGTCTGAGAGCGTTATCTACGCCACTGAGTTATAAAAAATTCTTACGAGAAATTTGTATCTATATAAATAAGATAGACAAGAGAAGCTATTTCAAGAAAATCGTGAAAGCGTTTTTCGATTTAAGCAGAAAATCGGTAAATGGAAGAATGGAGTGACTGATGCAGCGAAGAAGACATATAGTAATTTTATCCAAGGAATATATTGTATACATGTACATAAATATTTTTTTAATTTATTTAAACTCATATACGTATAACTGAATCGTTGTCACAGCACGTAATGATCTAGTGAGGCTCCTTCTAATTTTTTTGCAGCCTATTGCAGGTTCCATTGCTAGGATCCATCCTCCCCATTATTGGAGGAACAGACATTGACCCACCCACGCTTGTCCAATGCGGATAAACGGGGTGAGACGTACTACGCTCCAACCAAATTCACTTTATAATTGTTCTAAATAAATAAATATACTAAAATAGCTTACGTTCAGAAGATGTTAGGTTTTGTGCTAGCGAAATCGCCTGGAGCAAAATATTTTAATTAAAACATATTTAAATTCGGTTCTCGTACTTCTTTTCTTCCTCGGGATTACGCTTTGCATTGCAGCCAAAGAGGGAGTAAATGAACAATGTTTAGTGAAGACATTAAAGATTTACGAGCGCACTTCGCTTTGCTCTTTTATTACCGCCGCGAGTGTAACTTGACATTATAATTAAAGAGAGGCCACGCCTAAAGCGCAAGCCATACCGAGAATGAAGCTAAGCCAGGCTAAGTTCGTTCATGTCACCCAATCATAAGAGCTAAGCAAAGCTACCGATTGGCTCAGTGGCGGGGCCCTCCGCTCACGGAGTCAGTGGTCGCAGGTTCTATTCCCGCATCGGAATAAATATATATATATATATGGATTTATAAATATTTATTCCGAGTCTGGTAACTCCCCCAATCCGTATTTCCGTTCCTGCCCTTTCCTTTCTTCTCTATCCTTTCCCTTCCTCTCCGCCAATCCACGGTCTGTCGTGCCAAAGGATGCATGGCTAAGGGCGACCTTAGTCACAAGCGTGCCGACAGTCCCGGGATCGGGCTCCCCCGGGTACTATGGTGCCTTACCTCAGCATGCAGGGCTCTGCTGGGCCTGACCTCCATCCTCCCATGCGACTTGTGGGATTCACTAAGACGAATTTAATATACCTAATTTGTTGAAAAATGACGGCGACGTGGTTCGCCACCTGATACGTCCTGATTCTCACGAGGGCGAGAAGCGACTAATGGAGAGCCATTTCGCTGCGATGAATAGTAGCGGATAGAGTTCTGTGGTCTCTGTCAACCCCTGCGGGGGATAGGCGTGAATATATAAAAAAAATAAGCAAAGTTAAGCGACGTAAACGAAGTGGGTTCACGCTGGAAACTAAAGTCAAACAGCCAACTAGATAAATCTTTGAACACGTCTGTGCGGCGAAGGGCGGCACTTTGCTCCGTCAGAATCTTCGGGTTCACTAACCTGCATATTATTCGTACACTACGCCAGCGATGTGGGTATAGTTTAACTCTGCAGAGTTAAACTACTTCACGGTGTGAATCGAAGTGTGAAAAGACGCGGAAGATAAAAAAAGTTAGCCTAATTTCGCTTCGTTCCCGGTGTGACCTGCGCCTAACAAAGAAACTACTGAATAAATTAAACTTTGACTTCGGAAAAAATCTTCTTTAACTAAAAGTGGAGGACACTTAAAATAATTATCAAGCATGTCGTACGCTTTGAAGAAGTTTTTAGAATCTGTCTCTTATAATCAACTTGTGTGGATATATAATGACGAAGCGTTTTCTCGAAGGACGTTTTTTGAAAAGAAAATTAAACGAGCAAGCGAATAACTTAGTACATGGATACCTGAACATCAGGGACTCTTAGATGGGTTGCTTGCCTTTGAAAGAGGTAAAGAGAGAAAAGAATGAGTGAATTTATATATAAATGTACCAAATAGAATCCCAAAAAAAAAAGATGTGCAATGAGAATGAAAATATACAATAAATCATCAGGAAATTTAAAATAAATATTGTTTGGTTTGTTTAAGATAAAATTCAATCTACCACTTCTTCAATATTACATATGTAAGTTTTATATTTCTAATGGGTAAATGTAACAATTATAATCTAATGTATAAAAATCTCGTGTCACCGTGTTTCTTATCGAACTCCTCCGAAACGGCTTGACTGATTTTTAAGAATTTTTTTTTGTATATATGGTAGGTCTGATAAATAATTTATATAGCAAAACAACGTTTGACGCGTCAGCTAGTAATTACATATAAATATGTCTTTTGTCATTGTACAAAAGAAATTATGACTGTTCCTAAAATATTTTGTCATTTTTATGATATTTTTCTCTAGTTACAGCCCATATACCTATATATGTCTGACTACTGGGTGACTGGACGTTTAACCAACCATAGAAGATTCGAGGCAGTTTTGTGGGGCAACCAGGCTCAGAATAAACATCTGTATGTCATAAATATAATAATAAATTTATACCAATGAGAGGATCGCACTCCCAATCATTGACTCCAAAGGTGGCAAATAAAAAACATATAAATTTGCACACCATAATTAATATAGCGAAATATGTTTCAAAGAATTAACATTCAGACAGTCCGAACTCTGAAATAAACTGAATATTTCAGAGTCCGAACCACGAAAACTACTATCGCATTCACACTTCGTCAAAGATTTCACGATAGAAATCATCTGATTGCAATTCCCGTCCGCTTCGCTTAACCGATCGATTAACTTCCATAATACCCGGAAGATGAACTGGCTGGAAAATTTTGACAACCCCCCCCCCAACGCCCCTCATTCCTCACTTAATTCATAAATTAATTAAACCGGCCCGGAAGACAAAGTTGGCTGTCATTTGTAATGATAAGCAGGATCCATTAGGATTCACCCCGGCGCGCCTGACCCGGCCTAACGAGTAGGGTCACTACAGATTTGTCTGTGTAATGCCTTATTTAGCTAATTGTCTGAACAACATCCGGGGGACAGGTTTGCGAAATCCTTGTTCGCTTTAAGACTTCACTTCCACGGATAAATTACTAACACTAAATATAATAAGTAAGTATCTTACTAAACACTAATATTGTATGATAGGAAAGGCTGCATGAAGAGAGTGATTAGTGTGGAGGAAGCAAGGAAAGCATATTTTTAAGTGGTAGAGCCACGCTGCACGGATATTTTGTCAAAAATAGCACGTTATTTGTCGGCATTAGCCTCCCTCTATAGAGGAATTGGCATTAGCCCACCACGCTTACTCAAGGCGGATTGGCAGAGCATTTCTACATGACACTGTTGCTCGTTCGTAATTTAAAGTTTAGTCCTGTCTATATATATTATAGTTCTCTTTTGACAAATGCAAATATTACAATAAAATTTATTCCACCGACACAACTTTCGACAATACAAAGACTTTTATTAAGCAAACATTTCGGGGTTCGAGGAACCGAGCTGTCAAAATGTTAACAAAGCGTTTATGAATACAGCCAGGAGGAAACAAAACAAAACTATCGAACTAATTAATTTCGCTGAGTAACTATGTAAATGCACGTAATAAACCGGTCGGCGTGTTCTCCGGCCAAGTGTGACACACAGATGTCTCATTTGTACAACACATATATTTATTTTTTTTAATAAACAACTCACCAGTTTGTATAAGATTTCTACAAATTTCACAATAGTATTTACTAATGCTTACTATTTTTTGTGTATTCTAAATAATGAATCAATTAGTCATAAAAGGATTGCGTATCTACTCGTTGTTTTATTATATAGATTCACCAAACTGCTCATAAAATCCTAATAAATATATAAATTAGTGTAAGATTTACTTAATGGTAAACATCACAATAAAATGGGAAATGAATTAATTATTATAACACTGTGACCCGTATTCAGATGAATCGGATGAATGGCACAAATATTATAGAATGCGTTTAGCCGAAGAAAGTAAGGGTAGATAACGAGCATTGAGGAGTACTTATGTCCAGCAATGTACTGCCCGCAGGTTTATGATGAATAATTTTGCTTAAAATTAATTATTTCGAGTATATAAAATATACAACAAACGTACGTTACGTACGTATGTTGTATATCGTAATATGTGAAAGCTTAATACAGATCCTCTACGAAGACACAGATAAATACTACCTGACCGTGTGTGTGTGTGTGTGTGTGTGTGTGTGTTCTGCACGTAATGAACTATATTTAAACGCTGATATGATACTACGATATTTAAACGCTGAATGAAATCTGTATTGTAATAAAGAAATTAAAAACAGATACGAACGAAAATGTAAAAATACTTGTTCAAATGTGAAATTCTTTTAAAATGTAAATATTTAAAAACAAATATTTTAAATACAGGCAGGACACGCACGTATATACTGCATACGTTTTGAATATTTGTCTTCCCATATATGTACTTTTGTACTACACAGTTAGTGAACAAATTAAAGTAAATGTTAGTTACAAGTAATAAGTCGCACGCGTAGAGCGGCGGTGTGTCGCGGGAGCAATAAACGCGATCGCCCGGCAACATACGCTAATGAAATTTATAATCCATAAAACCGTGGAGCGAAACCGTTGTTTTATAAAGTGTAATAATCATAAAGTGCGCCTCTCGGACATGCTGTGGCCCTTATACAATGCCGTAGTAAACGCACTATTGCGCCTCAGGCGCCAAGGAAGTGAACGTTTATTGGAGAAGATTGTGCGTTTGGAACCAAAATAGGTTTAGTAAACGGAAGGTTTTTTTTAACGTCCCATATATGAGTCGCTCAGTGGAAGAGTGGCCCAATCCACAAAAACGTGAGTACCGACTTAAAGTTACTATACCAACTTTTTTTTTATTAACGCCAAAGTTGACATTTACACACCATCTATTAAAATATATTTAACTTTAGATAGGCCATAATGGATTTTAAGAAAATAAAAAAGACTACTAGTTTGGTAAATTTAATTAGGTATGCATAAGAGTGGCCCAATCCACATAAATATGTCGATTGGGCCACACTTTCATTGAGCGCCTAATATGTCCTACTGATGAGCACGGGCCTCTCCATTTATGGAGGAACGGACGTTAACCCACCACGCTTGTCCAATGCAGATTGGCGAGGTTACCAGACTCAGAATAATTATTTATAATCCATACATATATTTATTCCGATACGGGAATCGAACCCGAGACCATTGATTCCGCGGTCGGAGGGCTCCGCCACTGAGCCAATTGGTCGTCATGAAGTTTTGTGCACAATGGCTGAAATTTTAATATCATACTGTGATTGCAACTACATGGCCTATTGCAAATAAGCATTAAGAATTTGAAAAAAAAATTGTTAGTTATTTGAATTCGGGTCCGAAATACCGCCGAAACAGAAGATCTGGTGCACCAGTGAAATACGTGGGACTAAAATACGACTCGAAAAAAAAATAATGAGAAGAAATTTATTTGTCCTCGTCTATTTCGCTAATTATTAATACTGTTTTATTATATTTCTTATCATTCTTATTACACTTTTCAACTGTCATACTTTCCTTTACTGTTTGTAAGCTTTGAATCAATAATTGCATCCATGGGATAGAAATATTTAGACCTCAGCCCCAAGGAATAGTTTCATCCCCAGCATCTGGATGAGTGGCCATCCAGTACGGTGCCATATACCACTACTCTGTAGAACAAGCTGCCTCCAGCGCCTAAGCCTACACTTTCCTTAAAGGCCGGCGATGTTTCTGCACTGCCTATGGCACTCCAGATGTCTATGGGCGGCGTTGATTGCTTTCCATCAGGTGACACGCCGTTTGACTTCCTATCCCATAAAAAAGCCTCTTGCTTCATTTTGTGTCTATTATACTTTCTAAGTTAACTCGTGGAAGATTATCAATAAAGTTGACATTCGTATGTAAAATTAAATTTATTAACATTTTCATTAAAAGCCCTATCGAGTAAATAAATGATCAGATTCTAGTGGAACGAATTATTTAGAGGCACCGAAGAAGCTGCGGTAAGGCAGAAAATCCACCAATATACCCCCGTTTCGCATTAACACCCAATGAATATGCGCTTTATTGGAGAGCAGAGGAAATTTCCAGAAACTTCCGCACTCACCATAATTGTTGTTTCTTAAAGAGAAAATACGTAAAGTTTTTCAATTTCAATTCAAATTCCGGTACCATATTAAATTAGTGCGTTTATTTTGAAAAATATTGTATATAATATTATATATATTTTGGAAAAACTATGAAGTTTAAATTGTTTTTAATTATTTATATATTATTATATAATATTTTATTTTATATTATCGATATTATATTATATAATATTGTATTTTAAAGCTCTATTTGATATAGAAACTGCTATATAATACTAAACTAATATAGTAAAAGTTAATTTCACTATTTATGCTATTTACAGGCACCAAAATGCCAAATTGCCCCAAATAGCCCAAGCGGCGAAATGTTCACTTTCTTAGCTTGAACCTGTGGGCGATGAATATTTGTATTACAAATATTTACTTTATTTTTCGGTGCTTGTTCTGTTAATTTTATTTTTATTATACTTTTATTTGTATTATAAATATTTGTTTTGTATTGCTTACATTTTTGCCATCTTTATGTTTAATATTCTTCTAAACTAACTGCTTCTAAATGGCTGGACCGATTTCGATGAAACTTTTAACGTAATTTATATAATTTATATAATTAATGTTAATTAATGTAATTTATGAATACAAACCATCCGTTTATGAACCCCAACGTTCATAAACGGATGGTTTGTATTCCTAAATTAACCCGGCAGGTGATGCTACAATCAGGTTATAGGGTTTTTATTTTCAAGGCAGGACAATATCTATCAGACCCTCCAGTAAATATACAAATATTACAAATAACTATGTTTGTTCCATAAATCAAAGAATATTTTATACAAGAACCATTTAGCAAACTATGATTTTTAAGCATCATCTAATAATTTTTTTTCTCTTTAATTTTGAAATTGTTTTCATCCTTTAAAATAACAATGCTTTTTTTATTATAGTTACAATGACTGTCAGTCAGGAACGATCGTGATGTAAGCGTGCGTTTTATGTGTACAATATAACAATATTTAGGTTTTAAGTAGAATTAAGTTTTTGTAAAAACGTGTCACTATTAAGAGGGGCAGCATTGTCTACTTCCGAATGAAAACTAATACATACATACGTAATATAATCTCCAATTCCTGCCTAAGTCGGGATTGCGGCATTTCTTCTAGATTTTGTAGGAGTATAATGTGCAGCAGTGAACTGTTAAGACTGCGTTGATAGTATAAACACAATATAATACCGAGAGCGGGGGGCTGCCCCATTCAGCGTGTGATTGATATTGTATATTCACTCCTTCATGCGGGAAGTGTTCAGAAATTTTAGTGTGATTATGTTTGAACAACTTAACACGAGGCCTTTAGTGAAATAGACGGATTGCTTACACGAGAAAATTAATGCAAGCTAAGGACAAGGGATTTTTGTCTCTATTTAAGATATTTATCAGACAAATCCAAAGAAAATAATTTTATACAAATTTGAACATATAATATAATAATTTGTTCTTCCTTGATGACAATTTTTATTTATTTCTTTTATAATAAGAATAAACAATTTACAAAAATAATGTTCATTGTTTGATTATGAAGATATATAAATGTTTATTTACGTATATAAACTATATTAACTGATTAAAAAAACTATGACGAAACGCTAACTTATTCTACCATTGCTGTTATATTATTTTAATTTAAGTTAAATTATAGTTTCTTTTTGATTGTTGTTCATTAAAGAGACAATAAGGAATGACTGAAAACCAGCGCTCTGTGAGACTTTAGTCTCGGACAACATATTGTTGAGCCATTGCCTCTAGCTGGAAAATTGTAATTTAGGTTGTTCTTTACATATTTCCATTTGTAAGATTTCCGCCAATAAATAGTTTTTTATTTATTTATTTTATTTTTATATATTTTACGTAGGAAAAAACACAAAAATTATTGTACGTCTCTGAATTATTTTAATGTTACGTGTTAAAACAAATTATACTTTTGAATAATGTATCGAACGACATGTACCGTGTGCTACATACATTTGAAGTTTTTTTTTAAATATAATGTAAAAATTCAAAATTATTTTTATTTTTTGTAAACAATTTACCTAATCCAAATTACTCTAAATATGTTAACATCGGCTTTGTGTTCCAAGTAATATTGATTAAATTAATTAATATAATAGAAAATATAATTTTTTTTATTTAATTTTAGGTTTATTTTTATTATATATTTTGAATAAATTGCAATATTTCTTAGTAAGTGATGCTACAAAAGGTCTACACCAACATGATGTTCGTAGCAACACCCGTAGCGAATGCCACTTTTTAAATATTCATCATAACCTACATTCAGATACACGAGAAATTCTAAAATAAAATTTAAAAAATATTTAAATCATCCAAGAGTCCGTGAATTAAAAAAAAATACAGCGAAAACATCACCAACCTTTTTAAAACATTCATTCGAAAACACTTAAAATAAATTAGAATTCGTAGCACTTCACAGTACACGTGCACTGTACACACGATATCGTAACGCGGGAGTGTACACAGCACGTCTGCCACCCTCCGCGTCCGACGCGCTACTAACCGCCCTGAACTTCAGATGTTCAGTATATCTAGTTCTAGTGCATCTCTACCCTTTGCCGCTTCCTGTTTTACTCTAACGCCTAGCATAATGTTAAAATACATGCTGGAGCAATGCAGCATGAGATTGACTATGTAAATTCTATTTTATATCTTTGTGTTGTAAAACTTCATATTTTCATTTACCTATTCACTTTTTGAAAATATTTTTTTATAATATATTTTAGAGTATAAACACTAATAACCATAATATTTGAGAGAGCTACCTCAATTTCCACATCGAGAGCCTTACCTCTTAATTTTGAGCTAAGCTCATGTCAACAGTAGACTGTACTGTAAGCCTACCTGTTTAAGGCGTTGATTGATTCTACAAAGATAGTCGATTCTAGACAGAAAAAAATAAAAAGTAGACTATATATAAGAAATAAAAATCATTTATTAAAAAAAGGATGTTTTTTACTAAAATTAATTTTATAATCAAATATTATAAAAACATTACAGTGGACCTACAGTAATCCCGACCCTCTCTAATCTGGCGCCCACTGTAATCCGACACACCTATCACTGTTGATTGTACATGAACATTTTGGCAAATCTTCACTACATAATTATGTAGTATGATTTGTAGTTCAAATAGATTCTTTGATTTACTCTTTTAAGGTACTCTTATTCAAAAATTCCGGACTATATATAATCCAACATTGCCATGCAAAACGTTCATCGGACTACGGTGGATCCACTGTATTAATAGATTACACTAAATTTTACTTAATGATAAACCTAATCATCTTCCGTTAAGTTCATACCGGTTGTTTATCTTCTGTCGTATCAACATGGCCGTGTGTATCATACATGTTGTTTTTGCCTTTTTTAATCCTTCAGACTCCTTTACTATCACTTCGCAGTAGCAGTAGGTAAAAGTTGGAAACAAATACTTTTCACCACGCTGGAGTATTTTCAGTTATTTCGCCAGTTTACCCAAACTTGGATGTCTTCCAGTATTGTGTGGTGAGCGCTGGCTCAAGTAAATCTAGCCGAGTGCTTTATATGTGGTTACAATATCGTTCTCAAAACTACCACAACTGGAGCATTTTAATATATCGTTTATAGGCTAATATATAGAAAACTGTAATAAGTGTAGTACATTGGTGTATGGAAATTAATAATATGTAGTACAGTGGTGTATACTATATAATTTTTATGGTGGTATTTTTATTATGTATAGGTTAAATTTTAGCAGTGCTGGAGCCACGTTGCAGACAAATACTTTGTCAAGAATAGCATAATATTTGTCTGTAGCATAAATGGGCCGGCTCGCCCGGGAAAGTACCACACTCCCGCAGAAAACCAGCGTCTGAGTGGTAGCTTAGCTATCGCGTTTCGTACGGTGAGCGGCCGAGTTCCGGGGGCCCAATACCCTCGCCCTTCCCTCTACCCCTCCCCCTTCCCTCTACCCCTCCCCCTCCCCTTCCACTCCAATAATAACACTTTTCTTAAAGGTCGGCAATGTAGTACAGTGGTGTATGGTAATTAATTAAATATAGTCCAGTGGTGTTTTTGATTGTCTTATTAAATATTTTGCGTTCGTTTGTTTGGATCTTCCGGTTTCCGATATTTATTGATTGTTATTCATTGTTAATATCTGATGTTGAATGATATCTATCTCTGTACATTCATTTAAAGGCGTGATGGTAAAAGAAAGAGAGGTAGACAGGTTAAGAGATGAATAGATGACATTAAAGTTATTTGAGGGACAATCTGGTATAGAAAAGCACGGAATAGAGAAGAGTGGAAACAGCTGGAAGAGGACACGCTATATAATAAATCGTTAGGTTATAATGTTAATTTAATTAACAACATTTGTATGTAAAAAGTTAATATTAGCAATAAAGACTTAGTAATAATAATAAATATTATTAATGGAATTGCAACATCAATAAATGCTAAGCATATGGACAGTCAAAAGTTCTACTTAGCTAAGATCCGCGACAAGCAAAACAATAACAGAAAATTAATAATGTGTGTTTTTCCGTTGGGTTAAGTGGATTTATTTGGAACTTAAACCGAAAACTTACCGAAAATCGGCTATCAACTTTCCACCCACCAACCACTATACACAACACCAAACACACATTATCACTTTTCCATTTTGTAAACGACACGTGTTTCGCCCCAACACGAGGCATCTTCAGGTATAGTAGACTCTACGGAAGACAACCGAAAAGTTGTCTTCCTTGTCGAGAAATTGTTTTGCTTGTCGCGGATCTTAGCTAAGTAGAACATTTTGACTGTCCATATAGTGATGGATTTCCGCAAAGTAACGCCTGACTCCATTAATAAGTACTAAGCAATTTAATTATAATAAATAACTAACGGATGAAAACGAGTTTTGGTTCGGCTTGACTAAACTTGAAATTTGACGTAACTTCGAAGTTAAATCAAGTCTAGTCACGAAACAAAGAGTTCAAACAAAAAAGAATCTCTCTCTGTGTCCTAAGGGGTATAGGGGAGACACGACGCTTCTCCATCTCGGTGTGTTGCAGTTTGCGTACTAGTTCTTTCGTACTTTTCCATGTCTTACACCCGTATAGCAGAAAAACAAATCCAAAAAAGAATATTACCTATTTATTACCTATGTCATAAATCTCTCAATAGGGCTGACGTGTACTAACATGTCTCCGCATTAGGATAGAATAAACAAATCGAAGTCATATAAAGATGCAGATGATATCTTTGTGAACTTATATTTTCCACCTGTGTGATTCACTTTATCGTATCATTTCTCAAACACACGATATATTATACCTTTCGGTGCAATATGCAATGAAACCGAGCATTCAATCCACCGCGCCGTATATATGGATAAATGATATACGGAAATCATTACGGACTCCTGGATTATATTCGAGTTCACGCGGATATTAAAGTAATACAGTGCATTAAAATCTTGCATAAAAAGCAATGAAAGGAAATGTAATATCTCTTTGGATATCAAGAATATGAACATACTTTATGACAGATCTAAAAAAAATTCTTTTATCAATCAATATAAACAATATGGGACCACGTGGTTTTAGACAGAGAAACCACAGGGGGGCAAATGCTGGTCAACTTCCTGTCGAAAGAGGGGCCCTATTTGATGAATTCCTTTTTTCAGAAGAAACCCCAAAGGAAGTGGACCTGGCGAAGCCCTGGTACTGTAACGAAAAATGAGATTGACTTCATTATGTCGGACAAAAGAGCAAGCCAGCCATCCAAGGTGATGACTGGCCGTCTGGGAATAAAATATAATAATATTTCATTCAAGACTTCCCCAATAGAGCTGCTCCACTCGTAATAGCATGGATCTATCACTATTATACCTTCCTCCCATTCTTCAATTGTTTACCTTTTTAATTAACAATAATACATTTAATAATATTAAAAAAAAAAAAACATAAATGAATAATTTTACAATGGTAGAGCCACGCTGCAGACGAATACTTTGTCAAGAATGGCATAATATTAGTCTGTAGCATGAATGGGCCGGCTCGCCCGGGGAAGTACCACACTCCCGCAGAAAAACGGCGACTGAGTGGTAGCTTAGCTACTGCGCTTCGTACGGTGAGCGGTCAAGTTCCAGAGGCCCAACATCCTCCCCCCTCCCTTTACCCCCTCCCATTCCCACTCCCATAATGACACTTTCCATAAAGGTCGACAACGCTTCCGCACTGCCTATGGCGCTGCGGATATCTATGGGCGACGTTGATTGCTCTTCATCAGGTGACACGCATGCAAACGAGCATGCGTGTCACCTGATGCAAACCTTCCTATCTCATAAAAAAAAGTATATTTAAAATAGCTCCAAAATATTTCTCCCGAAGTTACCGAAAGGAGGCCGATAAAGGATTGCAAATGAGTAAAGCTTTGAAATCGCTAAATGAGTCGCCCCGAAACGCCAGGTCTTCTTCCCTTTAATTAATAGAGGAAATTGTTTGTCCGAGGACCGGCAGCATCTCGCTCCTCTAATTACTCCGCCCTACTGAAATCTGGGCCCGGAATTTACAATTAGAGATTTTTGATAACGTAAAACGAACCTTCGACACTGACTGTAATGAACAGTAGATGGGTTAAATTTATTTATAAGGATAGATGTTATACGTAAAGACAAATAAAATATTAAAAGTTATATAAGTTACGTATGATATCCGGTATGGTATAAATATACGTATGTATGTAATTTATTTATTTATATTATATATGTATTTATTTATTTATGTAAACTTAATTATATTATTTTCTTTATGTTCTTTTATACAATATAATACCATTTAGGTATTGATTTAAGCATTAAGTTATTGTAAAAAAGCGTCTTGAATAAATGTCATGAATAAATTTCTTTTTTTTTATGGCATAGGAGGGCAAACGAGCAGGCGTTTCACCTGATGGAAAGAAATTAACGCGGCCATGAACGAAATGCTGCGATCAACGAAAGCATTCTTGACACAGTATTTGTAAAGGCTGGCAATGCTTATGGCACTGCTGGAATGTCTATGGGCGGTCTTGATTACTTTCCATCCGGTGAGACACCTGCTCGTTTGCCTTCTTATCCCATTAAAAAAAGCATTCTTCATACTTGTGATTTTCACATATCCAGCAATTTATAGCTAAATCATTGTATAATGTCACTTATTTGTTCAGCATATGTGTAACAAAATCTAATACAAATGAATATATGAGTATTCAGTACCCATTAATGGCATTGATTTAGGTATTAAGGCTGTCTGATGGCAGGTGAATGACGCCACAAAGCGATCTCGGCGCTTTAAAGCTAACGAGCGTCTAATTGGGCCCGGAGCAGCCTATTTCTGGAGGCTATTCATTGTGACACCACGACCCACATCTTTTATGTTGTATTGAAATTTGTTGAATACGGTAACACAGAACGCGTCACTAATTGACTATTAAATTCAATATTTTTAGTGGCTTCTATTAATATTTATAATTTTAAAGCATTTTAGATTTGATGTATGCGCTCATATAGGGTAACTCCAACAGTGACAGTTATTGGGATAGTTATTTTTTTAATGAAAAGGATAAAAGACTTAGCGGGTGGCTATACAGCAACAAATTATCGCGTATGGAATTTTGCAATGTTAAGGCTATGCTATATATGCCTATCTTAGGGCGAAGATACGAATAGACTAGAGTACCCAAACGTCTACTCGTTGGCGAACCAGATGGTCGTAGAAGCCGCGGAAGGCCTAAGCTCAGATAGCTAGATGGACTCGTGGACGCCTTTAAGGCAATCGGTGTGAGGGGCTGGAGAGAAAAAGCTAAATTAAGATCGGGAGGGTGTCCCGGCGAAAACCGGCGGTTTTCTGCGGGAGTGTGGTACTTCTCCGGGCGAGTCGGCCCATTCATGCTACAAACAAATATTATGTCATTCTTGACAAAGTATTCCTCTGCAGCGTGGCTCTATCACTATTAGATATTTAGTTTATTTTCTTAAGCAATAACCTAAAAAAATTCCTTTACGAATAAATCGTCTATTCAAAACCCCCTTTTTCCGCTACCCCTCTAAAAATACAAATACCAATGGCGCATTAAACTCAGTTAAATTTATTTGTCCTATAATATTTACCTGTTCAGTGACCCGTTTGATTCGTACCCCAGCCCTCGGGGACGTGACCTCTGCCGATGCATCGATGCACGTCATTCCAAACACTTTTATAATCCCAGGTCTCACGATACTCTTGTGCAACTATATTTTCATCCTTATGACTTTGATCTTAAAGACCAAATCTATACCTAATTATATATTACGTAGCGTAGAATCACTAAATTCTTATTTTCGGATGTGACAACGAAAATGTATTCTAACTAACAGGGAATAAAGGTCAAACTATAAAATTGTAACTAAATCAAGTGAGGAATTACACGGAGGGGGTTGTACTGCATGATCCACTAATAGAAAATAAAAACTGATTTGTGGGTAACAAAGGTTTTTTTTTACCGAAAAGACAAAAGAAAAAATGGGTCACCTGATTAAAATCTTCCACCACTGCCTATGAGTATATGTAGTACTAAGGGCACGTACCAGATGCATTGCCTGCTTTAGGCAAAATACAGCGGGAGTGTAGAAAATAGTCATGGAAGAGGTATTCGAATTCCTTATTTTGCGAGATAAGGAATTATATTTCATATCTTTTGCAAATACCAGTCAAGCTTTTATCACCATTTCTTTAAGAGGTTCTTCTGGACGGCAAAGCAACGGTGACAGAAACTCCGCAGGTTCCCTGTTTTTTTTGTGTGTGTGTGTGTAGATCAAATTTTGTAGGTAGTCCCACATACAACGGGTATTTGTTTTCTATTCAGTTATGTATAATTAAGGTACAAACAAGTCACAAAAGATAAAAAAGTAATTAAACAAAATGCGAAAACCTGTTTTTCGCAGATCCGGGCAGACCGGTAGAAAGAGATAAAATTGCATCCGCTAAATAAACTAGGATCTAACGGTCGAAAATACACATCATTCTGTGTAAACAAAAGCTGCCTTCAGCGCTAAAATACTACCGATATGTAATGGGGCTGACCCCCATCTTCCCTTGCGTGTCGTGGGATTCACTATGACGGATTTTAATAAACCTAATTTGTTAAAAATGACGACGACGTGGTTCGCCACCCGTCACGTCCTGATTCCCACGAGGGCGAGAATCGTCTATGGGAGAGTCGTTTTGCTACGATGAATGCGAGAGGAAGGATGGATGAAAAGATGAATGAGTGTGAAGGAAGCAAGGAAGGTGTGCCGGGATCGTTGCGAATGGAGAACTGTGGTATCTGCCTACCCCTATGGGAGACAGACGACGATATGTATGTTTGTATGTAACAGGAATTTTCAAAATACAAGCTCACAAATTTTATAAACGCAATGCTTCTATTACTCTTAAGATGATGCAGATAAGTATGGGCATCGTTGATTGCCTTCCATCAGGCGACACGCTTGCTCGTTTGCCTTCTTATCCCGTAAATAAATGAATTTGTAGCATCAACTTTTATCAATCCATCCACTGGCAATGAAAAATATAACTTTTATCCTTGTACCTTATGTTTATGCTACAACAATTCGCAGTATAAAATATTTTTTAAGCACCATCTATGTTATGTTATTAGGGGTGATGTTCCCATAGCTAACCTATGTGCTTCCTGCTGCCAGTTCCCATCATATTGCGTCAAGTCCCCCGTCACTCGGGGTAGAGTTAATTGACTCCTCCATTTCAGGGATTGCCAGATTAGTGAGAAATTGCGAAAAACATTCGGGGTTTAATCCGGACCCTTTTATGTAGGATGGTTTGAGACTAATGCTCTAAATCGTCGTTTTTAGGGATTTACACTGTGAAAGGGCAAACTGAAGTTTGGTAAGATCACAAAAGATTCGTTCGTCCATCCATTCTTCTTAAATGGATGACGATTTATGGTATTAATCATTGATCTTGAATGAACAATGATAAATACCATATGTTTAAAACATGAAAAAAAAATAAATCAGAAAAATGATTGATCGTCTTCCCATCTCTTTATTTGCCGTCCTTTTTGTCTTTTTCTTATCCTGGGATACCATTCCACGATGTCTCTAGTCCACTTTTTCTTTTTTGTCCTTATGATGTGTCCGATCCAGTTCAATTTTAATTTTCAATTATATTGTATGTATGTTAACATAACTAGTCCTTTGAAGAAAATAAATATGTCCATTAAGCATGAAGGTTATACATTGTCTAAATACGTATATTATCGATCAATATCTATTACATTGGGAGGCTGTGTCTAAATTTGGTGATACATCAGGTATTGTTACCGAATGTGACAAATATTCTCCAAGTTTATTATACAGCTTACGCCCTTTACACGCGTTTCATTTAATGATTAAAGAAATAACGATTCATTCAAAGACCACTATCAAGACTAAAATGAAGGAAATCGAGAAAAATAGTACTATTTTGATAGTTGTCAGTAATCAAAATAGGCGCGAAAATTAGGCAAAAAGTTTTTACAACCTGTTTGACAGAAGCTCGGTATGTATGTATGTACCTTAGACAGACAATAGAGAGCCTTATATACAAGATGACCCAGAAGACCTTTCCCGCCAACTTACATCGGTGGTTATAGCAACGCCGTGACCTTGAGTGCTCCATTTGATATTGATGATACTGCGATACCAGTTTTCGTGTTTGATGAAATTATAAGTCAATATATCAACATTGAAATTGAAAGAAATAAAGAGTGCATCACACGTGTGGTTGCTGTCATTAAAAGTTTTCTTGTACCTGAAACAAAAGAATTATATATTTATTAGTTTTTATTATTCACGACGATTAGACGACCAATTGGCTCAGGGGCCCTCCGCCCGCGGAGTCAATGGTCGCGGGTTCGATCCCCGCATCGTAATAAATATATGTATGCATTACAAATATTTATTCCGAGTCTGGTAACCCCGCCAATCCGCATTGGACAAGCGTGGTGGATTAACATCCGTTCCTCCAGAAATGGAGAGGCCCGTGCTCAGCAGTGGGACACATTTGGGCGGTTAAAAAAATATTTACGATAATATATGGGGGTGAAGGAAATGTTTATGGCTTTGCAAAAGCGGTTGATAAATATCACTAAACAAAAACAATAATTTACATTTCATAATTTTCTATATATGTCACATTAGATAAAATATTTCTATGTTCATTAGATTTGTAGAAATTTTAATTTCACAAATATAAATTTAGCATCAATACTTCTTAAAGGTTACTCATAGACAAATCAAAATTAATAATGTTTAGAACTATCTACTAGTGCTAGAGTTATGGACGAATGTACCGGCTTATAGAGAAATTCCCACAGTAATAAACGTTGCCACGTTTGGTGCGGTAAATGCAGAGATTCAGATGAAAGACTCCTTTCTTTTTTCTTATCTTCCTTCTTCCCTTACTATTAAATTATTCTGTCCCATCCATCATTCACATCCTTAATGTAAGGTGGGCAAGACATCCATGGGCACCGTCGATTACTTAGCATCAGTAATCCACTTGCTCATCATCCCATCCATAAGAAAAAAAGGCATGAATTTATAACATTTTCTTACACTAAAATGTAAGTGGTATACGAAACTGAAATACTGAGTCGACTACAATCATCTCTCCAATGGAGCGAGAACTACGCATCGACAATTTTCCTTATAACAACGCCGTAGAAAATGGAGGCAAAACTTTAATCCAACATTAAGACAACAACAGACTGCTGGAATAAAATGAAAAGAATAAGAGAAACGTCGCGTCGGGACGACGAAAATGACAAGTAAATGCCTCGTGTCAAAAGTCAGGAGCGGAGGTGGGAGCGAGGGTTGCGGGAACTGAAGCGGATGTAATTTGAAATTGCCTCCTTGTATTACGGTGAGCGTTCGGGTTTTTGGCACCCACTTTAACATCAATCGTTGCGTGAAACTCATGAAAACGGCACAATAAACGAGTCCACCGCACATATTCTATTTCCTTTATTAACTACACAGCACATTGGAGTTTACAAAATTCAAGGGCCCAGTGGATGTAATTTATGGACAAAATTATAATATTCGATTCCCGCATCGGAATAAATATATATATATATATATATGGATTTATAAATATTTATTCCGGATCTGGTAACCCCCCCAATCCGCATTTCCTTTTCTGCCCTTTCCTTTCTTCTCTATCCTTTCCCTTCCTCTCCGCCAATCCACGGTCTGCCGTGCGTGGCTAGGGGCGAGCCTAGTCGCAAGCGCGCCTACCGTCCCGGGATCGGGCTCCCCCGGGTACTATGGTGCCTTACCTCAGCATGCAGGGCTCTGCTGGGGCTGATCTCCATCCTCCCTTGCGGCTCGTGGGATTCACTAAGACGAATTGAATATAGCTAATTTGTTAAAAATGACGGCGACGTGGTCCGCCACCCGTCACGTTCAGATTCTCACGAGGGCGAAAAGCGACTAATGGAATGTGGAACGAAACATGAATACATATATATATATATATATATATATATATATATATATACATACATACATACATATATATATATATATATATATATATATATATATATATATATATATATATATACACATATATATATTATATAATAATTTTGATTAGTCTATTCACACTGCTTAGCTGCGTTTCGTGGTAGCTTTAAGTACACCGCAACCGAATGTTCGAACAACTTGCCACCACCTCTTCGTGACTTGCATACAATAAAAAAATACAAAAAAAATTTGAATTTAAAAAGATTCAAAAATCTAATTTTAAGTATGCAATCAGGAACTTGTTCTTTTGGATGCGATCAATTTATAAAATGACTCAGTTGTTTTTAATTCTATTTTATATGACTATGAGGAGTACCTATATATATGGATGTATATGTCAGTATGAATGTCGTCACTGTGATCCGCGATTTGACCAAGTTGGTTCTTGCTGAAAACCAGCGACAGGTGCTCCAATAGATTGCCTGGCATATGCTGAGCAAGAACCATTTTATGACTCGTGTTAGATTGAAATTATTTTCTTTTTGTTTTGTATATTTATTTGTGTATTATAATATTATTGTGGATTTAATTTTATTTATTGTAAAAAAGATATCATAAATAGCTTTTGTATTTCTATTTCTATTCTATTACGGTGTTCTTAATAACATCCTATATTGTCTATGGCTCTTCCACAAATAAAATGTAACAAACAAGACGTGTTTTAATATAAAATAATAAAATAGCGCAGATCGTGGCGTGCGTGATAATTGAAAAAGAAAACTCAAATTCGTACAGTATACATTATGCTAGTTCGTTTATATATTTTTTTACTTATTTATATGTAAAGTGCCTCACATATAACAGTATTTTGTTACATTAATATGCTTTCGTTTCAGTCGCTTGTTTTTTAAGAAGAAAAAGCTACTAACAGCTTTCACAGTTTTTTTTAATGGAAATAGTTTTCATCGTAACAATTAAGGAGGTAGAAGTTTTCCTCGGTTGGTATCTACAAATTGAGTACTTTTGCTGACTTTTTCTCGGTACGTTGAATTCAATTGGCCCCATCGATATATATTGAATTACCGTAATAGAAAGAAGCGAAACTCATTTATCCGCGCCCGTTTCAGTTGCGCTCCAAGTTCTCTGTATTAACCTCAAGACTGAGCTTCGGTTAAACTTGTGAAATTTCTCTTGTGTTTTTAAGTGAACAGGATGAGACAATTAGAGTTCTATTTCAAATAATTGAAAGGTACATACATGTATACATATCGTCACGCTTGTTTCCCGTAGGGGTAGGCACAGACCACAGTTCTCCATCTGCTTGGATCTCGACATACTTCCCTTGCTTCCTCCACACTTAATATTCTCCTCATGCAAGCCCGCCGGTTAATGGTACTCTTGACCTGGCCTTTCTTTAAAACTTCAGCAATTTGGTCAAGGTATGTTTTCCGTGGTCTTCCCCTACCGACCCTTCCATCCACATTAGCAACGTTAATTTCTTTTGCCAGTCTTTTTTCATCCATCCATAATTGAAAGGTATAATAGGAAATAAGGAGAATATAAATCTATAACCTATCTCCATCCGCTATGATCCCGGGACACCTTCCTTGCTTGCTCCACACTCATCCATTCTTCCTCTCACAATCATCGTAGCGAAACGGCTCTCCGTTAGTCGCTTCTCGCCCTCGTGGGAATCAGGACGTGACGGATGGCGAACCACGTCGCCGTCATTTTTCAACAAATTAGTATGGATCAAGTTTTCAAAATTCCGTTGTCTGTTCAAAACTCTATCACTCAATCGGGGACATCTACACCCTGTAGGGGTGTAGGAGCGAGTCTTGGGGTTGAACCCCACTACTGGGACCTATGTTGGTGTGTATGGTCTCCGTTGCCAGCGGTTTTTAGGCGTTGTGTATTTGGCCAACCCTTTACCTTGCTCATCGGGTTCGAAGATGCCTCATCTTCAAACCCGATGAGCAAGGTAAGGCCAAATACGTTGTACATCGCCGTGTACACCAGACTCCATCACGGCGACGAGCTTATGGAACAAACTGGTGAGCAAGCTAGCGGCCGCTTCATATTATGCAATCCGCTCTGCTCCATACTGAGCAAGCGGGGTGGGGTTATTCAAAACATTCTAAATATATTTTATATATGTACATCATTAAATACTGAACTAAAGTATTTATTTGTATGTTGTGACTAATTCTATCTTCTACATATATCTTAAGCTGCAGTAAAACGGTCTTGGCAATTAAATTTGATCTTTATACCTTTAGTATACAGACTACAAATGTTTATCTCGCAGAGATCAGAGAAAGTGTGTTGACACCATCATTATCCCCTGCTTTATGTTGAAGCGTGATTGATTCGTCACCGCAAATGGATCGGTGGGTTACGTCACCAACCCTAACGTTCGCTTGACGATGCCGAATCCAAAAATAACGAATTATTTAGCATTACAATCTTGTCTTATCTGTTTAGTTATAAATTTCAAATTTAAATTATAATAGTATAAGCAGTATAGGTACTTTTCCCGCCAACTTACATCAGTGACTTATATTTTTATATCATTTTCATAATATTATATTATTATCAGTTATATTATTTAAGTGTGGTGGCGTATTATACAATATAATTCGATTAAGGCGTATAAGTGAAGTGATATGAAATAAATGCGTGTATTGTAAGAATAACATATAACTTGTATATATATATATATATATATATATATATATATCTTTCCATCTACCATCTGACTACTTTGCTAAGAGTAACCGATGATGATATGAATACATTTATTTATATTAAATATAATGTGTATTGGGAAATTTTATAAGCCATTACATTAGCTTCACAAATTTCCCAATCTACATTTTTCCAGATATCTTAAATTCAATGTCATTATACCTACTTACGCACGAAGTTATCCCACTTATCGCGTCAATCCCCGGGCGTGTCACAAATCCGGTCGCATTTGTTACAGCCCCCCAGATTATCGGCTAGCCCCCGGCAAAAACGGGCGCTACGCATCCAACGGGCGACATTCGCCGAACATAAATTACCAACAATGATTCACGATTGCCCGGCACAACGAAAGTTTTTGCGCGGGCAATTAATTGCATCGCCTTTTGAGGTGGTCGGAGGTCGATGGTAAAGGTCATTTTGCGAAAGCCGTGAGACACCACTAGGCCCCGGGCAAGCTATAAATCTTCTTTTCGACTTAATAGTGTATTCCGTTTAATCATTAGCGATGTATCGATACTGATCTGTTAATAATGAGTAAGTAATTGCTGGAAATAAATCTGTGAATGCATGAAAGCAGGCATTTATCGATAATTGTCGGAAAAGATATTACGATGACAATTAGAATTTTTACTTAGCTTTAACAAGCAAACAACAATAGAAAATTAATAATGTGTGTTTTCCTGCTAGATGAAGTGTTCCGCTGGTTGATGTGGATTTACACGGAACTTAAACTAAATCTTACCGAAAAACGGCCGTCAGCAACTATCCACCTAGTAATCACTATACACAACACCAACTACTACATACAACCACACACTACCACTTTTCCACCTTGCAATCGACACGTGTGTATAGTGGTAGGCCGTTTTTCGGTAAGATTTAGTTTAGTTCTCTGTAAATCCACATCAACCAGCGGGAAAAGTTTTGTCTTCCGTAGACTCTACTATACCTGAAGATGCCTCGTGTTGGGGCGAAACACATGTCGTTTACAAGGTGAAAAAGTGGTAGTGTGTGTTTGGTGTTGTCTATAGTGGTTGGTAGGTGGAGAGTTGACGGCTGATTTTCGGTAAGTTTTTGGTTTAAGTTCCAAATAAATCCACTTCATTCAGCAGGAAAACACACATTATTAATTTTCTGTTGTTGTTTGCTTGTCGCGGATCTTAGCTAAGTAAAAGTTCTAACTGTCCATATAGTAATGGATTTCCGCGAAGTCACACCTGACTCCATTAATCATCGGAAAATATATTAATTTAACTGGTATATTATTTAACATTTATGTGTAATTTTGTTTGAAACATCTTGTCGCGGGGCATGGGAGTGAAAGCGTAGATCGAGACGTAGATCGTCTCGATTTAATCTACGCTCCCCTTCACTCGACTCTATACAGGGTCACTTACACGTGGCTGGGAGTATATGGTAGAGACCGACCCGTTGTCGATTTTATACATCTACCAAGTGTCTTAAGGACGCTTTTTTTAAATATTAAACGTTTAGACTTCTAATTCAAAGGTTTATTTATTTAGAGCACCCAATCAAAATTATGCTTTTACATAATAAAAATAACATATAGCTTTAGAGAGATACGTAAGTGCTTTTAGGTGTCACATGTATGTACATTTTTTTTTCACAGCCCATATATGTCCCACTGCTGGGCACGAGCCTCTCCATTTCTGGAGGAACGAACTTTAACCCGCCACGCTTTTCCAGAGTGGATTGGCGGGTTACCAGACTCGGAATAAATATATGTAGGTATGTGTACATATATTTATTCTGATGCGGGAATCAAACCCGCGACTATTGACTCCGTGGAGGGGCCTCACCACTGATCCAATCAGTCGTATGTACATGTCGACTCAAAAAAGCGAAAACGCAGTAAAACCGCAGAATGAAAACTTACCACCAGAGCCAAAAAACGTTTAAGTTTTCTGTAACATGCGTCCGATCACTCAAAAACAAAGCTTTAAGACTGTACAAAATTATCTGTTGATCATAGAGCTATGAACCTTGCACCATTTGACGCAGTATTTTTTCTGCTCCCAATATGCAATAAAAAAAAGAGAAGCGCGGTAGGACGCTTGGTAGATATGAAACATTGACGACGGCTCCGTCTCCACCGTATGCTTACGGCCACCTGTAAGTGACCCTGTAAGGAGTCCAGTGAAGAGGAGCGTAGCCTAAATCAAGACGACGTCTCGTACAATGTCACTCCCATACCACCGGGATGTGACATTTGTGTCATTTACAGCGTTTTCGCTTTTTTGCGTCGATATGTACATAACACGAAAATTAATAAATTGTCGTCAGAGAAAATTTTACTTTTATATTGAATTTTAGTCACGCTGCAGACGAACACTTTGTCAAGAATGGCATATTATTTGTCTGTAGCATAAATGGGCAAGTACCACACTCCCGCAGAAAACCGGCGTCTGAGTGGTAGCTTAGCTACTGCGCTTCGTCCGGTGAGCGATTGAGTTCCGGAGGCCCAACAGCGGCTGCCCCCTCCCACAATAGCACTTTCCTTAAAGGCCGGCAACGCTTCTGCATTGCCTATGGCACTGCGGATGTTTATGGGCAGTGTTGATTGCTTTCCATCAGGTGACACGTCGCTCATTTGCCTACCTATCCCATAAAAAAGATTGTATTCAATTCTACATTGTATTCAACCAACGATCGCTAAAAGTCGATGATATAAGCTACTTAAACAAATAAACTATAAATCGCATAGTAATATATCTTATACGTAAATTCACTTAGAATGAATTTTTTTTTCGTATCCCCATTGGCGCGTGCAGTAATGCTAGTGAAAGTACAAAAAGCAATCCTGTTAATCGAAACGCCGGCCGTTTGTTACCGCTGTACGACCGGCAAATGGACAAATCAGATTATTTCACCCGCTATGAGTTCCTAGATAACGTTACACCGCGTCGCAACTCACGAGCTGACTGTGTTTGCGGACGAAGAAGGCGTACGAAGGCGACCTCTTCGTCACGTAGATGAAAACTTTAGAATCAAAATCACAACAATATTGTCATATTTTCTACAATTCCTGCTAAATTTAAAAATACAATTGTTAAATTTATAATCATTGCATGATTAATTGGATGTTTTGGATTGGATTTAAATGGATAGACCGATCCCAATGGAGAAGCACTGTGGACGCCCTCTGCCCCACCTCGGGGACATAGGACCATATGATGATGCATGATTAATTATTAATAGTTTTCTTCTTCTTTACACGATGATGGCAGTTGGCGAAATCTATCACTAAATAAACCACTAAATCGCTTTACGTTTGCCTTGTACCACACTTATCACGGGCATATAAATTAAGAGATCCCCACTAAGTCCCCATCAGCTCGCGCGCCCCGCGGCGTTACTCACCGGCCTCTAAGCGAAGACATCGGTCCACTTGAGTGGAAATTATCTTAGGTAGATTATCCTCATTGTTACATTTTTCTCCGGGGCCCCAATGAGTAATTTGATTTAGTGACACTCTTTAACTATGGATTTATTGAGACAATTTCTCCGCGTAACGCCAAGCTCTGATAACATTAGTGATTTATTTTTATTGTTACTCCCCTTATATAATATATTAGTTACGTTGTAATTTATATAGAACTACAGAATGGTATTTTTTTAACAGCCCATATATGTCTCACTGCTGAGCACGGACCTCTCCATTTCGGGAGTAACAAACGTTACCCACCACGATTGTCCAATGCGGATTGGCGGAGTTACCAGACTCGGAATAAATATTTGTAATCCACACATATATTTATGTATTCCGATGCGGGAATCGAACCCGCGACCATTGACTCCACGGACCAAGGAGCCCGATTGGCCACTGAGCCAATCGGTCGTCACTCAGAATGCGATACGAATCGCATATTCCTTTTTTTTCACAGCCCATATATTAGATATTCCGAGTCTGATAACCGCGTCAATGGACAAGCGTCTGTTACCTTCAGAAATCAACAGGCCCGTGATCAGCAGTGGCACATATCGTTACGCCTCTTTCCCGTAGGGGTTGACAGAGACCGCAGATCTCCATCCGCTACGATCCCGGCACACCTTCCTTAGTTCCTCATCCATCTTTTCATCCATCCTTCCTCTCATATTCATCGTAGCGAAATGGCTATCCGTAAGTCGCTTCTCGCCCTCGTGGGAATCAGGACGTAACGGATGGCGAACCACGTCGTCGTCATTTTTTAACAAATTAGGTTTATTAAAATTCGTCATAGTGAATCAGTGGGACATTTATGGGCATATTCTTTTACTGATATTGCATATTCTTTAGTGGTAGAGTCACGCTGCAGACGAATACTTTGTCAAGAATGGCATATTATTTGTCTGTAGCATGAATGGGCCGGCTCGCCCGGGAAAGTACCACACTCCCGCAGAAAACCGGTGTCTGAGTGGTAGCTTCTCTACCGCGCTTCATACGGTGAGCGGTCTGAGTTCCGGAGGCCCAACACCCTCCCCTTCCCACTCCCTCTCCCCCTCCCACTCCCACTTCCATAATTTCACTTTCCTTTAAGGTCGGCAACACTTCCGCACTACCTATGGCATTGCGGATGTCTATGGGCGGCGTTGGTTGCTTTCCATCAGGTGACACGCCTGCTCGTTTGCTTTCCTATGCTATAAAAAAAAACTGATGCTTATTTTTATTCGTGCAAACATAGTTGGATTTTAATTATATTAAAACATAGTGAAGTAAAAACATCTCGAAGGAGTTCAAAGTTCTTTTTCTTTCGTTTCTGCTTTTTTTCGCAGATCTTAGCGAAGTAAGTTCCGTCTTTTATTAAACTTATGAAAATTCGCGATGCATAACACAGCGTCTAAAGAGAATGTTTTTTTTTTATTCGTTAAAATAAAGTTTTTCTCAAGAGCGACTCATCAAAATAATTTTCATCTTGAATTTTATTATTTGTTTATTTCCAAATAAATAACATGAGGACCTAATTGGTTTTGTGACGAAATTATTGCTTTTCGGATTCAATGCCCCTAAGTTCAATTTCCGCATTCAGATGTTCATATATATCCTACTTATATTATAAATGCGAAAGTTTGTAAGTATGGATGTATGTTTGTTACTCTTTCACGAAAAAACTAGTGGACCGATTTGGATGAAACTTCACAGTAATATAGGTTACATATCGGAATAACATATAGGCTACATTGTAATGATTTTATGTAATTTTTTTGGTCGTAATATATGATACATGTCTGGCCTCTGAGAGCTATCTTGGCGTACGTTGCCTAAACCATTGGAGTTACACAAAGATGACAGATGTACTGTAGGATTGTTTGTCGTGATTAGTTCTAAATAAAAGTCCGCGACAGCATACCTTTTATGTAGAAGCCACTATGATCAAAATTGTGAACCATAAATGAAGTAAAAAAATATGTATTTATTTAAAATGATCTGTCACGAAACTTAATGTGGCAGACTAAATTCCACGCGAGCGAAGCCGCGGGCAAAAGCTAGTGAACTATATAGGTATGGTCTGAGGTTACTTATTACTGACAAGTGGGTTAATATCCATTCTCTTCCAGTAATTGGGATGCTTCGTGTCCAGCAGTGGAACGTTAATCCAGTAGAAGGCATGATTGTAATGTTCTTTCACAGCCCATAAACGTCCTCCCATAAACTTACGACATACGGGCTTCCCCATTTCTGGAGAAATGGATCTTGTATAATAATTATAAATTGCCAATGATTCACGCGATTGAATGCTTGTACGAATGAAGAAAGTAAAGTACCCCACATACATTACCTATATATAATACACCACCCTTGTCCTACCTTGGCGTAGTAACCAGACAAGGAATAAATATCTGTAGGCCGCATATATATTTATCCCGATGCGGGGATTCGAACCCGCAATTATCTACTTCTTTGGATACAACCCCACCACTGAGCCAAATGATCATCGAGAATCATGTTGGAGAAACTTAAACAATCGCAACAAAACATCTTCCAAATTCCGTATTTATACAAGTTCATTTACAGTTTTAAAATGTCTTGTGATCTATTTTAATACATAAAAATAACCGTATCCCAACCCATAACCTATTTGTATATTACAATAGGGACTTCTTCATTGTCTGAAGACTCCTGAAGCGAATCTCGATGCTTTGCCAGCGGTAGACAGATGGTGTAAGCCACAAGCGGAAAGGGACATTTATTTTGCACCCCCTATATGTTCCACTGCTGTCTATTGGGGGAGACCCATTTCTTCTTAGTCGGTCACTCTTGGTAGTGGTCGTGGTCATTAGCCGGTCAGGTCTTGTGTCACACAGTCTCACGTTGCACCTTCATTTCTCTCTGTCCATGGCTTCTTGTGAGCATTCATGGAGTGTGAGTGACGGACTTATCAAGTCAGTCCATCTAGTTGGGGAGCGGCTTCTATATCTTTGTCCCTCAACTTTCCCTTTCTAGAGAAATGGAAATTATTCTTCAATTATCCAAGGTGTATTCATTGGACATTCAGACTCGGAATGCATATTAATTTAAGGCCACTCAGCCTTTTAGATCGTCAGAAAGAAATGAGTCTAATTTAATTTAACCGTTACCATAAATAAAAAATAAACTACTGGGTACAGGGCGACCACATTTCAGGAGTTACGGCCGGGAATTAACCCACTACGCCTATCCATGGAAAATACCCTGCTAGGGCATTAAGGCTCGGAACACGAAATAAAAATACTGCGTCGAATCTCACAGCTCTACGACTATAGAAAATTTTGTACAGCGTTGAAACTGTTTTTGTACACATACAATTTTTTTCAGAAATCTTATAAGTTTTCATGGCTCTGGAGGTAAATTTTCATTTTGCGGTTTACTACGTTTTCGCTTTTTTGCGTTGACACAATATTTCTTACGATTCGGAAAAAGAACCCACGACCATTGACTGAGAAAGTGAAGCTACCACTAAGTCAATTAGATCGTCAGATTTTCATAGCTTGGACCACAAAAGTTGTTTGCCATCGAGGTCTAAATTGCAAATTTAATACAGCCATTTGCATCTGAAAAGGGGCTATGTAGGGTCGTTTTTCCACCCAGTGATTTGTACTCTTTATCTAAATTCTATCTAAATTAGATGTATGTTGAAAGTATTTTGCGTAAGCAAAGACCATTCTATTGTCTCCACAACAGATTGGCTTTTTTACGACGCCCGTTTAAGTCTAGCGTCGTAAAACGTTAAATCAGCTGCTATTCTAGTCTATTGTCTCACTTTTAAAATAATGTAGATTTCGTGTTAGATATTTTAAATAAGTAAAATCAAGTTTGCGGATCAGCAACACAATTTCGGAGAAAGGAAATTAAAGATTTTTTCGTCGAAAAAAGTCAAACTTTCTTTACTAAGGCCCCCAAAATTACGTACATACATATGTACGCAGTGGGTAGGCAGTGACCAGAGGTCTCCATCTGCTTCGTACGGTAAGCGGCTGAGTTCCGGAGGTCCAACACCCTCCATCTCCCCTCCCCTCCCACTACCATAGTGACACTTTCCTTAAAGGTCGGCAATGCTTCTGCACTGTCTATGGCACTGCGGTTGTCTATGGGTGACGTTGATTGCTTTCCATCAGGTGACACGTCCGCTCGTTTGCCTTCTTATCTCATAAAAAAACCGATTTAGGCATACTTTCTTTGATTCATCCACATCACTCACACACAAGTTTGCCCGTTAACTTACTTTTGACCTGGACTTTCTTGTGAACCTCAGCGACTTGGTCAAGGTATGTTCTCCTTGATCTTCTCCTACCGACCCTTCCATTCACATTCGCAAAGAAAATTTCTTTTATCAGTCGTCTTTCATCCACCATCTCTATGTGCCCATACCGTGTGCATCCCTTTCTTAACTTTTGTCACAACACCTTTCGCTCTCTTATAACTTCTTTCCTTGTTGTATCAGTCAAAGTTACACCCCAAAAATTAATAGGAAAAATAATATTGCATGCCGAAGAATCAGTTGAAAATACAAAAATATCAGTCACAAACTCTAACCGTAAAATTAAAGACATAACTTCATCCTTCAATGGTGAATTTCACAAGTGTTTCGCCTCAACACAAAACACCCTTCTGGTGTAACAAAAGTAACACAAAACATCATCATTATATCATGTATATTTCATCACCATCAATATCCTGTCGCAGTCCACTGCTGAATATAGACTTCCACTAAGACGCGACACCTAGCCCGATTTTCGGCTTCTCGTATTCAGTCTCTGCCAGCCACCGTGCACAGATCGTTGATGAAAAGTGCTGTTTTGTGTTTTATGTAATCGATGTTAGTAGCATTGAAAGTATTTGTTTGAGGACCGTTTCTTCTGAAATTGTCACTATCATTATTAAAATTTAGCGACAGTGGTGAAGTGGTTGAAGAATTTTATGATAACTGTTCTTCGGCCTGTTTCGGCAAGAATTTGAGTAAGAAGTATTCGTTTATTACGGTTAACCTATATTTATGTGTGTGTATATATTTATATACTATATTATATACTACGTTTGACTGGTATTAGAAATAAGACCGCCATTTGTATATAAATATTCCAGTCAATAATTGTAAAACTTTGTTTTTGGTGTACAATAAAGAATATATCTATCTATTTTTTGTACTGGTTGGGAAACACATACTATCATTTTTCTAATTAGCTTTCGTGGATATATGGACAGTAAAAAGTTTTACTTAGCTAAGATCCCACCAACCACTATACACAACACCAAACACACATTATCACTTTTCCATCTTGTAAACGACACGTGTTTCGCCCCAACACGAGGCATCTTCAGGTATAGTAGACTCTAAGGAAGAAGACAACAACGAAAACTCTTCCGTATGGAAAAGTGATAGTGTGTGTTTGGCGTTGTGTATAGTGGTTGGTGGGTGGAGAGTTGATGGCCGATTTTCGGTAAGTTTTTGGTTTAAGTTCCAAATAAATCCACTAAACCCAACGGAAAAACACACATTATTAATTTTCTGTTATTGTTTTGCTTGTCGCGGATCTTAGCTAAGTAAAACTTTTGACTGTCCATATAGTGATGGATTTCCGCAAAGTAACGCCTGACTCCATTAATAAGCTTTCGTGGATCTCAGCTAGATGAATTCTAGACTCCCCATTTTTAATACTAAACAAACGAGAAAAATTAAACTGTCCAGTGGCCCCGGATGCGCTGGCGTCGCTTGCACTCAAATATTAAACTCCTCTACAGCTGATTAAACACTTTGATAGCACTGTAGATTGTCCAACACGAGACACCATTCATTAACTTTAAAACCAACTGGACCTTATTAAAAAGCAATAAGATTGAAAGTCCCACGAATTCAATGAATAAGTTGTAAATATAGACTGTGTTGGTATAATAAATGCATTGTTTCTCGTGGAGGCGCATTTTATTTCAATTTGTTTTTAATTGAAACTCAAAGCAGATGATGTTTTGTGTTACTTTTGTTACTGTATTTACGCCGGATTATGTGTTGACATTGTTTTTTTTTTAACAGCCCATATATGTCCCACTGCTGAGCACGGGCCTCTCCATTTCTGGAGTAACGGACGTTGACCCACCACGCTTGTCCAATGCGGATTGGCCGGGTTACTAGACTTGGAATAAATATTGATAATCCATACATATATTTATTCCGATGCGGGGATCGAACCCGCGACCATTGATTCCGCCCGCCACTGAGCCAATTAGTCGTCAATTGTTTTTCATCGTCGTCATTGGTTTTACCTTACATTAATGAGCTCATTAAAGTTAACAACATTTATTATAGCCATATAGAGATGGGAAATGTGAAGGTGACATTGTAAGGCGAGTGAAAGCTGGTAATCAGATTAATGGAGCCCTGTAATCCTTTATGAAAAGTCAGAATGTGTCTAAAACGGCCCAACTGGCGGTCCATCAGGGGGTGCTTATTCCGACTCTGATATACGGTAGTGAAAGTTGGGTTTGACAGAAGAGTCATAAAAGCAGACTGAATGCGGTGGAAATGACAGCATTAAGAAGTATGTGTGGCGTAACTTTGTATAATAGAATAAGAAATTAAGATATAAGAGAGCGATTTGGAGTAAAAAACGTGTTGTGACAAAAGTTGAGAAAGGGATGTTTAGATGATTAGGGCACATAGAGAGGATGGTTGAAAGACGACTGGCAAAAGAAATTTACGTTGCGAATGTGGATGGAAGCGTCGGTAGGGGAAGACCACTGGATACATATCTACCTTGACAAAATTGCTGAAGTTTTAAAGACAGGACAGGGCAAGAGTATCCTTAAACGGCGGGCTTGCACGAGGAGAATAATGAGTAGTGTGCGTGCATGTGTGTGTGTGTGATAATTATTGACAGATAATTTATCATTCAGATCAGTTTATCACAGATCTATCTTTCGATGGTTTCGCACGCAGCTATAGCATACAATAAGTAGTTTTATTATTTTAATTGTATTGTATAAAATTTGTTGCTGTGGATTCCAGGTTAGAGCGTGAAAAGATTATTAGTTGTCCCATTAAATGAATAACCGGTAAAATATATTTTAAATTCCTTAAAGGAGTGAATATGTTAAATTTTGATTTATATATATATATATATATATATATATATATATATATATATATATGTATATGTATATATATATATATATATATATATATATATATATATATATATATATATATATATATATATATATATATATATCAGCCCGCGGCGGTCCACTGCTGGACATAGGCCTCACCCAAGGCGCGCCACCTAGCCCGATCTTCGGCTACACGCATCCAGTCTCTGCCAGCCGCCTTGCGCAGATCGTCGCTCCATCTAGCAGGAGGGCGTCCCACACTACGTTTGCCGAGTCGCGGTCTCCACTCCAGCACTCGTCTACTCCAACGATTGTCGGTTCTCCGACAAACGTGTCCAGCCCATTACCAATTGCCAATTTTGATTTAAATATGTATATTTATTAATTACTCAAATCAAGCTATAAGACGTTTGTGAAATCGACAGCGAATCAGATTTGCTTCCACGTCAGCGCGAGACGGACGTAAAGACATATTGACTGCGTTCCACTTTCGGAACGAAGCTACGAACGAGCGGTTGTCCACAATGTCTCAATGCCGAACGCGTTATCACATTACATACACTCGTTGTTCTTCAAAGGAACTCCTCGCCCGTCGAAGCAAAAACAAACAACGATTGCTTTTATCTTCAAAAACAGAGGAATCTTTCCTGTGAAGTAAACAAACAATTTCGTTTTCCGTTTTCTAGGATTTGTTTATTTGATTGCATATGTTTGAAATCACCTTCAAGAAAGAGTCTACATATTTCTCAAATATCAGCAATGATTCTACGGTTCTTATATCCTATATATAAAGATGACTATGAACGGTGTTGATTGTTGCAATTGTAGTATGAGGCATGTCTCGTCTAGATGAAGCGAAACGAAACGGGTGTGGGGTGGAGCCCATTACTTCATATGCACATTATTTCCACGCTGCAGACCAATACTTTGTCAAGAATGGCATAATATTTGTCTGCAGCATGAATGGGCCGGCTCGCCCGGGAAAGTACCATACTCCCGCTGAAAATCGGCGTCTGAGTGGTAGCTTAGCTACTGCGCTTCGTACGGTGCGCGGCCGAGTTCCGTAGGCCTAACATCCTCCTCCCTCCCAATCCCACTCCCATAATGACACTTTCCTTAAAGGTCGGCAACGCTTCCGCACTGCCTATGGCGCTGCGGAAGTCTGTGGGCGGCGTTGATTGCTTTCCATCAGGTGACACGCATGCTCGTTTGCCTTCCTAACCCATAACAAAAATTCTCAGTATAAGGTCAATAATGCATGTGAAGAGGACTTTTGGTGTGGCAGATGTGCAAAGGCAGCGGAGACTATTTACTGATGAGTTGATCGTTCGTCTGCTTTATTCATTCATAAATATATAACCTAATGAGTTCTATAAGTACGCTTGGGGCGTAGTATGTAAATATTAATGTAATATTGTGGTTTGTAAACGAAACACCCGTTACCACAAGATCACATCAGAGAATTCTTTATCGTGTCTCACGGACCGGGAGGTTTAAACGTGTATAAATTCGTTGATACGCGCTTAACGTTTACATTATACACTTCATCGACAAACATTAAGCCGTAAAGGTGTTGGATTTATCGTTATAATAAAACGCTGCATTAGCGGAAAATATCACAGTATCAAGATCGTCGTTAACATGAATTTACCTAACTTTCTAAGTGTAGATAATATTTTGTATAGATAATATTAAAAATATACATAATATTTAATGGAGTCAAGCGTTACTTTGCGGAAATCCATTACTATGTGGACACTTAGAGCTTTTACTTGGCTAAGATCCGCGACAAGCAAACATAAATAGAAAAATAAAAATGTGTGTTTTCTACTGGAAGAAGTGGATTTATGGGGAACTTAAACTAAATCTTACCGATAAGTTCTAACTGTTCACATAATATAGATAATATTAAAAAATGAAGACGACGTGGTTCGCCAACCGTCAAGTCCTGATTCCCACGAAGGCGAGAAGCGACTAACGGAGAGCCGTTTCGCTACGATGAATGTGAAAGAAAGAATGGATGAAAAATTGGATGAGTGTGGAGGAAGCAAGGAAGGTGTGCCGGGATCATAGCGGATGGAGATCTGTGGTCTCTGCTTACCCCTGCGGAAAACAGGCGTGACGATTTGTATGTAATATTTCGTTTCGAACTTAATGGAAGAAGACAAATTATTTACAACCTAATATTACGATAGACACATGAAGTGTAATTTGTTAGGTTGATAAATGTTAATAGAGTTAAAAAAATAAAGGTTAAAACATGATTAATCGAGTCAAACATTATTTTAGAGAAATTCATTGTAATGTGGACAGTCAGATAAGATCTTAGCTAAGTTAAACCCATACTGACCCATCCAGTAAGTAGCCATCAAGCTTCCTGTATTATTTATTCTTTCCAAACAACATATGAATAATATCTTAAGCAATAAATAAATATCAGATTTTTCGAATTGAAAATAAACTTTTAAATATAATATTAAACGTACGATTTATTTAGAAAATTACCTGTTTTTTTAGGAATAGAATTAAATTTGAATTTTTTTTTAATGTATAAACTGGAAGTAAATATTTCAAAATAACATTTTAATAACTGGAATCACCTTTTTTTAGGTGAAGTATAGCTTCTAAAAACGCAATTTGTATTTTGTTGTACGTCGCAAAATTATGATATTGGACTTTTCCCGCCAACTTACATCAGTGAAGTCATGTTTTTATTTCATTTTCATAATTTTATCGTAACTTTTTAAGTTGACTAAAAAAGTCCATACAAGGTTTTGGTAAAATGGCCACAATTCTATTAAGACGTAACTGGATAAGCTGACTTGTTACATTTCAAGAGATTGGATATTATTGTATATTACTTGACACTGGCATAATCTATCATGAGGAGTGCTCCGAGGAATTGTTTGGAATAATTCCCGCCGCCGAATTCCACAATAAATAAAGAAAAATTTCATCCCCACCACCTGGATGAGTGGCGATCGACTACGGTGCGTTTCTCCCGTAACTTCTTTCCACGCACCACCAGTTTGTGGAATCAGCTACCCTCGGCAGTTTTTTCGAACCGCTACGACATTGGAACCTTCAAAAAACAAGCCTATACATACCTAAAATACCAACGCTTCCGCGACTCCTGCGGTGTCGCGGTTGTCCATGGGCGGCGTTGATTGCTTTCCATCAGGCGACACGCTTGCTCGTTTGCCCTCCTATCCTATAAAAAAAAACTGCGTCAAAGAAAAGAAAAGAAATGTATGATATTATATATATGTCTGTGTCTAAATAAAATGGCACAGTTGTGCTAAGTTTTCTCTTAAAGGCTCTAGAAAAAAAAAAATTTTCAAGCAGGTCTGTAAAGGTTTCAGTGATTGAAAAGTAATGAATTGTAAAAATAATACAGCTTTAACGTATTTCAAAATGGGTTTAACAATGTTTGTTAGGCGTCGACACATAAAACCGGGCCTGTAACGTCTTTAACATTTTAAAGTGGAACATAAAGATTGTTATCACAACCTCCACGTTGACAGATGTAGAACTGGAGCAACACTAATGGACGACGCTATCAAACAAATTGGCGTTAAGATCTTTACGATGCAAGCGTTGACTTTCCCATGCAAATTGAGCCATCAAACACGCCTCCCGACGCTTCGACGGCATCAAACAAAGCGTTTATTGCTCCAAAAATATAAACTGCTTTGAATTTAGAACTCTATACTCACGCTAAACTGCGATTAAGGACGTTAAATGCATTGACTAAATTAATACAGGAAGCCCGATGGCCACCAACTGGATGTAAAGTTCATTAAATGTCTTAAGACATCAGCATTTGTCTTAAGACATTTTCTTTATACACTGTGACTTTTTAATTACCCGAGAAAATTAAAATTCGCGTTTGTAATAATATGTATGTCAGTAAGTAACATTAAAATATCATAGCGTTCATACAAAAATATTGTTTTATGGTACTTCAAAAAAAAAACCTTGTAAATATTACGCGACCAAATTAGATTGGTTTGGGTGGCGTTCATATTAGAATGATAATGATGTCTATTTGAATTAGTAAAATTTTTGTTGTATAATTTTTGGTGTATATTAAGGACATTTTTAAAATTTTTTTCTTCGCCAAATTTAATGTATATCGATAACTGAATATATTACTTAATTTTCTCGGGTAATTAAAAAGTTACAGTGTATATAAACAATGAACGTGACATTGCCGGGTAGGATACCTCCTAAATAAATAGCAGAAATTTATTAACACTGAATCATTCATTCGAAATTGTAAACTAAACATGTGTATGTATATGACAAAACAATTAAAAAAAAAAAAAACAGAAAATTATTCTTATCATTGTTAGTAAGGTTTTTTATGGCAGAGGAAGGCAAACGAGCAGGCGTGTCACCTGGTGGAAAGCAATCAACGCCGCCCGTAGACATCCACAGTACCATAGGCAGTGCAGAAGCGTTGCCGGCCTTTTGCCGTTGGGCCTCCGGAACTCAACCGCTCACCGGACAAAGCGCGGTAGGTAATCTACCACTCAGACGCCGGTTTTCTGTGACAGAGTGGTACTTTCTCGGGCGAGCTGGCCCATTCAAGTTACAGACAAATAATATGCTATTCTTGACAAAGTATTCGTCTGCGGCGTGGTAGTACTTATGCCTTTTTAAAATTCAACAATTTTTGGAAAAAAAATCAGAATTAAAATTAGTGTGTACCTGTAAAAATTTGGGGCTACTTTAAATTGGCGCAAAATTCAAAGGCAAGCGTATTTTTAATTGTTCATTGCAAAGCAAATGAATAATTGACGAAAACCTAGAGAGCATTCGTTATACTAACATTACACTTTTTTGTATCGGGCCGATGGAATAACACTACTAATTCAAAGTAAGAAGTAGATTTAAAAAAAATGTTTAACTATTACAAGAATTAAAATCAATGAAGACATCAACAACGTTATCGGTGATTACATGACACGTATTTGTCGTAATAGAACGTAAAACGAGCTTTTAATAAAGAGCAATGTCTTGGCGATATCAACAGGCGATTGTGTCGGAGTGGCCCGCATTCGGGAATCAATTTCGATGGCCCAATTACCTTTCGTCGAATCATTCGAGACACACGGCTGTAGCGCTTGGCGAACAAATCATTTCGCGAATTTGAGTTTTTATATTTACGATATTCATTTCTCAATTACGGGTTGCGTGGTTCCCGGCGTAGATTAGAATCACCCAATTTTATCCCGTGGATGTCATAAAGGCATCGATTGACGCGCCGCGCGATCTACTATCCGTTCTCCACAAACGTGAATAGTCCATTGTCACTTTAGTTTGCTAATTCGAGAGACTATGTCGGTGACTTCCGTTCTCTGGCGGATTTCTTTATTGCGAATGAAATCCGCTAGAGAAATTCCGAGCACAGCTGTCTGAGCGACTCTGAGCTTGTGAAGCAGATGAACTGACATTGTCCACGTTTCGGCGCCATAAGATAGTTAGTATAGGTAGGACACACTGCTCGAAAACAATAAAATGATGCATTAATATTTATAAAGATTTATTAATAATAATACAGTGGTCAAGAAATAATAAAATATATACAACTAATAATTATATTTCAAATCTTTTTATAAAATTAGAGAGAAACTCTTATTCCCATACAAATGTTTTTTTTTTTATGTTTTATATTTCGTTTTCCCATTCGCTAGTTGAATGAAACATGAGTGTATCACGCAGTTCTCATTATCGATACTGATACACCGTAATTAGGATGTGATCATGTCAATGTGGTTTCCCCGATAGGCCAATATAAGAATGTCATTTGCTCCATGCATGTTTACGTTGGCGGGTTGTAACTTATAAATTAGATTTCTTATTTAGTAGAGAGATTAAAAATATATACACCTAGGGTTAATCATAATTAACTAAATCACTCATAAGTGGTGGAAGTAAATCAAATGATGAAAAAAGAATAACGTAGAAAACCTTTTAAAAATTAATATTAGAATCCCCAAATGCAGAGAAAGATTATATCTATATGCATGAAATTATCTTTAATATATAACTCACTTTCTTGGCACAGCGACCCAAAATGGATCTTGGCCTACGAACAGATCTTATGCCACCGTGCTCTGTCCTGTGCCACTTCCTGTCAGTTGCAATTTTGAAGGTTGCGCAAGTCATCCTCCACCATGTCTCTCCAGCGGTACCTGGAACGCCCCACAGGACGTTGTCCAGTTGTGCGACCTACGTACACTCTCTTGACTGCGCGATTCTCCTCCATCGTCTCAACGTGGCCCAGCTAACGAAGTCGGTGAGCCTTAGTCTCTCCTTTTACATTGGGTTAGGCCACTAGATGCTCGATTTCGGCATTTTTTCGATTTCGCAAATTGCCATTATCTTTTTAATTCTTCAACATATAATTATTTTTATTAAAGATTTATAATGATTGTGAAAAAATGTAATTTAAATAAAGGACTTGGAACCCTTTAATCATATTGTAAGAATCTTTAAATGCAGATAAAGATAATATTTATATGAATGAATTATTAAAAAAAAAACTATTTTATTAAAAGTACTTCATAGCATGATTATGATGCTATCAACAGCGATGAAATGTAATTTAAATAAAAGACACGGATCCTTTAATTATATTGTCAGAATCTTTAAATACAGAGAAAGATTTTATTTATATGCATGAATTATTTAAAAAAATAACTATGTTTATTTAAAGTACTTCATAGCATGATTATGATACTATCAACAGCGACGAAATGTAATTTAAATAAAGGGCAGAGAACGATAGAGATACCTTTTTTCTCGGAAAGCAATTTAATTATGGAGGGGCTAGACTGTTACCCCGGGGAGTGTACTTGAGTCCGCCGACTTTTGAATAATAGTTTTTGTGTTTAAATTCATAACTAGCTATGCGACTTCATCATAAGAAATCCCAATTGAGTTTCATCGGAATAAAAAGTATAAGGGAAACAAATACAAGATCACCATGAAAATCCATGGAATTTTTACTGTACATACATTTCCGGCTTTTTAGAAAGGTACTCTTTCTCTTATCTTCATTAACCAGTTTATTTCAGTAAGAGTGGGGGGTACAGATTAGTAATAAAAATGAAGTAATTAATAAATCAAAACTTAGGAATGTGTTGCGTTTGTATCCAATGAAAGCAAGCAGTGATGACTAATGTATAGTTAATATTAAAATATTGTTAATATGAAAATATTATTACTAAAATTTGTTTTTCTCTACGGTGAAGGTCAGACGTGTCACCTTGATGGAAAGCAATCACCGAGGCCCATAGAAATATGGAACAACATAGACGTTGTATAAGCATTACTAGCCTTTGAGATACATACACATTTATGTATGTATATAAATTCCTTCTTATTATAAATAACTGTCAAATCATTATTAAATAGTAATTATTTGTACAATTATTACTTAATAAAATAACTATTAAAACTTATTAAATTAAAGATATATTAAAAAAATAATCCTTATATTTATATAGTAATTGATGACCCAATGAAACAATGACCTGCATTAGAACAAATGTGTAAGTATGTCCTATAGGTGGACATTCTTTATATGTATATAGTGTTTGCGGTAAAACTAAAATTAAGGGTCATTAAGATGATGTACATTACATACAGATTACATTCCGTAATTCAACCGCTCACCGGACGAAGCGCGGCAGCTTAGCTACCATTCGAATGTCGGTTATCTGCTGGAGTGAGGTACTGTATTTGACGGCATATAAGACCCACTGGCATATAAGACGCACCCTTATTTAGGAGGCCACATACAAGGAAAAAAAGAAACTTAACCTGTGTCCTACACCTATAAGATGCAGGTAACTTTTTTGAGACCTAATTTAGGGAAAAAAGTGCACCTTATATGCCCTCAAGTACGGTACTTCCCCAAGCGAGCCGACCCATTCAAACAACACAGACAAACAATATGCCATTCTTGACAAAGTATTCGTCTGCAGCGTGGCTCTATCACTATCATGAAATAAATGCGTGTATCGTAACTTTTTAAGTCGACTAAACAAATAATATAACTGACAATACGTAAGATTATGAAAATGAAATAAAAACACAACGTTCCTGATGTAACTTGGCGGGAAAATTCGACTATTAATTAATATTAAGAGTAAACAAACCTGTAACGAAACGTTAGAACGTGAAGTAATGTAATTAAACTCATACTCACGCAACAAATATCCATTAGTATTACGTAAAACTAAACGAATTAGATCAAACTAAATGAGATGAAGAGTTATTTTCAACGCTTTATATTATGTTAAAAGTATTACGTTGGTTTTGAAATACTTGATGTGTTTTAGTTAATCTACATGACCTATTTCCTCTTACGTCTTTTATAATCCCTGAAAAATTTGAAAATATCTCTTTTTAAAGTTGCAATTACATTCCAATTGGTGGGAAAAGTTGTGGGCAAAAGACAAGTTGGCCGAAAAAGAAAGTCTTGGCTACGTAATATCAGAGACTGGACCGGGATAGCGAGTGCTCCAGAACTGCTGCGCCTCGCGAAGGTGAAGAGTTGTGAATTAGCTGCTAACCTTCGCAAATTGGAGAGGCACTCTTAGCAGAAGAAGAACATTGCAATGAGATCCGCAATTTTTTAACGTCACAATAATAAAGTTTTAGGAAAAACGATACCGTAAATCATTGTTTGTAAAGTTCCGTCTCAAGACAGTTAACTTAAATGTGCGTGCATGCACGTAAGCGTGCGTGATTGCGTGTTTCTCTCTCTCTCTCTCTCTCTCTCTCTCTCTCGCTCTGTGTGTGTCTCTATGTGTATCTACTAAAGTGGTGATTAATGAACCAGTTATCGTCCATTCTCTCTTTTTCTCTGTGTGTGTGTGTATGTGTGTGTGTGTGTGTGTGTGTCTATGTGTATCTACTAAATTGATGATTAATGAACTAGCTAACTTTCATATGCACACCGTTTTTGTCAAGACGCTATAGTCATTAGAGCCTCATTTGTGCACCATAGAAAGTCCCCCGTGCTGTTAAGGAGAACCAGAAAAATGTTCTCTCCTGTACAATAATATTAGTGTTTCATATCCCTGGAATAATTTAACGAAAATTTATTCATAATTTTAATTCTACATGGAATTATAAGTGATAGACTTTTTTCATAAAAAAATGCGTTACACGAGGATTCCTTGGTTCGTTCATAATAATGAATACAAAATAATAATTGCAACCATAGAATAAATATCCGAATTCGATATTAATACTTGTCCCGAAGCGGTACTAGAAAAGTTCTATACTACACCACATACTTTAGAACAGACTTTAGTGTTCGAAATTCAAAGGTTTCACGATGCTAATTTGGGCTGTGTGTAAAATAAAATTTAGCTTGGATTTCAGTGACCGGCAATGTGAACATGTGCTCCCGACAGACTGCTAAGTACCAGTTAGACATTAACAATTCAAACACTTTTGTCGGCAATAAATTAACCCGCGCCGCGCACAGTCGGCGGGTAATCTCAAAATGGCGGCGAACGCAATACTTCTGTTGCGTTGCCGTGCAAGTGACAAGCGGAACCATCTACAGCTATTTGTAAACGAAGTAGGTGTAGGCAATAGTGGTAGAGCCAAATAGGAATGAGCCTACTAGATTAAAAAAGTACCACACCTTCAGCTTCACCTTCGAATGCCTACTGGATCTTTGTCACGAACCGCCAATTTGACATCAAATCTTGCGCCGCAAGTGGACTTGGATACGCCATACTCTCCGAACGAATCCCGATCACATTCCCAAAAAGGTGCTGGATTGGGCTCCTCAAGAGAAAAGGAAGCGACTCAAACACACCTCAAAGCGCTACGTAGCGGCCGAGATGAAATCCACCAGGTTGACGTGGCCTGAAGTGAAGAGCGTCGCTCAAGACCGATCCCAATGGAGAAGCACTGTGGATGCCTTCTACCCCACTTCGGGGACAAAGGACCACAAGAAGAAGAAGACACCTTTAGAGAATATCGTCGTTAAATGTCCCAGGTTTTGCACGGTGAGTGTAGGGATATAGATCTAAATCCTTTCTTCTTCCTTTAGTTGAGTCTTCTCCTCCGATTATTTTCCTCAGCTGTTGGGTCTTTCAACTACAATATCAGGTTGTCTTATGATTTTTTCTAGTTTCATCCACTTGTTTCAGTCCGACACTATTCTTTTACAGCCCTTTGGTAAGTGATTCAAATCATCGATGACCAAGATCTCATCAAATGGCTTGATTCTTTAGCTCTCGGATAGCGGATCTCATTGTATTGCTTTTAATATTGGAATAGTTTCGAATAACTACTGGCATTAAATTTTACTATCACATAACTCATCACAAAGAAAAGTTTCCTCTGGTTGAGTGGCGATCCAGTAAGGTGCACCTTTCGCGAAATTTCTTTTCATGCACCACCATCTTGTGAAACCAGCTACTTTTAGCGGTTTACGAACCGATACGACATTGGAACCGTCAAAAACAAATCTACACATACCTCAAAGGCCGGAAATGCTTCCGTAATACCTGCGGTGTCACGGATGTCTATGGGATATACGGTTGAGTTCCGGAGGCCCAACCCATGTCCCATAATGACCCATAATGACACTTTCCTTAAAGGTCCTTAAACTTTTCGGTTGCTACACTGCCTATGGCACTGCAAAAGGCCATAGGTAGGGTTGATTGCTTTCCATCACACGACACGCTTGCTCGTTTGCCCCCCTATCCAAAAAAAAATCTGTCACCTTCGAAAAATATTATTTATTTAATTATAAATATATATCAACCACTCAATACTTACACCATACAAATGCGACGAATGTTTCCCTCGACTTCCTGTACGCCACTTCCTGGAGACGACGCAGGCCGTTGTTAGACACGTGATGTTTTCAGCACGTCGCGTTACTGAACCATTGGTTCCAATGTACCAGGCTATTCTATACAATACTATCTGACCTAATAAAAAAAAAACCAAGACCTGTCTCTCTCATGCAACATTTTGATTATGTTCTGAGGCATCTAAGTGAAAAAATGTGATTTATAGTGGAATATATTAAGGTTTATTTTTCTTTCACGGTTTAATACAATTATATACACTAAAAATAAAAATGAAATATAACGCTCATAGCGATCTCAGACATTTATTTTAAAATTAATACTCAATTATGGTATCTATCGCAGTAGTCTAACAGCGGTGATTTCCAGATAAGTGCTGTCAGCCAACTCATGAGCGGTTTTTCTTTTAAATAAGATACGCCACAGCATGTATGTATGAGGAAAATAAAAAAAAATATTTATTTGAAATAATTTAAATATAGTAAAAATTACAAAAAGTATTATATGATGATCATAAGAGTGAAATTTCGATTGTTTCTGCCTGGTAACTGTCTAATACTTTAAAAACAAGGACGCCTAATGTAAATGGAGAGGTAATACAGATTAGAGGTACCCGAGTAATGGAAAAAGATGGAGGAGAAGGCAGGAAAAAAAAGCAGATGGACAATTCACCAAAGAGGTGGAGGAGAAGAACGTCGAACAAAAATAAACGGAGACCAATCGAGGAGACCTAGATCATAAAATAGTCCGACCTATAATATATTAGTTAGCTAAAACTAACTCTCAAAAATACGTAATCATGTATGCTGTTTTAATATAATTTATTATTTTATTCTATTATATTTTCAAAAATATATAAACTAATTATACGATTTTTTTATGTGTGTAGGAATGTCAGCGAAAAATAAAGGCTGTTTGTATTTATATTTTAAAATAGTCATAGAGTGCCGAGTTGTTCTTCCAATAAGTTTGCTTTAAGTTTTGAAATAAATGTAGTTTTAAAATTACTATCAAAAATTAATATCAAAGGAGTAGAGCCACGCTGCAGACGAATACCTTGTTTAATAGTAATAGCATTTTATTTGTCTGTAGCATGAATGCGCCGGCTGTGGTAGCTCAGCTACCACTCTTCGTGCGGTGATCGGTTGAGTTCCGAAGGCCCAATCCCCATAATGAATCCCTTTCATAATGACACTTTCCTCAAAAGCCGGTAATGCTTATGCACTGCCTATGGCACTGGGGATGTCTATAGGCGGCGTTGATTGCTTTCCATCAGGTGACAACGCCTGCTAGTTTGCCTTCCAATTCTATAAAAAAATAACATTCAAGAATGGCTGGAGATATATGGTTTCATATATTTGACGCTTGAAATAGATAGAACAAAATAATAATAGAATCTAGTAATTTTTGTGATAATAAATGCACAACATGATTCTTATACGCTTATCAGTGTATTTTTGTGTAATCGTTCCAATTTCAAAATTGTAAAAAAAAAATGTTTTTTTAAAGATTTCCAATAGGAAATCTTTAAAAAAATATATTATTTTTAAAGATTTCCTATTGGATTAAATTTGAATTATTATTATTAAGTAATTCAAACATAATACGACTCAAAAAGCGAAAACGCTGTAAATGACATAGATGTCAAAATAATTTTATTGAATATTCTGATCAGAAAAAAATATTCCATCACATTGTCTGAGTCTCACAGCACTACAACCAATAGAACATATATGTACAGCTTTGAAACTGACTGTTTTTGAGTGATGTTCAGTATTTTTTTGATCTGATGGTAAATTTTCATTTTATTGCCTCGATATATTTATTCATTTTATGCTGAGCAAGAACCATTTTATGACACTTGTTTGATTAAAGTTATTTTCTTTTTGTTTTTTTTTTTGAATATTATAATATTATTAAGGTTTTAAGCAAAAATTTGACGACCGATTGGCTCAGTGGCGCGGCCCTCCGCCCGCGGAGTCAATGGTCGCGGGTTCGATTCCCGCATCGGAATAAATATTTATATGGATTTTTAAATGTGTATTCCGAGTCTGGTAACCCCCCCAATCCGCATTTCCTTTCCTGCCCCTTCCTATCTTCTCTATCCTTTCCCTTCCTCTCCGCCAATCCACGGTCTGCCGTGCCAATGGATGCGTGGCTAGGGGCGAGCCTAGTCGTAAACGTGCCGATCGTCCCGGGGTCGGGCTCCCCCGGGGACTATGGTGCCTTACCTCAGCATGCAGGGCTCTGCTGGGGCTGACCTCCATCCTCCCTTGCGGCTCGTGGGATTCACTAAAGACGAATTTAATATACCTAATTTGTCGAAAATGACGGCGACGTGGTTCGCCACCCGTCACGTCCTGATTCTCACGAGGGCGAAAAGCGACCAATGACGAGCCGTTTCGCTGCGATGAATGGCAGCGGATGGAGCTCTGTGGTCTCTGCCAACCCCTGCGGGGGATAGGCGTGAATATATAATAATAATAATTAAGCAAAAATTTATTATTTTAAAAAGCTGTCATACATAAAGTTTTTCTATTATTATATATTTTTAAACAAGAGCATTGTATCTGAAGATTTACAATTTTCCCAAGGAAATTGACCATTGATGTAGTCCCCTGGCGTGATTCAAGCCCGGTCCCAACTTGGCGACGGTAAATCATCGCCCTAGAAGGGGTACGTTACACCCATTTGCGAAATGGCCGTCCTCCTATTAAATGTCGATTTTTCACATTCGTTTTCCCCTTCTGGAGGGAAACGGTTGATTTTTAAGGGCGTTTCCCTCATCGAGGGTGGATTTTAATTCTTTGGATTTTTGCACAAATCTTTTGACTTATTTAATAACTTGAATCAAATAAACTTACTGAAAAATGTATTGAATTTTTACATCATCATCTTCTTCTTTATGCTTTCCTGATTCTTGTTTTTCCTTTAGTTTCTGTCCAATAGAGAAAGTTAGCAGTCAATTCTGCATAGTCATATTTTTCTTGGAAAACCTATGTACATGAATCAGTGGCGAAGCTATTACTTTTGAAGTCAATGGTCGCAGATTCGATTTGCACATCGGGATACATAAGCTGATAGTTATTTAATTTGAATGTGAGTGTTTCACCAATCCATCTTGCACAACAAAGCATGCACAGTAGTAAGAAAATAGGAGAATCTAAGATGTATATGTTTATGTACAATATACACGTCATTTGTTTAAATAAGTATTTAAGTAAATATTTTATTCAGTACATAATGTATTTCGGCTATGATGATTAGAATTAAAATTAATCTCATCCTTATTGAATTTTCGCTTTTTTACACTAAATCTTAAAATGCGAACAGAGACAGTGAACAACAAGAAGCAACATTTTCTTTTAAAAAACAAATGAAAGTACTGGAAAACAATTCTTAAAATGAACTATACTTTTCGGTTGTCTACCGTAGAGTCTACTATACCTGAAGATGCCTCGTGTTGGGGCGAAACACGTGTTGTTTACAAGATGGAAAAGTGATAATGTGTGTTTGGTGTTGTGTATAGTGGTTGGTGGGTGGAGAGTTGATGGCCGATTTTCGGTAAGTTTTTGGTTTAAGTTCCAAATAAATCCACTAAACCCAACGGAAAAACACACATTATTAGTTTTCTGTTATTGTTTTGCTTGTCGCGGATCTTAGCTAAGTAAAACTTTTGACTGTCCATATATCTTAAAATACAGCTTAATATACAAAATATTGTAATTTTTTTATGAATTTTATATAATTCTAAATAAATTACATGACACAAATTACAATTTTCAGAATACAAGAGCCACGCTGCAGACTAAAACTTTGTTAAGAATGACATATTAATAGTCTGCAGCATGAAGGCTGGCCCGAGAAAGTACCGCACTCCCGCAGAAAATCGACGATTTTTGTGGTAGCTTAGCTACCGCGCTTTGTGCGGTGAACGGTTGAAGTTGCGGAGGCCCACGCCACCTCCCTCTTCCTCTCCCCCCTCCTATAAAGCCTTTGCATAAAGGTCAGCAATACTTTTGTACCGCCTATGGCGTTGATTGCTTTCCATTAGGTGACAAGCCTGCTCGTTTGCCTTCCATCAGGTGACACGCCTGCTCGTTTGCCTTCCTATCCTATAAAAAAAAAACTATAATTCTTTTATATAAACCAGCATTATTATTACATCATCTGCCAATAGATGGCGCGCAAGACATATAAACTTAAGTTCTGTCTGTTGTATACAATAAATTAATAATGTCCTTAATTCTAATAATCCCACATATATTACACTCTCTAAAAGCATCTTCAACACATATAATTGCCCCCACCTGCCCCAGTTCGGTGATACATGCGACTTGACGTAGTTAATTATTAACGAGGATCGATGGGGTCCCCAGGTACTGCGACGCGCTGTCTGTCTTTGTTTCCAACAAACTTTTGACGTCCCATCCACTCGGATCCTTGTTCGTGATACATATTTAACACACGTTTCGTAATGAAACAAATAACATATGGAAATGCACAGTTACGTAACCTTTGATTAACTTACTAAGCGGTCCCACGCATGAGTGTATCAGAATGACGGCTAACAGAGAAAAGTCGCGAAGTATCGTGAGGAAGATCATATCTGCCACTCTGAGAGCTACTTAATAAGGATGACTACCACTTTGATAAAGAACGAACAAGAAAAAGATGAAAATAATAGAAATAAAAAGGAGAAGAAGACAAAGTGTATCTTTTGATTTATTTATCAGTCAATCGATACATTCATAATAGTATTCGTATACTACTGGAAATTGGCCAGAATCAAAAATGGAAAAGCGTTGCCGAAAATCACGATATTTGGTGAGTTGATTCGGGATACCAGAATGGTTTGCAATACACAGGTAGGTACTATTTATTGTGACTGATATTAGCTCTGATAGTTAAGCATAGGCTCGTACATCAATGACGAGAAAAATGTTGTTTTTTTCGATTGGAAAATTCTTCACGGATACCTTGCTGCCTTGAGGTTATATCGAACACCAGCAGTGAATGGAGTGGAATTATATTATGACGATAAACAGACAGCATCATTTATATCTATTGCTATTGTAGGAAATTTTATATATATGTAAAAATTACACCTATTCACAATATTATCATCATCAACATTGCTGGACATAGGTCTCTCTTATGGCTCACCACCTAGCCCAATTCGTGGTTACACGGTGTCCTACCAGATGCCCTGCGCAGATTGTCACCCAATCTTGTTAGGAAACGCCTCCACTCCAGCACGCGTCTAATGTAACTATTGTTGTTTCTTCAACTTACATGTCTAGTCCGTTCTCAATATATTTTGGTTTTATGATAAAAATGAAACTTTAGATCCTAGAATCGTGTGATCCAATATTAAGATATAATTCTTATCACGCCACCTACCGTATAAGTAGAACAACGTCTGTGAGGCCAACTAAGAGGCAATAAAACTAAAAGCTCAAACGTTTTACTAAATACGGCTGCACGTTAAAACGGTATAAATAAGCGCATACGATATATTTGTAACTTACACAGGGCGTTGTAAATCGCTCGCAGTGATTAAAATAAACAATGTCGCCCTCCACGAGATATCTTTTTTTTTGTGAAATACTTAGTAAAAGACGAATTCTTGGAACGATAAGAGCACGTCGCACCGCTGGTGTTCAATGTTGGCGCAAGTTACACGCTGACGAGGTTTAATTAAAACAAGTAATATATATATATATATATATATATATATATATATATATATATATATATATATATATATATATATATATATATATATATATCGATTTACACGCTTCGCCTTCGCTTAGAGTGTGAACTAATAGTGGAAATTGAAAATGAAGATGAAAAACTTTTCTTCTTTCTCCTCGATTTATTTACTCATATCGTGATGTTCCCGAAAGTGTAGCGCACGGGCACAAATCTACTTCCATAACTGAAGGTGCTCAGGCAGATCTGATATATGCTTATATGCGGTCCAAACGAAAAGGTCAAGAAGAATTTTACTAGAAACCCTTTTACCTGGACCGCGTTTTGCAGAATGTTTCCATCCCACAAATATTTACGTGAATATCTTCGTTGTGACGAAAATTCGTCGGTTCTTTCGGTTGTCTTCCGTAGAGTCTACTATACCTGAAGATGCCTCATGTTGGGGCGAATCACGTGTCGTTTACAAGGTGGAAACGTAGTAGTGCGTGTTTGGTGTTGTGTGTGGTGGTTGGTGGACGGAGGGTTGCTGATGGCTTGTTTTTCGGTAAGTTTTTGGTTTAAGTTCCAAATAAATCCACTTCATCTAGCGGGGAAACACATTATTAATTTTCTGTTATTGTTTGCTTGTCGCGGATCTTAGCTAAGTAAAAGTTTTGACTTTCCACATAGTGACGGATTTCCGTAACGCCTGACTCCATTAATCAACATTATTACAATTTGAAACCAAAAAACATATCGCCAGTGAAAGTAAGCCTATTATATCCTGTAATATATGTATGTATATTACCGCCGAAAACCCTACATAAAGTGGTTCGGATATTTGTTCGATAAAAAAAAATCGTAACATTACATTAGCTGTTGTACGATTATAATCATTTCAAGTATATAAATATTATATATAATATTATATAACATAATATATAAATATTATATTAGAATATATAAAATAATTTTAATTTAAGTTTAAAACTTGGACCATACTACATCGATCCCCGCGTCACCTGGCGGCGGCGGGAGTAGAATAATTTATTACATTTCTTAAAAGCCATTACCGGGTGACACTGTCAATGGGCCGACACTTCACCCCCCGCAATTAGCATGAATTTCAAACCAGACCACAGACTTAGCTCGAACATGATCCAATAAAATTTAAATATAGAATTCTTTTTTCCGTAGCCCATATACATATATTGTACTGCTAGGCACGGGCCTTTGGACAAAACCTGGGATTTCTGGAGGACATAACCCACCAGTCTCCTGCATATTAACGGGATTACCAGACTCAGAATAAACATATATTATTCCATATATATATTTATCCTGATGCGGGGATCGAACCCGTGACCATTGACTCCGTAGGCGGCAGCCCCTACACTAAGCCATTTGATTTTCAAAAGATTTTTTTTATGGATGGCAAACGAGCAGGCGTGTCACCTGATGGAAAGCAATCAACGCCGCCCATAGACATCCTCCGGAATTCAACCACTTACCGGGAGAAGCGCGGTAGCTAAACTATCACTCAGGCTATGTATTAAGCGTCTCCAGTTGAACTGGATCGATCACACTCTCCTCAGGGAGCCCAATCATATCATAGATTGGAACTTCCAAGGCAAAAGGAAGCGTGGCCGCCCCATGCAAAACATGGCGACGTATGTAGAAACGGGTAACATCGGAATAACCTAGAGCGAAAAAAAGCGCGTAGCTCAAGATGCAAGAGCACTGTGGATGCCCTCTGCCCCACATAGGGGACATAGAGACGTAAAGAAGATTTTGTGTTATGAAGGATTCGACGATCTTTTTAGTTATAAAAAGCTACTGAGACCTCGGTCTTCTTCGGAAGTACGGTGCTTCCACAGTTGTCCTAAACAAGCCATATTCAAAACTATCTGTCACCTATCTCATACCACAAAAGTTTAACCGATGAAGCGAGAAGCTGTACAAACATAAAGAACACTGACATATATATATTTAAAGTAACTTACGTCGTGAAATGGCGATATCACAAGAATTTAAAACTTATTTGATCCCCCTTTGTGTCACGTTAAATTCATACGACGCTACACATAACGGAAAGCAATATTCAGCAAAAGATTTGACTTGAATTTAAATGTATGTTATTTCTTTGCTAGATTTTATTTCGTTTACGACATGACTTACATGAAATAAAACTTAAAAAATTATCCTCGAAAGTACATCATACGACCAAGAGTTTGTACCAGTGCTGGCCGGGTATAGTTTTATCCCAAATTTGGACGATTTTCCTTAGTGGCTACCCCAGACAAGCAGATTGGTGGAATTTTTTAACTTGGTAACAATATTATAATAAATAAACTCTAAAATAATCCTACTTATTATACTCTGTATTCACCTCAATCTCTCAAAGTTCAGTTTTCAAATACCTTGTCAAGAATGGCATATTATTTGTCTGTAGCATGAACGAGCCGGTTCGCCCGGGGAAGTACCACACTCCCGCAGAAAACCGGCGTCTGAGTGATACCTTACCTACCGCGCTACGTCCGGTGAAGGTTTAGTTCCACAGGCCCAATCCCCCTTTCCCCGTCCCATAATGATAGTTTCGTTAAAGGCCAGCAACGTTTCTGCACTGCGTATGACATAGCGGATGTCTATGTGCGGCATTGATTGCTTTCCATCAGATGACACGCCTGCTGGTTTGCCTTCTTACCCCATAAATAAAAAAGTTTAAAGGTGTGAACTGCACACATATTTTTTTTATCAATGTAATGGCTGGTAGCTGTAAGGTGGATTATGACTATCGTTTGGTTCTATTCCACTGATTGTCTTTGCTAACATTAGATAGAGGATGTTCCTACACGGTGCGGTTCTTCAAAACAACTTGCACGTTAAAAAAAGCGCTTTATACGCCGCCATTTTATTTACGAGCGCTCCTACGTAATACGGGACGTGGGCCCGTACGTGAAGTGAGAAATGGACGGAAACTGGGGGCTGGCGATTTATTTGACGGCGGGGTGAGTTTAAAGTATCAAACTATTACTGTCATGATCCCAGGTCAAAGGCCCCATGAGGTTTTATCTTCAGATCAAAATTGTATATTCAAAAACGTTTTGTAAGTCGTTCTTTCTTTAAAAAGACTAACAACGCTGTTTTTTTCATACCCCATACATGTCTTACATCTGGGCACTAGACCTGCTGCTATATGTGGAGGAATAGACACTAACCCTTCACGCTTATCTAGAGTGGATTGGCGGGATACCCCAGATTCTATATTAATATCTTTAGATCCAAAATACCTATAGATTCAAAAACTTAACCCCGTACCTTCACCCCGTAGCCAATTAGGTCGTGCAGCTATGGATAACATAAAATGAAATAAATGTATGTAGACATTATCTCGAAGAAAATTCGATGAAAAATTTTATAAGTCAATGACGATTACTTTAAAGCCAATAGTTAACATTTTATGATCACTTGGTAATCTGTCAGTGAATAAAGAATGAGAAAAACTGTTTTTATTTCACAGCCCATACATGTCCTAAAGTTGGGCACAAGATCTACTATATCTGGAGAAATAGACACAAACCCTTATTCTGACCACGATTATCTAGATCAGATTGGCGGGATACCCCAGACTCTGAATACGTAACTTCCCCCGTAGCCAATAAGGTCGCCCTGCTATTGATAGCATTAAATGAAATAAATGTATTTAGACATTATCACGAAGAAATTCGACGAAAAATTTGTTAAAAATGAACGACTTTTACTCTAAAGCCAATCATTTACGATCGCTTGTCACTGAATGGAAGAATGAAAGAGGTCGTTTTGTTTCAGTCTTTGTCGCCTCTACCCCGTTTTGACAGAAGCCATTGTTCCAATGAACCGATAGCGTTCATCTGGATAATCTCGGATGGAGACTGTTCGATTGCACTCAAAGGAGAACGATAAAATTGTCTGTTGTTACGAATTCATTGGATTAGAAATGTTACTACTAGTCAACGAGTATTTTAAGCCTTAAGATTCATATACTGGACTGGACTGTCTTATAAATTCTTAAGTGCGTAGATAAATAGATATATTATGTATATTGTACACAAGAACCAAAGTTATATCATCATATATATATATATATATATATATATATATATATATATATATATATATATATATATATATATATATATATATATATATATATATATATATATATATATATATTGCTCTCCATCACGTGACACGTCTGCTCGTTTGCCTTCTTATCCCATAAATAAAAGTTTAGAGGTGTGAACTGCACACATATTTTTTTATCAATGTAATGGCTGTAAGGTGTGTGTGTGTGTGATGATATATTTTTAATTCACAGAAAATTAAATAAAAATGTAATTGACGACCATCTGGCTAAGTGGCGGAATTCCCCGCACACTCTACGGAGTGTTCTAGAGACGAGCGTATGTGTCCACGGAAGGCCTTCAATAAAATTTTGACATCCCTGGCTTTACAGGTGTTTATGACTTGTAGTGTATCATTTACTATCAGATGACCTACACGCTCCTTTGTTGCTTTGCATTAAAAACACGACAGTTTGCTAGAAGCTTTAAGTATTACAAGGGTCCAATGTGTAGTCGAGACCTCAGGGCGGATCAATATCAAAGAGGAATGAGTCGGTCTTTTAAAATCAAACTTTTGTCTTTCGTCTTTTAAAAAGCAATTTTTGTTGACATATAAGTAGATATTTACGTAATTTTATTATAAAAAATAAGCAATAGGTAAGGATTGGGTTTATCCACCAAGGTCTTGAGTTCGTATCTCCATTAGACCATTTCCCTTATATAGAAAAATCAATTACTGTCACAAGCATTATAAGCTTAATTGTAATGGTTAACAATGACTCAAGTAATATTAAAAACATCACTAATCGTTTTTTTTAAAGTAATTCCAAGCTTCACGTTCTAAATAAAATAACATTATTTCAATCTGTGGAAACAGAAACAAAAAAATTAATTACTTTGTTTTAACAACAAAATATATTGTTCTATGCCAGTTACTAGGAATTAATTTGTAACCAGCTGCGTTATCAGATTCTAAAGAAAATGTAAATGGGTAACATTACATAATAATTGCCGTACTAAAACAATACGGAGGAAAATTAAAAGTTAATTATCCATTTGTTTTGGCATTGGGTCAACAAGAGAATAACTTACAATTAGTTGAACGTAAAATTGTCGTGTTGAGGTGGAATAAAGCGATGCCTGATGTAGTAAGAGGCAGTACAATGAACCTTTGCAGCCCTTTGCCTGGAAGTGATTAGAACAATGCCATTCAGAGCTGGAATTAAAGTTCACAATGCTCATAAAGGAATCGCCTGCAGTACCCCGTCAGTGACGTATGTATGTATAAGGATGTAAGGAAACGTTTTACGTTCAAGGAATATATAATTTACGCCATAATGACACTTAAACCAAAGGAATACGAAAGCGATCTAAGTAAAAATAAGACAAAACAACTTCGTTAAGGTGAACACCGCATAATTGTTTCTCTAATGAGGCGGGAGTGGTCGACAATGGTTGTCATTGAGTCATTGACTTTTGTATATTTTTTTAACTCCCTTTAATTTGTCCTTTCTTATTTCCGTATGTTAGGAGGACTTGCATGAAGACTGTGAAGTACAGGAAATGAGTCAATGAGTGATTCTAAGCTTCACTGCATTTTATTAATTTTTATACAATTTCTTAAGTACGTAGATAGATAGATAGATATATATTTTTTATTGTACACCAAAACAAAGTTATAAAATTATTGATTGTAATATTTATTTTTTATTTATTTTATTGAATACTTTATTGTACTCAAAAGACGACATACAAGAATTAAAAGGAAAGAAGATGTATATATATATATATATATATATATATATATATATATATATATATATATATATATATATATATATATATATATATATATATATATATATATATATATATATTTATACTGAAAGGAAATGTTCTTTAATTCTTCTCTTAAATACATCCAGTGAGAGGCTATCACGTATAGTATGTGGGCGAGAGTTCCACAAGCACACTGCGTGTACAGTGAATGAGTCACCGTAACGGGTGGAAGAATGCGGAGGAATACGAAGGAGAAGGGAGGAGGACGTGCGATAGGGCTGATCCCTGGGGACAAGAAACTGGAAACGCTCTTGAAGATATGCTGGATATGATAAGATAAGATGGATTTAAATATGTTTCTAAATAAATATTACAATCAATAATTGTTACGTTGTTAATTTTAGGTAAAATGTAATAAATATAAGTAAATAAATTATGTTTCGCTATTAATTCGAATGTTTGTTATAAAATGCAAATCGCTGATCACAAATTTTATGAATCAAATATAATTCCATGGATCAAACAGTGCAAGCATTGGGATTGATTTTGAAGGTGCAAAAAATGGTTGTCATGCAGAAAAATTGATCTTAGGTTCTTTCAGAACGATCTTAGTCTCTTTTAGAACAATATTAGCCCTTTTTGTGACGGATTCTAGCCTCTTCCGTAACGATTTTAGCTTAATCTTAGTTTCTTTCAGAGTAAGTTAGCTTCTTTCTGTACGATTTTAGTTTTTTGCAGAATGACATTAATTTCTATTAAAACGATCATAGTTTCTTTCAGAACGATCTTAGTTTCTTTTAGAACAACCTTAGTTTCTTTTTTTTATGGGATAGAAAGGAAAACGAGCAGGCGCGTCACCTGATGGAAAGCAATCAACTTACCCCATAAACATTCGCATTGCCATAGGTAGTGCAGAAGCCTTGCGGCCTTTAAGGAAAATGTCATTATGGTAGGGGTAGAGGCCTTCGGAACTCAATCGCTCACCGAACGAAGCGCAGTAGCCAAGTTACCACTCGGACGCCGGTTTTCTGCGGGAGTGTGGTACTTCTCTGGGGCTGGCCCATTCATGCTATAGGCAAATATTATGTCATTCTTGACAAAATATTCGTCTGCAGCGTGGCTCTACCACTAGAAAAACGAACAATATTAGTTTCTTTTTGTTCTCTTTGTGTCTTCTTCCTTAATAAACTTTTAAAGAGCTTTTATTTTTTCTCAAGAATAATCCTCGTTTATTGCTACACCATTCTCAAACACCAGTCTCAAACACTTACTAATATAGTCATAATTCCTTTTGTAGAATCTCTTACATCCATCTCATATGGGAATCAGTGCTCTTTCAGATCTATATTTTATTAGTTTACCTTAAAGCGCTGCATCAAAGGCGATACCCATTGGTATTCGGAATCAGCAAACAAGTCACAGCGTAGCCTGACCGTCACGGGCTCGTTAGCACGCTGCAAACAAATTTGATTACCTAACGATGTACACATAGACGTGTCTAAAATCAACCTCCTCTTGTTATACAAAATACGCCTTTATACCATCTCATTACGATCGCTTTCGCCTTGAAGCGATCGCTGCCAGATCAGGTTTAGGGCATCCCCTGAGTCTGAATCCTGCTGACGAGATTTTATTCATCTACGCCACTTTATTTTGATCTAAATATATTGGTCGATCGAAAACTGCCTATCTTAACATAAGTCGACTTGTTAAAAAACCAAGAATGCTGCATCTTGGGTACCTACTGTGACGTGCCTGCCGTACTGCTTACGGTGACACTGGGGATCTTTAGGTTCTTCAAAATGATATTAATTTATTCTTGCGTCTCATTGTACTATATTTTACTGTAATATAATTTTACTGTTTTGTGCCGGAGGGTGATATGTCTATCCAAAAGACGTCAGTGGGACTAATGCATTTTGTTTTATAACAATTTATTTCTTTTTCATTTTAAATTTGAATATTACGAATGTAAACAAAGTATTATAATATAAAAGGCTTTAATGCATTAGTGATACATTTATGAATGTATCACTACACTACCTAATATTGGCGGATGTGGTGATCAGTTTACAATAAGAAAAGAAACTGAATTACCCATCTTGCAAAGAAATGTTCAACTTTCAGCAAGTATACTCTCATCCTTATGTACAGGACTTAAAAAATTGTTTGACTTCGAGTTTAAAATGGATTTTGTATTTTTTTTCTCTGACACTTGATTTAGTGTTTATTAGATTATGATTAATTATAACATTTCTCTGGTTACCTTTAAGACTATTTATAATGTTTATTTCATGAACATTACTGCATTGCAAAAAGAATAAAATAAAAAAATGTCTCCGCAGTCTCTTTCGCTCGACCGAGAATGCTTCACCCCACGTTGCCGCTCCGTGACTCTACACAGCACCAATAGGTGGCGCTTGCGTTCCGGTTCAACTTCAGGCGAGTCATGAGTACGTACTCATGACACTGAAACGCCCGTAATTATGATCAGGATGCGATATATGAAAGTACAGAATAAGAAAGAAATTCAATAGGTATGCTATTCTTAATAGGTATGTATGTATGTACATACATATCCTCACGTCTATCCCTTGCAGGGGTTGGCAGAGACCACAGAACTCCATCCGCCACGATCCCGGCACACTCTCCTTGCCTCATCCTCACTCATCCATCTTTTCATCCATCCTTCCTCTCACATTTTTCGTAGCGAAAAGATTCTCCGTTAGTCGCCTCTCGCCCTCGTGAGAATCAGGACGTGACGTATGGCAAGCCACGTCACCATCAACTTTTTAGTTTTTTGGCCTCTATATATATGTATATAGACGCTATATATATAGAGATCTATACATACATATAGAGGCGAAAAACTAAAAAAGTTCAGCGGTATTTAAATTGCGTCACCAGCGCCACCTGACGGCTCGCAATCAACCCTCATTGTTCGGCGCAAATTTTTATTTGCAACGTTGGACCCAGCGGGACTGAGCGCACACTGAGATCGACCGCTTGTTCAGCACTCATTAGTGAATTTCACAAGTTACACGGTGTGACGGAACTTTCGATGTAAACTTTGTACAAAATTATAAAAAAAATAGCTAGCTAGGTCATAGGGAAAATATATCAATCAATAGTTCGATTTCCGAAACTTGATAAATATATGATGCCTAAATTTATAATCCTACTAGTTACCTACTAATATTATAATGTAATTGCGATAAAGTTTGTGAGTATAGATGTATGTTTGTTACTCTTTCACGAAAAAACTACTAGACGGATTTGAATAAAGCTTTACAGTAATATAGGTTATACATCTTAATAACATATAAGCTACAATTTGTAATGATTTTATGTGATTTTGATCGTTATATAACGATACATGTCAATTAATTCGGAAAAAAATCTGGCCTCTGAGAGCTATCTTGGCGTACGCTGCCTAAACCATTGGAAATACACAAAGATGATGTACCGTAGGATTGTTTGTCTTGAATAGTTCTAAATAAAAGTCTGCGACAGCATATACGCTTAACCCATTTCTACTCTGAACTGAAAATCTTTTCTTCCTCTCACAATATTATGCTTTCCTTTTTGCAAACAGGAACTTGTTCTTTTGGTTGCGGGGATTTATTCAACCATTCATTTGTTTTTAATGTATTATATGTGTATATTAGTATGAGTAGTAGAATATATATGGATAGACACAATGTATGTGTGTGTGTCCGTATGAATGTCGTCATTGTGCTTCGCGAACTGACTACGTTGGTTCTTGCTAAAAACCAGCGCCAGGTGCTCCAATAGAACGCTTGGCATATGCTGAGCAAGAACTATTTTATGACACTTGTTAGATTAAAATTATTTTCTTTTTGTTTGGTTTATTTGTATATTATAAAGGTTTTAATTATAATTAGCTATTGTAATAAGAAAAAGGTGTCATTAATGAAGGTTTTTCTATTTATATTTTTAAAGAACATAAGAATTCACTTTCTATACTTGAGTTTTATTAAACTAACTCATATAATTTAGTTCTCTTGAGTCTACTAAGTATGATGAGATAAATATGTTGAAGTTAAATAATAAACTATTAATTACCTTTAATTTGCTACGAAAAGTTTAGCGCTCGGCACTATTTATAAAATAAAAAGTTTTAAAAAGTTAAAAAACTGAGCCTTATTTTTTAAAAGTGATTCAAATTTAGAACTATGAAAGTATTTGAACTGGGGTCTAACTCAAATTTGAATTCGGCGGCGAGTACGAACAGCCCCTGGCTAAATGGCGGCGTGAGTTGCGTTACAGCTAGTACTGTAACAAACATGTAGTGTCGTTCTATCATAATATCGATAATTTACATCGATAATTTATTTACTATTGATAATTATCTGTGCATGGAACGGTTTTGAAATATTTCAAACAGAATGTCGTGCATATTATTCAACGCATTATATAAAATCAGTTATGTATGAATTATAATTTAATATGTACCTATACCGTAACTTTTTAATTACCCGAGAAAATTAAGTAATATATTCAGTTATCGATTTATTTTTATGAAATATTTATTAAAAATGTCTTTAATATACACCAAAAATTATACAACAAAAATCTTGCTAATTCAAATAGACATCATTACCATTCCAATATGAACTGCACCCAAACCAACCTAATTTAGTCGCGTAATATTTACGTACGGAAGGGATAACTATGAATGAAAACAATTTTGCGCGACCGAAAAAAAAAGAGAAAAAATGTCTTTTGTCGGCCAAAAGCCATTTTTTCTCTTTCGCACGCGCTGTTGCCATACTTATGAATACATGCGTCTCATGCATAGTAATAAACAAATACTACGAAGATGGCGTGAAAGTATTTGATGCATTTACAGGATTTCTTTGAAGTCCCATAAAACAATATTTTTGTATGAACGCTATAATATTTGAATGTTACTTACTGACATAAATATTTTTACAAACGCGATTTTAGTTTCTCGGGTAATTAAAAAGTCACGGTGTATATTCAATATGTTTTACTAAAGAATGAAATAAAAGTATCCATCTCTGTCTCTGTCTGTCTTTTAAGAATTATCAACACTATGCTGCAGGCCACTACTGCTGCTGTATTATACAGTAATCAACACACTGGGCAGGCCTCTTACGACCGCAGAGCTGGATACATCGCACCGCGATGCCGCTATCCGCCATCAACCAGTGTAATATAAGTCCTACTTTTTTTTGGTGGTTATAACACCATGAATCGGTCGTTAGTGACTTATTCGTCAATCTGTAGAATGTACTACATGCAGGTAAGGTTGACAGTTTGGGCTAAGATATTACTTTTGCATTTCTTTGACGAATTATTTCATACAAGTAGATATTGACGCAAGCATACTCAACTTACTGGAGGAACCGTGGTAGCGAAGCTATCACTCAAGCGCTGGTTTTCTGCAGGAGTGTGGTACTTCCCCGGGACAGCCGGCCTATTCATGCTACAGATAAATAACATGCCATTCTTGACAAAGTAATCGTCTGCAGCGTGGCTCTACCACTACCATGCTACACACAATACAATAAAATATCTGACCTTTTAAATTTTTGGAGAAATATACACTATTCCACGACGCTTGTCTAAGGCAGATTGGCAGGGTACACAGTCTAAAAATACATATATAGGTCATACATAATATATAATTATGAAACCCACAGCCATTAACTCATAAAGTAATAGCTTCACCGTTAAGTCAATTAGATGCTTATTGATATTGATATGTCGATATTTAACGTACATCACTATCGCAACACCATCGGAACGCAACACAACCAGCGCAGCAGCGATGCCGGGAACAAAACACGAAAACTCGATAAATTTTAAAGTGCTCCACGCCCTGACGCCTGCAGCCATCCGTCCCACGTCGGCAGCTGCCAAAACGGGCCTCGTGGCTTCATTAATATCCCGGCTTTATTGCCGCGAATTTTATACCCTTTGAATTTTAAATGCTGCAGATATTTCGGCCGTACGGTTTAAAAACAAACAGTCGGATCAAGCCCATTATTATGTTGGACTGTACGGCGCCCGACTAATTAACAGCATTAAATTTTTATGAAAATTATTTTATGGCAGACCAGGCAAACTAGTATGTGGTTCATCTGATGGTAAGTGATCACCTCCGCCCACAGACGTCCACAACGCCGTAGGCGTCACAGATACATTGCCGGACTTTTGCGAGCACATACATGACGAAACGTCGTATCTACATGTGAACAACGCATATGGTAAGTTGTTCAACACTTAACCCAGTTCACAAAATAACTTTAATCTAACAAGTGTCATAAAATGGTTCTTGCTCACCATATGCCAGGTGTTCTGTTGGAGCACCTGGAGCTGGTTTTCAGCAAGAACCAACGTGGCTGTAATAACAACTGTTATTTAATTTTTACATTGTAATGTATAATATTATAATCAATATAATTCAAAATTTATAATTTGTACTCTTTTCAGAATTTGGCTGAGATATAATGACCAAAACATAACGAGTAATTACTATACGTTTAATCCACATTAGGATTACTATATAGTGACTCGCTTGCTCCTTTGCCTATCGATTTTATACAAAACACCACTTATTGTTCTCTTTTCTTTTCTTTGATGGCAATTAATTATAACTATTATGCCAGTGTGAAGTAATATACAATAATATCCAATCTCTTGAAATGTAACAAGTCAGCTTATCACGTTACGTCTTGATAAAATGGTGGCCATTTTACCAAAACCTTTTATGAACTTTTTCAGTCAAAAAGTTACCATACACGCGTTTATTTCATATCACTTCACTTATACGCCTTAATCGAACTATATTGCATAATACGTCACCATAATTAAACAAAATAACTGATAATAATTTAAGATTATTGAAATGAAATAAAAACACAACGTCACTGATGTAAGTTGGCGGGAAAAGTCCACCTGTTATTTAATTTCCTTTTAATGTCAAAAAATGTATAATAAACCCGAGAATAATCTCACAAACGCCTACCGATGTCGTTTGGCCGCCATTGTTTTACAAAACAAAAACTCGCTTTGTTATATGCATCATTATCCCATACTTTGTGTGCTCCTTCCGCGGTATAACAGAAGCTTATTGCGATGTCAACTTCGCTTCATTAAGGCATTTCAGTCGTACGCCCATTATTTCATTCGCTTATTACGCGTTTGACATAATGCCGGTATTGGCGGACCAATTCTAATTTGCAAGCAAGAAAGAAAGTTATACTCTTTATGCCGGCTATGAGATATGATCGGGCTAGGTGGCGCTCCATGAGGGAGGCCTATGCCCAGCAGTGGACTGCCGCAGGCTGCTGATGATGATGAGATATGTTAAAAAGATATATATACATACATATATATATATATATATATATATATATATATATATATATATATATATATATATATATATATATATATATATATATATATATATTTATATATATATTAGTCAAACGAAGAAGTCGTTTGACTAAAAAATATATGAAAACCCGTAGTGTAGTGATTGATACATTGATAAATGTATCACTAATTTATTAAAACTTTTTAGTTGAATATAAACAAACTACATTCGTAATTTTAAAACTTAAAATAAAAAAGAAATAAATTGTTTTAGAAAAACAATACGATTAATTCGACTGACGTCTTTCGATACACATATCATCTCTCCGGCATAAGAAATTGAAGTTGAATATAGAATGTAAAATGAAAGATAGAATTTATTAATATAAAATGTAATATTAGAATATTATTAAAATATGTAATTAATATAAAATGTACAGTGATACGTTAATAAATCAATTTCATTTGGAAGAGTGAAATTACATCGAAGATAAAAACCCCTTAAAGATCCTGTGTGTTGCTATAAGCAGTACGGCTGGCACGCCACAGTAGTCATCGGATAATGAAACAACTGCGTTATCCAGATGTAAAATAATCACTCGTAAAAAATTTTATTCTACAATGTGACGTTTACAATCGGAACTAATTGCATTAGGGAGCGCTGTAGGAGACGTTATATCGAGTTTTCCGTCTGTTTCAAATTAAAACGCACTAACTCGGTGGCTATGAGAGAATTTTTTAAAACGGTATGATTTATGCGAGCGTTAATCTTGCGGTTACAGTGTTTATTCGGTCTGTATTACTTTGTAGCAACTTTGGTTATGTAAAAACGTGTTGGTTTTTTCTTTACGTTTATGAATCTCGCTTTTATGCACTCATGCTTACTCTGTATTTGTTTTTTATACACGTGCCCTGTTATTCCCATTTATTAGTATACTTTGCAAATACACACTGATACTTGGTTAAAAATAATGTAGGTCTTTATAGCAAAACAACTTGGTTTTTATAAACTTTTGAATTTGTTTATTTTAAATTTACTTCTGCTGTTAGACGGATCAATTATTTGGTTTTGCTTATCCTCTGTCTCCTATTATTTTTTTAACAGCCCATATATGTCACACTGCTCAGCACGAGCGTCTCAATTTCTGGATGAACAGAGATTATAACCTACCACGATATATTTTTTTGCCACGATCTGCAATGGCCTACATATTTTTTATGCAAATGCGATTATATCACACCGCAATGTGAAGGATGCGATTGTGGATTGCAAGCTAATCTATGCAGCACCTACTCAACTGGTCATTGTGTCCTAACACCTGCACATTCGAATATCTTATCGAGATAAATGCTGCTGCAATTCCAGTGGATATTTACTAGGCTGAAAAAATATAAATCGAAACACTTATTCGAAAAGAAGATAAAAGACTGTTATTGTTAATCATTAACAAGTGTTTTTAATTTGAAGTATTCGTTGACGACCAATTGGCTCAGTTGTGGGGCCTCCGCCCACGGAGATAATAATGGTCGCGGGTTCGATCCCCGCATCGAAGTAAATGTATGTATGGATTACAAACGTTTATTCCGAGTCTATTAACCCCGCCAATCCGCATTGGACAAGCGTGGTGGGTTTAACATCCGTTTCTCCACAAATGGAGAGGCCCATGCCTCAAAAAAACCGTTGATTATATAGATTTTTAGATACGATCAGTAAATAGAATATTAATTTAGCTGCACAAGCAGATGGCAGTGATGCTGAGAGTCGGGAAGAAGGCGCAGTTATAAAGATTTCCGGAGACAGTTTTCGTTATTTAATTAAAACTCAAGATTCATTGGGAGCGGTGATTCTAGCGCGCCATTTTCACTCGCAGATGACAGCTGTACTGCACTAATTTACAGATTGTTATATTTTTATAAAAAAATATCTTGGCTTTGGTGAACTTTTTTTTATGTAATAGATAGGCGATCGTTTCATCTGATGATAAAAAACAATCGCCTATGCACATTCGCAAAACCAAGGGTATCGTAGAGGCGTCGACTACTTTTGGTTTAGGATGTGGATAATGGGAGAGAAGAAGGAGAAAAGAACAAAAAAGAGAAAAAACAAAGACGGAGAATGGAATTGGGCATCGAAATCGCTGCATTGGTGTAATTACTTAACTCAGAGTTTCTCAAACTTAAATCTGAAAATTAATTATTTTCCAATGCCCGACAAAAATGTTTAATCTTAAAAGTCACAAGTATAATGATAACTTTAATTAAAGCGTGCCATATCATTCCTATTTTATTTGAAGGATCTATAGATAGATTTAAAAAAAAAAAGAAATCAGCCATGACCTAAACCATTTTAACATCTCCCCGATTATCTCTAGGCCCTATACAATAACTCCCCCCTGTAGCCTCCATGAGATATGACAGGTACAAATTGCTGCAACTGATCATGATGGGAAAAATCGCGGGAAAAAGACAAGTTGGTCGAAAAACAAAGTCTTGGCTACGAAATATCAGGGAGTGGACCAGGATAGCGAGTGCTCCAGAACTGCTGCACCTAACGAAGGAGGAGGAAAGCTGTGCTGAATTGGCTGCCAACCTTCGAAAGTCGGAGAGGCACTCTTAGAAGAAGAAGTAGGCCTCCATCACCTACAACAGACAGGAGACGTTATCGCCCACTTTGAGAAAGACTGACTTAACTTATTGAGTGACGCACTTGCTCTTTTTTTTTAGCTATTCCATAAAAAAATCTTAATACAAACACTATGTGTGTATCTAAGAACATATTGTTTGCGAGGTTGACGGCATCCTTTCGTCTTTACTTTAGCGAGTGACAGAATACTACTGAACATGTCGCTGTTAACATTTAGGCGAATAATTTAAAAAAAAAAAACAATTATCTTCGTGAAAGTTTAAAGTAGAATTATTATTTTTTTATATCGTTTACAGTTTGAAAACCTTATTCTACCACTGAATACATAGCTGTTTTAACAATTGTAAATTGAGTTTTTTCCATAATAAAATAGAATACAGTTAAAATAACAGGAAACACAATAAGAAACGAATTATACAGATGCGCAGGTAGACAAGTACGGAGAGATCGTTAATACCGGCGGAAACAAAGATTGCACGCATTTGTCAAAGTCCCCTGCGGAAATGGTGCATAAATAAAGTCCAGTTATATATTTTTGATGCCGCTACTAAAGCGGGGCTTTGAATTATTTTCAAAAGTAAAAATGAGCTTGGGCTAACACAACAAAAATCATCAAAAATAAGTAAGGGACAACCCTAATTGCCTCAGTGGCGAAGTTACCATTTTAAGAGTAATTTATTTATTTATTAATTTGGCAATAAATTACAATCGTAGAAAGAATAACACACACAATAAACTTAACAATAACGCCTGCACTATATTTTTTGATATTTGCGCACGGCATGGACAAAGAAATATTTATTTTTATTTTATTTTGTTTTTATTTGTGACAATTTACAGGTGAAGTCGGATGGAGCATAGTAGTTCTCACTAGGCAGGCCCGTGCTGAGTGAGTGAGACCTTTCGATTCGGTCATTATTCAAATTTGGAATATATATATAAGTACACATAAATAAGTATATACATACATAATATATATACATATACATATATACATATATACATATATACATATATACACATAATGAAATAACATAAGTGCCAGTAAGTGATGCTACTGCCCTGTAAAAAATATGTCGATTTGTATCTATATAAACAATATAAAAAAATATAATAATAATAAACATATATAAAATATAATAATAATTTCAACTGTGAATTATCAACTTGAAAAATTATCCCGGAGCGATGTCTTTAGTTGGTATATTTTAATATTGAAATTATCAAATGTATTTGTATTGTGGTTAAATATGTGTACAGTAGAGGAAAATTTATGGACTGTAAGAAATAGAAACATTTGTATGTTTAAATTTTTTTATATATATATATATATATATATATATATATATATATATATATATATATATATATATATATATATATATACGCCTATCCCTCTCAGGGGTTGGCAGAGACCACAGAGCTCCATCCGCTGCCATTCATCGCAGCGAAATGGCTCGTCATTGGTCGCTTTTCGCCCTCGTGAGAATCAGGACGTGACGGGTGGCGAACCACGTCGCCGTCATTTTCGACAAATTAGGTATATTAAATTCGTCTTAGCGAATTCCACGAGCCGCAAGGGAGGATGGAGGTCAGTCCCAGCAGAGCCCTGCATGCTGAGGTAAGGCACCATAGTCCCCGGGGGAGCCCGACCCCGGGACGATCGGCACGCTTGCGACTAGGCTCGCCCCTAGCCACGCATCCATTGGCACGGCAGACCGTGGATTGGCGGAGAGGAAGGGAAAGGATAGAGAATAAAGGAAGGGGCAGGAAAGGAAAATTCGGATTGGGAGGGTTACCAGACTCAGAATAAACATTTATAAATTAATATAAATATTTATTCCGATGCGGGTATCGAACCCGCGACCATTGACACCGCGGGCGGTGGGCCCCGCCACTGAGCCAATCGGTCGCTCAGTGGCGGGTTTCTATTTCTTTATAGTAAACATAATTTTATTTTTCACAAAATAATGTTCAATGTTTCATACAATTTGCTTTAACAAATACCAGGAAACGTAACATAATGCTAACTTCTAACACAATAATACATTAATAATATCCAGCGCTGCGAACAACTCATAGTAATACAATTGAAAAAATATGCAAATATCGTGAAAACCTATACTTGCACATCGCATTCCATTTTTAAAGTTGCATGAAACAAAACATGCGCTCCCTCGTAACTGTCATATTGTTCGCGAAGTTTTAAAGGGGCGTGTACACGAGAAAATAACTCGCAATGAAAATTGCGCTATTCCTACATTTATTAACCAGCTATAAAATAAATAATGATGAACTTGAACACCATGACACTTAACTAGTAAACAAGAGTAGCGTTAAAATCAATGTGTAATTCAAAATTAAAAATTTGAAATAAATGGAATAAAAAATATTAAAAATAATAATGTAGTAAAAAGTTAAATAAAATTAATAAACAATGCAAGGAAAAATAAATTTATTTTAGTAGTTGAATAACACTTTTTGTTTGCTAGAAAGAAAAAAAGAAAACATTAATAGCATTCTTTGATAAAGAATAATCAAAATAAACAACGAATTATAGCAATACAAACAAATATTATATAATTAATTATATCGATATTTTCTATAAACGTGTTATAATTTTTTTTTTCATATCCAGTTACCGCTTTAAGATGTTTAACGTGATTTTATTGTAATAATATTTGTGTTAGAACTAAGTTGAAATTTATTACCATTTAATAATATTTTGGCGACAAAACCGTGGCGAGACTTACGACCGTGCGTCCGTTACTTTAGCGACACTATCGCGTGACTTGCGACATCGTAGTGAGTTACTGCTGAAACTTGTGGTACGGCCAATGATCTATTGCTTATTTCACCAAGTTACCAATAAAATTGAACACTGGTACAACATGTTATAACACCACCCGCGTCTGGAACGGCTAAAATATATCTCATTGTCGTGTCTGGTGTCATTACGTTTTTAAAAGCTTGGTTTTCTTTTACGTTCATTTTATTATACACCTCCACGAGTCGTTTGTTCGTTGCCGAATGTCGTGGTGCTACAGAACGTTCAAAATACCACTCTCCTTTCATCTCTGATAATCCTCAGCCTGATCTAGATCGTGTCGGATATTTTCATATCTATCTGCATACAAAGTACGAATCTTATAGAAAGAAGATTAACGGAGTCAGGTGTTACTTTGCGGTTACAGTTAGAATTTTTACTTGGCTAAGATCAGCGAAACAACACAGAAAAATAATAATATATATATTTATCTCGATGCGGGAATAGAACACGCAGCGATAGCAAAGGAGGTTACATCATATTAATTAGGTAGTCTTCAGAAACTTAAAATTAAGGTAAACGACTATTGATGCGTAAACTATAAGGTAAAGTTAATGTTAATGCATTCTCAACTAGTCAACTTTCAGGCAAAACAAAAACTATTAGAGAAAACAAGTTGTTTTTTTTTATGCGATAGGAGGGCAAACGAGCAAGCGTGTCGCCTGATGGAAAGCAATCAACGCCGCCTATGTACAACCGCGACACCGCAGTTTACTCATATCTCAAAGGCCTAGCTAATATCTATGGGCGGTGTTAACAGCTTTTCATACGGCGATATGCTTGCTCGTATGCCTCCCTCTCATGTAAAAATTAGTGGTGCAGCTAGTTAAAAATGTACTAGGTAATAATATTTTAAAATAATATCCACTACTGGACATAGACTTCTCTCAAGCTAAGGATATTTGCTAATAGTCACGATTTTTGACTTCTGTAGACTCTGTTTTCTAGGCGTGATTCTGGAATCAATAAACATAAGTATGATGTATCTTGTATTAGTTAGGTTGTGACGATCAGGCTCCAAAATGTGGTTAAACTTCCTAATATCCAAAACTAATATGTATAACCCGAAACAATAATGGGAATAAATTCAATTTGAATTTACATAGATTAATTTAAAATCATTAATATCCTTAACAGATAAACACACTCATTTGTACGAATGAATGCAATTTCCTGTGCGCAAATTGTGTAATAAGTTACTACAGCGGTCAACAATAATTGTAAATGATGATACTGGCAACATTCCCGATAATTATCACACATGCGCAATTAAAAAAAAAAAACGAAATGAATCAAGAATCAGTATTGTGATTACATCACTAAATAAAGGGCTTTATTCAGTAGCGCGGTATGAAACACAACGTAGAACTAATTGCATCCTATGATGAAGTGTTTTTTACAGCCTATAATGTCTCACTGCTGGGTAACGAGCCACTCCATTTCTGGAGAAACAGACATTAACCCACAAAGCTTGTCCAAGACGTATTGTCCTGGACTCTTAGACTCACAAACAGATTCGGAAAACACTAACTAACTGGGTGATTTGATTATCACATTGTTAGTTTATTTCTTTATAAATTGTTAAAGGGATAAAAAACAAACTGTACAAACTATATAGCGACATATTTTTTCAACGAAATTTTTTTTATCATTTTTATTAATGTCATTCTTATAATCTCATATTATTATCAGTTATTTTGTTTAATTCTAGTGGTTTATTATTCAGTATAGTTTGATTAAGGCGTATAAGTGGAGTAAAATTAAAAAAAAACAGCATCTGTCGTGTTATTTTACCTTAACTGCAAAAGTCCATGCAAGTTTTGGTAGAAGGGTAAAATCAAGATGTACCGTAAAATGTTGAATTTACGTTTCAAGATACTTGATTATTATTTCACATAACACCACCATAAAAGTTATAGCTTATTTTCATCAAAGAAAAAAAAATGAATTTATTTGACCAATAAATTTATAATAAACACTTATTTTTAAAAGATTACACTAAAACTTCTTTATATCGACACAAAGAAGAACGAAGAAAATATGCTTGAATTATGGTACACGCGGTAAATATATAATTATAGTAAGCTTACGTCCCGTTTTGAACGGGGCTATCCCTTTTGTCGGCCATTTGTCCCGTTGTCTCCAAACAAATATGACGCCAAATAGTCCCGTTTTCCGAAACCGCACGAACAATTGAAATTACTACGTCAGACACTAGCGATATGACGAAAAAATATATGTTTATAATACAAATATATGTTTAAATTTAATAATATTTACTGTCATATAAATTTTTCTTTAATTAAGCTTGATGGTGATCTATTTTTCATAAATTTTTATAATTAAAATAATTATAATTAATGTGAAGATTGTTGTATCGTTGCAATTGTTCAAAATAAATAATATTAAAAAGTTTATTTTCATTGTTAACTTGCTAACTGGCGTATATATACCCACTAGCTTCTGCCAATTCAGTTTGTTCTGTGAAAATTATTGTGCGTCCCATAAGAGCTATTCTTTCGGGATAATAGCCTATATTTCAACGTGAATCATTAACCATCTTCATGCCACATTTCGTCGAAATTGATTTAGTAGTGAAAGCGTAACAGACAGACAGACACGAACTTTTACAATATTTATAATAGAAGTATGGTCGTCCCGTTTTAAGTTAATAAAGAATGGTCAGCTTATAATCAACACTTCCATGGGTGCGGGTAGATACTCCAGGGTTATATTGCAACAAATGAACTTTTCCGCGTCCACTTGACTGATTTATGTCGTGCGTGCGGACGTGCCGGTGACAAGCCAACACGCGTGCGCTAACATTCAATTAATTTGCCGATCGTTGGTACTGTGGGGCTTCGTTAGACAAGCGGTGGCATCCACCACTGTTAATGATCCCAGTTAGTAAAGACTAAAAAACAAATAGATACATAAAAACATTTATTCGCGACAAACCTTTTTTCAATTCGTACTATTAGTTTACACCCTATATATCATATTTTTTTTATTTATATATTCACGCATATCTCCCACAGGGGTTGGCAGAGATAACAGAGCCGCATCTGCTACCATTCATCGCAGCGAAACGGCTCTCCATTGGATGCTTCTCGCCATTGTGAGAATGAGGACGTGACGGGTGGCGAACCAGGTCGCCGTCATTTTTCAACAAATTAGGTATATTAAGATTCATCGTAGTGAATCCTATGAGTTGCAAGGGAGGATGGAGGTCAGCCCCAGCAGAGTCCCGTATGCTGAGGTAAGGCACTATAGTACCCGGGGGAGCCCGATCCCAAGACGGTAAGCACGCTTGCGACTATATTTGCCCCTAGGCATGCATCCTGTGGCACGGCAGACCGTGGATTGGCGGAGAGGAAGGGAATGGATAAGAAAGTCACGTCCTGATTCCCACGAGGGCGAGAAGCGACTAACGGAGAACCGTTTCGCTACTATGAATGTGAGAGGAAGGATGGATGAAAAGATGGACGAATGTGAAGGTGTGTGTGTGTGTGTGCGTGTGCGTGTGCGTGCTAGCTAGATATAAATAAAAATAGTTCTTAATAATCAATATAATTTACGTTCACAAGCCGTAAGGGAAAATAAAATGATAATTAAAATATCATTTGGGAAGCTAGATATCAATAAAAATAGTTATTAGTAATCAATGTAATTTACGTTCACAAGCCGTAAAGGAAAATAAAATGATAATCAAGCATCATTAGAGAAGCTCGAATGAACGAGTGAAGCATTAGGAACGTAACGTTTTGTGTTAACATCGTGTACCGGTGTCCGAAACGCCTCCAAATGCTGCCTTATTGGCTCAATAACAATGAATGCAGCAACGATAGAATCGCATAACGGTTATTGTTATCCTAATGTTATTATCGTTATTATACCAACTGTTATTATATCAATTATTCAAAAATTGTTATGGCTATTATAAATTCTGACAATGAGAAATAGCCTATAAGTAATATAATACTGAAATTTATCTTCTATTATTTATTTATTTAGTAATCCAACACATTTCTTAGTAAAATAAAGATTAACAAATTATTGTTATAAATTTAAATATAAGTATATATACGCATCATACAAAACAAAATAAAATATTACTCAAATTAATATATGGACGTAAAAATATAGAAATAGAAAATTCTCGTTTCGCTTTTCATAACACTAGTTTTTTAATAATAGCTAAAATTAAAACTTTAATAATATTATAATATATAAATAAACAAAACAAAACGAAAATAATTTTAATCTAACAAGTGTCATAAAATGGTTCTTGCTCAGCATATGCCTGGCGTTCTATTGGAGCACCTGGCGCTGGTTTTCAACAAAAACCAACGTGGTCAGATCGCGGATCACAGTGACGACATTCACACGGTCACACACATACATACATAAGCATACATCCATATATATATATAATACTACTTATACTCATATACACATAAATATACTTACAATGCAATAAAATTAAAAAAATTCGACCGATTGGCTCAGTGGCGGGGCCCTCCGCCCACGGAGTCAATGGTCGCGGATTCGATTCCCGCATCGGAATAAATATTTATATGGATCTATAAATGTTTATTCCGAGTCTGGTAACCCCCCCAATCCTTATTTCCTTTCCTGTCCCTTCCTTTCTTCTCTGTCCTTCCTTTCCTTTCCACCAATCCACGGTCTGCCGTGCCAATGGATGCATGGCTAGGGGCGAGCCTAGTCGCAAGCGTGCCGATCGTCTCGGGATCGGGCTCCCCCGGGTACTATGGTGCCTTACCTCAGCATGCAGGGCTCTGCTGGGGCTGACCTCCATCCTCCCTTGCGGCTCGTGGGATTCACTAAGACGAATTTAATATACCTAATTTGTCGAAAATGACGGCGACGTGGTTCGCCATCCGTCACGTCCTGATTCTCACGAGGGCGAAAAGCGACCAATGACGAGCCGTTTCGCTGCGATGAATGGCAGCGGATGGAGCTCTGTGGTCTCTGCCAACCTGCGGGGGGTAGGCGTGAATATATATAAAAAAAAAATTAAAAAAATTAACTCAGTGGATTTAAAATTTTATTTTTTTAAAATAAGTAGATGTATGTTTGTATATATGTATGTATGAGTCTTCTTTTAAGAATTTCTTAATTCAAACTTACTGACTTTGTTATATTTTATATTTATGATTATTGATAGCTTATAGTAGTCCAGTGCTAGGTATAGGACTCTTGTAAGACGCGTCATCTAGTCTGATCTCCTAGTCGGCTTTACTCATTCAACTTTTATCAGTCGCTCTATAGAGATCATCACTCCGTCTGCTGGGATTTTATTATTAGGAGTTCATAGCATCTAAGTTCAGCAAATTTCTCACTTCACAACATCCTCTACCCTTCTTCTCCTTCTCTGTCCCAACAAGCATCAAATCGAACACGTGATAAATTAACATAGCCGGTTCTACGAAATAAAACACATTCTGTATAATTAAAACAAAAATGATCTAACAGAAATTCACAGAGAAAATATTAGAAATAAACTTTTTATGTTTCATTGATATTTTCTTTCTGCGTAAATGATTCAATTGGATGTCGAAATAATATACACGAAACATTTCAGTGTAAAGCAAATATTGTGTGTATCGTGGCAGACAGATACAGTGCGAGGCAAATGAGGCGTATTAAAAAAACAGAAGGTCCAAACCGCAAGTTGTAAAGACGCCTCAGGCGAGCCGGAACATATGTCGACTGATTTATGGTAATCTGCGTACGCGGAAAAATACAGTTGTAGCGTTTATAATCAGAAGTTATTAGTGGCTCCTTCCGGAATTCAAATGAGATTACATTTCGTGTTTCATGTGGAAAAAGAAATGAAATATTGTAAAATTTATAAGTTACATTTTTCGTTTTTCAATTTTTACTGCCACTTTTACGAAAGCCTTATATTAACAACTTACAGCTCCAAGACCTAATCTACATATTTATATTTTTGTTTTTAGTCTTGTACACAATTCGAATAATTTTTATAAAAGAATATCCACAGAACCTGAAAACAAGTCTTCAACTATTGTGTAATATCTCTCTTCTGGTGCCGAAATGTGGACACTGACAGCCTGTTTGTTTTACAAGGTTAGAGTCGGTATAGAGAAAGAGAAGAAGCTATAGAGAGATATGCTCAGAGTTTCTCTAGTGGATGTGATTCAGAATGAAGAAATCTGCCAGAGGACCAAATTCACCGATAAAGTCCTCCAAATTAGAAAACTTCATCATGAAAAATTTCATCCTCACTATCTGGATAAGTGGCGATCTACTACGGTGCGTTTCTTTCGTAACTTCTTTCCACGCACAACCAGTGTGTACCCTCGGTGGTCTTCCCGAACCGTTACGACATTGGAACCTTCAAAAAACAAGCCTATACATACCTAAAAGGCCGGCAACGCTTCCGCGACTCCTGTGGTGTTGCGGTTGTCCATGGTCAGCGTTGATTGCTTTCCATCAGACGACACGCTTGCTCGTTTGCCCTTCTATCCCATAAAAAACAAAACTGTAGTGGCAATGGGTTAGTTACGTTTGTCGTAGAACCAATAAGCGTAAGAGTAGATGAATGCTACAATCGAGACTACATATCAATAAACGTAGTGTGGGACGCCTCCCAACCAGATAAAGACAGATTTTACAGAGCTGTTGGAAGACTGAACGCGTGAATCCCAAGGCTAGATGGTGTATGTTGGTATCATGTTCAGCTGTGTACTGTCGCAAGCTGTTGTTGATGATGATAAAAGAAGAATAGAGTAAGGTAAATTTCACAGTGGTCTGTGTAGTCTTCTATTTATGACCTTGACATTTTTACAATTTCAAGGTCATAAATAGAATATGTAACATATAAACAAATTATTATCTTTTTTAATAACAAATTCTATCCTTTGTTTTCTTATTTAATCCCATATTTTATTTATACAGAACTACACATAGGTTAAAGGACCCTAGATCCCACACTAGGATTCCCTGTGTTGTGGGAAAGTAGGCTTTTTCCTTAGTTATAAATATGTTTTCTGCTTGAAAAACAATTAGAGATTTTTATTTTACAATCACATTTTTAATTAATTGAAAAGTCAGGCGAGTTTTTTTTCAGTTTATCTCTTTGCTGTTCAATGAATCTGAAAACTAAAGAATACTGTATAGCTCGGGCGGCTTTGGCTTTCATTAAAGTCTTTGTTCTTAAGTTTATCGTGGCTTCACTATTTTTAACTCCGCGCTAAAAGTTCAGTGGCTCAGAAACAATGGGCCTCAACATTCGTAATGGGATCTTGCCGTCTCGAGAGCCACTCACGCCGTGACTTCTTCGATAAGATCCGCATTGGAGGTTGTTTTGTGGTGGACGGGTGAGTGTAGGCAGACAGATAGGTTGTTGAAATAATAGGCTCCAATAGGGGACTTGTGAGCTTGAAACTATATCCCGTTTGAAACAATACTTTGATATATATGATAATTTTAACATTTCAAATTCATTTTACCTTTATTACTTTAGGTGACACACCTCGAATAAAATAGAATTTTTTTTCAATAACCTATATATATCCCACTGCTGAGCACGGCCCTCTCCATTTCTCGAGGAACGGACATTAACCCACCACGCTTGTCAAATAAGGATTGGCGGGGTTACCAGACTGGGAATAAATATTTGTAATCCATATATATATTTATTCCGATGCGGGTATCGAACCCACGACTATTGACTCCGCAGGCGGAGGGCCCTACCGCTGAGTCAAATAGTTGTCTATATTAATAAATAGAATTATCACAAGATTATTCCTGTCTGTTTTTACAGGTATGATATTAACTACTAGAGGCTAAATTTATAAACCCTAATTGCATTTCATTGTCACCATTCTCCAGTAATTGTTTCTTAGTCTTTTTTCACAGCCCATATAGTATGTCTCACCGCTGAGCACGAGCCTTCCCATTTCTAAAGGAATATTAATTCTCCACACTTATCCAAAGTTTGGCAGGGCGTCCAGACTCGGAATAAATACTGATTTGTCATACGTATTCCGATGCGGGAATCGAACCCGTAACCATTGTCTTCCAAAACAGTAACTCGCCACTTAGCTAATTATTTCCAAAATTTTAAGCATGATTTATGAAAATTTAAACTAATAACTATATTATCATTCATTATCAGATAATATAAGCAAAAATTCTGATCCCACATTTATGATATTTTATATTCTCTACTTAGCTAGTTATATTTATTTTCTGAAAAAAAAATAGTGTTGTATATTACTACGTTCAAAAATCTGTCAGATCTTAATGCCAAAGAGGTTTTATTACAGCTATAGACAACTCGTCTAGTTGCAAAAATATCTTAAACGATAGTTAACGATGGCTGTTATACACTGTCATTTAAACCAAGTTTATAAAGCTTGTAAAATGTCATAGACAGACGACAAAGTTTTTTTTTTTCATTTTCATAGAACGAATAAGTAGTGGTTTGATTTTAATATGCCATAAAATGTAAATGTCACTTAATTGATGTGTACGCTAAAATTGGAAAGTAAATCTTAATGCAGTAACAATATAGTTTAAAATATATTTATACAATGAAATATTAACTTGGTGGCAAGACGAACGTCAAAATATATTTGCAGGTGGAATACTCAGCTCAATATCTTGTAGACTCTACTACTATGGTATAAGGATTAAATTAACATTTGTTTTGTTTTACGCGATGCAAGTTTATAGCATTCTCGTCAACACAAGTCCTGAGTGCATACTCGTCCTCCAAGTCAGCTTTATGTCTCCAGCGATGCGATGTTGGGAAGCTCCTTATCGTTTCTCAGTAAAATGCTTTGCCAGTAGTTTCGTTGCCACTTTTACTATGAAAAAATTTACATTGTTTTACAATGTTCTTGCGTCGGTTTTGTTCCACACTACACAATGCAATGTTGCTATTTATTTAGTTATACCAGTGAAAGATCTAATGGCGGAAATATATTATAAATTAAGTAATCAGTTAGAGATACTATAACTATTGTGACATAACATGGCTAAGATTCGCGAAAAACAAATTCGAAATATAATATGGGCGTACGAACATTATAAATGAATTGCAAAAGTAATAACTATTATTGAGTGTTTTTCTTTTTTTTTCTTTGATGGCAACAAGTTATAACAATTATGCCAGTGATAAGTAAGTAAAATAATATCAAATCTCTTGAAATATCTAGTCAGCTTGTCACGTTACGTCTTGATAAAATAGTGGCTGTTCTATCATATCTTCCCATGGACTTTTTCAGTCAACTTAAAAAGTCACGATAAACGCTTTTATTTCATATCACTTCACTTCTATGCCTTAATCGAACTATATTGTATAATACACCACCACAACTAAACAATATAATTGATAATAATATAAGTATAATTAATATGAGATTATAGTAATGAAATAAAAACACAACGCCACTCATATAATGTGGACAATCAAAAGTTTTACTAAAGAAACGGTATAAATAAATAGTGGTTTGGAAGTGGGACATTGCTGACGGTCGTTTTTTCGGTAAGATTTAGTTTAAGTTCCCCATAAATCCACTTCTTCCAGTAACGAAACACACATGATTATTTTTCTACTTTCTTTCCTTGTCACCGATCTTAGCTAAGTAAAAATTCTGACTGTCCTCATACTAATGGATTTCCGACTCTATAAATCATCACACATATAAGTTGGCGGGAAAAGACGTGAGTTTTCATTAGTTTCACAAAAAAAAAATTCTATTCGACAAACTCGGCAACAGTCAACTCACATTTAGCCATCGAAATGTCGCCTACCTGAAAAAAAAAGCAAAACATAACGTTAATAATTATGTTCACGCGTACAGAACTCCAGTCGCTCATTAATTAGGCCGGCGGACTGTGGGCCTTTATTTTAATTACCGAAAAGATTAAATTTTCCGTGTCGCGGAGTTACGGCTTTCATATGCAAATCGTCAACAACGTGGTGGGTGGGGGGAGGGGGCGACGGATGGGAGGTGACGTGTTACAGTCGAGTCCTTGTGGACATTGAATGGAATGCCTTTACTTCAGGAAATTGATTAAATGTTAACTATTCTATTCTAGTACCGCACAACACGCCACAAAGACAAGTCATCCCCATGATCTAGAAAAATGGCGATTCAGTACAGTGTGTTTTTCCAGAAACTTCTTTCCATGCACCACCACCCCAAGGAATCATCTACTTTCAGCGGTATTTCCGATGCGATACAACATTATTACCTTCAAAGAACAAGCCTTCACATACCTCAACTGCCGGCAACGCTTCCATATTTTCATCGGACGACACGCTTGCTCGTTTGCCCTATCCCATCAAAAAAAGTTTATTGTGTTATAATAGAACCACGATATTTGCGAACACGACACGCGAGGACCCAATGTCTTCTCTTTATTGTTTCCTTCTCCCTATTACTTCTTTCTGAGGATACTTTAGGAGTTAAAGGGAGGGGAAGAAAGTTAATAAAATATTTTTTTTCAACCACTCAATTTGAAATAATTTTTTTATTGTCACTTCAAGTGACATCCACTTCAACTTTAAAAAAAAATTAATAAGTTAAAAAAAAAATATGTATATAAAACATTTTTTAACTTATTTTACTATTATTACTCACATCCTTTTTAACACACTTCAACTATAAAAAAAAAAATAAAAAAAATAAAAAAATGTATACAAAACATTTTTTAAACTTATTTTATTGTTATGCTTAAATAAGTTGAACTGGATGTCACTTGAAGTGACAATAAAAAAATTATTAACGTTCTTCTCCTCCTAACTTACTGCATTAACAATATAGTTTAAACTATATTTATACAATGAAATATTAACTTGGTGGCAAAACGAACGTCAAAATAAATCATCCATTCCCTCTATATGCCCAAACCATCTACGCAAAACATTGTGACAAAAGTAGAAAAAGGGATGTTTAGATGGTTTGGGCTTAGACAATATACATTATTTTATATTACCTCAAACTAATACATATTTTTTTCTGTAATAGAAACACGTTACTATATTATGTTAATATTACGGCAAAATTTTATTATGGAAGTTTTTACTTATAGCATGAATGGCTTGTTAATGGAGTCAGGCGTTACTTTGCGGAAATCCATCACTATATGGACAGTCAAAAGTTTTACTTAGCTAAGATCCGCGACAAGCAAAACAATAACAGAAAATTAATAATGTGTGTTTTTCCGTTGGGTTTAGTGGATTTATTTGGAACTTAAACCAAAAACTTACCGAATGGTAACGTACCGAATGATGGCCGATTTTCGGTAAGTTTTTGGTTTAAGTTCCAAATAAATCCACTAAACCCAACGGAAAAACACACATTATTAATTTTCTGTTATTGTTTTGCTTGTCGCGGATCTTAGCTAAGTAAAACTTTTGACTGTCCATATGAATGGCTTGCATTAATTGAAGAAGTATTATCATCGCAAATTCGTATGTTGTTCGATGAGCAAATACCCAGCCTTAGGAACCTTCTCTAATCTCCGATACTTTTTCCTCTCCTAGCCTTTTTTCATCTTCTCCCTTTGCTACCCTTACTTCCTTCGTGCTCATTGACCATATCTTTTTCAAAGATAAACAACGCCTACACAGTAACCTTAGTGTTGCATATATCATTGAGCGATTAAGATTTTATCATCAGTAGATCGGCTCGTGCCTACTTTTTCATAAAAATATTAATTTCAGCGTACATTTCTGAGATATAGCGGCGGTATATACAAAGGTATACCACCGGTTGTACATACAGAAATGATCCATCGGGCGGGACGAGCCGCTGGTGGTACAAATCGGTGTCAAACTACAATAATAATACATATATATCGTCACGCCTGTGTTCCGTAGAGGTAGGCAGAGACTACAGATCTCCATCTGCTACGATCTCGGCATACGTTCCTTGCTTCCACACTCATCACTCTCTTCGTGCAAGCTCGTCGGTAAAGGGTACTTTTGACCTGGTCTTCCAGCATTCCTTTCTCAAGTTCTGTCACGACACCTTATAGTTTACACGACACGATGCCTACGCGAGCACAAAAACAGGCCTAACCCACAGTGCGGCCGGTGAATATAGAGCCCGTCGCAATTGTTGAAAACAATTATCAAGTTATTCTACAAACTAAACATTGTCTTCTATTTACACGCTCCACAGTCTACACGGAGAATAAAGATCTTCGAATGTCGACGACGAAAGCAAGCACTCGACGCGCGAGAATTGTTTGTTCGCCTAGCAAATACTGACCCGTGCGGATTTGAGCGAATCACAATCAGTACTCGCTTGACCTACAAACTGCGTGAATGTGTGCTATTTTTTTTATTATGAAAACGATTTGAGATTTTGAGCTGAATATTCCACCTGCAAATTTATTTTGACGTTCGTTTTGCCACCAAGTTAATATTTCATTGTATAAATATAGTTTAAACTACATTGTTAATGCAGTAAGTTAGGAGGAGAAGAACGTTAATAATTTTTTTATTGTCACTTCAAGTGACATCCACTTCAACTTTAAAAAAAAAATAATAAGTTAAAAAAAAAATATGTATATAAAACATTTTTTAACTTATTTTACTATTATTACTCACATCCTGTGTTAACACGGACTGTCAACTAATAATAGTAAAATAAGTTAAAAAATGTATTACATAAACATTTTTTTAAACTTATTTTATTGTTATGCTTAAATAAGTTGAACTGGATGTCACTTGAAGTGACAATAAAAAAATTATTAACGTTCTTCTCCTCCTAACTTACTGCATTAACAATGTAGTTTAAACTATATTTATACAATGAAATATTAACTTGGTGGCAAAACGAACGTCAAAATAAATTTGCAGGTGGAATATTCAGCTCAAAATCTCAAATCGTTTTCATAATAAAAAAAAATAGCACACATTCACGCAGTTTGTAGGTCAAGCGAGTACTGATTGTGATTCGCTCAAATCCGCACGGGTCAGTATTTGCTAGGCGAACAAACAATTCTCGCGCGTCGAGTGCTTGCTTTCGTCGTCGACATTCGAAGATCTTTATTCTCCGTGTAGACTGTGGAGCGTGTAAATAGAAGACAATGTTTAGTTTGTAGAATAACTTGATAATTGTTTTCAACAATTGCGACGGGCTCTATATTCACCGGCCGCACTGTGGGTTAGGCCTGTTTTTGTGCTCGCGTAGGCATCGTGTCGTGTAAACTATAAGGTGTCGTGACAGAACTTGAGAAAGGAATGCTGGAAGACCAGGTCAAAAGTACCCTTTACCGACGAGCTTGCACGAAGAGAGTGATGAGTGTGGAAGCAAGGAACGTATGCCGAGATCGTAGCAGATGGAGATCTGTAGTCTCTGCCTACCTCTACGGAACACAGGCGTGACGATATATATGTATTATTATTGTAGTTTGACACCGATTTGTACCACCAGCGGCTCGTCCCGCCCGATGGATCATTTCTGTATGTACAACCGGTGGTATACCTTTGTATATACCGCCGCTATATCTCAGAAATGTACGCTGAAATTAATATTTTTATGAAAAAGTAGGCACGAGCCGATCTACTGATGATAAAATCTTAATCGCTCAATGATATATGCAACACTAAGGTTACTGTGTAGGCGTTGTTTATCTTTGAAAAAGATATGGTCAATGAGCACGAAGGAAGTAAGGGTAGCAAAGGGAGAAGATGAAAAAAGGCTAGGAGAGGAAAAAGTATCGGAGATTAGAGAAGGTTCCTAAGGCTGGGTATTTGCTCATCGAATAACATACGAATTTGCGATGATAATACTTCTTCAATTAATGCAAGCCATTCATATGGACAGTCAAAAGTTTTACTTAGCTAAGATCCGCGACAAGCAAAACAATAAAAGAAAATTAATAATGTGTGTTTTTCCGTTGGGTTTAGTGGATTTATTTGGAACTTAAACCAAAAACTTACCGAAAATCGGCCATCATTCGGTACGTTACCATTCGGTAAGTTTTTGGTTTAAATCCACTAAACCCAACGGAAAAACACACATTATTAATTTTCTGTTATTGTTTTGCTTGTCGCGGATCTTAGCTAAGTAAAACTTTTGACTGTCCATATAGTGATGGATTTCCGCAAAGTAACGCCTGACTCCATTAACAAGCCATTCATGCTATAAGTAAAAACTTCCATAATAAAATTTTGCCGTAATATTAACATAATATAGTAACGTGTTTCTATTACAGAAAAAAAAATATGTATTAGTTTGAGGTAATATAAAATAATGTGTATTGTCAAAGCCCAAACCATCTAAACATCCCTTTTTCTACTTTTGTCACAATGTTTTGCGTAGATGGTTTGGGCATATAGAGAGAATGGATGAAAGACGACTGGCGAAAGAAATTTACCATGCGAATGTGGATGGAAGGGTCGGAAGAGGAAGACCACGAAAAACATACCTTGACAAAGTTGGAAAAAATCTTTTTAAGAAAGACCAGGTCAAGAGTACCCTCAACCAGCGGGCTTGCATGAGGAGAATAATGAGTGTGGAGGAAGCAAGGGAAGTATGCCGAGATCGTAGCAGATGGAGATCTGTGGTCTCTGCCTACCCCTACGGGAGACAGGCATGACGATATGTATGTATGTATATATTTATATTGTCTAGTAACGTATATTATCTGTTGGTATCTGTATTGGATTGTGAGTCTAGTAAGTAATCCTTACGATGAAATGTAGGGAAAGTTCTTCCGAATTAAATTAATCCTAAAAATCTACATTGATTTGTAGAGCATAGAAAGATACCTCTTCAGAAGCCTTTGCCAGTCTTTAGCAGTGGTATATATTATATTATGTAAAATTTTTTTTCAAAAAGAAGACGAGCAGAAGTTATTATATTACAAGAGTTATTGTGAACCATTCTTACTAAGAATAATGTTTGCAATGCTAGGAAATCACATCAATAGTCTAATGTAAGATATGAACTCACGATGTAAATATTGTAAGCCCGAGCTCTTACCAATTGAGAATCTTACTGCACTGACAATATAGTTTTAAAGTATATTTGTCCAATGAAATATTAACTTGGTAGCAAAATGAACGTCAAAATATATTTACAGCTGGAATATTCTGCTAAAATGCCATAGACTTTACTGCTCCTTATAATTTATTAATTCATCTGGTAATAAAATACTACAGGCTATATTTATTCATCATGAGAAAACTCAAGTTGAACGAAAATACAACACCCTGTAAGCACAAAAAAAATTCGTCCAAATTTCGTGAGCAACATTCAGCCACGATTACTCAGTGATATGTCACTTAAAACTTAAAGCGAATGCTTTTAAAAGTTCAGATTGTGCCTGTCCAGTCTCTTGAAAACAAAGTTCGGGCTCATCGAGCGCTGAAAGTGTTGAGAGCGCGAATTCGCCGTAACACATTTACGAGGTGTTAAAAAACAATAGAAACGAGCGTCTGAGGTTAATGCAGTACCCGCGCTGTCCCCGAGTGAGAGCTGTAAAAGAGATAGCTCCTACTATTTGCTTTTTTCAATATATAAACATAAATAATAAAAATGATCGTTCGAGATAAAGCAGGCAGCTCACAAAGTCTGTATGAAGCTGGCAACTATTAAAATCTTTTCTTTTGTTATCGTGTTTCGTTTTTTCTGTGTAGTCAGTATAGTCGACAAAATAAATCATACGAAATTAGCTAATTAATTTAAAATAACTTATTTTTCACGCCACAATCAATCAATCTCCTACGTAACATCATCCGTTATTCAAATGTATTCAAATTACGAATGAATGAATATATATATATATATATATATATATATATATATATATATATATATATATATATATATATATATATGTATATATATATATATATATGTATATATATATATATATACACATATATATATATATATATATATATATATATATATATATATATATATATATATATGTATATATATATATATATATGTATATATATATATATATATACATATATATATATATATATATATATATATATATATATATATATATATATATATATATATATATAGAAAAGAATAGTTTAAAAATCCGTGGGACGCTGTTAAATCTTTTACATTAAATCTTTTCTACAATGATGATAAAATAAGTTTTATACATGTGAATTCTATTATACAATATATCATTGTCTAGAAGACCCTTTTTAACTGATCAACGCATCCTCTGAGATCTAGACATCACCTTACCCTTCGATAGCTTTTAGACTCCTCTGCTGTGATGTGTCTTCCGGTGTTTTTAAAGAGGTTTGAAAACTAAGGACGAGCCTTCGTCGTCATTGTCCTCCGTCCGTACTTTGCAAGCCTCTTACTCGTGATTACTTCTGATAAAATTGTAAAGGCCCTTGTACCAAGAACGCCATTCCACGCACACGCAAAATTTGTTTTATATGTGTGTATAAAAACATTTGTATAGTTCTCGTTGTAAAGTGGGTCCACCTCATTACTTACTATGGGTGTCGTAAGAGGCGTACGACAGCAAATACCAGTAGATGAACAGCAGCCTTTACCAGAGAAGAAGAATCAATCTACTATCCCCAATCCGCCTGTTAAACGTTAAAGTCAATTCTCCTCAGCTGTGAATTGGTGTATGGTAAAGTAATTGTGATATTTATGGTTGATTCTATACACACAATAATGAATTTATTTATTTTACTAGAAATATTTCGTATAATAATAGTTTAAGGAACCATAAAAATAACTCGATTAATAATAAATCAAAGGATGATAACTTGATTATATTTCTTTCGAATAAAACTCGAACGTGAATTAATAAAGTGTAGGGGTGTTGGTGTTTCCAGCAAAGTGCTCTTCGCTAAGCGAGAATGAAATGAAAGTTTTGCTCCCGTTTCGTTTATTTCCCCGTACTGTTGCTTGTCGATTTGATTTATTGTTTTTGCTTCCTCCCCGGGCTTTTGTTTGTAATTTCGCCTTTGAACCCGGACACGAATACAATACGTATTTGTTGACAACATGTGTTTAAAGTAAAAATGGTTTGTACAAGCGCAATGTCAAAGGTGTAATTGTAAAGCGAGTAATTTGTATTAAGAATAATATTCATATTATATTGGCTTATCTAAATCTAGGCATCTGCCGTAATATAAGCCTTGATATATAAGTATGTTTCTTTAAAGATTTGCGAAGGCAAAATTATTTTCTGATCCCTAAACATCATGTTTAGGGATCAGAAAATAATTTTGCCTATACTAGGGATTGCAATCCCGCAAAACAGAATCGCGCATTTTCGCGGTATCCTGCTGCTTTTATTGATCTCTTGTATGCCGTATTTTCAAAGTGCGGATCCGCGGATCCCGCAAATTAAAAATTTGGCGCTATAACTTTCGCGTAAATCGTGAATAGCTACTATGTAAGAGAAAGTTGTGGTTTGATTATTAGTCATTATATGAATATGACTGAATTAAAAATATAAAACTGTTGTTAGGAGTTGGGATAAAATTATACAAAACTAGATAAATCTAAGATAATAGATTACTAATTACTTATACTTAATAGAAAATAACTAATTTCTGTTGCTTAATTTAAGAAGTGTTTAATAAAAGTTGATTTTATACAAAAATCTGTAGTTTCAATTTGATTTTATAACATACTTTCAAATATGCGGTATCCCACAATACCCGCGCGGAATTGAGTTATCCCGCATATCAATCCCGCGGGATTGAATGAAGTTCGGGATTGCAATCCCTAGCCTATACACATGTTTAGTTTTCGATCGAATAATTGCATATATAATAAAATGTTTACTCTAGCTCATTTTAATCAATATCATGGTTATTATGATGATTTTATAATAAGCATTCAAATAAAGGAATATTTATAATCCACCTCCAGAACTTTTCGTATCTTAAACTTTTAATTCACATATTGAAAATTCATTTTGTACGAGCGTTTATAAGCTCACGTATTGTAGGTCTATTATAAGAAGTTATGGGTTAGTGTATGGACACTAACCCATTTATAATACACCATGGAAGGAATGGTCCTTCAGTAGTGAGGAGTCACCGTGCCCATCAATGGGACATATATGGGCTGGTGAATGAGATTATAGTATACAGTATCGATATAATTAGTTACCGTAGCGTTAATGTGATTTAGCAACACAATATGTACGGCGTGTGATTTACCATCGCCATGCCTTTGTCCCTTTGACACAATAATTATACGGTTTTGATGTACGGCAATATAACTTATATCGACACAAGCCATTGTTACACATTGACGGGCAGACAACGGTGTTATAAAACTTTTATTGCATTTCTGCTCGAGTTCACGAGTTCAAAGAGGTATTAATCTTGTATTTTTTGACGTAGGAACAGAATTAAACAAGGCATAATAATAATCGATATGCGGTATCCGGGAAAAAATAGACACCCTATTTCTTGTCGTAGTTGTCTTTTGAACGTCTTGACGCAAACGGTAGTTGGCATATACGTAACATAAAATAAGTAATATAAAAAAAATAAAGTCAATTTCTACTTTGATATTCTGCTCAATATCTTATATAAGAACTTCTTTTCTTCCATATAAAACTAAAATTAATGAATTAATATTTGAAAAAAAAAACAACTGTATTAACTTCAAGTGTCATCCACTACAAGTTGAAAAATGTATTTGAACTTGAGTGAATGATAAAAAATTTGTTTTATTAAGGATTGAAATTTTGAACAAGATATATAATATAAATATATGAGTATATAGGGAGAGTGTAAACTAATAGTACGAATTGAAAAACTGGCCGATGATTAAAGTAATTAATGTAATTTACGTTCAAAGCTGCAAAGGAAAATATAATGACAATCAAATATCATTTGAGAAGTCAAAATAAAAATAGTTATTAGTAATCAATGTAATTTACGTTCACAAGCCGTAAAGGAAAATAAAATGATAAACAAGCATCATTAGAGAAGCTAGATATAAATTAGTATTTATATCTAGCTTTTCAAATGATGCTTGATTTGAGATGATGATGCACTTTTAGTAATCAATATAATGGAAAAAGCGAAAATTATTTCTAACTTCACAACAGCGAGTAAGATTCTAAAAAAAATGATCTTAAGAAATTAATATCCTCAAGTAGCTCAAAGGCTATGTGTTTATATTCTAAGCCAGGGATCGTGTGACGAATTCCGTAGATGTGATTATCGAAATAAATGTGTACAAACGTTAAATGTTTTGAATTAAATCTTGTAACAGAAATAAATAAATTTAACCCAGACTTAAAAGAGCTTAGAATTATATGCGACAAAGTATTAAATTGTACTAATTTTTCAATCTATTCGTGGTACCACCACACCGAACACAAAAACGAATAATCATTATTTTCCTCAAATAAATCAACAGTGGCTTCTTAATGGCGGGCCGCTTCCGATTATCTATAAATAAAGTTCATATTTCTTCTACTTAAAAATATGTTAGCGTTTATCCGCATCCCGCGTTTGAAGCCGACATCATAACAAAATGGTCTTGGACATATTATCCAATGTATATAGACACCTGAAACCATCCACATATCCCCGCTTGTACATTATGTTTTAACATAAAGAGAAGCAGGGTAGATCAAGTGAAGTTGGTGATACATACCGCCATAAATACTCTGTGCTGCATCGACAAATTTATAGCCGTAAACGAAAATTTTAACGACCGCTCATAAGCCACGGCTCCAAGGTCGAAAATGCCATAAATCATATTTAATGAGGCGAATAAGTCTCAAGACATACGGTAGCTTTTAAATAGACGTTGAAAGAAGTCGACAGACAGCTATCAAGATGTTCTAATAGGCGTATCGTACGCCAGGAATAATTTACAAATTGCCTTGTTGGTGAGATGGATTTCGAGCTTCGAGCCTGCACTTGTGGTAATCTCGTTTTAGATTTCTCTTGTATTTCTATATTTACGGGCTTCCACATATAGTTACGAAGCAATTTATTCAAAGACGTGATGTAGTACCAGTAATTTCTTTGTTATATTTTAAGGTTATTCACTTAAAATTATTATATCACAATCATTAATTACTGTGATTTCAAGAGTATAATAGGTTCCATCCCTATCACTTGATGGATGGCTGACCGTCTAGCATCGTGCGATTTAGTCTATTTTATAAGATAGGAGGGCAAATCAGCAATTTAAGCATTTGGTACTATGTAACAGATGACATTACTGATTATACTGACATCGAAAGGCAACGGAGGGCGTTAGCAATAATATGTAATATGCTGGCACGCAGAGTAGCACGTTGCAGTGAAAAAGCTAAAATAACTTTGTTTCTAGCGTACTGCCGAGTATTTTACATGTGCAGCTTGTGGTGTTTACCAACGCCATCACCATTAACGCCTTGCGGGTCCATTATAAGAACGGTTTCAGAATAATGTTGGGGTTTCCCCGTTTCTGCAGTGCATCAGGTATGTTCGTTAAAGCCCGCACCGATGGCTTTTGGGCCATTTTTGCGAAAACGAACAACCTCGTTACTAACTACGTAGAATACGGGATAGCTCCAACTCTTTAATGAAAACCGTTGTTACTAGATTCATCTCGCGCCTTATGATATAGCTAAATCGGCTTGAATGTTAATTATTAGTAAATCATTCACATAATTTTTAAGGTGTACATAATTACTAACACAAATGTAAAAATGTAAAATGTATGGACCAACAAAAAATTAATTAAGCAAGCGTGTCAGCTGATGTAAAGCAATCAACGCCGCCCATAGACATCCGTGACACTACAGGAATCACGGAAGCGTTGCCGGCCTTTAAGGTATGTTATATACCTTAAAGGCCGGTTATAGGCTTGTTTTTTGAAGACGCCAATGCTGGTGGTAATGTGTGGAACTTAATAATCACAGTTTTCCGCAACAAATTGTGCTAATGTGGAACAATTTACCACCTGCAGTATTCACCCGTGAGTACGACATAGGGGAATTCTAGAAAAGAGTGTATGTATTCGCTAAAGGTCGGCAACGCAACCGCGAGTCCGCCGCTATGGTTGTTTATTTACCACCAGGTGACCTGCACGCTGGTTTGCCCGCTCTGCTATAAAAAAATATGTTAGACGGCTAAATAACAAAAACCAAAGCAATTAAAGATTAGTTATTCCATTAATATTAGTTGAATTCTTGTTGAATATTCCATTTAGGTAATATTTATTTTTTTCACAACCCATACATGTCTCAATGCTGGGCACAGATCTCCCAATTTCTGGGGGAATAGAATCTAACCCACCACACTTGTCCAAGGCAGATTGGCATTAGGAAATATGGTTTTTTTTTTGTATTAGGAAATATTCTCATAAATAAATGCATTGGTATCAATCATTTTTTAATTTTTTTATCGTATTTTATTATTATTTAACAAAATATTAATAAAATACGATAAAATTATGATTATTATTTTCATGGATGAATTATTAATTTAAACATTTACATTTTAAAAATGTTGTTTCTTTTAACTTGAACTTTATCTATGTTTTGCTTTTATTCGAAAAAAGAAACACTCTGTATAAGTTTCTATTTCATATCTTCACATGTAGTCACGACTTCGCAATAAAATAAAACAGTAAAATACGTCACGACTCCAAAACCAATAAACAGCAGGGAAAACAGTTAAACAGACAGACGTTAACAAGGGACAACGGCGAGGCACGTGAGCTGCCCTTTTTTATGTATTTTTTTTACTCTCAGTAAATAAAATCAACATGGTTACACCCTTGGCTATGGTGTAGTATACACTAGCACGAACTTATCTCAACATACGTATGTTTGTGAAGTAAAAACAATTTCTTTTGCTCTTGAAATTCGTAATTTAAATTAAAAATAAATTTAAAAAATGTATTACGGCATTGACTACTGTTACCTACTGCCAAATAGAATTAAGGATTAAAATAATTAATAGAGTAAGGGTTTACTTTTCGAAAATCCATTACTATGTGGACAGTCGGTATTTTACTTAACTTATTAGCTAATTATCCAGGTGGTGGCGATGGAATAGTACAAAGAAATGATAGTTCTTTCCGCGTTGGTGGCACGCGGTAGACTGAATTTTCTTAGTTAAGATCCAAAAAAAACTGGTGGGTAACTGGGTTCTCCCAGAAGTTAGGACACTCGTGCTTAGAAATGGGATATATTGCATTGCCATTAGTGAGAAAACCGGATGAAACAAAAAAGAGAAGACTTGTGGAGTTTGTTTTGCTGTTTCTTTTCTATTTAGAAGAACCTCAATATGAGAAGTTTAATTCTTAGCAGATATTTCACTAATTACATGTACTATCTGATGTTGCAGAAATAGGCTTATATGTATAGATATTAACATAGAAATAGGAAAAAAAGAATAGAAAAAGATAATAAAGATGGACAGTCGAACTCACTTGAAGTGACTGACTCTATGATAGTCTTTCGTAGAGTCTAATACAGTTGAGGATGCCTCATGTCGAGGAGTTATTGTTTGTGGTTAAAAGCGGTGTTGTGTGTTGACGCTGTCAACGTTAATGAAGTCCACTGGATCATAGTGAAGTGTTGGAGGATTTTCTGTCGACCGTTTATCGGTAAGAATAAGATTTATAATGAATTCTCTATTCTATTCTCTACACTAATTCTCAATATATATTATTTTTCTGATTTGTGTTCGCGAATCTTAACTTAGTGAGTTTGTCTACCCATCTTTATAATGGGTTATCACAAAATAACGCCGGGCTCTATTACATATAGATAATATTCTAATATGTAGATAATATTCAACGCTTCCGTGCCTCCTGCAGTGTCGCGGTTGTCTATATTGATTGCTTTCCATCAGGCAGCACGCTTGCTCGTTTGCCCTCTTATCTCATAAAAAAAAATATATAGAAGCATCTTCGAAGCTTCTAAAGTGTAAAATCTCTGGGTGATTTAACTGTTTACCAAAGGGCCCTTACCTTAACCGTCAATGTTTAAATCTATTTGTTTTAACGGACCGGTCATAACGGTTAAATACACGTTAACTCGACAAGTGTTCAAAGTTCCAACACAAACTATTAGCTCACTTATTTTTAGCTTATTTGCATTGACATTGTCAAAAACCCGATGGTGACCGCAGTCAGGCGGTTATTGCCGCTGAATAATGAAACTTATTCTATACTCTTAAGTTAAAATTTAATTTGAAGCATTATTAGAAGAAAATTAGTGCTACAAATTTGAAAATCACATTCTCGAGATAGACTAGACTGACGACCGAATTAAATCTTATGACGAAGATGGGAATAAATTCGGTTACCAGAAATTTGTAAGTCAAAAACGGCCGAGTAGATTATTAAAAACTGTGCCCCTAAAATTGAGTTGTTTTGCCGAATTTCGACGATTGGCGGGCGGAATAGCTAACCAGTCTGGGTTACCCATTCTGTTGTTGGTTTTTATTACTTAGACACTATCTTACGTGTTTAGACAAACACATATTTGCTTGGATAGGAACTTCCTACAACCCCAAAAGATGATGATGAAAGAAATGGGTTGGCCATTCTGACTTCGGTAATTTGGTCAATGAATAAGTAATTGACCAAATTGCCGAAGTTTTTAGAAAAGGCCAGGTCAAAAATACCCTTAACCGATGAGCGTACATGAGGAGAGTGATAAGTTTGAAGGGAGCAAAGAAAGTATGCTGAGATCATGCGAGATGGATCAATAGGTCGCAATATCTAATAACGGTTATGGAAAGAGCTTGTTAACATTCCAAGTCGTTTCCAGCCTGTATTAATAATAAAATTTCGTTCCCACTCTCCTTACCCCGTCCGTCGTATTTGACACGAGATTGCGTTCCCCTATCTGCCGACTCTAAAACAATATAGCGAGGAATGCTTCACGCGTCATAACCTTAGTTGCCGTTCGTGCTGTATGGGCACAAAGAATAACGTTGAACGTATTAAAACTAAAACAGGTCTCGTATGGCAATTATTGACTTTCAAAAATAACTACCTAGTTAAGGCACATAGAAAAAAAAACGTCATCAAAACCATAAAAATTGGACACCTTCGTTGGGCTGGACACGTAATACGGACGGACGAGGCTAGTATACCCTACTGCCTACTCGACGGCAAACCAGATGGTCGTAGAGGCCGTGGAAGGCCTAAGCTCAGATGGCTAGATGGAGTCGAGGATGACTTAAAGCCAATCGGTGTGAGCGGCTAAAGAGAAAAGGCCAAACTAAGATCCGAGTAAATTTACTGAACCAGGCTAAGGCCCACCCGCGGCTTTAATGTCTTGATGATGACAAGATACACGAAAAATAAAATTTCAGGGGCCGGGGGTTCAACCACCTTTCCTCCTCTCCTTCTTCCTCTCCTCCTCCCCCTTCTTCTCCCCCTCCAACTTTTGGCGTTGGTTACTTCCCATCAGGTGACACGCCTGCTCATTTTCATTTGCTTTCCCATCCCATAAAAAAGCTATTACTTAATAAATGGGATGGCTACGGCCGTGTGTAGTCATCACCTTGTAATATATGATTCAACGAGAATACAATTTGCATTCGTCTACATAATTTAAACCGTTTTCTGAAACTTTGAAATGGACGGACAGATGTTAGCGAATTCTCACGCCGGTTCTCGCATATTTAAGTACTTTCCATTTATTCACTTCCGATTTTATTTTACATTTTTCACTTCGAAAGAAATATTCCGATATCTGATTCTAGCTTTTTTACCTTTTACCTTTAAAAAACTGGATACGTATAATTCTACTGGAAACTGGATTTCTAGTTAACCATTCAAACCAAATTATTTTAAAATAAATGGTCCTGAAAATTAAATCAAGAGTGCCCTTCACGATTTTTTCAAGTATTTTATTAAATTAAGACTTTAACTTAAGTTACACACATACTAATATTAATTACAACTATTAACAGATTCTTGAACTTGTCACAAAGTGTAAAAATACTAAAATAAATTACTTTTCTTCTGTATTATGTAATGTACTATGAATACAAATAAATGTATGTCAACCAAATGTCTATGGTTCGAAATCGAAATTGCGTTTTTAAACTAAAATATTTATAATACGTTTAATTATCTGTTATATTATTTTAGATGAAGCTTAAAACAATACATAAATGTATGTCACTCAGCCAATCCGCATTGGGCAAGCGTGGTGGGTAAATGTCCGTTTGTCCAGAAATGTAGAGGCCCATGCTCAGCAGTGGGATATATATGGGCGGTAAAAAAAAAATGTATTTCAACCTATATAAATAATGTCTATGAAATCAAAATTGCGTTTTGAAACTAAAATATTTATAATACGCTTAATTATCTGTTATATTATTTTATATGAAGGTTAAAAAATATATAAATAGGTTGATATATACAGTTTTAACAATCTAGTGATTGTCCAATGGTTTAATTTCGACCGTAATTCAATTTATATATCTTCTATTATATATTGCTACATTTTTTTCTCTCATTTATATTTTATCAGATGAACTTTATATATCACAAATCTTTTATTCCTTTGTGCACCTAATGTGCTTAAAGATATATATAGATATAAATAATAGATTCATATATAGATGCCAGAGTTGAGCCCGCAACCGTTGATTACTGATTATGAGCTAAATTGCTGTCGAAGTAACATATAGTTTAAATTAATGTTTCGAATGAATACAGAAATAAGATTTTCATTTTCTGTGTTTGAAAACTTTTTAAATGTAATACTGTATTTTTTTTGTTTTAAATAGCGTATAACGATAAAGGCGGTTTTTTAAGAATGAAGGCAGCGCCATCTCTTTTACGCTTCGGAAATAAATTCTTCCGCCCACTCCTTGTCCTGCGGGATCTCAGTGATATCTCAAGCTTCCGTGAGAAGGCGCTAATATCGGCACAGGATTTAATATTAATTTAATTAAGGAATAGTTATGATTTTTTTTTAATATTATCTTACTAGAAAACAGTCTTCTAATAATAACACCGTAAACCGTACCACCGTACGTAATAATTATAATATTATTACGTAGGTATTTTAATATCTAAAATAATAAATAAAACAATTAGTTAGTACCCTTAACCGACTAGCATGTAAGAAGGGAGTACTGAATGTAGATGAAGCAAAAAAAGTGTACCAGGATCGTAGCAAATCGTACACATCTGTGGTCCCTACCAACCACTACGGGAAACAGGCGTGACGAGTATTTATTTTTTTAACATACATACATACATACATACATATCGTCACGCCCGTCTCCCGTAAGGGTAGGCAGAGACCACAGATCTCCATCTGCTACGATCTCGGCATACTTCCCTTGCTTCCTCCACACTCATTATTCTCCTCATGCAAGCCCGCCGGTTGAGGGTACTCTTGACCTGGCCTTTCTTAAAAAGTTCAGCAATCTGGTCAAGGTCAAGGTTTTTTAACAGCTCATATATGTCCCACTGCTGAGCACGGGTCTCTCCATTTCTGGAGGAACCGACGCTAACCCACAGGTTACCAGACTCGGAATAAATATTTGTAATCCATACATACATTTATTCCGATGCGGAGATTTAACCCGCGACCATTGACTCCGCGGGCGGAGGGCCCCGCCACTGAGCCAATTGATCGTCAGAGTATGTATGTATGTAGATAACTCCTCAAAAATTTGAAAACGATATTTTACTAATTTGTTTCTTTTTTTAATAAATAACCTTTTTAGTGACACCATATCCAAATCAACTTCCATAGCCAAATAAATTTTATTGCAAGTTTATACATACTATATGCGAAAAGGCTTTTTCCCCGACCTAATATTTTCCAATTTCAGCACAAATTTGGCGCACTATGTAATCATTATACACAGTAACAAGCGAGGCAAACATTTCACAAGTGGTTTATCGGGCGGCGTAAATTCTATCATGAAACTGGGTCACATTTATCCAGGCAGAAGTTTGACACAACAAGTCAGAAAATCCCCCCTATTAATCCGTGAGATTTTCATGGTTTAATACGACGACGAGATTTTCCCGCGAAAAGTATTAACTGTTGAGTTAAAAACAAGTTATTAACGTCAGAATCTCTTGAGAACATCTTAGTTCACGTCAGCGCTCTTAAAATATTTAATATTTTTGCTCTATAATTAAAATTTACATGTTATAATAATATGTATGTACATATGTAACCATCACGATGGCTGCTTGGATCAACAGTTAGAGCTTCTTACTTATAATCCCATGATTCTGGTTTCAATTCACATTTGATAATAAATTATGTATGTGTAATGATTATAGAAAGACTCATGGGCGAAGTGCCCAATGAAATAAGCCAAGAGTGCCGGGTTCGATTTTTGAATATGGTTGCTTAATTCAGCATGCGGGGCTCTGCTGGGTCTGACTCCTCCGAAGTGTAGAATAGAATAGAATAGAAAAACTTTGTTTATGACACCTTTTTTTAAAATAACTAAAAATTAAATCCAATAATAATATTATATATACAAATAAATACACAAAACAAAAAGAAAATAATTTTAATCTAACGAGTGTCATAAAATGGTTCTTGCTCAGCATATGCCGGGCGCTCTATTGGAGCACCCGGCGCTGGTTTACAGCAAGAACCAACGTGGTCAGATCGCGGACAACAGTGACGACATTCATACTGACACACTCGTACATACAAATACATCCATTAACTACTGATACTCATATACACATACAGTACAATAGAATTAAAAAACAACTGAGTCATGTACTAAATTCACCGCATCCAAAAGAACAAGTTCTTGATTGCATACTTAAAATTATAATAGTTTATTTGAAAAGTAAGGTTCAAAATTTTCAAAATGTATATTCCATGGACACGGTGATAACTAACATTACTTATACATCATTTATAAGGTTTGCTTACTTATTCTATTACGAAAAGCTCACCATAAACATAGAAAAATTTAACCATAATTATATGGGTAGTCAAAAGTTTTACTTAGCTAAGATCCGCGACAAGCAAAACAATAACAGAAAATTAATAATGTGTGTTTTTTCGTTGGGTTTAGTGAATTTATTTGGAACTTAAACCAAAAACTTACCGAAAATCGGCCATCAACTCTCCACCCACCAACCACTATACACAACGCCAAACACACACTATCACTTTTCCATCTTGTACACGACACGTGTTTCGCCCCAACACGAGGCATCTTCAGGTATAGTAGACTCTACGGAAGACAACCGAAAAGTGACTTCTCTGAAACTTTTGACTGTCCATATAGTGATGGATTTCCGCAAAGTAACGCCTGACTCCATTAATAATCTTAACCATAATTATCACATACTCGCGTCATTTTATCTTCTTAATTGAAGGAAAACGACGAAAAAAAAGCAGAAGATATAGATATGCCGAATATACGATCGTCAATAGTTAGCAGTAATGACCTTATTACGTACATAGAATCGCCCGCCATTTTTATTTGTGTATTTCCTCTTTTGTAATTTTTGCTCATTTCGATTTCACTTCCGCGCACAAAAGAAGTTGATCGCAGACAAAAGACGGGATAAAGCATTCAGGGAAATAAAGACAGCTGGCGGATAATAGGATCATTACGTGAAGCGTTTCGATATATGTAGTTTGGGATAACTTATCTTTTGAACACTTATAGAACTAAATCGTCTAATATGTTCTGACATCAAATATTTTGAGACGCATTTTCAGTGCAGTGCTGAAAAATGAGAGATGACGAACTTTTTTTATAGGATGGAGGGCAAACGAGCAGGCGTGTCACCTGATAGAAAGCAATCAGCGCCGCCCATAGACATCCGCAGCGCCATAGGCAGTGCGGAAGCGTTGCCGACCTTTAAGGAAAGTGACATTATGGGAGTGAGAGGGGGAAAGGGAATGGGAGGAGGAATGGGGGGAGGGGGAGGGTTTTTAGGCATCCGGAACTCAGACCGCTCACCGTACAAAGCGCGGTAGCTTCCCGGGCGAACCGGCCCATTCATGCTACAGACAAATAATATGCCATTCTTGACAAAGTATTCGTCTGCAGCATGGCTCTACCACTTACAATATATACAATATAACCACGAGTTAACATGGACAAGGAGCCTACTATCATTAACACCATTATAATTGGACTCTTATGGTGGGCAGGACGTGTGAAAAGAATGGATAAAACAGAGCATCCAAATGTTTACTAGATGGAAACCCAAACGGGCGAAGAAAACAAAAAACAAAAGTGCAGGAAAAACTCGGGTTACAAAAAGGAGTCAACCAAGACCTTAAAACTCTGGGCGTGATAAAATGGAGGGAGAAAGCGAAGAATAGATCGGACTGGAAGGAAATTTTGGACCAGGCCAAGGCCGACTCGCGGATGTAGCGCCTTTGATGATGATAATGAAAGGGAAATTAATTCGCCTCCTTTTTCCTTCAGTAATTGGAAGCATTCTTTCTCTTTCGTGCACTCGCTATTGATGCAAAATGAGTGAGCACATGCATTTTACGTGGAGCAATATCCACGTGAACTATACTATACTAAACGAACAATACTAAACGGGCATATTCTGAACGAAGGATCGTGGGTTCCATTTCCGCATCGAAATTAATTTTTGTAATGCCTACACGGATATTCTGACACCCATAGATGCAAAGAACCCTAGTGTAACATTGTTTATTTATTTATTTGTCTCATTATCTTTGATATTCTCATATCATAAATCGGGACTGTCTATGACTTTATCCTACTCTTCCACATGATTTCTAAAGTCCATTATCACATACATATTTGAAGTGTCTAGTGTTTGTTGATGTAACAATTTATATTTTAGTCGACCCAAGACTAGTGCTTTTAATTTTTTATAGGATAGTAATACATTCGAGCTATTTATGGAAAGCAATCAACGCCGCTCATGGTCATCTGCAATACTAAAGGCGTTGTTGAACTTGGAGATATAGGTAAGCTTGTTTTTTAAAAATTTCTATCTGAAGATAGCTTCTACAGACTGGTTTTGCGTGAAAAGAAATCGAGAATAAAGCTGCGTGACGAATCTACTGTACATACACTCATCGAGATTGTAAAGATGAAATATTTATTTATAATTATGTTACATATATACAAACAAATAAATGAATGATACACAATTCAACAGTTCTATATAATTCTCTATATTCTTACCCGTTCTTTTGTTTTATGCAATAGGAAGGCAAACGAGCAGGCGTGTTGCCTGAAGGCGTATCAATCTCGTCTATAGACAACAGCAACAGGTTGCCGGCCTTTAAGAAAATAATAGGCAATAATCTGTAAACTTTCTTTCTGATCTTTCTCTATTCCTTGTGCTTTAATTTTTTTAAAAGTAAGCTATAAATAACTAGTGATTATCAATAGATAATTCTTCATATTCTAAATGTTATTATAAAGAAATTTAAAATCCTTCACAAAATAAACGAGATGATGGAATGAAACGAAATAAAGCGATAACAATGGAAATCAGATTCATCTAGAAATTCAATTAACTTAATATTCCATATTAATTTATTTCGCTCCTCCAGGCTACGCTTTGTCAGACTTAGCTCGATACTACAGTGTCGGCAGGTAGTGGACTGGTGAATTCGGGAAATAAATTTTAACTTCAACATCTAGAACATTCTTGAAAGGAGAGGATAGAGAGTGAGAGAGAAAGAGAGAGATATCTCATAAAATATAAATTTACTATTAACATTTTCATTTAATGAAAAACCTGTTAATGTTCATATGATATTTTATTTGAAAATCTGATTTTATCTCTCCTTATTTCATAGTCAATATCTTTTTCTTTATGTGATAATAATTTCTTCGTTATGTGATAATAATTTTTTCGATATGTGATAATATTTTTTTCGTTATGTGATAATAATTAGAACAAATATGTGACAATAATGAAATCTGTCTGAATAAAAGCTATTATTATTATTATTAACATGAAAATCTTTCTCTCTCCCTCTCTCTCTTAAAAATTTCTGTATTCGTCTCTTTAAAAATTTTGTATATCTATTGGATTCCAACAAAATATTCTTTTATAGAAGAACGCAAAAAAAAATTAACACGTCGCCTAATGGAAAACAATCAATACCACCAAATCTGCAACAATAGGGTTTTAATATTGAAAAGAATGGTCATGCAACCAGGTGTTAGAAGCCAGGCAATCCGCTAACGCTTATCACGGTGCGCTCACCCTAAACTCTCGAGTCTTTGAAATTATAATTTTCGACCGCTACCATTGTCTCTTAATTCATTCATCCGTCTACAGCACTCAATTAAAATTCACGCCGGCGGGCGCCGCGTGACATTCACGTCTCTATCAAAGAGTCCGACTGACACGTGCGAAGTCGAACCGAAGCCACGAGCCGAAACACTGCTCGGAATACGAATAAAGACACATTCGGTGGTCGCCATTCCGTGATCGAGTCCTTCCACGAATGATCTCGCTGTAAATTATAAACAAGCTCGCATACCTTAGTCGTCACGTTTTTAGAGTTCCGTATTCGGCTATGCTGACTTCTAAGAAATGCCAAAAGGTCACCATAACATGAAAATGATCCAACTCTTCCAGAACAACACTTAGGTGCATTGTAAATGCCACGTGGTACTGTGGCGTGCCATGCCGTTCTGCTTACGGCGACACCCGGTATCTTTAACGCATTTCTTCAAATAAAATTCTTCAAAACGATATTAATTTATTCTACTTGTTTTCAAATCATATATACATTTATATCAAATTTATATTTATATTTTTTTATATTTTATTAACACTTTTCAATTTACATATTATATTTTAAAATATATTATTTCAATTTATTTGCCGGAAGGGCGACATGGTTATATAAAAGACGTCAGCTCAACTAATATTTTGTTTTAATAGAAAACAATTTATTTCTTTCAAACTTTAAATAACGAATTTAAAAAGAAATAATACAAAAAGTTTTATTGCATTAGTGATACATTTATTAATGTATCACTACAGTACGTTAGAAATGATGACCTTCACCGTGACCTTAAGAAGATATTTAATATTTTAAAAAATAAGATAGAGCTCATAAACCCAGACGTCATCATCATGTAAACGCCGAGGGTATCCAGCTCCTCGATAACACGGAATTTAGTAAGAAGACTTAAGAGTAATAAACCCGTTGAATTAGTCCAGTGATATCCTAGTGTAGTGAAGTGAAATGAGTATTTTACAAAGTGTATATAACAGAAGCACATAGTCTCTTCCCCTTAGAGACTATATCAAAAGTGTTAATGGACATATTCTTTGTTAAACTCTACTTTAAAAATTAAGTTAAAAACAAATTACTCGTTAGTCCGTGTCTAGATTATAATAACAATGGGAAAATCTACATTACTAAAGTAATAATCATTACAAAAATTTCATCAAAAATTCGATCTCTCGAACTTTCTAACTTGAATCATTATTTTTAAGTAGACTTGCAAATATTTCATATTACTAGAATTCTTGTTAACCATTTTAACTAATCTAATAGTGCTTGTCCTAGAATATTTTTTGATGGGATAGAAAGGCAAACGAGCAGGCGTGTCACCTGATGGAAAGCAATCAACGCCGCCCATAGATATGCGCAGTGCCATAGGCAGTGCGGAAGCGTTGCCGTCCTTTAAAGAAAGTATCATTATGAGAAAGGGAGTGGTAGAGGGAGATTGAGAGGGAGGGGGAGGGTGTTGGGCCTCCGGATCTCAGCCGCTCACCGTACGAAGCGGTAGCTAAGCTACCACTCAGACGCCGGTATTCTGTGGGAGTGTGGTACTTCCCCGGGCGAGCCGGCCAATTCATGCTACAGACAAATATTATGCCATTCTTGACAAAGCATTCCGCAGTATGGCTCTACCACTAGGCCTGATAAGATCCGTATCAATACTCCAATGTTAGGATCGTAGTCACGATATCAGACAGCAACAAGGGTTTAACAAACTGAGTCCACAAAAAATTAAATCTTGGGTAAATATAATACGGAACCCTTGATACGGAATCCCAACTCGCTCTCGTTCGATTACACGCGATTTAGTATTACACGCGCGCCGACTTGGATGTCACGTTGTATTTTTGAAATTTCGTGTCACTTCCATGAATCAACTGCCCCAAAAACATAATCCGTTTTAATGTGGCATTAATTTAAGGATCTCGATGCGAAAACGTAATAAACCACCAAAGCAAAATATTTATTTTTAGATTTCTGAAAAAATTGTATATGATCACTCAAAAACATTCAGATTCAACAAAAAGCTTGTCAAAAATCTTTATCTATTTTTATATCTTTATCTTTGCATTTGTCTATGGGCAACGTTAATTGACTTTCATCAGGTAATCGTTATGCGTTACTTTGCGGAAATCCATCACTATATGGACAGTCAAAAGATTTACTTAGCTAAGATCCGCGACAAGCAAAACAATAACAGAATATTAATAATGTGTGTTTTTCTGTTGGATTAAGTGGATTTATTTGGAACTTAAACCAAAACCTTACTGAAAATCGGCCATCAATTCTCCACCCACCAACCACTATACACAACACCAAACACGCACTACCACTTTTCCATCTTGTAAACGACACATGTTTCGCTCCAACACGAGGCATCTTCAGGTATAGTAGACTCTACGGAAGACAACCGAGATTTCGGTTGTCTTGAAAAAAAAAATTAGTCTACTTAAACGGTTATAGGTGCCCGACAAACTTGACCAGCCCATTACCACTTACCACCCATTACACTCGCCAACTCGTTTGCTTATAGGCAGAATATTGTGATATAAATTACATGCAAAATAAATTTAAACTACAGACCGGTATTTATTCAAAAATGGTTTACACAAAGTATATAAGTTCAAGAATTATTAAGTAAGTCCTTATACGGTTTCGTAAAATTAAGTATTCAACCACAAACAATATTTTACATTTTATGATCCGTATTTCAGTGGGATTCAACAATAGTGTTTCTAAAATATGAGTTGACAAAAAAAAAAACATATGATTTGTCGCTGGCTGGCAAACGTGAAATTGGTACTTTTGTTCGACGACCACTGAATGCAACTTTATTATGTTGGCAATAAAAAAACATATTTAAAAAGTTTTATCGGCCGCCAGTGACCGCTTCATACTGTATTCATTGTTGTTTTGACTTTTGTGACTGATGGCAGAGGGTAGCGTTTTGTTATTATTTTTTAATTAAATTAAAGCTGTAATGAGATTTAATGAAGAGTCTAATTTAGATATTTGCCATATATGTACCTCCCACTGCTGGGTTTTGACCTTACCATTTCTGGAGGAATGGATATTAATGCACCACTTTTGTCCAAGGCTAATTGGCGGGGCATAAATAGCTGTAGGCTATGCATATATTATATTTATCCTGATGGGGATATCAAATCTGCGATCGTTCAGTAACGAACCTCATTCTACGCCATTGAACCGATTGAGTCGTAATTTTTTTTACAACAATTTTTTTAATAGGTATAACAACGCTAATTTAAGCAAATCATATTATGAAATTGAAAAAAAAAAGATTTATTTGAAATTCACATAAATAATAAAATAATTAATAAATTAAACTAAATATTCTAATTCTTCTTTCATCTCTCTTCCTCCTATCTTTTTTTATATAAAGAAATAAATAAATAGGACTGACTACTCAGTTTGAAGTTTATACCTCCAATTATTCAGACTGAGAGATACGTTTAATTTATTCTGCATATTCCAATATACACGTACATATACCGCAGAGTGAAAAAGGGCGATAGCTCAGTAATAGCTCAGTAAAAACCTCCACTCTTTGAGCGGAGAAACTGATTAACATTCTTTTTTAAGGTAGGCGACGTAACCATTTGGATAAATGGCGATTCAGTACGGTGCGTTTTTCCAGAAAGGCCAGGGAGTATCCTTGCCTAGCCGTCTGTCCGGTAATTATGGTATTGGTACACGGGTACACGACCCCGGCCTCCCGAGCTACTACCGTATCACTCCTTGTCTTCCGTTGCGGTAGTATCATATCCCTATCATCCTATCTAAATCCATCTTTCCTTTCCCCTGCCCTTTCTTTTATTCTTTTCCCTTCCTCTCCGCAAATCCACGGTCTGCCGTGCCAAAGGCTGCGTGGCTACGGGCGAGCTTAGTCGCAAGAGTGCCAAACGTCCCGGGATCGGGCACCCCCGGGCTATAATGCCTTACCTCAGCATGCGGGGCTCTGCTGGGTCTGACCTCCATCCTCCCTTACAGCTCGTGGGATTCACTTTGACGAATTCTAATAAACCCAATTTCTCAAAAAATGACGGCGACATGGTTCGCCACCCGTCACGTCCTGATTCCCATGAGAGCGAGAAGCGACCAACGGAGAGCCGTTTTGCTTCAATGAAAGTAAGAAGAATGATGGATGAAAAAATGAATGAGTGTGGAGGAAGCAAGGAAGGTGTGCCGGGATCGTAGCGGATAGAGTTCTATGGTCTCGTCCTACCCCTACGAGAAATAGGCGTGACCATATGTATGTACTATGTACGTATATATGTATATTTTTTCAGAAACTTCTTTCCATTCACCACTACCATGTGGAACGAACTACCTCTAGCGGTGTTTTCGAATCGATACGGCATTGGAACCTTATGTTGCAATCACGTGGTTCGTTTGTTTGTTTATCTATCGCATTTATGAAAATAAAACCATGAAAGTATGTATTGTAAGAAATTTTTCTTATAGGCTACAGAATTCTTCATCGGAATATGATCCATTGTTTCCCACACAAATGAGCGTACAGGCGATTTTATCATGACGGGTACAAGCATAGCCTGTTTCTTCTATAGAATGGGTTAGGAGTGCATGTACCTACTATGGTTAGATGACTTTTGTTGTGCATGTTGTTTACATTTCTGAACGCCTAGTCACATTTCAAAATGGTGTTATTTTTAAAAAAGGCTTCGTCGACGCCGCGTTGTCTCTGTGTCGCCTTTGATAACTGAGACTCTATTCTGGTGTGCTGTAAAATGACTGAAAAGTAACAATTTCATTGGCTTCTGGTGTGAATCAAAGCAAATGTGTTTTGTGCGCTTTGCTTTTGTTTCGGTCACAGATACGGTGTTTTACGCTCAAGCCACACGTTTTTTAAACTTAGATTGATATTTTTAGTGGTATAGCCACGCTGCAGACGAATACCTTGTCAAGAATGGCGTATTATTTGTCCGTAGCATGCGCTCCTGCGACGGTGCGTACGGTGCGCGGTCTGAGTTCCGGAGGCCCAACACCCTCCCCTTCCCACTCTCACTCCCCCTCCGATTCCCACTCCCACTCCCATAACTTCACTTTCCTTAAAGGTCGGCAACACTTCCGCACTGGCTATGGAGTTGCGGATGTCTATGTGCGGCGTTGGTTGCTTTCCATCAGGTGACACGCCTGCTCGTTTGCCTTCCTATGCCATAAAAAAAAGAAAGCAAACGAACATTGTGACGCCTGATGGCAAGTAATTACCAAACTGCGACAAGCTTGCTTGTTTGCCTCCCTATCTCATAAAAAACAAGAAGCATTGCATGAATGTTACTGGCCTTTGAGAAATATGTAGAACTTTTTCTTAAACATTTAATGACGAATTGATACGATAATACCGCAGAAGGTAGCTAGCGGTGCGTTAGAATTTATAGTAGGAGATAGAAATCAAACCATGTCGAATGCTTAAATAATACTACTTTATTAATACTTTGAAGATGCAATTTATACGATACATATCTTCAGTCAGTTGGCAGTCTTATACGATAGCTGTTTAAATATTATACACTATAGAGTGAAAATAAGTATGAGAAAAGACACATCGATCTTGACCACACTTTTTTTAGAATTTATTTATTGTATTACAATACGATTATTCGGCTTATTCTAACGTATGACTTTTAGTATGACGTAGTTTTAGGACGACAAAAAACTTTTAGTTGCAGAACAAAAAGTCCTCCCTAAGATCGCCCGGTCCCACCAAAACAGATGATGACAGTTGGCCGAAGAAGAAGTGGGAAAAATGTCGAAATCGAGGATCTAGTGGCACAACTACATTTTAATCAGAGAGATCTAAGGCTCATCCACTCCGGTGGCTCGGCCACGTTGAGAAAATGGGGGAGAATCGAGTAGTCAAAAGAGCCGCTACTGGTCGCCGCTGGAGAGATATGGTGGAGGTTGAGTTGCGCAAGTCAGTAACTGGCAAGAAATGGCACGGAGAGGGTACGGTGGCGTAAGATCTTTTTGGAGGTCAAGATACATTTAGGGTATCTGTGCCAACAAAGTGAGTTAGTTTTGCTTACTGCCTTCCGAGTTACATAATTGAAATAGCAACGAACGATAGCGGAAACTGAATGTATATAGCCGCAAATTCTTTTCGAAACGTTTCGATTGATACTCAATCCTCATTTACTATCATGGATTGATTTTCATTATTTTAGCAAAGATTAAGAAGCAGTGTTCGTTACTCATTCACTTTCGTCGTAATAGTTACAAATCCAAGATTTTGCAGTTAATATGTTCGCGACGATGTATTGGCTCAGTGGCGGGGCCCTTCACCCGTGGAGTCAATGGTCGCGGGTTCGATCCTCGCATCGGAATAAACATATGTTTGGATTACAAATATTTATTCCCAGTCTGGTAACCCCGCCAATCCGCATTGGACAAGCGTGGTGGGTTAGCGTCCGTTCCTCCAGAAATGGAGGACGTGCTCAGCAGTGGGACATATATGGGCTGTTGAAAAAAAATGCTCGCAAGTTCTATCGATAAGTTGTAAACAGCTCAGAATCAACGACCTCAATCCGCAAGAAATATATAAAATAAAATATTTATTCATCGCAGTCAATGAACTTTTGTATCGATGGCCCGATTGAAGGCATTCTCCTCTCTCTCTTTGGACGTATGTTTAACGACGACGTGTTGTTTATTTGGAGAAATAAATTAACTTTTTTAACGTGTTCTGTCAAACACGGTGTCCGACCTTGCTCCTGTATTTTATCGATTTCAGATTGTACAATACAATCAGTACTATCGGGAATACAATAAGTGTCATTGTAAAAAGCCAGCAACGCTTCCGTGACTCCTGCGGTGTCGCGGTTGTCTATGGGCGGTCGTGATGGCTTTCCATCAGGCGGCACGCTTGCTCATTCGCCCTCCTATCCCATAAAACAATGAACGCGTAACATACACACACGCATATATTACCTACTAACTATAACTCCAGAGTCTAGTTAGTGGGTAATATATCGCGAGTCTATCGTCTTACCTACTAACGATAACTCCAAAGAGTTACAAACTTTTGGAGCATTATGTTTTTGTAATGCAGTTTTCATAACCTTGCATTTTTAATATTATTATTAAGTCTATATGAGCAAATGTTACGAAAACAAGAAAAGATAGATATTTTAAGGTAAATGCGGATTATTCTATCGTATACGTTTTAAAATTATCAGAGATATGAGAAAAAACTAAAGCATTATAGTTGACAAATTATTTTACATATTAACTAAAACAGTATTATGCTGCTACATATCGCTGTCTTAATAATTTGCAAAATTCTTAACTCCGAAAAACATTTCATTCCTCTAACAAACATACATACATACATATCATTACGCCTGTCTCCTGTAGGGGTAGGCAGAGACCACAGATCTCCGTCTGCTACGATTTCGACACACTTTATTTCCTTCCTTCACACTCATCAGTCTCTTTATACATGCTCGCCGGTTAAGGGTACTTCTGACCTGACCTTTCTTAAGAAGTTCAGCAATTTGGTCAAGGTATGTACTCCTTGGTCTAACAAAACACATATTACTAAATAAATACCTAAAATTACTTTTTTTGAGTATATTTGAATGATTCATTTGTGAAGCTTTTTGATAGACGTACACTTACAGCGCTTGTAGGCAAGAGCCAACCATCAAGAAAATAATGTAAAAAGTCGACATACACACGAGCACAAACAACAATGAGCCGTGAAGCAAGCCGCGGCGGAGGGTTATTTTAATGTGATTGACGCGGGCAGCATCCCCCCGCCCGGCTGGAGTCGCGTCACTGCATTATTAATGTATCCCTTGTATGCGCTACACACAGTCGCTACGGATGGCAAACTTTCCTTCATAGAAGAATAGTTTTTGACCAATATACTACTACTACCACTACTGATAACTTCCTTTGATTATTAATATATTCATAAATGGCATACATAGTTCTAATCGACCTAATTTGTTTAAGTCGGCCTAATTTGTGTAACGGCTCAGTGATTAAGTTACCGCTTTCGAAATCAATTATCACAGTTTCGATAGGTATTTATTTTGAGTCTGGGTATCGATTCCTTTAGCAATTAAGAAGTCCCGTGTCCTATAGTGGATCTTATTTTTTTTTATATATTCACGCCTATCCCCCGCAGGGGTTGGCAGAGACCACAGAGCTCCATCCGCTGCCATTCATCGCAGCGAAATGGCTCTCCATTGGTCGCTTCTTGCCCTCGTGAGAATCAGGACGTGACGAGTGGCGAACCACGTCGCCGTCATTTTTCAACAAATTAGCTATATTAAATTCGTGTTAGTGAATCTCGCAAGCTGCAAGGGAGGATGGAGGTCAGCCCCAGAAGAGCCCTGCATGCTGAGGTAAGGCACCATAGTATTCATCTTATATGGATTGTAAAAAAAGCCCAATTCATATACAAATCAAACAATTTAAATCCTTAAAGTTCATGAGCAAATAGAGTAGAGATCCAATCTAAATTTCACTACAACTCAAAACAAGCTTAAGTAACAACTCCACTAATATATACTCAACTTAATTAATAAGTTTCGATAATTTAAGGAGTTAAGCATTACTTTGCGGGAATCCATTATAAAGATGGATCGTTAAATTTACTTTGTCAAGATCAGTGAAAACAAAAAATAATATTGTGTGTATGGGAAGAAGTGTGTGGAGAATTATTTACCAATAAACGGCCATCAGAAAAACCTGCAATATCTCGCCATGGTTATCACTTTTCACTGCAAACATCTTGTACAAAGATGTTTGTAGTGAAAAGTAATATTGTGTGTTTGAGGTCGTCAACGTGAGTGACCATGGCGAGGTGTTGAAGGATTTGCTGACAGCCGTTTCTCGGTAAGTAATTCTCTATGCATTTCTTTGAAAACACACAATATCATTTTTCTGCTTTGTGTTCGCCCATCTTAGCAAAGTAAGTTTGACTGTCCTTGTTTACATTTCAATTTAAATAATAAAAAGAAAAATAAGTGTGAAATTCACACGCGCTAGAAGTGAAATATTCAGAAAACTAAATTTCGAGAGAATATCTTATTCGAAAACATTTTTTTCACACACAAATCAGAAACATTAAAACCTGAATGTGTTCCTCTCGCAGGGTAAATCCTATAGATGTATGTATGGGTTTATCTCTTTTTAGTGTCGCATTTTTGGTTCATCGAGTTTTAAATTACAACAATGCTAAAGAAGCTTTCACTTCCAAGAGTGCGATATCCCTAAGGACCCTGTGTCCCTAGTATGACGCGCTCGCTTCGCAACTAATTATTTCCTTGCATTTAGGAATTCCCTTTGCACCGTCAAAGTCGATAGTAATATTTAATTATTTTATATAGCGTCGTTTTTTGTTGAAATTTGTAAAATATTATATTATAAAATAAAATGTATATATCTAACTACCGCTTTCGGAGCTAATGGTCGCGAAATTAATTCCTATGTCAGGAATGGCATACAAGTATTTATTCCCAGGTATCCTGCTAATCCTCCTAGAACAAGTGTGGTGGGTAAATGTCCGTTTCTACGGAAATGGGGAAGCTCATGCATATCAGAGGACAATATAAGGGCTGAAAAAACATAAGTATGTTATTACATAATTAAGACCTATTTTAGAAAAGCCATTCGTTTAGGTCAGTGGTACTCAACCTTTTTTTGTATGGGCCGCAAAAAATAATAAATAAATTAGGTAATGAATTCTTAAGTTTGACTCAGATGTATTATGTAAATAAATTTAAAACAAGTCACGACTAGCAAACAAAGCGACACGTACATGGAAGTATGGAAGTCAAGGAAAGGAAATTCCTCTAGAACTCTTGCGAACTGTTACTCGCTTAGTAACACCAGATGGGCCAACCACAAATGCCCGGTGGCGAGTTGAGTATAGCTGATTTAGATGGAGCGACGATCTGCGTAGGGCGGTTGACAGAAAGTTAAATGCACGTAGCCGAAGACTGAGATAAGTGGCACGTTTTGGGGGAGGCCTATCGTTTTATAGGTTCGTCACTCCATCTGACTGATGGACGTCCCACAACATTACGTTTTTTTATTAAACTATATATTTAGGTGGAAGAGCTCTTATTTTGTAGAGTGCTTTTAATTTAAATCGTTCACTACTAGAAGATTAACGCCATTTCAAGACTTCCAAGACCTTACTTCAAAAGATTATTACTGTACTAAGTTCTTCTGGAGCCCACATTACATTTGCTGAAACGAGATGTAATTTAATAATACCAAATTATTCGCATTGCAGTAGAAAATATTTCGTTATAATTATGGCAGGTCAGGAGTCAATGGTTTGTGAGTACCCCATTATTCATAATAACTAATGACTTTCATAATGGCCAGTCAGTTTACATAATACTTGCAGTGAGTGTTATGCAGTGATGCGTGCAATGTGGAGGCCAACCTTCCCGCCCACTGCAATCAAGTGTGACGACGATGTAGTAGAAGCTTATTGAACTAAATACATTGTATTTGTTAAAGAATTTAATCCTTTTATACCCGAACCAATTATCTAAATAGATGTCTAATATCAAAACATTGCCTAGCAACCAAAGACCTGCATATATTGACAACTTTTTTTTTAATTTATACAACCAATTTACCTGAAAACATCCAACTGAAAACTCGAAACAGGTATTACAAAAAATCTTAAAAAAAAATACAGGTAGAGAAATATAGGTTGTTCAGAGGTTGATACGAAAAGAAGAAAAAGAAGATCAATGAGTCAAGTGACCATCAAAAAATCTCATTAGGCAGTAATTCATTTCGTGGCATAAACATTTTCATTGTCATCGTAAGAGAATATTGGTTGATTGACTTTCAAACGAAATCTTCTGTCCTTGTTGTGCGTATACACTTATGTGAAAGAGAAAATACTGAAAACATTGAAAGGCATGCACTTTGAAAACCTTTTTTTATAAGTGGAAAATTTAATTTTCACTGCATTAAGCAACTCATTTCTACGCTTTGATGTCGTAAAGTGATCCTACCTGGTGAAGAGTTTACCTTCAAAGTTCTGATTCGCGGGGTAAATAAGACAATGGATATAATTATGGGTCAGATAGCTGAACTTTCCGCTCAGATGACTCGGTCTTATTGGGACAATGCGGGCCTACCCATTGTGGCGTGAAGAAATCTAATTGAATGTAGAGGTCGTAGTACGGCATTTGGAAAATTTTGATTGAGATTTAGTGCTGATAAATTATGTCAATACAAAATGGTAGTAATGGCGATTGTATGTAATTTAACTGTACAAGGCGAAATCTCAAAGGCCGTAGCAAGAAACAATTTATAAAGAATTAAAATCCGTTCGCGAGAGGTGCGGTGAAAATTCGACACAAAGACGGATTAAAGTCTTGAAGTTAAGTGTGGAAGGCAATTTATTGTCGACGGCTTCCAAGTAAAAGCCTTCGCTTTTATCCAGTTTCCCTTACACGTATATGAGCATTAAACTGAGAAAAACAAAATTGTATATAATTTTATGCTGTAATTAATTGACATTTTTAAAGCTCTTATTTTTCAATTCCTACTTTAAGTTAAAACTCTCCTTATATGTATATATTTATATATTTTGTTCAAATTTTCAATCTTTAATAAAAACATTTTTATTCACCCATTCAAGTTCAAATACTTTTTTGATGTGAAACATCTTATCGCGAGGTATGGAAGTGAAATTATAGACCGAGACATCGTCTTGATTCAGGTTACGCTCCCCTCCATTCGACTCTATACAGGGACTCCGTATGCTATATATATATATATATATATATATATATATATATATATATATATATATATATATATATATATATATATATATATATATATATATATATATATATATATATATATATATATATATATATATATATATATATATAGTTTTTTTTTTGAAAGATATTTTCTCTCATGCCTCTCGTCCTCGAGAGTCCTCGAAAACAAAGGGCTTTTACGGTAAGGGTGAATTTTAACGAAGTAAGAATTTTTGAAATTTATTTAATTATTTATGTTAAGAAATAAATAATGTCCTTCGTTTTCAGCGCCATGGCGTAGCGTTGTCGCGTGATTGTTTCACTATCATCGTGTAAGTCCAGTGACACCAGATAAACGGGCTTGATTAATTGGTTACAAATATTCGTCGGGTCACGAAAGTTGGTCGAGCTTTACCAAGCGAGGTTTTTTATTATCTCAAAAAATAAATTCGATTTTTTATTTAATCTTTAACGATAATAAATTAAATTTTTATTATTATAATTCAAGGTAGATTCATTTAGATTAAAAAATCAATGACGAAAAAAGAAAACAATCAAAAATCTTTTTGGTTTGTATAATTTAATATAGTTTTTTTAATGTATAAAGTTATATTAAGTATAGTAAGTAAATAATATATGTAACTCATAAATATGTCACAAAAGGGAACTGTCTGCCCTAGTTCGGCAGGCAGTGAAACAAAATTGTAAACTCGTTAATGAAAAATAAATATATATTATTATTATTATCTCGGAAATGGGGTCAGTTGATGGTAATTTTAAACCTGTCAGTTTTTATGGGATAGAAAGGCAAACGATGGATGAATAGCGATCTACTATGCTACTACCTAGTAAAACCTACTATGCTCCATCCACCTTCACCTGTAAATTGTCACAAACAAAATAAAATAAATAAATAAAAAATTGAAACCGTCATGAAACAAGCCTTCTATTATCTCAAAGGCCAGCAACGCATTGGCAATACCTAGAGTATTGCAAATATCTATGGGAAGCATTGATTGCTTCCCATCAAGTGACACGCTTGCTCATTTGCCTCCCTATGCCTTAAAAAGAAAGAATTAGTTTGTCGCCTGATGGAAAGCAATGAACGCCGCCCATAGACAACTTCATAACATGAAGGTTTTATTAATGGAGTCAGGCGTTACTTTGCGGAAATCCATCACTATATGGACAGTCAAAAGTTTTACTTAGCTAAGATCCGCGACAAGCAAAACAATAACAGAAAATTAATAATGTGTGTTTGTCCGTTGGGTTTAGTGGATTTATTTGGAACTTAAACCAAAAACTTTTTTCGGTAAGTTTTTGGTTTAAGTTCCAAATAAATCCACTAAACCCAACGGAAAAACACACATTATTAATTTTCTGTTATTGTTTTGCTTGTCGCGGATCTTAGCTAAGTAAAACTTTTGACTGTCCATATACATGAAGGTTTGTTTTTGAGTCAATTTGAGTCGTCAATTTCATAGGCAGGAATTGCGAGTTGAAGGCCCATAAGCTGCGAAAAAAAAACGACCATGATATCTCGATTATAAAAGCTGCTCTTTTTATTTTAGATGTGGGCCAAACATCTTGGACCATCATGGAAGAGATAGATCGCTGAACGGATAGAAATCTAAAGTTAACCTGAACAACAGGAGCATCAAATATTAACTGCTTTTGGAAAAATAAAAGACCGATGGGAACCATGTAAATAAAGAATATAGACCATCGACTCTAACGTTCATTGAAAGGTGCGCAATATCAAAGCTGCTTAGAAGTCACTCTTCTGCGATGAGCAGAACTGTGTAACCACGTTTTGTATAGTGAGTGTGGGGAGGTCCGGAGGCCCAATTTCTTCTCTTCCATAAAATCTTTCTTCCTCTCCTAGTATCCGCATCCTTGCCCTAAAGTGAGCAACGTATCTACGGTTACTTACCCTCAGGTGACCCGTTTGCTCTTTTACCTCTTTTCCATAAAAAGTAAAAGTAAAACCACTACTATAAAAACTCACGTCACCCTCGCGTCGTAAAGAACTCGCGGGTATATCACATTTATCATAACGCAGCTCATTAACAACGTTGCTTATCGCGGCTGTACACGTTTTAATGATACTTTAAAAGGGGCGTTTACTATACGAATATCGTTCCTTTACTATTTTATCGACTCTCATGTTTCAGCGGGAGAGAGTTAATGTATGTTAGCACGCAAATAGAGGTGATTAAAATTAATAAAATTAGTTCATATTTTCGAAACGAAACGGGAATGTTCTTAAATAGGCCACCGTGGACTCTTTAGTCCCGTAAATGAAAGGGCTCGTAATGTTGCATTTATTTTAATGTATTAGACTTTTCGTCCACGAATTCCTCACAAACAAAGGTTTAATATGGGAAACAGTATGTTCATTTTAATAAAAAACGGTGGTAGATTAAAAACTTTACAACCTTTTTTTGTATTTTCTGAACGTATTTCTTCATGTAATTTTAGAAAGTTTTAAAGAGGTGTAATGGCATATTGGTGTTAATTTTCGTGATAAATTTTACTGACGTGAATGGACGTCGCTTCTTGTTACATATAATAAGGGATATTCACTAACTAGATGGAGGAACAATCTATTTGAGGTGGTTGGCAACTGAATGCATGAAGCCGAAAATTCGGCTAAATGGCGCGTCTTATGGGAATCCCGTATCCAACAATAACTGTTGCAAACCGTTAAAAATGATAATTGTGAACAATGTTGCCAATATGGAATTCGAACACATTGAGGAAGTGTTTAAAACAATGCCTCATATAGTTAAAATATTTTTTTTAATACATTTTAATTTTTAATTTTGCTCCAAAACGCCAATATTGGTCACGTGGTTTGTGAACAACTGACGTATTTCTCTTTGATTGGCGTTTGTCGTCACGTGACTTGTGATGATCAAAGTAGGATCACATTTTGATTATAAAATAAAAATTACGGTCCTTTAAAATAAAGTGATATTTTTGTTATGATTTTTATCTTAAAAACTACCGTTACGCGGCCATATTATATTTTTATTTGAATAGAGTCTACATCCCTATTGCATTGAGAAATAATTCGAATGAAGAGCCACACGATACTTTTTGTTTCAAAAAGAAAAAAAAATGGAGTCTAGTAAAACTAAAATTATATAAGACATAATCACACTATCAAAACAAACTTGTATAAGAAAATTATATAGTGTGTACTCGTGCTGAAAAAAAAAGTATCTATCACACGAAGTTTTGGTCCCAATAGGAAACTTTCTCATAAATATATTGTCAGCCGATAACACTATACCTACACCTCAAGTTTATCAATAAGAGCAGAGGTCCTTTAATATTGCACGAGTGCTCTCCTAAAGTGAAGATATGCTGAATATTTTATTTGGGAAGGCAAAGAGGCGGACAAAGAAATGCGAGTTAGATCGCGGCCTAAATAAACGATACCCATACTACTAGTGCTGTGACTTTTGATCGAGAAACAAAATGTGGACAGTCAAAAGTTTTACTTAGGCAAGATCCGCGACAAGCAAAACAATAACAGAAAATTAATAATATGTGTTTTTCTGCTGGATGAAGTGGATTTATTTAGAATTTAAACCAAAAACTTACCATTCTCCACCCACCAACCACTATACACAACACCAAACACACACTACCACTTTTCCACCTTGTAAACGACACGTGTTTCGCCCCAACACGAGCCATATTCAGGTATAGTAGACTTTACGGAAGACAACCGAAAAGGTTTTTTCGGTTGTCTTCCGTTTGTTGTTTTGTTTTAAGTTCCAAATAAATCCACTTCATCCAGCAGAAAAACACACATTATTAATTTTCTGTTATTGTTTTGCTTGTCGCGGATCTTGGCTAAGTAAAACTTTTGACTGTCCACATGGTGATGGATTTCCGCAAAGTAACGCCTGACTCCATTAATAATCGAGAAATAAAATTAATTTATTTATGAAACAAAACAAGTAATTAACTCGCCTGATGGTACAACCGCTAACCACGACCATTAGCAGAAGTAAAGAAAATGCAAAAACAATAGCGTATGTGTTCATAATAAGTCGGCAACGCATCTGAGATGGCGGATGTCTATGGTCGGGGATGATTACTTACCACCAATTAAGCCGCACGCCTTTTTGCTTGCTCTTCTGCCAGAAAAAAACATTAACAGCAAGTATATAAATTGTGGGAGGAAAATAAAATAATGATTTGGGAGAAGCTTATGTCTGGCATTGGACTGCCATAGGCCGATGATAATAAACCTATTTTCGAAAATCGATCTCGATTCTTAGAACAGTAGTAAGGGTACCGAATGATTTTACCAGGTCGACCTCGCCCGGGGCTTCGTTATTATTTATTTAATGCACTCAAAGGTTGAACAGTAGGTAGATAATTGTTTCTCTTAAATTTGCTGTGAAAACATAGCGATCCTTTATAAAAGACGAGCTTAACAAGGAAATTTACAAAGGACCAAAGCATTTAAATTTTTACCTTTTGTGGGCAGAATACTACCCAAAGCTATTCGAGTGTGAAAGCCTGTTAATTGGTTTATTTGTAATTAATTTAGTTTACATGTTGTCTTCCCTGTTTTAGAAACAGAGTAAAGGACTTGTAAATTATTAATGAAATCAGGTGTTACTTTGCAGAAATCCATCACTATGTGGACAGTCAAAAGTTTTACTTAGCTAAGATCCGCAACCAGCAAAACAATAACAGAAAATTAATAATGTGTGTTTTTCTGCTGGATGAAGTGGATTTATTTGGAACTTAGACCAAAGACTTACCGAAAATCGGCCATCAATTCTCCACCCACCAACCTCAATACACAACACCAAACACACATTACCACTTTTCCACCTTGTAAACGACACGTGTTTCGCCCCAACACGAGGCATCTTCAGGTATAGTAGACTCTGCGGAGGACAACCGAAAAGTCACTTTTCGGTTGTCTTCCGTAGAGTCAGAATTGATGGCCGATTTTCGGTAAGTTTTTGGTCTAAGTTCCAAATAAATCCACTTCATCCAGCGGAGAAACAAACATTATTAATTTTCTGTTATCGTTTTGCTTGCCGCGGATCTTAGCTAAGTAAAACTTTTGACTGTCCACATACGACATGTAAATTGTAACAGAGAAGAGGACATGTAAATATATGCACTGAAATATATATATTGTAGTTCATATATGTTTTTTGTTAAGCACGGGACCATTCGATTTCTAAGAGAATGGACATGAACCCATCACATTCCTTCTTTCTTTCTTTCTCTTCCATTAAATCCTTGTTCCCTTTACTTTCGTTATATCTTTATCGTCAAGGTAGGTAATGCATTTACTGTATCCTTAATATTGCAGATGACCATTTGCAGCGCTGGTTGCTTTCCATTAGGTGATGCCCTTTTCCTATTTATAACATTAAAATAATTGCTAGTCTCCTTTTTTTAAAAAAAATAATGTTTTAGATTTCTTTTGAAGTGGCAGAGCCACGCTGCAGACGAATACTTTGTCAAGAATGGCATATTATGTCTGTAGCATGAGTGTACTGCAGAAAACCGGCGTCTGAGTAGTAGCTTAGCTAGCGCGGTTCGTCCGGTGAGCAGATGAGTTCCGGAGACCCAACCCCTTCCTCCTTTCCTCTTTCTCCCTCCCCTCCTCATCCCACAATAACACTTCCTTAAAGGCCAGTAACGCTTCCGCACTGCGGTTGTCTATGGGCGGCGTTGATTGCTTTTCATCAGGTGACATGCCTGCTTGATTACGTTCCTATCTCAAAAAAAAAATCTTGTTAACTACTTACACGGCTTAAATTACACTGTTTGTGCTAATATATGGTATACATTAATAGGCCAATCAATATCAAACCGCGACAGTCCACTGCTGGACATAGGCCTCACTCAAAGCGTGCCAACAAGCCCGATCTTCGGCTTCACGCATCCAGTCTGTGCCAGCCGCCTTGTGCAGATCGTCGCTCCATCTCGCATGAGGGCGTCCCAGACTACGTTTACCGAGTCTACTCCAACGATTGTCTGTTCTCCGACAAACGTGTCCAGCCGATTGTCATTGCCAATAGGCCCATGGAAGATAAGAATTTATTTTGGTGTGTATAAAAAATATAATGTGAAGCGAAGAAGGGATAAATGGGAGATAAAGAAAGGTGTAAAGCACGGGGATAGGAGATTTCGTGGTTTTATCACTACATTAAAGTATTTTGTTACTATATATGTGGTGGCGACGTGGTCCGCCACCCGTCACGTCCTCATTCTCACGAGGGCGAGAAGCGACCAATGGAGAGCCGTTTCGTTGCCATGAAATGGTAGCGGATAGAGCTCTGTGGTCTCTACCAACCCCTGCGGGGGATAGGCGTGAATATATAAATAAAATAAAAAAAAAATATAAATTCTTATTTTCAACTAGAAATTTAGAACAATGCCAATCTGTTTCATTAACTATCCAAAGGGACTCAAAGTGAAGTAATTATAACATTCATTAATTATAAGTGCTAAGTTTTAATATTGTAAGTACCGCGTGTAAGATTTATCACTCTTCCCAAGTTCATTTAGTTCTTAAGAGAAAACATTAAAGTTTCCGACTTGAACTCGACTGACGTTTTGGGGTGTAAAGAATTTGATTCTTTGAATAAATCTTAATGCACGGATTGACGGCCATTGTTCGTACTCTTTCAACGGCAAATGAAGAACGGTTTTCAACAAAAAGACAAGAAAACAAGGACACGGATCACACGTAAATGGGTAACCTGGTAAGCAATCACAACCGCCTAAGAAAAACTGTATCTACAGAGATACCTCAAGTAATATGATCTATCCTTGATACATATTAAATGTTGCTAAAAATTGGCTCTTGTTTCTACAGTGCTTTGCCACTCTAAAATCTTCCCTGTACATTAGGGTAGACACTCTTGAGCTTCTACTTTAATAATAAGCTAGTCCCATTTATTTTGTTTTTTATGGTATAGGAAGGCAAACGAGCAGGCGTGTCACCTGATTGAAGAAAAGGAATCAACGCCGCCCATAGACATCCGCAGTGCCATAGGCAGTGCAGGAGCGTTACCGGCCTTTAATGAAAGAGGAAAGTGGGAGGGGGAAGGGGGAGGATGTGATAAGTGGTAAAGGGGAGGTGAAGAGGGAAGGGGGGAATGGGCCTCCGGCACTCACCCGCTCACCGGACGAAGCGCGATAGCTAAATTACCACTCAGACACCGGTTTTCTTGGATTTTGATACTTCCCCAATTAAACCGGCCCATTCATACCACAGACAAATTGTATGCCATTCTTGACAAAGTATTCGTCTGCAGCATGGCTCTATCACTTCAATCCATGTTATAGAATAATATAAATTGTGTTCTCTAGTTTATTTCAGTTCAGGTAGGAAAGCATACGAGCTGGCGTGCCACCTGATGGAAGCAATTGCCACCTATAGATATCCGCAGTGTCATAGGCATTTCAGCTTGTTTTTAGAAGGTTCCAATGGCGGTTGGTAAACACCGCTGAAGGTGACTGATTCTACAGTGTAGAATTTCGTCGAAAAAAGGTTCGAGAAAAACGAATTATACTGGATCGTCATTCATTCAGATGGTGAGGGTGAAACTCGTATAGAGTATTAAAGAAGACAGCCTTGGATTGAGAAGAAAATGGAAATTGCTACTTTAGCTACTGTAAACCACTTAAGTTATGGAAGGTATGGAGAAATTATTTTACTAATCATTCCTTATACAATATTTCGACTACAGAAGACGTATTTGCTGTTAGTAGGAAATTATACATTTTGGTCTGAATTGTATAATTCTTTTAAAAATCGGTCAAAACCATTCGACGCAGTTTTTTTTTCTAAATCAAATGATGTATAAACCAAAATATGTCTTTTTCTACTTACAGAAAATACGTTTTCAATCGTCGATATACTTACTATAAGAAACAAAACCGTGCATAACTCAATGCATTCAGATTTAAATAAATTAATTAAAAAAAGGGATTGTCGACGTAACAAGCTCATCAGGAACATACATATTCTGGAGACGAGTAGGCAATTCGAGAGATGCTACGGATTCGTCTCATTCAAACGACCCCGTGAATTTAAATGGGAGTCCTCGCGAATGTTAATTTAATTATTAAATTATGTAGACTCGGCACTACACGCACGACGTGCCACAGTGTTAATTGACTTATGCGAGAGGCAAGCTATATACAAGAGCTGTCTATTCAAGAAAGAAACTATATTCAATGTCTCCCTTACCGTGCGGTTGTACCAAGTAATGTCTGAGTATCAAAAATTGAAAGGCTCTGAATAGTCATTTCATAATGAATGTAAAATAATATTTTTACATAATTTTCATGCCATATTGTCGACATCTCATTTTAATTTTATATCAATGCAGATTTTATTTAGAATTGAAGATCCTTCTTGAGACACATTTGTTTCTGCTCTACTGGTAAGTCTGCGTTAGGGGAAACGTAATGGATTTTTTTTTAAAAATGTTATTGCCTACACTACTTACTATATGACAACTTAAAAACTTACATTTTTTTTTTTAAATTTTTATATGATAATTAACCTAAGGACATCTGTCTCATCACCTGACTTGGAAATATATGTCTAGCCGTCTAAAAGTATTTACGATGATGTCATTTGACAGACCGTCCCCTTGAAAATTGAAAGTTAAAAAAGATTGAATAGGGCGATAGGTGTCACATGCATTTACATGTAATGGTTACAGAAGACAGTCTGCTCAAGTCTATCATATATCCGGTTTTTCTCTTCTTTTAGTTACCTATAAGTATAGCCTCCGAATAGATCTTACGCCACCGTGCCCTCTCCTGCGCCACCTCCTGCTAGTTGCAGATTTGAAGGTTGCGCAAGTCATCCTCGATCATGTCTCTCCAGCGGTACCTGGGGCGCCCCACAGGACATCGTCCAGCTGGGCGACGCACATATGCTCTTTTGACTGTGTGATCCTCCCCCATCCTCCAGTTATCTATATTAAAATTAATCATACGAACATAATCGAAAGATTTGCTTGGATATGTGTGCCAATATTCTGTTTAATAATAAAGATCTTTTAGGAGGTACGAATTCAGATAATAAGGCCAACGGTATAAACTCCTTTCTTCATACGTATATCGGATACTAACGTGAGCCATACGTAACCTAATAGCTCATTTTACTGATGATTAAATAATGGAATGTAATTAGTCTTTGTGTATAAATAAAACGAACTTTATAACGTTATTAGTCCGTCGTAACCGTAGCTGAATTGCTTGCGAGATGTTTATAACCAAACGAAACGACCTCGACACGAAGCGATATTTTATGATTTCACTATATGGTTCTTGGCATAAAATAGGGGTGACCTTTCCTTGGATTATACAAGACGTTTGGAATAGGAATTGCAATCCCGCAAAACGGGATCACGCATTCCTGCGGGATCCCCCTTCTTAGTAATCTGCTGAATCCCGCACCTCCAAAGCGCGGATCCACGGATCCCGTGAATTAAATTTTTTTGCGTAAATCGCGAGTAGCAATATAATAATAATATACAAATAATCAAATCACAGCTTTCTCTATCTAAGAGAAAGTTGTAATTTGATTATTTGTTATTATATGAATAAGACTGAATTAAAAATATAAAACTGTAGGAGTGAGGAAAAACTTTAACAAATCTTTGCCAAACATTTAAAGATGAATTTAAGAAAACGGATGACTAATTAATAGAAAAGAAATAATTCCTGTTGCTTAATGAAAAAAGTTGATTTTTACACAAAAATCTGTAATTTCAATTAGATTTTATAACATAATTTTCGGGATCAAGATTCGGGATCCCACGCTCGTTTGCCATCTTATCCCATAAAGAAAAAATAAAAATATAATTAAAAAATTTGAAATGTTTTTTTGGAAATTAAATTAACCTTTTAGCAGTAATATAAAATATTGTATTATATTACACATACAAATAAAATCGTTAGATGTAAATAATTTTAGTACATATACCCCTTTATATCGCACTTAATATAGGGCCACGCGTTAAGACTTTGAAAGGCTTCGAGTTGTAAAGCGCATTTATTTGACTGCCAATGAACGAAGTAATCATCTAGAATTTACTGTGTCGACCCATATACTTGTTTTTAGAATAATTGGACATTAAAAACAAGTCTACTCATATATCGAAGTTCAGCAACGTACCTATGATGTCCTCTGGTATTGCAGATGTATATATGGGCGGCCAGCGGCCTTGCGCAAATGTTCGCTCCATCTAGCCGATCATCTGGATGCCTGTAGTCGAAGATCGGGTTAGGTGGCGCGTCTTGATATGAATGGCGTTAATTGCTTTGCATCAGGAGATACGCTTGCTCGTTTGTTTCGTGCCTCATAAAAATATTAAGAGGAAACGGCTAAAGAGATCTTGGCGCATCAGTTATTCAATTAATGGATTAACTACGATCTGAGAATGGCATTTCACTGCTCGAGATGAGCCTTCTCTATTGTGTATCACCCCAACGCAATGTTCACGTTCACTTTTTGCCAGCCACCCTAAAGATCGTTTACCAAGAAGACTGTGTCACTGCATTTATCAAGGCGCAGTTTCTACTGAGGCTTGGTATTTCTCTTTCACAAGTGACCAGCTCATTGCCACTTCAGTTTTCACATTCGTAGAAAGTGTTTTTATTTCTAGCGGATGTCTTCATTTCAAATCTTATCCACTAGTGATATTCTAAGTACAACACTCTATAGTTCTTAATGCTCAAATTACCTGACTACTGAACTAAGGGTTCAAATGTCATGCCATAAGGTTCAAATTCCATCCCAAATTTAATTTGATCCCAAATATTCACTATTAATCAGTATTCCCAAATAATTAATATCAGTTTGTGCCATGCCTTGTTTCAGGTTATGCCAATGCTTAAGTATTAAAATAAATATTCTGTTAACCTTCACAAAATTTCTGAGAAGAGGTCGCAAGTCAGGTTATCATCATTAGCATGCTACAGGTTACTGCTGGACATAGGCCTCCCCGAAGCGCCACCTAGCCCGGTCTTCAGTTTATATATTTATATTACAATCACCTGATCATATTTCAATAATATTTATGACCTGCCGTCATGTCTATTCCCTCAAATAATATCGTTCCTCTAAAATAAATATATCTGCACTGCTTTCCTGCGAGGTACGATCCGTTTGATAAAGCTGAAAATTTCAATTTTGAATTCAGAAGAATTTGCACAGCTTGGGTGCATCTTTGACGAATCGATTGCTTAGGGTTGTCACGAGCTTTTTTTTGTTTTATATGTCTTCCGCATATCGTATATGTATATCTAGACCAGGGGTGGCCAACTAGATAAGACCTAAGATTTATCGTTTACTAAATTCAACTGTGCGATCTACCATTTAAATACTAAGTACTTCTTCACGGACTTAACATCAAGTTGTGTTTCAGATATAATAATTTTATATGATATTTTAATTGAGTAAATGAAACAGTATTCAAGTAGTACATTTTATTTTATTAAAAGCTTTCTTCAAGTTTAGGTCCTCAAATAATCTCATCATAATCAATCAATCAATCGTTCCTCAAAGTAAATATATCCCTGTAAAAATATAAAAGATGCTTCTTCCTTTTCTATAATAAGATATATGTTTTTTTATTAAGATTTTGTTTATTAGTCTAAACATCCAAGGCTGCATAATTATATATTTGTAAAAATACACGTAATATAATAATATATATTACTTTAATAATATATATTCCACACCCGAATTCCACCACCGCACAAGTCGCCATAAAGAAAAGTTTTATCCCCACCCCTGGATGAGTGGCGATCTACTACGGTGCACTTCTCTCGACCCTTCTTTCCACCCACCACCACTTTGAAGATTGCTGGTTTTAACCAGCTACCTTCGACGGTCTTTACGAACCGATACGATATTGGCACCTTCAAAAAACAAGCCTACACATACCTAAAAGGCCGGCAACGCTTCCATGACTGCTGCGGTATCGCGGTTGTTGCGGCGTTGATTATTTTCCATCAGGTGGCACGCTTGCTCGTTTGCCCTCTTTTCCCATAAAAAAATATATAATACTTTAGAATAAGGTAAGATAAAAATCACCGTCACTCTCATTTCATGGTTTTTTTTTCACTTTATATATCTTATTATATGAGCATGTATTGTATTTAATTAACTTATTATTTTGCAATTTATATTGTATCTATTCTTGAAAAATAATCTCCATCAACCCAGAGGTTGGCAGAGAATGCCTTCGGGCATTAAGTTCACCTTTGTACCAGAATGTATGCAAGAAGAACAAATAAATAAAACCTTGTAAAATAAATGATAATGAATCTATCTATGATATTATATATAACTCTTTTATGTGTACATTTTTAAAACTACGCATCTGTTTATAAGTCTAAACATCCAAGGCCGCATCCAAAATCAGTTAACATAAAGCAAGAGTAAAATAGATCTCGCTGTGGGAAGACGAAGGCAAATAGCCCCTACATTTCACTTAGCCGACGGAGAACGTCTTTCGCCCCGAAAGCTAATCTGTGTTCCACCTGCGGCGGTGCTGGGTCTGTTTACGTATTAATACTACGCTTCGCCTACGCTACGTTCAGATTTTACGAGCGTGCCGCTCACCTACACTGTTTCAAGCATCGAGCGCTCATACATGATGAAATTTCAATTATATTTTTCATGTTACATAATGTAGAGAAGTTAACCACTGCTGACTTTAAGATATTTTATTGTATGGAGTAAAACGTCGTGGCAAACGTTGAGAAAGGGATGCTTAGATCGTTTGAAGCACATAGAGAGGATGGACAAAAAACGAGTAATAAAAGAAGCTTACGTTGCGGATGCGGATAAAAGGGTTGGTAGGGGAAAACCAAGGTGAATGCACCTTGACTAAATTGCTGAAGTTCTCAAGAAAGGTCAGGTCAAAAGTACCCTTAACTTGCGAGCTTGTATGAAAAGAGTGATGAGTGTGGATGAAGCAAAGAAAATATGCCGAGATCGTAGCAGACGGAGATCTGTGGTCTCTGCCTATCCCTACGGGAGATAGGCGTGACGATATGTATTTATGTATATATGTATGTTATAATATGAACAATTGAAATAATATAAAAATGAAATGTGGTTTTAACTGTCGCGAGTTGAAATGTCGCAGTGTTGAAGTGTCGCGGGTTTAAGTGTCCGTGTTTAAGTGTCGCGGGTTTAAGTGTTCGTGTTTAACACAGTGTGTCACATAGTGTACAATAGCCGTAAGAATCCCTTTCGACAGTTGTTCGTCTGTCTCGAGATATCATTTCATCTCATATTCCCACACCGCCTCGGGACTTTGCACACACATGAATCTCCATTTGACTAAATTAAACGCCCCGCTTACTCGGGTGCACTGCTAACAGAAACTAATGATGAAGCTCTTTAGTTTCTGTTACCCGTACCCATACTTGCTTATTTATAACCTTGCATCTAAGAGTATCAACTCTAATAAACTTCATACAAGCAAGATAAAGCCGCACTCAATCTAGTGATGACTTGATAATAGCCTGTGTTGATTCTAGTTTCGACTTCACAACTTATTCTTAGACAGGCTTATAATGAAACAATGAACTTGTAATTTATATAACAGGGCTTGCTTTTATTAAGTTTTTTTTATATATTCCTAATGTACATTTCTGTTACAAAAGAGGTAAATGCGGACTAAATATCGGAAGGCATCTGAAATATTTACTACATAAACATACACAACTATGACGAAGTAGGATAAATTATGCAGGCAAAGATTTAAGGTCTTTGATCATACGTTTTAAACAAGGTTTGCTATGGGCTTTCCTTGTGTCAAGGGAAAGCACTTTCCTTAATTTTTAATAATTTTAAATAAATACACGTAAAATCATTCGAAATAAAATGGTAAAGTTTCATCTCTACCATCTGGATGAGTGGCGATCCAGTACAGTGCGTTTTTCAAGAAACTTCTTTCCACGCACCACTACCCTGTGGAACCGACTAACTCTAGCGGTGTTCCCGAATGAATACGACATTGGAACCTTCCAAAAAAAGCCTTCACTTTTCTTAAAGACCGGCAACGCCTATGGCACTGCGAATGTCTATGGGCGGTGTTGATTGCTTTCCATCGGGTTCCCTATATATTATTTATGTACCACATAATTTATAAATTTAGATGACATATACATTAAATGTAACTTAAACTAAATTATAAAGTAATATATTATACATTACTACCTAAGAATATAATATATAAATTATTATTTAAAACACATTCACTCATATATATGCACGCAAAAACACACTTGCATAAAGACCAAGTCCTATTATTATAAACTTGGTGTTTATGCAAGTGTATTTTTGCGTGTATGTATATGTGTAAATATGTATTGGTGTTCGTGTATGTATGTACGTGCGTGCGTGCGTGCGTGTGTGTGTGTAATCTTATAATGAATTTATAAATCTTATTTTGGAACCTATGAAAGTTCTTCAGTTAGATCGTATGCTAATTTTTTAATCCAATGAGACACTACTTTTCTACATATAAATTTATTTATAAAAATTATGTTTGACACATGTAGGCTTGTTTTTTAAATTTCTTATATCGGTCCGGAAACTATAAAGAAACTGATAGAAAATACATACAATAAAGAAACGTGTGTCAACAGGTTGAGGGGTTATCTAGATAGAAATGCTGACATTTATTCTCTAAATGGCTCCGGGGTCCCACACGGGTCGTGTGGGCGGGCTTACCTCGTGAAATAGTTTTCGTTTGCGATGGTAAATGTCATGTGTAACATATGTATGTACAATCGATTAGTTCAAAGCCTTCTTATTTCAAGCAAATACGTTAAATCGGTTCTTCTCTTTCTTCATGTGCTATATTCAACCCGGATGTTGTCGTCCGTTTGTCTGAATTTGTTCTCATCCTTCTTGTCTTCGGAATCAACTTACCTGTGCCTTCCATCTTCAAGCAGCCTTTATATTCATATTTGTTTAATCCATGGAATTATTAATCTGCCACGGCTTCTGCTACCTTCAAGTCTGCTATCAATAATGACTTTTATAAATTATATCTCTCGTTTCGATAAATGTGTCCAAAACGATGCAAAAAAGCTTTGCTCATTTTGATCGTTGTAACTATCTCTAAATTTAAAACTCTTTCAATTTTAATTCAGTCAATTTAATTTTAAACAATCTCCGTACATCCACATTTCAAAAGCTGTCGATTTACTTTAAGTCTGCTAAGTAAATATAACTTCTAGTAGTCACCCAGTGGTCAAAATTTGACCGTATTTACGAATTTTTTAAATTTGAACAATACGACATGAATTCGTACATAAAAACATACATTAAATATAAATTGTATCTTTGTACACTTCTTCTCCATATTAATGTTATCTAGACCAAAGCTCACACATGTTTGCGTGCTCAATGTGCTTAAAAAGGGATACAAAGCAAGTTTTATTGATACTTGATATATACATACATAATTTTATTAAATTCGATTATAATAATTACTACTCAGCTCATTGGTTGAGTACCTGTCTGATGTTCTAAGGGTTCTGTGTTTAAATCTCGGTCGAAACTATAATTTGTCTAAAGTTTTCTTGTCTGTTTATGTATTGATTATTTATTTGATTATCTATTTTTAATATTAATGAACTATTTATAACATTTGTTAGATATCCCACATTGATTTACTCCATTGGCTCGGTAACGTTGAGAGAATGGGGGAGGATCGCGCAGTCAAAAAAATGTATGTGAGTCGCTCAGCTTCCTATGGACAGACATGGTGGAGGCTGACCTGCACAACTTTCAAGTCAATAACTGGCAGGAGGTGGCGCTGGACAGGGCACGGTGGCGTAAGATCTTTTCTAAAGCCAAGATCCGTTTTGGGTCTCTGAGCAAACAAAGTTAGTTAACTTTTAGTTGATTCAGTCCATTCGCTATAAGTATTATAAACAAGAATAGTCCCTTGATCCCGTGATCTGTCTCATGTGGGAACCCGTCATAGCAGCGAGCCGATCGTTATCGCCACACAATGGGCGATTAGGAGCGATAGCACGCGATAGGGAGATACTATCGCCGCGCGTCCGTGTAAGCTCTTCTCTTTGGTGTGGTACAAGTAACAAACGGTAACGAGTACTTTTAAAATTAATTTAATCGAGTAAATTGAAAACATTAAAATATTCTAACGACCTATATAATGAACAAGGTCTGGTAGATGAGCCAAGGTATGGGGATTAGATTTTGAGCTGAGAAAACTTTTCGAATGACATTCGTATCTTCATATCCTGTCTAGATTTATGTTTCGTATATAGTACTTTACTGGAAACACACTCAAATATTGTATTTTGTAATTTCACCTTCGATTGGTAATTTCACCGCACTTACAGCTCGGTAGTAAAATATTCCTGGCACTGTAGTCCTAAACTCACTTGACTATCGTAGTGTCTGACAAACTAATACTTCCTTATAAAAAAAGTTACATCATGCAGTGCAGTGTCAAAATTATTGCTTGATTATAAATTGGATACTACTTAAAAAAAAATATTCATAAGAAAAACATATACTTATTCTGACCGTGAGCTTAAAAATATTAGTTATAGTATGGAAATACAGGTTTAAGGTATTTATAAAATTATAGCACTTAATTAAGTTATGATATTAGCAATTCACTTGTAACGCATCAAGTATGTAACTTGTACCACACAACAATTGTACAAGGGCTTGACTTACTAGTATTTACCGACAATGCCTTTAGCTCTAAGCGAAAAATCCCTCATTGTTCTCAAGCAAATTACGCACATAAAATAATACGTACGATATGTTTGCCCTGGGATATCTTTATTATATAATATTATTCAAACTTTAACTGAATAATAATATTACTTAGATGTTTAGTGTACCTATCTCATAAACCTTTGAGTGTGTCTTTGTATGAGTTTTGACATGACATTTTGAAAACACTAGATGACCCAGTGAATTTCGTTTCATCTACAACTTATTTCATTCAGAGGAACGAAAATGATATATATCTCCTAGTAGGCTTACCTTTTCCTGGTATGTTAGTATATAGCTATGCAATACTTTTCCGAATCGCAATAAAGAAACGACAGTTTTGTATAAAAACACTTGCGTTAAACTATAAGGCCGCCACGATCGCCATCTATTGAAAGTAATTGGAATTAAAAAAAAGAAAAAGAATTATTCATTTTCGAAGTTTTTTTATGTTTTCCCTATATTTTTTTTTATTTATGAACCTTCCCTGTATTATAGCGAACAAAATAAAAAAAAATATTTAAATCAGTCGAGGCGTTTTTAGTTTTAGAGAGACTAATAAAATAATAGCTCTCCATTTTATATATATATCATTGATTAAAGGCTGTGAGGCTTGAACTAAGGCTAAATGAAGAGAAGAAACTTCTAGTTGCAGAAAGAAAAGTCCTCCGAAAGATCCTGGGACCAACCAAAAGTGATGATGGCACAGTTAGCGAAATCGAAAAAATGGCGAAATCGAGCATGTGGTGGCCCAACCCAATGTAATAGGAGTGACTAGAGTTCACCGACTTCATTGGCTGGGCCCCGTTGAGAGGATGGGGGAGGATCGCACAGTCAAGAGACCGTATGTGGGTCGCCCAACTGGACGACGTCCTGTGGGGCGCCCCAGGTACCGCTGGAGAGTCATGATCGAGGATAACCTGCGCAACCTTTAAAACAACAACTGGCAGGGGGTGGCGCAGGACAGGGCATGCTGGCGTAAGATCTGTTCGGAGGCCAAGATCCATTTTGGGTCGCTGCGCTACAAAGTTAGTTAGTTTTAGTTTTTTTTTAATCTGTGCCAAAACAAAATTTACTCGAGCCTACTAATAAATAATAAAATCAGACGAACCGCTTGCTTGATTCACTCCTGTTTTATAAATGGCGCTAATGGGTGATCACAGACAAATTAATCAAAATGCGTCATTTACGCAACGTGCCGTGTGAGTTACGGCGCGAATACGGAAAAAACGCAAAATCCTCCCCGGCGGCCGATTCGTTGATTTATCGCGGTGAGGCGCAGAACATCTGTCGTACTAGCAAAAACACGCGGCTCCACTTGTTAATTACCCCTGTCGTCGACGTTCTCGATCATGCGGTTATTTACTCACAATTAAGTTGTTAAAAATAGTTGAGAGTAAATACTTAGGTGGTTTGTGCATATGGATGGATGGATGGAGAACATGCCTTGAGCAAATCGCTGAAGTTCTCAAGAAAAGCCAGGCCTAAAGTAAGTGTATTTTTGACTAGCCAACAGTCTAGGCTTATTAATTATTGTATATACTTTTGAACTAGACCCGATAATTGTGGCCTACAGGATTTTGTTTTTAAGACGACGGACAGTGTTTATTAATTCACTTGAATTCTTGTTAACTATTCCAAATAATAATAATGCTTGTGCTAGAAATTAATTCACATCGATAATCCAAATGAAATGAACGAACTGTCAACGTCAGATCGTAATCCCGATCCTCACCAATTTTATTATTGCTGTTTTGCTAGTTAGATAGACCTTTCTTTTTTGTTTTTTTTTGCATTAACCTTGGGATTGTATTTATTTACTTATTTATTTTATTTATGACAATTTACAGGTGAAGTTGGATGGAGCATAGTAGGTATCACTAGGCAGGCCCGTGCCGAGACCTTCTGATTCGGTTATTATTCAAATTTGAAATACATATATAAATACATATAAGTATTTATATACATAAAATACATATTTATACACACATACATATCTACATATATACACATAATAAAATAACATAATATAAATGCCAGCAAGTGGTGCTACTGCCCTGTATAAAATGTGCCGATTTGGTTCTTACTAAGTAATTTTATCAATTAATTATTCGATTTTGGCTATAATGTATCGAGTATGGTTACGCGAAAAAAGATATCAACTCGATACCTTTGTATCTTAAACACCGCGTAACAAAATATGTGAATCGAAATGAAAAAACTTTAGCAGTTCAACAAAGTGTATCGATAGTCGCTTCCAGGCGTACGTTTGTTTGGTGCGCTCAATAAAGTTAATTTTAGTGAAAAAGTCCGGATTTCCTTCGGTAGGGCCGCATAATAAAACTTGCCAACTACATATGTAGCTGAGGAAATTTGACAATAAATCACAAAAAAGGTCGAATATGCTTCACTTGGGGATTACCGCTTTGAAAATGTATTTTTTGTTCCTGTTTTCAAAACGAACCATTTCATACAGTTAATGTTTTCAATTTACACTTTTCTTTTATTTGATGGCAATTAGTTATAACTTTTATGCCAATAGTATCAATTATCTTGAAATATACTAATCATCCTGTCTCGCTAAGTCTTGATAAAATGGTGGCAATTTTACCAAAACCTACTATACTATACGAGACTTTTGCACTCAACTTAATATCACGATACACGCATTTACTTCATATGACTCTACTTATACCCCTTAATCGAACTATATTGCATAATACGCCACCACAATTAAACAATATAACTGATAATAATATAAGATTATAAAAATCAGGTAAAAAACACAACGTCATTGATGTAAGTTGGCGGGAAAAGTCCCAATTTACACTTTATAACAATGTTTCGGTTTTTTTAATGACGTGTCATTAATAACATAGTATACTGCCAGTACAAGCCAGATGAAACGTAATGGATAAGGAGTTACATTACTTAATAATAAAACATGTGAAAAATAAGTTATAACAGTCAGATTTCAACAGTACTGGTATTTTCACGTATTTTTTTTATTTTAATGTATATAAAGCTTCAATATAGATTATAGCTTCATGTGTGGTCTATCTCAAATAGGGATATATGGACTCGTGTTTCTCAAGTTGCGCACTGCATCTCCGTGCGGATCGGGCGGTGGCAGAAAATCAGTTTCTCTGCTAAATGAAACAGAAGACAAGTATCGCAGCCGTTGAACTAACGGACATCTCGAAGCATTATAATAATAAACCTTTGTTTCCTTAACCTATTTGAACAATGTTTAAATTTCAAAATATGTATAATAAATTAATGATGATGATTTTTTGTTTGTCCCCTCTTTGGGAATCTTAGGCCTTTTTTGGATTTTCAAATAATCTTTGTTTGACGCCTACCTCATCCAGTGCTGCTCAGCTAGGCTGGTTAATTCAAAGGCCCACCATTTCTCCTACTCCCGAAGCATAACACGGCGGTAATACGAGTATTTATGTGCAGTAAATATAAAGTACCTCTCACGAAATTAGTCGCTCGGATTTTATGCACGGCACAATAAAAAAGGTTTTACCGACGCCCCATAAAACACTAAATAAGAGCACCTCACACGCTCACCACTCCTTCCAATCACACGACGTCCTCGGGGATCGGTTTCCATCAATTTAATATTCCATTATAAACGCTGGCCACAAAAAGAAATTACTAAAAGCCTGGCCATATAGTGGACGAATCGATATAGAGCCGCTGGAAGTGTCAATTTAATTATTTATTTGTCATTAATAATATATTTAATCTGTCGAAAATGACGGCGACGTGGTTCGCCACCCGTCACGTCCTGATTCTCACGTGGGCGAAAAGCGACCAACGACGAGCCGTTTCCCTGCCTGAATGGCAGCGGATGGAGCTCTGTGGTCTCTGCCTGCGGGGGGGGGGGAGCTCGAAAAAGGCGATCTCTGTAGTCTATATAAGTGTGTAAGTATATAAGTGTATCTCGGGGCACAATAGAAAAAAATAATAATATCTGAAGAATATGGCAGGTGGAGTAGAACTTCCCATTTGACCATTTTTCGCGCAATGCTCGGCTCAGTCACATCAATTGAAGTCGATGCTGTTCCCCAGTGATAGTTTCGTTTGGTTTCAACAGCTCATAATAAACAACACCGACCTGGTCCCACCAAATACACAGCATAACTTTCGCTGCGTGTATATTTAATCGAGCCAACGACGTAGAATCCACTTTTCATCACCCGTCACGATGCGAGGAAGAAAACCCTTCCTTTTTTTGCCGCTGGAGCAGTTGAGCACAGGCTAAAAAACGATGCCTAACGTCCCTTGGCTTCAAATTATAAGGAACCCAAGTTCCTTGCTTTTGAATCATTCCCAAAGCATGCAATCGCTGTTCTTGCGTTTTGCATGGATTATCATCGAGTAATTTCTCCAATTCAGCGTCTTCAAATGTTTTTGAACGTTTCACTGTCCTTGAAAACGTTTTAATCGCGCGATGCGCTCCAGACGCCGTTTTCTTTGAATGAAATAAGAAGTTTATTTTCTTGCATTCTTTCCGCAAATGATGATTATTTGGCAGAAAATCAGACATTTTCACACAGCTAAAAGTATATGACGCCAGAATAAAATCACTAACGTGTCAGAGCGATTTGTTTACAGTATGTCTAAGATTGGTTCATGATGCTTTGAATATGTCAAAATCGACCAACACTAAGTGCTGGAGTTATCTAATGACAAACAGCGAGAACTTAGTTTCGCATCTATTATCTCATCTTCTAACTTTTTAAGTCACACACTTTAAATTACTATTTACCTTCACTAATTAAACTTCTTTATTTACATTGACTTAATGGTGAAATTGACGCGTTTGGAGTCAAAGGTCTCTTTTTATCATTCTTAGAATATCAAAAAAATATATGACATGCATTTCTCAATTGAATAGTTTTAAACAAAAATGACAATTTCTGAAAAATCGCAAAGATTTCATAGTCCTGTAGATTAATTAGGCAACGCGTAGGACTTACCAGTTCCAGTAATAAATAATGGTCGCGGCACACTCGACGTGAGCTACCGCCTTCGATATTGGTTTCGTGTTGCTTTTATCACTCTTAGAATATTTATAAAAATATATGACATGCATTTCTCGATTTAATATTTTCAAACAAAAATGACAATTTCTGAGAAATCGCAAAGATTTCATAGTCCTGTAGATAAATTATAAATGTCACTTCCATAAATCAATATATCCGCAACGCGTAGGACTTACCAGTTCATGTAATAAATAATGGTCGCGGCACACTCGACGTGCGCTACCGCCTCCGATATTGGTTTCGTGTTGCTTTGTTGTTCGTTAATTTTCCACGGACACTATTAACTAAGTTTCCACAACGTGTGGAACTGTCGACGCTGAAAGCCACGTGCGATGCATTTAATTGGTTATTTCTTGTTTGCTTACCGTTGTACAATGATATATTAAAAAGTCATTTATATCAAAGATGAAATTATTTTTATTAAAGTAACTTTAATACATAAATTGTGAGTTTGAGTGATAATTTTTATGAGTGTATATAATATAATAATAAAATTGTATACGTGTAAATATTACGCGTAAGTGTGTGTGCGAATAATGCAAATTATTTATTATTTTATTTATCATTTCTGTTTAAGATAGAAAGCACACACATACGCACACGCAGACACACACACACACACACACATATATATATATATATATATATATATATATATATATATATATATATATATATATATATATATATATATATATATGTGTGTGTGTGTGTGTGTGTGTTGATGGGAGAATAAAACTCGCAGCCATTTACTAAACAGTAAAATAGCAAAGCTAACTCACAAGTCCGTTTTCTGAAAGAGCGCATTATTTTTTTTTTTAAGAAAAGCTGGTCTATTATGACGTAAACAAAAAGGCGGTAAAAATTTTGATATACTATATAATAACAAACTATAGACAAACTATAAATACTATTTATACTATATAATAACAAACAAAAATCTGTCCTGAGAGAGCCATCTGCCATTTAAGAAAAAGTTTTCATATCAAGAATACCACCAGTAAAGCTTTATGTGTAAGTTGTAATTGGTTAAAAAAATATTTATTTCGAAATATTTATATGTTGAACGGGTTTCAAACATTTCGCGAAACTCAATAACAATGTAAGCGACGTAATTTGAAAATATTTTAATTTACCGCCGCTTTGATTACAGCGACTGTCGAGTACCTTTGAAGTTGGCGGCGGTATGTGTAACTATAGAATATACAAATTTGTAATTCATCCCACTACGCATTATAGCAGAGAATAGAAGAAGAAAGAAAAAATAGACAGGACTTTCTAGATAAGGCCTTTTAGGAAAAATAAATAAAAATAAAACAGAATAACATCCACCGCTATCGTATTTATAACGATATTATCGTATTTAAAAGTGGTAGAGCCACGCTGCAGACGTATACTTCGTCAAGAATGACATAATATTAGTCTATAGCATGAATGGGCCGGCTCGCCCGGGGAAGTACCACACTCCCGCAGAAAACCGGCGTCTGAGTGGTAGGTTAGCTACCGCGCTTCGTATGGTGAGCGGCCGAGTTCCAGAGGCCTAACACCCTCCGTGTGGGAGTGGGCCTACTCCCATAATGACACTTTCCTTAAAGGTCGGCAACGCTTCCGCACTGCCTATGGCGCTACGGATGTCTATGGCAGCGTTGATTGCTTTCCATCAGGTGACGCGCCTGCTCGTTTGCCTTACTATCCCTAAAAAAAAACGAAGTTATTAATATACCTAGTTCATTGTGGCCAACCATTAATATAAATAAATTACCATTATAATGTCCAAAGTTGACGTGCGTGTTACATTATGCAACTCTGTACTGTAATGCATGCTTTAACTAAATTAACAAAGTCGACATAACTTTTAACATAAACGATTATGCGTGCCGAGATCAAAGAAGCTATAAGCAAATTAAAAATGTCGAAACATACGTGTACTGGTAAATATTATAATCTAATGTAATTCATATTAAAATAAAGTGCAAATGTTGTATGTAACACAACTTTTCTATATGCTTTTTGACGTGAAAAATATTGATTAGCTAATTTGCGCATATATTTTTCTCTTCTTTACTTTGATAGCAATTAGTTTTAACTATTATGCCAGTGTCGAGTAAAGTACAACAATATCCAATGTCTTGAAATGTAACAAGCCAGCTTATTACGTTACGTATTGATAAAATGGTGGCTATTTTAGCAAAACCTTCTATGGACTTTTTCAACCAACTTAAAAAGTTTTGATACACGCATTTATTGCATATCACTTATGCGTATATATTCCTCGCATTTGATATTCTGAATCCCATTACCCTAAACATAATTTGGCAAACATAAATGGCAGGGCCTCTTAGGCTATATCGTGATTATGAATATTTTTTTATTATAAGTCGAAATCTAATCACATAACATACGTGTTACTCGAGTTACACTACAAGGATAGCATAAATGCGTTTCAGAAAAGATGTATAGTGTTGTAGTGTACCGTCCATATCAGATACAGTGACGATCTATGCAGGACACCAGACAAAAATTGCGGAAAATCAATCTAGGCGCCGCGCTTTGGGGAGTCGACTATAATAGACTGTCGATGATACGATGATGAATGAAGATAATAAAATAAAAAATACAAAACTCCAAAAATAAGTCAAAACAAAGTTTGTTTGTAAGCTAATATGTTTTAAATCAACGCCGCTCGACACCCCGGCACCGCGGCTGCGAGCGGGGCCATGCAAGTTACCAAAGTAGGTTCAGTAACTTTGTCGTTTCCAATAAAACTTGCCTACTACAGTAATCTCGAACACGACGTGAATACGAAGAAAGAGGCTAACAATGTACGTCTGTGTTGAACTTTGATAAACCTTTGCAATAATAAAAAATCGAAAATTTCGAATCTATTACATCAAATGCAAAAAAAATTACATGTTTAAAAATAAAAGAAAGAAGAAAAATGATTCGAAAAGAAAAAAATATTTTAAGTCAAACAAATCAATTACGCCCTAAGATAATTAGGCCACATTACGAGGAAAGATCCCGAAAACCTACAATACAATATCCAACTAGGGAGAGGAGATAACCCAAGGCCGACGCGTATGGTAGACCCAATATCCGATACACTACAGATGTCCATGCAGCAAGCTGTGAGATCGACGAGAGAGACAACTAGCGGCAAACATTTTACATTTACTATTACTGATCACATACTCAGGACTGAGAAAAGAAATAAAAAGAGAAATTATTAAATAAAAACAAATTGAAAGCAGTCATGAGGACTGCCGATAGAAGTGAAAACTTAAAAACGTTAAATATTAAATACTGCTATTACTAAAGCATGTTGCTGACGCGACTTATAAAACTTTATCCATCCATGTAGCGTCCAACGCACAGATCTACAATCGGGTAAATACAATACAACGTGATGCATGTACGTAGGCAGCTGCGAGCGCATTGTGTTTAAAGTGGTGAGCATTAGCATGTTGCTGACGCGAAACCACAGTTTTTTTTTCTACCCAGAGTCGTGTAACACGGTAACTATAGAAGTTATCACTTCAAAAATTGAAATTCATTCATGCTAAATCTTTTACGGTGTGTATTTCCAAAAACTTTTTTCCATGTATCACCTATTCGTAGAACCTTCAGCGATATTTCCGGATCGATATTATATTAATTATATTGGAACCTCAGAAAATAAGTACTTATATTCCTCAAAGTTTTAAGTTTGTGTATTCCGTACAATAATGTAAAAAAATTTCATCATCAACATCAAGGCATTACAGCCGCGGGTGGACCATAGCCTGGTTCAGTAAATTTTTCCAGTCGGATCTTCGTTTAGCTTTTTGCCTCCAGCCCCTCACACCGATGGCCTTTAAGTAGAAGATGGAGTCGAGGACGACTTAAAGGTAAAAATATTATATAATATATAACAAATAACTTAAAAAAAAAAAACGACCATTAGCCTTTCTTCTATACATCTGCTGTTGCAGATATCTATGAGCGGCGTTGATTGGTTTCCATAAATCAATATGCTAGTTTGTTTGCATTTCTATTATATATATCATCATCAGCAGCCTGCGGCAGTCCACTGCTGGACATAGGCCTCCCCCATGGAGCGCCACCTAGCCCGATCTTCGGCTACACGCATCCAGTTTCTGCCAGCCGCCCTGCGCAGATCGTCGCACCATCTAGCCGGGGGGCGTCCCACACTACGTTTACCGAGACGCGGTCTCCACTCCAGCACTCGTCTGCTCCAAAGATCGTCGGATCTCCGACAGACGTGACCAGCCCATTGCCACTTAAGTTTGCTAATTCGAAAGGCTATGTCGGTGACTTTAGTTCTCTGGCGGATTTGTTCATTCCGAAACATATCTACCAGAGAAACTCCGAGCATAGCTCTCTGAGCGACTCTGAGCTTATGAAGCAGACGGACTGTCAGCGTCCACGTTTCGGCGCCGTAGGAGAGTACGGGTAGGACACACTGGTCGAAGACTTTTTATTATATATATATATATGTATATGTATATATATATATATATATATATATATATATATATATATATATATATATATATATATATATATATATATATATATATATATATATATATATATATATATATATATATATATATATATATATATATATATACATATATATAAATTTATTTGTTGTTAGTTGTTAGTGGCCTAATTATCTTAGGGCGTAATTAGTTCATTTGTTTGACTTAAAATATTTTTTTCTTTTCGAATCATTTTTCTTCTTTCTTTTATTTTTAAACATTTGAAATTTTTTGCATTTGATGTAATATAAATTATAAAAAATATTCGGCGTGCTTTAGACTTTAAAATTTATTTCAAAATCGTGTTTGAGTAAATGAAATACACGTAAGTATATATATATATATATATATATATATATATATATATATATATATATATATATATATATATATATATATATATATATATATATATATATATATATATATATATATATATGTGTATATATATATATATACATATATATAAATTTATTTGTTGTTAGTTGTTAGTGGCCTAATTATCTTAGGGCGTAATTAGTTCATTTGTTTGACTTAAAATATTTTTTTCTTTTCGAATCATTTTTCTTCTTTCTTTTATTTTTAAACATTTGAAATTTTTTGCATTTGATGTAATATAAATTATAAAAAATATTCGGCGTGCTTTAGACTTTAAAATTTATTTCAAAATCGTGTTTGAGTAAATGAAATACACGTAAGTATATATATATATATATATATATATATATATATATATATATATATATATATATATATATATATATGTGTATATATATATATATACATATATATAAATTTATTTGTTGTTAGTTGTTAGTGGCCTAATTATCTTAGGGCGTAATTAGTTCATTTGTTTGACTTAAAATATTTTTTTCTTTTCGAATCATTTTTCTTCTTTCTTTTATTTTTAAACATTTGAAATTTTTTGCATTTGATGTAATATAAATTATAAAAAATATTCGGCGTGCTTTAGATTTTAAAATTTATTTCAAAATCGTGTTTGAGTAAATGAAATACACGTAAGTATATATATATATATATATATATATATATATATATATATATATATATATATATATATATATATATATATATATATATATATATATATATATATATATATATATATATATATATATATATATATATATACATACATATATTATATATAAATTTATTTGTTGTTAGTTGTTAGTGGCCTAATTATCTTAGGGCGTAATTAGTTCATTTGTTTGACTTAAAATATATTTTTCTTTTCGAATCATTTTTCTTCTTTCTTTTATTTTTGAACATTTGAAATTTTTTGCATTTGATGTAATATAAATTATAAAAATTATTCGGCGTCGACTTTAAAATTTATTTTGAGTAAATGAAATACACGTAAGGCAGAAATTAAATTATAAATCAATCATTCCATTGACCAATTACACGAGCATTTCATTACATGTCGAATATCTTGTTCAGCAAGCAATCACGCCTGCAGGTTGGGCGCCGGTCATTCGATATCTCCGACGGGGTCTTGTTCCTGCATTGTAGTGTCAATCAGTAACTGATACACGACATGAATGGAGGCTTTAATTGAGTAATACGGATAGCTCATTCAATATCGTGTGCTAATTGTGTACACGAATTCAGTTACGTGAATTATTAATGAACGAAATGGATAACATCTTTACTATATATTTATTTAAATGAGGAATAATCGCCTATCATTTCTCTGTTGTTATTGACATATTATCTCTTATAGATATCTGTATACTAATTTGCATAGGATAATAGTGGTAGAGCCACGCTGCAAACGAATACTTTGTCAAGAATGGTCTAATATTTGTCTGTAGCATGAATGGGCCGATTCGCCCGGGGAAGAACCACACTCCCGCAGAAAATCGGCGTCTGAGTGGTAGCTTAGCTACAGCGCTTCGTACAGGTGAGCGGCCGAGTTCCAGAGGCCTAACACCCTCCGTGTGGGAGTGGGCCTACTCCCATAATGACACTTTCCTTAAAGGTGGGCAACGCTTCTGCCTATGGCGCTGCGGAAGTCTATGGGCGGCGTTGATTGCTTTCTATCAGGTGACACGCCTACTCGTTTGCCTTGCTATCCCATAAAAAAAAACTTTCAATATTTTCGCTTTTTGTCAAAATACGTTTATCGTATAATCGTATTTTTTTTTCATTTTAATTAAAATACCTTGTATTATATTGTATGTTATGAATAAATAATTTTCTATTTGAAATATATATTTATTTAACCATAAAGTTATGGTAGCATTAAGAGCAGGGCGGCTAATCTTTACCTTCCTTCCTAATTCCTCACCACACTTTTATCTTTTAAATCCCATTATTCGATATCTTACCTAAACGTAAGCACCGAATCTGCAGTGTTAGTGGTGTCCCTAGTATTGAAGACTCCAGCCTCCATGGGTGAAAAATATCAATCAATATTAGCACGGAATCCCAAAAATAACTTGAAGTTAGATCGAGACGATGTATGAGCTTAGCTTTTAAGAAATTCTTTAGCCCAAGGACAAAAGAAAATATGGAAGATATGTGGTGTACTTTAGACGAAATATTCCTTTACAAATTCCAGTGGTAGGAAAATAGTTTTTAAACGTGCTTTGATAGAGGAATGCGTTTAAAACCGCCAGCGATTCATTTTTAGCAAAACGGGAAGGTTAAAAAGGAGATTTTCTTTTTTTATAAAGCATTGAGTTCTCGACAATTTATAGGGGAAAGTTTTTGTAGTATCAAGTTTTTAAATACATTTGCAAGTTTTTCGCTTATTTTTGCATTGAAATGTCTGGATTAAATATTGTTATTTAGTTAAATTATATTACTTAATATATTTAATTTTGAAGTGATAATCTTCCCACCGGTAGAATTATTCTCTTTCACACAAACAACTAATAGCTTCAAGAATTTTTTACCTAAACCATGGGAAAATGAAATTAAATGCAATAGGCAAGTGATATGAAATGATTTATTTAAAACCACGGAAAAGTAAATTGAAATACAATAGAGAAGTGAAATGAAATGAAACAATATATTAAAACCCATGGAAAATGAGTAGAAATACACGAGTGAACGAAGTGAAATTAAATGAAATAATATACGAATACCTGTGGGAAATGACTAGAAATGCAATAGACAAGTGAAATAAAATTAAATTGGGAAGTGCAATAAAATAAAATAGTTTGTTCAAATGATGAGAAAGTGAAATGAAATAAGAATTTAAAGGATAGTAAAAAATAATAAGATACATGATGTTTGTATGTATGTATTACCCACGATATATGGAACGTAAGTGTGACTATAAGGTATATTTTTTCATTCAAGAAATGGTCACTTTATACCTCGTAACATTATTTATCTATGCGTTACTAAATTCCCTTCGCCTTCAGTTCCAGGCATGATGTAGCTATTTTGTTTAATTAATTCGCGGGCTTAGTCCCAATATCTCATACAATACCTTTTAATTAAACTTTTTAATTACTTCAGGAACCTCAGGCGGATTATTTATTTATTAGAAACGGTCAGGTCTGTTCATTGAGCCTCTTTACCTTTCGCTTCATCGTTGTGATTCTCGCACGCGTTAAATGCCGTGGGTCCCTTTTAATTTGTTACTTATTGAGTGTTTCTATGTTAAGTAAACTCCCACAACCCTGTGGGATATACAGGGACATCTAGTAAAGTGATAATAATGGATTTCCGCAAATTAACGCCTGACTCTTTTGACCAGCATAGAGCAAAAACTTTCAAAACAGTCGTTTTCAACCAAACAGATACATTTTTCACAAAATAGAAACATTTTATAACGACCAATTGGCTCAACGTAGGGGCCCACGGAGTCAGTGGTCGCGGGTTCGATCCCCACATCGGAAGAATGATGGCCTAGAAATATTTATTCCGAGTCTGGTAACCCCGCCAAACCGCATTGGACAAGCATGTAGGTTAAAGTCCTTTCCTCTAGAAATAGGGAAGCCCGTGCTTAGCAGATGTACCACTGGCTGTAAAAAAAAAATAAAGGTTTCCTCACATATACGTAGATTATAGTAATATCACACATTTGTTAGGTTGATTTCTATTTATGGATTGTTAGTGCTAAGTATGCTAGAAGAAGAGATGTATCTACATAAATATTTAGCCAGTTTCTGAACCCGAGTTACCGTGATTCACGAATTCCATTCTTCTTCTTCTCAGAGTGCCTCTCCAACTAGTGAAGATTGGCAGCCAATTCAGCACGGCTCTCTTTATCTTTGGCGAGACGAAGCATTTCTGGAACACTCGCTATCCCGGTTCAGTCACTGATATTAAATACGTAGCAAAAGATGGTTTAAGAGAAGATAGTCTTGGTTCTTTATCCCCCCGCAACTTCATCAGTTGCAAAAGTTTCCATTTAAAACGACAAAAATAGCGTGGTAAATTGGATCCAGCCTTTATTAACTTAGCGATAATATAATTTGACAGTCACTCTCATAAATTCGTGGAACCTCTTAAAAATTACAAGGCGACTCGACTAACGGGATGTCATCCGACGTATTATTATGGGGAAATTTATATCACGGCCGATGGCAAATTGTCCTCTTATGAGCCTATAAGAATTATGTAAAGTGACCCCGACGGCGTCGGTGTAATAAGACCCGTGGATTGTAATTTTTAACAATGTTGCATGTAAATGTGACATTTTGTCAGTACATGACAAATTATATGTTCACATTTTTTATGGGATAGGAAGGCAAACGAGCAAGCAAATGGATATCACCTGTATAGACATATGTACACCTTACACATTGCAGAAGCATGATGGGCTTTGAGATACAGTAGGCTTATTTTGCTGAGCCTCTGAATTTGTGGCGGAACGCACGTTAACCCACCATGCTTGTCCAACGCGGATTGGCGGGGTTAACAGACTCGGAATAAATATTTGTAATACACACATATACTATATTTATTCCGATGCGATGCGATGATCGAACCCGCAACCATCGACTCCGCAGGCGGAGAGCCCCACCACTGAGCCATTGGGACAGATACTTTATACTTTTATATTATTTGGAGATCTTACTAAACAATCAATAAACTTCAAAAACTTCAAAGTTGACGGAAAAAGTCCATAGAAGGTTTTGGTAGAATAACTACCATTTTATCAAGACGAAACGTGACTGACTAGACATTTCAAGAGATTTGATTATATTCTATTTTACTTGACACTGGCATAATAGTTTTAACTAATTGCCAGTGTCAAGTAAAATAGAATATAAGTAAAATAGAATAATAAATAATTAAATTGAAAAGAAAACAAATATAAAGAATCATGACACAGGTTTTCTTAGTAATATATTCTAAATAAAGACCATTTTCTTTATTTTTAATAGGGCTTTCTTTTCTAGAGTATCTTGGGCGAAAATGTAATTAAAAAATCACAAAAAACTATTTTCTTTATGTATTATAATAAAAAATTAAAATATCAAGTCGAGCCTTCAAAATAACGCACAAAATCTGCAACTAAGCTATTACAATAGACTCGTTCAAAACAAGAGGTAACTTTTCATAAAACTTTTTTAATTTCTAAGGAGGACTTTTATAAGGGGGATGTATCGACGGCCAAAATTGCGTTTTAATACCGTGATCTCTTATCCTTTTATTGTTAAATATCTCTCCGTGTATTATCTGCCCTAAAAATACAATATATATATATGAATTTGTATATTCAAAGTTCAATATATGAATATTCAAGGTTCGGAAATTATAATTTAAAGTGGAAGAGCCACACTGCAAACGAATACTTTGTCAAGAATGGCATATTATTTGTCTGTAGCATGAATGGGCCGACTCGCCCGGCGAAGTTCCACACTCCCGCCGAAAAACGGCGTCTGAGTGGCAGCTTAGCTACCGCGCTTCGCACGGTGAAGAGCTGCGAGTTCCGGAGGCCCAACCACCTCCCCCTCACACTTTTCTTAAAGGTCGGCAACGCTTCCACACTACCTGTGGCGCTGCGGATATCTATGAGCGGCGTTGATTGCTCTCCATCAGGTGACACGCTAGCTCGTTTGCCTTCCAATTCTATAAAAAAACAATCGAAAGAAAGCAAGTAAGCATTTGATGGTCACTCGATTGCTTCTTTGCCAATCTGGAAATCCCTCTACCACCTGCGCACGCAGACTGGTCGCTATAAGAAAATCATGACAAAATCTTTCTCAACCCCAGTGAGAGAGCCACATACATAATGGCACACCTGAAATCCTGCTCTCTATATATATCAGTACAAGTTCTGGGCTGGCAGTATCTCACGTCTGCTGATTCGAAAAAAAAAAGACCTGATGGTATGAAATCACCTCAGCTCATAGACATCCAGAAAACCAAGGGCGATACGTTTGAAGTGGCAATGGCCGTTTGCTTTTTAAAGGGATTTGAATTTTTTTTGTTTACACTCGCTCGTTTTCACTCATTCTATGCTAGTTAGTTTTACGCAGCATTCAAAATTCAGACAGGCGACGATCGTGTACGTCTAATGATGCAAAAACTTGTGAAGAAATCGCAACCGTCGTACGTATCTACTGTTTTTGAACGCGAACAACTTCAATTTGAGAATTCAAAGCGAGCAAATGTCTCAACGGAAAACTTAAGGGGAACACCGTCTGCTGGAATTAGTACGAATTCTTAGATAAATAGATAGATAGCTTATTTTATTTCCTTCTGAAATAACACACATATTAAATACCAGTACACACAAATGGAAATGGGCGATGGCTCGGTTAAAACCTCCACTCATTGAGCAGAGAAACTGATTTTCTGCCATCGCCTCAGCCTCATGGAGATGCAGCGCAGCGTAATTTAACCGTAAATACAAGCCTTATATACATATATAATTGTGATCAACACCACATATAAACCTACAATCTAAAATCTATTATCTTTAGTGTATTGTTTTCTAACTGAATAGAAATAGAAAACTAAATACACAATAACTAAAATTAAAACCTTAATTATATAAAAAAAAAACAAACAAAAAGAAAATAATTTTCATCTCAATAGTGTCATAAAAGTGGTTCTTACTCAGCATATGTCAGGCGTTCTATTGGAGCACCTGGCGCTGGTTTTCAGCAAGAACCAACGTGGTCAGATCGCGGACCACAGTGACGACATTAATACAGACACACACATACAAACACATACATGCAATAGATATACTACTACTCATACTCATATAAACATACAAATACACATACAATACTAAACATGTAAATACATACAACTAAATCATTTAATAAATTTTGCTCTTAGTAAAAGATGAAAAAGCGAACCCAACTTTGACTGGCATGCTATCATCATTATCAACATCATAAAGCAACCCATTGCTACAAAACAGGCCCAAGTTCGAAGTTTGAAGATTTTCTGAACAATCAGATAGGTGACCGTGGAGCCACCCCTTCGGAGTGGTAACACAGCTCCTTATTATAGGCATGTAAATATTTATAAGAAGCCTCATTTCTAAGCTGTATCATATTCGTAATAGTCTATTGCTGGACATTGGCTTATTCAGGAATACGAGTAAGAGTTTTGCTCTAATTCCCTCGCTTGGCAGGTGAATTGAAGTTCAAAGATTTTAGCGTGGCTCCAAGTCTTGGAAGATTTCGCCTCGACGTGAGGCACCCGCAGATGTAGTAGAGCAAACGAAAGACAAACATGCACAGACAACTCTTTTTGATTTGAAACATCTTATCGCGGGGTATGGGAGTGAAATCGCAGACCGAGACTTCGTGTCGATTCAGGCTACGCGCCCTCCACTCGACTCTATGCAGCGTCACTTGTGCGTGGCCGTGAGCATAAGGTAGTGACCGAGCTGTTGTCAAAGATTCACATCTACCAAAGACAACATAGACGCTTTTCTTTTTTTATTATTTTATTTAAAGACCGAGAAAAGTAGAGTTACGAACTGCCGACCAGACATAATGCCGACGACTAATTGGCTCAGTGGCAGATCTGCCAGCTACTGAATTGATGGACGCGCGTTCAATCCCCGCATCGGGATGAAGATATGTATGGTCTACTAATATTTAATCCGATTGTGGTTGCCTCGCCAATTCGTATTGCATAAGCATGGTGGGTTATTATTCCTTCCTCCAGAAATCTAGAGACCCCGGACCGGAACGTACCGGACCCAAATCGGACATATGTATTTAGATAATAATTTTTTATGAGCAACTAATCACTTCAAAGTTTTAGCTTCATTCGCGAAGTCATTAAATCATGCGATACTAAACCCTAATTCACACACAATAGGACTTAATGCCCGTTAATCTTTGCACTGAAACTAGCCATCCATACATACATGAAAGCTTTGTTGCATTATTAATCAAGTACATGTCCCTTTATGGTAAAGAGGATTATAATAATGTCGTGCCGTGTTCGGGATTCAATGCCACGCCATTTGGGCAGTCGCAATTATCCAGTAGCTATATGTTCTATAAAACTATCATTTGGCTGTACCAATAGAAACCGGGTCGACTGATAGAAGAAACAGATTATAATACTTTTAAATGTCAAAGCATTTGGGGTCAACTTTATTATATATGGATGTAGATACTTCGCTACTATATTTGTGGGTTAATCTTAGATACGGCGTGTAATCACCTTCCAAGGGCATCTGTAAAACCATAAACACTGCAGATGTATTAAATTTAAATTCTATATATTTTTTTATGGGATAGGAAGGCAAAGTAGGAGGCGTGTCACCTGATGTAAAGCAATCAGAGCCACCCAGAAACATCCGTAGTACCATAGGCAGTGCAAAAGCGTTGCCGGCCTTTAAGGAAACTGTCATTATGGAAGGGAGGCATGGGAGGAAGAAGAGAAGAGAAGGTGGATGGGGGATAGGGCTTTCGGAACTCAGCCGCTCACCGTACGAAGCGCAGTAGCTAAGCAACCACTTAACACGCCGGTTAAATTATATAACTATATTCTTCGACAAAAGATATAACATTTCGTTTGTCAAACGTGAATCCGCTTACAATAAAGTTTTTACCGCCATATCGCAATTAGATTTCTCTGGACGGCGAAGAAACGGCGAAAGAAACTCCACGGGTGTCCTCTTTTTGCGTTTTTATTTCATCTTTTACAATACAACAATGTGTGTAGATAAAACTTCATAGTCTTACAGATAACTCGGAGATTATTCGATTATTTTTAAGTAACAGTTCAAGTTACAAAGACAAAACGTTACCTACTTACCTATCTTATCATACGTAACCTATCTTAGTATAAGATGTGAAAATTACAGGGTAAGAAGAGAGTCAAGGAAACGGAAGGCATTGCAGACGAATACTGTGTCAAGAATGGCATATTATTTGTCTGTAGCATAAATGTGCGGGCTTACCTGGGGAAGTACCACCCTCCCGTAGAAAACCAGCGTCTGAGTAGCCTAGGTAACTGCGCTTTATGCGGTGAACGGTTGAGTTCATGAGGCCCAATCCCCTTCACCCTCACCCCTCCTCTTCCCACAATGACCTTTCCTTAAAGGCCGGTTATGCCGGTTTATGAGCGGCATTAATTGCTAACGAGCTGGAGCGTCATTTGATGGAAAATGACGCTCCAGCTCGTTTGCCTACCTATCCCATAAAAAAAGACTTTCGATCCCTGTACTTACCGTATAAAACACGGTAACATAAAAGCTTGCTTCTACTTACACCAATATTCTGTGAGGATCCTCCCCATCCGTTAAACTATTGCCTATTGTAAAATAGCTCTACGGTAAAATATTTAAAAATCATATTAAAACCATTTTTTAAATGCGTATTATGCTTAGGATACTTCATGTAAATCTATTACAATACAGCCCATATACATACATATCAACCCAAAAAAGCGAAAACGGTGTAAATGACACAGACGTCAATTTTTTTTTATTATATACTCAGCTCAGAAAAAAGTACTGCATTGAATGGTTTGAGTCTCACAGCTCTACAACTTATAAAAAATTTAGTGCAGCTTTGAAACTACTTTCCAACTATCACATACAATTTTTTCACAAATCTTTTTAAACGCTTTTTTTGGGGGTTTGATGATAAGTTTTCATTTTGTGGTTTACTACGATTTCGCTCTTTTACGTCGATAAGTATGTCCGGTCGAAAGAAAGAAAACTTTATTCGAGAATTCACGAAATAATAAAGGCAATATAAACTACAAATATGAAGTAAATAAAATAAGTGGAGAGTCAAAAGTCTTACTTAGCTAAGATCCGCGACAAGTAAAACAATAACAGAAAATTAGTAATGTGTGTTTTTTTATGCAGGACGAAGTGGATTTATTTGGAACTTAAACCAAAAACTTTTCGGTTGTCTTCCGTAGAGTCTATTATACCTGAAGATGCCTTGTGTTGGGGCGAAACACGTGTCGTTTACAAGATGTAAAAGTGGTAATCTTTGTTTGTTGTTGTGTATAGTGGTTGATGGGTGGAGAGTAGATGACCGATTTTCGGTAAGTTTTTGGTTTAAGTTCCAAGTAAATCCAATTCATCCAGCACAAAAAACACACATTACTAATTTTCTGTTATTGTTTTACTTGTCGCGGATCTTAGCTAAGTAAGATTTTTGAATGTCCACATAGTGATGGATTTCCGCAAAGTAACGCCTGACTCCATTAATAATCTTAAATAAAATAATGAAAAAGGAAAACATAAGTAGTATTCAGACAAAATAAAAACCAGGAAATAAAACAATAAGTGTTTTATTTTAATTTTTTTTATTTATTATTTATTTTATTTTATTTGTGACAATTCACAGGTGAAGTGAGATGGAGCATAGTAGGTTTCACTAGGCAGGCCCGTGTGTTGTAATATCATAGTTAAAAATTAGGTTTGCTAGGCACGAACCTCCCTGTTTCAACAGGAATGAATATAACCCAGGCACGTTTGTATGAACGGATTGGCGGATAACCCAGACTCGGGATAAATATCTGACCATACATATACATACATATTTATTCCGATGCGGGTATTGATACCGCGACTATTGACTCCTAAACGGTAAGATTATTAATGGAGTCAGGCGTTACTTTGCGGAAATCCATCACTATATGGACAGTCAAAAGTTTTACTTAGCTAAGATCCGCGACAAGCAAAACAATAACAGAAAATTAATAATGTGTGTTTTTCCGTTGGGTTTAGTGGATTTATTTGGAACTTAAACCAAAAACTTACCGAAAATCGGCCATCAACTCTCCACCCACCAACCACTAATACACAACGCCAAACACACACTATCACTTTTCCATCTTGTACACGACACGTGTTTCGCCCCAACACGAGGCATCTTCAGGTATAGTAGACTCTACGGAAGACACCCGAAAAGTCCTTTCGGTTGTCTTCAGTTAATTTCATATCACTTCACTTATAAGTCCTAATCAAACTATATCGTATAATACGCCACCACAATTAAACAATATAACTGATAATAATATAAGATTATGAAAATGAAATAAAAACACAACATCACTGATGTAAGTTGGCGGGAAAAATCAAAGCTACTGTTTTTGGTTGTTTTTATTTGTGACAGGCGGAGTTTAACATCCATAAGTGAGGCATGGGAGAATACACACTGAGCAAATTGGTTCGGATTAAATAAATAACTTTTGTAAGTAAAGGCTCGTTCGTATTCAAACTATTAGCAAAAAATAATGGAACAAACTAGTTACAAAGTTAAAAGTAGAAAAGCAACAGACGTTGAGTGTTTATAAAGTCTTTGTCAGGTTGGTAATTATTGGAAGAAACTTTAGCTGCAGCGACCGACCAGTCATACTACCACAAAGGGAATTACAACTTTTCTTTTGTATAACGCCAACATACTTTTTCAGAGAAAAATATAAAATTTAACAATGTTAGAGGTTGAACTCTCTTGAAAGAGCTAAGGTAATTCGACTTCAGCTCTTATTTTAAAAAGAATTCAACTAAGCTGTGATATATATAGTGAAAGTGTAAAATTTAAATGATTTACATACAGAAACTCTTGAATTTCGAAGTTATAAATATTTTTACAACGAATTTTTTTTTTCGGCTCGTCGACGAGCCGTTTCGCTGCGATGAATGGCAGCGGATGGAGCTCTGTGGTCTCTGCCAACCCCTGCGGGGATAGGCGTGAATATATATATATATATATATATATATATATATATATATATATATATATATATATATATATATATATATATATATATATATATATATATATATATATATATATATTAAAATAATTTACGTATGATTATGTGATCTGGATAAAATAATAATTATTCATTTTATTAATAAAATAAAAGTAGACAAAATAAACTTTTAGTTAGATTTGAAATATAAAAGAAATATTTTTTATTAAAATAAAAATAAAATCATTTAATTAAATGATTTTATTAACACACTCAAATAAAAACGAGGGGCGCGTAAGAGTCTGAATTAATTATACAGTTGTTATATTGAATCTTATGCACCCTATGTTTTTATTTAAGTGTGTTAATAAAACCGATCAACTTTAAGTTCATTTGATCTTTTTTATTTTTTGGTTTTTAGTATGTTTTTTTTTCACCAAGTATAATTAATATAAACAATAATGAGACTCGACAAAACCAATTAAATCTAGTAACTAGTATCGATAGAAGAATTCCACTGTCCATATTCTGATAGACCCTCGTTCCTTAGTTGAAATTATGATATTGATGTAAAAGCAGTTGCAAAAAACCGCCTCAAGATTTGAAACAAGCGAATACATCATTTTACAGCCAAAACCTTTAGCTTGACAGTCATATACGAGAGTGTGTAATCAAAATACAATTATCTAAAGTACAAAGGCTTTCGCAAACCTTATTAAAATTCAAATTCATATTGGCGTAAAAGCAGTTGTAAAAAACCGTCCCAAGATTTGAACCGAATACATAATTTTACAGTCAAAACCTTGAGCTTGACAGTCATATATGAGAGTGTGTAATGAAAATACAATTATCCAGAGTACAAAGGCTTTCGCAAACCTTATTAAAATCCAAATTCATACGCCAATCCACAACACAAACTGAAACATTTTAATCCATTGCGTATTCCTAAATCAGATGTTTAGTTGCATAGGGATAAACACACTCAAAACTGTCATTAGTCAAAGCTGCCATAATACTGATACAGTGGATGTAAACATTGTATTGAATTAGGGAAATGGATCCGCCATAGTGGCATACACAAATGTTTGGGAACTATTCCAAATGTTGTTAATTAACAATATGGATTTCGCGAACAAACTTCATAGAATATAATCAAAAAAATATACAGATAATCTTTAGCTTGTCAAAATAAGCCTAATTGACTCAGTGGTGAACCTCCCGCTTTTGGAATCAGTGGTCGCGGGTTCATTTCTCGCATCAGGATAAAAATATATGTATGTGAAGTATTTACCCAATGTCGTACATTTGAGGGATTATAAATGCCTTTTTTGAGTTTACATTCGCGTTCGTCGTCGTCCCAAGAATCGTGGGTTCGATGCATGCATGCATCAAGATAAATATTTGTAAGGCCAACAGGCATACAAATATATATACCATATATATTTTCATCACTTATCTTACGTACACTTCCAGTTCCATAGCTTTAGAGTTTCACATTTTTCCTTATTTGTATGTTTATAATGGCACTTTTGACAAAGAGAACCATAGTGTTGAACTATAAATGTATTATAAACATTTTATTTTTATGCGAGAAATATTTGGGATTTATCAATAGTTAGCTATAGCCCAAATCTGGATATAGGCTAACATATATCTAAAATAAATTTATAAAACCTTTAAAATATTGCAGGTAACAATTCGTTTATAAATATAATTAAAAGATATAAAATAAATATAATAATATTCAATTGATAATAATAAAACAAATACAATTTAGGCTTATTCGCCAACTTTGTTCTGAAAATAAAAAAGTGTCAACATAAACAAACGTTTACAAAAGTAAACAAATCTTCTTTATGTGCTCCTTCAGAATTTCGTATAAACATACTTATGTAATTTGAAAATGAAAAAGCGTCGACGCATATTTACGTCTGAAGAGAAATGTAAACAAAAAGCATGACACTGACCTTTGCGCGCTTTGGGGATGTCCCAAAATCCTTGGGTCACGTTTCTTTCTCCTAACATCACTTTCCACTTTCTTATCACTGTTATCACGTATAGTGTGGTATCTCGGTTGGTAACTTTCAAGTTGCGTGTACAATCGCGCGCGTGGCGCGTCCGTAGGGATTCGCTGCGACATGGAATCCCCGCGTTCATACTCCACGGCGGTCGGAGCCACACTGAGGTGAAGTCTCTCGGCCACCCCCGGCCTACGCTTTTCCTCCGCAAAAGCTACTCGCGGCGGCTTTGGTTGCATCAAACTTATTTTCTTTTTCTTCGCGGTTGAGCTCACATAAAAGAAGTAACCATTGCGGTCCATTTTTGGAGCCGTTGCTTTTACCTGGAACAAAGTTGTTACACGATTACACATATAATTATAGTGGAACAAAGTTATTACACGATTACACATATAATGAATTATATTGGAACATATTTAGTTCCACAATTTAATGGAATATCAGTAAATAAATATGCAATACGAAAACATCTAACATTTACACGATTATACATATAATTATCGTGGAACAAAGTTACTACACGATTACACATGTAGATAATTATATTGAAACATATTTAGGTCCACAATTTAATGGAATATCAGTGAATAAATATGCAATGCGAAAACATGTCACATTTACATGATTACACATACAATTATAGTGGAACAAAGTTATTACACGATTACACATGTAGTTAATTATATTGAAACATATTTAGGTCCACAATTTAATGGAACATGAGTGAATAAAAGTGCAATGTGAAAACATCTTTTTGAGAAAGAATCGGGCTTATGATCTGAGATTGAGACATATGTATGTTCTTTGGTATAATGAAATAAACGTCATTTGGACTAGTAATGTGAATCATTTTCGATAAAAAACTATATTACTTGTAATGAATACAAAATTCAAGTGATATTCAAAAACGAAATTCCTAGGTTCCTTTAAAAAATTTGTTTTTAAACATGCCTTAAAAATGAATTCAACGTTAATTAGAGTCAGGCGTTACTCTGCGGAAATCTATGATAAAGATGGACAGTCACACTCACATTGCTAAGATCCGCGAACATAAATTAGCGTAAATTAAACATCTATATTATTAATCGAGTCAGGCGTTACTTTGCGGAAATCCATCACTATGTGGACAGTCAAAAAGTTTACTTACCTAATATCCGCGACAAGCAAAACAATAACAGAAAATTAACAATGTGTGTTTTCCTGCTGGATGAAGTGGATTTATTTGGAACTTAAACCAAAAACTTACCGAAAATCGGCCATCAACTCTCTATCGACCAACCACTATACACAACACCAAACACACACTACCACTTTTCCACCTTGTAAACGACACGCGTTTCGCCCCAACACGAGGCATCCTCAGGTATAGTAGACTCTACGAAAAACAACCAAAAAGGTCTTGTCTTTTCGGTTGTCTTCCGTAGAGTCCATCCAGCAGGAAAACACACATTATTAATATTCTGTTATTGTTTTGCTTGTCGCGGATCTTAACTAAGTAAAACTTTTGACTGTCCACATCTATATTAAATTTTCATACACTTAATATTTTAAGTGTTTGAAAATGTAAACAAAGCTTAAGTGGCATAGTATTAAAGTTCTATATTGGTTGTATAGCTTTTATTTGACATAAAAAAATACTTATCACCCTCATCCACTCACGACTTCAAGTTTTGCCATTCAACCAAATTGTTGTGCGGTTTACAGCATAGAATACGGCCACTTCTATATCCCTTAGGTGTATCCCGCGGGAATCTTACGGGGCGGCTATGGGAGCATTTGCTCCCTCATGAACATGGTCTTACCCATCCACTGTATTTACAGTGGATGGGTAAGACAATGTTCATGAGTAATAAAAACCAATCTGCAATCCGTTTGCCATACATAGGAATCAAATCAACATTTATTGTAGCCTTTATATGTGAAAGAGGCAATAGCTATTAAGGCATCATTAATTGATGTATTATTGAATCTACAAAAAAAAATCCCAAAGAGGATCAATCACAAAAAATTACAAATTCTATAATACCATAAAGAAAGGTCTCAAACGAGAGGAATTAAAGGGGGACACCGCATCTGTAATGCATGATATGTATACCTGCCGTATATGCGGCAGTGATTGCCTTCCATCAGGCGACACACTAGCTCGTTTGCCCCCTTATCCCATAAAAATATTACTAAAATTATTTTTATCGTCAAATAAGTCAATAGTTAGTAAATCAATTATTTAGTGTGATTTTAATAATTCACACCAAGTCAAAGGAAGGTTGAGAAGTTGGGTAACTTGTAAATTGGGTAAAGCTCGTGGACGATTTGATGTATTGTTGGAAATAGTGGGTTTCACGTCAAAACAACGGTCGTATTTTATCGGGAACTTTTCTAAAGTGCATAAGCGGGTTCTGTTCTCTTTTTGTGATATTCATTCGATGGCGGATAAAACGATTGACAGCCGGTGTTTTTGAGATAAAAATTTGTACAGTCAATGACAAAAAAGAAAACACACTTTAAACGTCACCGCTTGTAGTGCGCAAAGAGAAAAATATACATGCTTAAAGCCAACTGCGGGCAAAGTTTTGTTAAATTTCTTTTATAAAATTTTTCCTTTGGAAAAATATCGTGAATATGAGCCGGTAGAGCCTCTAGTAACTCACTCTCATGAAACTGTAGGTCATCGTAACACAACATGCGTAGGACAACGCAACTGGTATAATAATAATAATAATCATTTATTTATTTACTCGGACAAATGGGGTGATAATTATTTCCCACCAGATGTATGTTACACACGGAGTTCTCCGATTTCTGAGGGTATACACATGAACTCATCACGCTTGTTTAAAGCGGCTAAGCTAGATGTTCAGACAAAATAAATACATATGATCTATATATACATTTATCAAGATGTGGAAATTGACGGACTCTGTAATTGATAACTTTGCCACTGAGTGAATAGGCTTTTAATCCATGTGAACCACCTTTGTAAATAGTTTCCTTAGTGATAGAGCCACGCTGCAGGCGACTTTGTCAAGAATGGCATATTATTTGTCTGTAGCATGAATGCTCGTCCGGGAAAGAACCGCACTCCCGCAGAAAACCGGCGTCTGAGTGGTAGCTTAGCTACTACGCTTCGTACGGTGAGCCGACTGAGTTCCGGAGGCCCAACACCCTCCCCCTCCCACTATGTTTCCCATAATGTCACTTTCCTTAAAGGTCGGCAAAGCTTCCGCACTGCCTATGGCGCTACGGATATTTATGAGCGGCGATGACTGCTTTCCATCAGATGACACGCCTGCTCGTTTGCCTTCCTATCCTATAAAAAATAGTAAATGCAGACAAACTTACATCTATATCGATAACGGCAGAATTGTTACTGATGCAAGCTGCCTGGCTCATCGATTATCATATCTCCTACCCTGCATGGTGACATGATGGGAATATCCTCCCATTATTGTTGAGCCGCTATGTTCAGAAATTGACTATAGCCACTTCTATTGTAGATAGAATGATCATAAATAAAAGTATTAAAATCTTATTTTATAACTATATTATTTTCAAGCACTTTTGTTACTGACTGTACTTGCATGTCAACAGTCGTATTCAAAGTTTACAATTTACCCCATTATTGCATTAAGTCCGATTCCACACGGTATTTATATTAATAATAAACCGTATTGTAATATTTATTCAATTTTAACCCTATGCATAAATATGAATGTGGCCGGAAAGGTATTTCACAATGTTTCCTGTGACCACGAATATAGTTCATTATATTCCGGTGAGAAAAGGTATTTAACAATTATACTTAATTCAAATTCTTTGTTAATTTAAATAGCATTACATTATATAGATCTCTTGTTCTATCGTGGCTGGGTGCGAGAGGCCGAACATCAGGCTACAGTTGGTGCTTCTTAAGGGAGGCATAGGCCCAGTGGACTTCCGCAGGCTGTTGATAATGATGATGATGATAAAAAAGATGCAACTTTGCAATTTTTGAATATAAACGTATTGGTTAGGGGAAACTGAAGAGTTTTTCGCCTTTCGCCGAAGTTCCTCGCGGTCGCAATAGAGTTAAAACTTTAACGTAAAGGAAACTAAGTTAAGTTTTTGCGCCGGTGGTCGGACTTAACATTAGTTTCACTAAGAATTTGTAAAGTTACTGAGAGTTTGTGTTATAAACAGGAAACTATGAATTATTGCGATTCAGCAACTTATTAATATATTTTTTATTTAAAGTAAAGTAGGTAAGCAAAAAGTACTTGTTATGTTGATTAATGTAGCCAGGCGTTACTTTGCGGAAGTACATTACTTAGCGGTTGTCTGCCGTAGAGTCTACTATACTTGATGATGCCTCGTGTTGAGGCGAAACACGTGACGTGTGCAATGTGGAAAAGTGGTGGTGTGTGTTTGGTTTTTCTCGGTGAGATTTACTTTAAATTCCCCGTAAATCCACGTTTTCTAGTAGAAAACACATATTATTATTTTTCTGTTTTTGTTTGTTTGTCGCGGATCTTAGCTAAGTAAAAGTTCCGACTGTCCACATAATTGTTATGTATTGTTTATTATTCCCAAAAAAAAATGTTCGTTGCCCAAAATACCGATTGAAAAATAAAAAGCAACCTGTCCACCATAAATATAACATTTATCCTTATCTGAGAATCATCCTCCAACCCTTGACTACAAAATTATATTATCATATCACTTTCCTCTAATAATAAACTGCGTCACTAAATATGCTTTTTTTACAGCTCATATATGCTCCCCCTGCTGGTGACGGGCCTCTCAACTTCTGGAGGAACTGACATTAATCCACAACGCGAATGCGTATTTGTGGGGTAACCAGATTCGGAATAAAAATCTGTAAGCCCTAGATTATGTGAAGAGGATATGGAAGGACCTGGAAAAGTTAGTTACTATTGTTAGTAATACCGAAAATGATGGTCCGACCAAGTGAGGGAATCCACATTCCCTTGCAAATTTCAATTTAGGTGGGCCTACCCGTTTGCCCCTAAAGGTCACCTTCTAATGACTACGATCCTCAGCGATGAAGGATCGATTAAATAAGAAGGCCATACATATATTTATCCTTGTGAGGGGATCGAACCCGCAACCCTTGACTTCGCAGCTGCAGCTACGCCACTGAACCAATTTTTTTTAGAGCAGAGCAGGCAAACTAGCTTGCCGGTCACCTGGTGGTAAGCGATCACTGACTCCCATAAACATCCTCACCGCTGGAGACATCGCAGATGTGTAGCCGGCCTTTAACAAACACATACGCTCTTTTCTTGATGTCTTTTCTCCTTCTTTCTTCATGTCATAATCATATAAGAACACCGCAGGTGGTAAATTATTCTACATTTCGTGGCAGAAAACTGTGACTTAATCGCACGATGGTTGCCGGCCAGCCATCCAGGTGATGGGGATAGAGCCTATTGGTGGCACATGGTGCGATGATGGAACTGTGCGGCTGTTGTTTGCAGATTAAACAATTCCTCAGAGCATTCGCCATAAAAAAATCGATACAGTAGGAAGAGAGATGATACATCTTTTCGCAATGTATGGTCGTTTCTAATAATAGCTATTGTATCATATAGCACGACCCAAAAATACTTTTCTTTTAAAGCAAAAGTAAGCCCATCATTCTAACATCTCCTATGTCGCTAAAATACTTTTCTTATAAAGCAAAAGTAAGCCCATCATTCTAACAGCTCATATGTCCCTAAAATACTTTTCTTATGAAGCAAAAGTAAGCCCATCATTCTAACAGCTCATGTGTCCCTAAAATATTTTTCTTTTAAAGCAAAAGTAAGCCTATCATTCTAACAGCTCATGTGTCCCTAAAATATTTTTATTTTAAAGCAAAAGTAAGCCCATCATTCTAACAGCTTATGTGTCCCTCAAATACTTTTCTTATAAAACAAAAGTATGTTCATCATTCCAACAGGTCATGTGTCCCTTAAATACTTTTCTTATAAAGCAAAAGTAAGCCCATCATTCTAACAGCTCATGTGTCCCTTAAATACTTTTCTTATAAAACAAAAGTATGTTCATCATTCCAACAGGCCATGTGTCCCTAAAATATTTTTCCTTTTAAAGCGAAAATAAGCTCATCATTCCAACAGGTCATGTGTCACCGTTGAGGATATAAAGCGATGATGTTATCGCGCCTTCGCCCGCGGCCTCTTTCTGAATGCTAACTGGACACTCAATGCTCGCAAAGGCTCTATCTGTGACATCTGTGCGCTTCATCCACCGGGGATTCTCACTACGATAAACACAGAAGGTTGCTTGCAGATATTTTTCTGTGCCATTTAGATTGCCCTTATGCTTAGTATTTAACAAAAGGTGTTTTCCAAATGTGTTCTGATGTGTTAGTTCTGATTACTTTGGAACACTATTAAAACTTCTTTAGTAAAATACGGTCCTCATCCTGAAAACAGTGTAATTTAGACTTATTATTAGACTTAGATATATATTGTTAACATATATAAAAATTTAATTTATCTGCTCACAGAATTATCCAGAAAAGAATCGATGAACTTCCCATAAAACGGCGAAAAAGCGCTGGCAACAATATATATGTTTGATATACATTTTTATGTATTATATATCTATATAAAAGAGGAGAATAAACTATTAGTGGCTGAGCGGAGAATTTTCCGTAAGATCGTGGGCAGAACCAGAAGATAGGATGGGTCATGGAGGATCCGAAAAACGCCCAAATAGAAGACCAAACATTATGGTGCATCAGCTAAACATTGTGGGCGAGATTAAGGCACATAGACATCGATTGGCGATAATTGATATAGGATTTAGTTAAATATTAAAAAAATAGTTATATATAAAATGTAAGTATCGGTCGTTCGATCAACCTGGATATCATGAGATATAACAGGTATAAGCTGGATGTTGGCCTGCCACTAAGTTGCCTTAACCGTGTTGTCAAGCGACTGTACGATCGCAGAATGGTTTTTATCTCTAAGATTGACACCGCTGCCTGAACGTAGACGGTCTTCCGGGGCAGGTTTCAAGCCTTGGGGCTAATCCGTGGACTTTAACTCAGGGGACGATGACTCTGCCCAGTTACTGACCACTTTGGAAGTATACAGGTTGGCATTTGCCATATGTTGTGTAGACTCTAAATGTAGACATCGTATCAAACTCATCGCTCGTTCCCGATTCGCCTGAGAGCCGAGCGGTGTTTGGAGCCTCCATCCTTTCTGTGGTACTGTGGTAAATGGTCACCCTGAAGGATATAATAACAAAACACTCACTTCGCTAATATCATATTATATATAACTTTAGTTAACTTCAGCAGATTTTAATAACTACATTTAATCCTAATAAACGCAAAGGTAACATAAGGGGGCATTACACACACCCTATCACAAATCAAATCGTGCCATAACCAAATGCGTTTCATTCGATTCGTGCAGCCGCCCAACACACATAGAGTACGAAAGCAAATTCGCCACCGTCTCCTTATGACCCTAACGAGCACACGGGACAGTTTCCAACACGTGTGGACGCAGTTAAACGTAATCCTTTGCGAATTAGTTTGATCGACTAACTTGCATGGATTTTCCATAACAAACATCGACTGTAAGTAAAACGGCAAGTAATAATTGGACCAAGTAGATATTTTGGATTAGAGTAGAAAGGATATGGGTTTATAAGGACCATATTTCGTCCATACACACTCGATAAAAAAAGTTTTGTTTTCCGACTATTAAAGAATGCATTAGTGTACTTAAAGATGTGTATTTTTGTAACAAGCCTACACATACCTAAAAGGCCGGCAACGCTTCCGTGACTCCTGCGGTGTCGCGGTTTTCTATGGGCGGCGTTGATTGCTTTCTATCGACAGAAGCGACACGCTTGCTCGTTTGCCCTCCTATCCCATAAAAATTATATTATATGAGAAATATTTTAACGTCATAAATAATAAAGTAAGTTCTAGAAATTATCGCCAAGATGTGTTACTCCCGTCTGATACATTTTTGTTATTTTTTTTACAAACTAAATAAAATTAAAAAGCAGCAATAGTCCGGTTGGTAAGGATTGTTTGAACCCAAAATTGTGGTTTACATTTTACCCTTGGACTATTGATGTGAAATATATTTTTCCAACGCAAATACTACCTTGGATACACTGGTTAACCACAATTTTATAATATTATCGAGTCTTTTCTAAAAAAAATAAGTAAGACTTGTATGAATTTGCTGCAAACAAAAATTTGCATACAAATTTTAAGATTAAGGTACAGATGGATTTGAATGTAATATTATATCAATCACCTCATTTTCTACATTAGCGTTTATTAATATATAGTCTGCGTTACTTGCTTTCCATTAGATAATACGCTTGCTCGTTTACCTAATAAACTATAAAAAATATTGAGTGATACAAAAATTTGTGGCTCCAACGCAAAAATAAAATTAACAAAAAATATATCAGCGAAGGCGGAATCCTAAGAATTTTGTTAAAATACAAGTAATATAATATTTATCTTCTTTTCGCTTACCCTGAATAAAGAAAACGAATTTTTACATTTTCTTATCCTACGCAATGTTTATCTTTAATATTTTTCGCCGGACCTACAGTTATAAATAGAATGTACCTTGTACTACGACTGTTTACGAAGCAATAAATCAATACAGTTATTCTTATTAACGGCCGTATGACTAAATTTTGTGACTCAAATCTGAAATCATGGCTTCATTTCATTCCATGTATCACCACTCTCTGAAACAGGCTGGCTTGAACAGATCTTCCGAAATATCGAAGTACTGACGTAGCAATAACAAATAGGACTGTAATGCACTGGTGTTGCGAATATAATAGGCGGCACTGATTGCTTTCCATCATGCAACACACTTCCTCATTTGCCTCATTTTCCAAACTATATCATAACCACACTAGGATTCCGTGTAAGATGGATACAGTTTTAAACATACAAATGACATACGGACAATCCGATATCTAGACTCAGAATAACTTCTACGCTATATATATATATCCAGATCCAGGAATAGTACCCACGACAGTACTCTTAACAGAGGAAGCAAACACTTCGCCACTGCGCTTTTCAGGTCATCAAATACCGGGAAGTAAAAAGTAACGGAAAATTTCATCATCATCATCCATCAATGAGTGGCGATCCAGTACGGTTCGTTTTTCAAGTAACTTATTTGCACGCACCACTACTCTGTGGAACGAGCTATCTCCAGGTGGAACTTCCACAAGAGGTGGCCGTAGCAGAATCCTCTTAGAAATAATCATAATAGAGGATCATTCATTCTATACAAAAAAAGGCATACTTCTTCTTCTTGGTCGCCATACTTCTTCGTGGTCGTTATGTTGGTGGTGACTTGCTTCACCAGACCCCACCATTCATCCCCCATGGTTGCCTTCTTCGTGCACTCATATAAGAAACCATTGAGAGCGATCTCCACTTGCTCCGTCCACCGCATTGGAGTTTTGCAGTGCGCTCGTGTCCTTTCCACTTTTCCCCGCACCAGGTACTCGATGGAAGTGTTAACGCGGCGAGACACGAGGCCAAAAAACATCACAATGGTATAGCGAAGTCTTAAATATATAGTACGCTTAAATTGCTAGCAATTTTCCTACTATACAAGTGTATAAATATTAAGACATTTTCGATTAACGCCGTGAGAGCAGAGTGTCTACTTATCGAAGTAATTACATTACAATTATTAAATTCCTCGTAAAGCGGGTGAGTGAGAGGAAACCACCTCTTAAGCGATACTCAACCTCATTGCTCTCTCAACATAATGAGATACTTCGATACAGGTAATATACGAGAGATCACTTAGTGAACTACAGGCTATAGTAAATTATAATATGTATGACACAATGTTCTCGCTATAAACTGATAATAGCTTACGTTTATTATCATAACTATAGTAATAGATATAAGGTTGGTAAGGTTCATGTGAAACACTTAACGTTATATATTTATTTAACCTCTATCTGTCAATAGAAACACGTGTCCAAATAACGCATTCTATTGTCCACATATTTGTAATAGCATGAAGAATGATGAAAATAGAATGGAAGCCTCTCTGTGTTCTCTTTCAGTCTTCACTCCATGTCCATTATGTTTCCTCTATCAAGAAAAGGCATTGATGATTGAATGACATAATATTTGTCTGTAGCGTGAATGGGCCGGCCCGCCTGGGGAAGTACCGCAATTCCCGCAGAAAACGTGTGAGTGGTAGCTAACGCGCTTCGTACGGTGAGTGGCTGAGTTTCGGAGGTCCAACACCCTCCCCCTCCCACTACCATAATGAAACTTTCTTTAAAAATCGCTTTCGCACTGCCTATGGCGCTGCGGATATCTATGGGCGGAGTTAATTGCCTTCCATCAGGTGACATGCCTGCTCATTTGCCTTCCTATCCCATAAAAAAGGCAACATATTACTTGTGTTACTTGTATCTATAAGTAGCTATATTTATAACAGTATCCTACTAACTCATTCGAGTTTCTCTACTATAAAAAAATTATCACACTTTAAAGAGCAAGTATATGTCATAATAAGTAACATGTATCTACTACATATTTAATTACATTAAGCCACTTGATAAAAATGCCCCTTTTACTGAATATCTCTCTGTTAAAGCTCAAAGTCGAATCAGTAATATAAATAAAACACCGATGAAACCGATCGACCAATGGAAGCGATTTAAATTGCATTCAAGTAAGATTTATTTTCGAAAACATATAGTTTCACTTCAATAGGCAAATCATATCGTGTGTTAGTAGCGCTATCTATCGCTTAAAACTGTAAATACATAAGACACTCAATGCAGAAAAAAGTGATCTTTTTATTCAAATTAAAGCCGAAGAACACTCAAACATTGCAATGTACAAGTGTAAGCCACTGCGCGCTAAAGACGGAGTCTAGGGCCCCTAGTGAAGTTACGAGAGCGCAAATGATATGCAAATCAAAACGCCATAATCGTCACATCATAAAAACCAGGTAATTTAATAAATTAATAATTTAAAAAATAAAAAAGTGGTAGAGCCATGCTGCAGACGAATACTTTATCAAGAATGGCATATTATTTGTCTGTAGCACGAATGGGCCGGCTCGCCCAGGGAAGTAGCACACTCCCGCAGAAAACTGGCGTCTGAGTGGCACCTTAGCTGCCGTGCTTCATCCGGTGAGTTCCGGTTAGAACTTCCGCGGCTTCTACTACCATCTGGTTTGCCGTCGAGTAGGCGTTTAGACTCTAGACTTGTCCATCCATATTAAAAATTTATTAAACTTACAGTTTAATAACAATGTATTCAATTTTCTAGTGACGATTGGACTAATGATGACGATACAATTCAATTATGAAAGGTTAGAAATACTTCATTTATTTTTCAATTTCTATAAGACTAAAGGGAAATTGGGCCTAAATTTGCCGACCCTAAAATCTGTCGTCATAGACTCTAGCTTACTCAGTCTTCTAGTAAGATCGCATTCATATACGAAACAAAAACTATCTAGATGAATTTTGGTAGATATTTTAAAGAAATATCATCAACGGTATCTCGATAAATATACAAACTACAAATTTCTCGTTGCAATCAAGCAAGTTATCGAGTTACATATTAACTTGGCTATATTAATACATCTCGAGACGTCTGTTCATTTATAACACTGAACTTCTGAAGAGATATTGGCATCGGTCCTTTAAGTTTCAGTATCCAATTCGTGCAAAATACACTCAAGTCACGTACATACGTGCATGTAATTTTATTCATAGGGCACAAGACGTTTGTGTATTGCAATAAAATAAATGTGATTTACAATATGTGTGATACAATAAAAGTTTGATGTTGTAACGTTCAATATTGTGTATTCAAATGAAAGTTACATCAAATCAATACGTTTAAGTGTATAACAATTATAATACATTTAATTGCACAATACATTTAAGTGTATAATACATTTAAGTGTATAATACATTTAAATGTATAATACATTTAATTGTATAATACATTTAAGTGTATAATATAGCCATTTATCATCAAATTTATAAAATGAACACCTTTATGAATATAATTAAAATAAAATTATATTAATAGCGGTTAAGCCATCATAAAATGTGCCGGCTCGACCGGGGAAATACAACATCATCATAGAACATTGGTGTCAAGTGGTAGCATTTTTCTGTTACCGCGTTTTGTAACTTTGCAAGTTTGCTTTGAAGATTGCAGAGACCCGGAGGCTTAACTCTTTCCCCTATACTTAATTTCTTTCTCCCCACAAATTATTTTTATCTTTATTCTAAGTTAAGGAACGAAAGTACACTGCCGTTGTAGCGGCGATGGTAGCTCACCATCAGGTGACCTGTTAGCTCGTTTGCCTATCTCCGAGATAAAAACAAATCCGTAGTCCTTAACTCCGATTACAAATATCTGACTACTATTTTAATTATGTTTAGCTGTATTAATTAAAATAAATTCATAATTATTAATTCCAATATTTGGATTATAATATGAGAATATTCACCGTGTTCATCCATTGCTATTAGAGATAAGACTTCCCTTTGTATGTGTGTGTGTGTGTGTCAGTACTACGTACGTACAGTAGTACGTTGATACTTGCTGAAAACCAGTGCCAGGTGCTCCAATAGAGCGCCCGGCGTAAGCTGAGCAAGAACCATTTTATGACACTTGTTTGATTAAAATTATTTTCTTTTTGTTATTTTTTTGAACCTTATAATATTATGTAGGTTTTAAGCAAAATTAATTATTGTAAAAAAAGGTGTCATAAAATTTTTCTATTTTCTATTTCTTTGTATATAAATATTATATAATCAATAACTGTATAACTTTGTTTTTGGTACATAATAAAGACTATATCTATCTATCTATTTATAGTACTTATGGGACTGGTTAGTGTCTGAAATGGAGGTGAGCCTGTATCTCAGTGCACTATTCAATATTTCTTTGTAACTTTGTTCCTTAAACTATTCATCCGATGTAAATATTATTTGTTGAGTTGTTCTGTGTACGCGTTGATTCCTAGTCAAAAAAAAAAATTATTTTCTTAAAATATTTCTGTTTTTCTTTAGCATTTGCCCGCGGCTTCGCTCGCGTGGAATTTGGTCTGCCACATTAAATTTCGTGAAATTTTAAATAAATATATATATTTTTACTTCATTGTAAAATTATATTACGACCAAAATAACATAAAATCATAACAAATTGTAACCTATATGTTATTTCGATGTATTACCTATATTACTGTAAAGTTTCACCGAAATCCGTCCAGTAGATTTTTCGTGAAAGAGTAACAAACATACATCCATACTCACAAATTTTCGCATTTATAATATTAGTAGGATTGCAATGCATGTCGGATACAGCTTGCATTTTATACAATTATTAAAGATAACTCGTGTAATCACAACACGTTATATGGCATCTTTATTAATTGCCGTAACGTCATTTCTCCCGTGGATGGGAGGGATCACGCAAGAGACGCATTAACATACGCCTCGCGGGTAACTGCATGCCTCCCGTGCTAATTAATGGATCTCTTGCGTCACTTAACGTACACTTCGCATTGTGAATTTGCAACATGACTGACGATTACCTTTTTTTGTAAAAATTATCATAACTACAATACTGAAATATATGCGGTTACATACATACATACATACATATCGTCACGCCTGTCTCCCGTAAGGGTAGGCAGAGACCACAGATCTCCATCTGCTACGATCTCGGCACACTTCCCTTGCTTCCTCCACACTCATTATTTTTCTCATGCAAGCCCGCCGGTTGACAGTACTCTTGCCTTTCTTAAAAAGTTCAGCAATTTGGTCAAGTTATGTTTTTCGTAGTCTTCCTCTTCCGACCCTTCCATCCACACACACATATATATATATATATATATATATATATATATATATATATATATATATATATAGACAAAATAGAAAGAAAATATTTTAATGCCAGGCGTTCTATTGTATGGTTCTATTGATAAACACACACACACACACACGAACAAATATATTCGTATAATCTTAGATAGTTAAATTGTCCAAATTTCCCAGCAGTATGTCTTCCTCGGGCAGGTTATATGATTAGATGAAGACAACGTTGAGTAATAAAACGATAGAAGGATTCAATTTAATCAAAAGACATTTATATATTTCCGAAACACGAAAAAAATGCATCTGGTATTTACAAATTTTAGGATATATATATATATTTATATCAGTTAACTCTCAGTTTATTATTTTTTGATTTTAATTACAAGGAAGAACACAATGGTAGTTACACTACAAAGACACCTGCATCCAAACTCATCTGCTCCATTCAACGGGTCTTTGTCTCCTAATGTTTGATCTCTTGTTCTAAGCCAGCCCTAAATATTGACACACGATTCCCTCCGGATGCGGAGAGACCCTAACGGATAAACTGCTATCGGGAACAGTAAACAAGGAATAAAATTCAGGGACATTTTTGGACACAATTAGATAAGTTTGAAAAAACTCTGAGGTAATTCATAACTCCCGGCCCAAATTTTATTTTAATAATCCGGCAAAAAAAGGCCCAAAATTTATAACCTTAAAACCATTACAACGGAACAAGCCGGCCTATTAATATTACAAGATTCAACTAGTGGTAGAGCCACGCTGCAGACGAATACTTTGTCAAGAATGGCATAATGTTTGTCAGAGTTTTTAATAATTGTCATAATATTTGTCATAATTTTGTTGTGGCATAATATTTGTCAGAAAACCGGCGTCTGAGTGGTAGCTTATCTACCGCGGTTCGTACGGTTAGCGGCTGAGTTCCAGAGGCCCAACACCCTCCCCCTCCCCGCTCCCACTCCTACTTCCATAATTACACTTTCCTTAAAGGTCGGCAACGTTTCTGCACTGTCTATTGCGCTGCGGATCTCTATGGGCGGCGTTAATTACTGTCCATCAGGTGAAACGCCTTCTTATCCCATAAAAAAACAAGTAAAGGCCGGTTTTCTACATTATATAAAAAAGTTAACTATTTAATAATTGTTAAAAAAAAACTAAAATTTTTACCTCCATGCGTGGAGCTACCTCCTAAAAATTACTATTATTAACTAAAATACGCTTTGAAGTAACTCGCACATGTTTGATAAAACTTAAAAGTAATATTAGCTGATTAATGGAGTCAGACATTACTTTGCGGAAATCCATTACTATGTGGACAGTCAGAATTTTTACTTAGCTAAGATCCGCGACAAGCAAACAAAAATAGAAAAAAATAATGTGTGTGTGTGTGTCTTTTTTTACTGGAAGAAGTGGATTTATGGGAAACTTAAACTAAATCGTACCGGCCGTCTACTACGTCGCACCAAAAACGGCCGTCAGCAACTCTCCACTTCCCGACCACTATCAACGACACCAAACACACACCACCACTCTTCCACAATGTACACAACACGTGTTTCGCCTCAACACGAGGCCTCAACATATATATTCTAACAAAGCTTATAAATAAACAATATTGCTTTAACATTCGTAACATAATTAAAAAAAAACTCCAGCATTTTTATGAAGTGCCAAGAAATGTTCCCGAGAACAAAAAAATATATATATAAAATAAATCACATCTTCGTAGAAAGCCTTTAATGTAGGTAAAAGCCTTTTTACGTTCAATACGTCGCCGTATATAAATATTTGTTATGGAACAAACATGCAACCTAATATCTTTCAAATGTACCAACACATATCTGCTACCAATATAATACGGTGTCTACAGGTTGCATGTTAATCCGAAATAATGATGCATAGACGTCGTCTAATGCCTTCAAGGGCAAACTTCCCGGGCTCCCCTCCTCCCGCTATTTGTTAAGGAAACACAAAGGAAGCAAAGTATTAATCTTCCATTGCTCGACAAGCTCGGCAATAGAACCGTCGACCCCCGCAGTGAGCATCCAGATTTCGTTCACCGCTCTATGTTTTGCACCCTAATCGCTACACACGGTTATGTTCTTCGGAATATAATATAACAAATATAACAAACTGTGCAAGTTTTGTGGGACTTTATATATCTCAAAAATAATTAAATAAATAAAATAATAAATACATATATCGACGCAAAAAATCAAAAACGTAGTGAACCGCAGAATGAAAACTTACCACTAGAGTATTATAATAACGTATCTGATGACTCAAAAACAATCCGTTTCAACGCTGCACAACATTTTCTGTTGTTCGTTGAGGTAAGAGATTTAGGCCATTCGGTGCAGTATGTTTTTCTGACTCGAATATGCAATAATTTTTTGACATCTGTGTCATGTACTGCGCTTTCACTTTTTACGGTGATATTACATGATATTTGGAACAAAGTATATTTATTACTTTAGTAACTTACCTGTCGCGTGTTGCTGCGATTTTAAAAGAAATTCTTTTCTTCTAAAATCGCAGCAACACGCGCCCATTAATATTTATTACACTTTACGTCATTTTCATTGAAATTTGTTCTTTTTCATCGGGAAAGTAGAAAATAGTGTTTGGTTTCATAACCTTTATACAAGAAACATAATTTTTTTGGCCACAAATCTTCGCGAGCGTACGCAGAACAACTCATCGAAGTTTTAGCACAATTGGATGAATAGATTAAAAACGCATAGAAGACAAAGATACAATGACACATTCACACATTCATTTTTATTTATACAAATTTAAAGCATACCAATAAAACCCCATTTTTTCTCGTTTGTATCCTACATTACGACTACTGATGATAAAAATAGTAGAATTTCTGACTGCTAGTGATACTAATATGACAAAAGGATGAATTATTTAATATCTTGGTAAGTAATTCTCTATATACTTCTTCGCAAACACATAATATTATTTTTCTGATTTGTATTCGCGGATTTTAGCAAAGTAAGGTAAAAAAAAGGTTTCAGAAAAGTAACTATCCATCAGTCAGGCGTTACTTTACGAAAATCCAATATAAATAATAGATTTCTGCTATTTATATTAAATAACGTCTGACTGCATTAATTATTTAATAATATTAAACAAATAGTATTTTGATGGTAATTTCTTTTTAGAAATATTCAGCGTTCTTCAGAGCCGTGAGTCACGTCGCGTAAGAAATAAACCCTCAGCTGTCCTCGGCCAGCTGCAATTTTTAAGTGATATCTTTTATTACGCGGCACGGACATGAAACAGCGAATATGAAAAATCCATGCCGGGTGAAAAGTGCAATTTTACGGGACAAGTTTTACGGGCGGCGCTATGAAAAGTGTATCATTGTATAACTGCTTTTAGGAACACTCCTGAGGCAAAGAGTATGAAAATAATACGGTATGATTTCAAATATATTTTTTACCTCAGTATTTAAAGTTTTTTTTATTTTATAGAAATGGTGGACAAACGGGCAAGGTTACTTAATAGTAGGAAATCAATGCTGCCTTCAACATACATGGGACCAAATGTATAGACCAGTCATCACGAATGCGTTGCCGACCTTTCCTAGACATAAACGAATGTCTCCTAAACACCCCTAAGTCGTACTTCAATAAATCGTCACAGTTACACCGTTTGCGGCAGAAAATGCAATGGACTGCCGACCATAGTGGTGACGGGGATGGTGGCACTGTGCCTGGCAAGAAAATGTGTTTTTTTCGGAGATAAGTTTCTTTAGAGGAACCTCATTACGAAATGTTGGTAAAACTTTACTGATAACAGACATTCGATTAATGTAATGTATGTAAATTCTTATGTCGAAATAAATAATTTTAATTTTAATTGAATTTGAACGGAAGATTCGTCATAATAATATCAATATAGTAGTACGCAGACAGATTACAGAGAAATTTCAAAGGTAAGTGACGACAACTCGTTGTATGTATTACTTAATCTTAGGTCGGTTTCATGTTTTATGATGAGCACCATAGAGGATTTAATGCCATTACCGACCACAGTGGCGTCGTATTTATATGAAATAGCATTAGTAACACTAATATTAGTTTTAATAACGCATTAAGTTTAAAGTTATCGTTATTTATAGCGTATAAATGATTAATATTTGTACGCTATAAATAACAATAACTTTATTTTTAAACACATCTAGCACATGTAGCAGAGTGGCCATATGGTATAATTAAAGTTTACATAGAAAATTAAGAAAATTTAGAAAAGAAAAATTTAATGAAAATCGTTCGAATTTCGACTACAGGATGACCACTAGTGTTGTAAATGAAATCAATAAATTTTTGGTTTTAATTATAACGTAATAAGTAAAAATAGCCTTCGCTTGCCATACAGACTCACTTCTTTCTTTTACAGTCCAATTTTTTTGTGTTCCACTTTGTTTTGGTTCTGATTTAGAATAACAAAGCCATGTTGGATATCCATGCCTCGTATAACGCGTTTTGCGGAGTGCGGGATCGAATCCTGGTATGAACCTTCACCACTCGAGCATCTACTCTCAGGGAGACCGCTCCCCGGTCTTCGGTGCCGTTGCTCTCAGCGGCACTGAAGTAGTTTTTTGGCGTGTTTGATTTCACACCGTCTAAATTTTGCTTAGCTATTGTTTCGTTAGATGCGTCGCGGGTAAATATAAATAACAATAAAAATAAAATAATTAATAATGAGACAGTAAATAAAAACGATAAAATTTTGCCAGGACATATGTGGATACACCGCAATTAAAATACCCTTTTTCCCGTCTGCATGCTTAAAAGTATTATTTTGTATTTCTTTTACAGTGTAAAAAGTATGTGAGTCACGAAGAGGTGGTCGCAAGTTATCTCAAAACTTAGTAATAATCATTTGATGTAGAAATACGGACACACAATTCAGCACTTTTCACATTATATAAAGTATGTTGCGTCTCTCTTTACGTCAGCACAAACGGCTAGGGTGGAGCAGACGCAAGAGGGATCTAATGAAATATGAGGTTCCAAAGTATTTAGCGAAGCATTTAATTTATACACACTAGCGTGCACTTGTTGATTAATAATTTTTGAATGGACAATCGTATCTTATTTATTTGTAGGCAAAGTGTAAAAAGTAAAACTTTTGTGCCAAAAAATATATATTTTGTTAAATTTTTTTTTAGAAAAAAAAATTTGTTTATTTCATTATTATTGTCGATAACCGTTTGGCGCATTTGTTCTGAGCTCAAAGCGCATCATAAACTAAATTTAAAAAATACAATTTGAGTGGTAAATAATAGATTCTCCCTAAAACTTAAGGAAAAATATTATAGGGAGAATCTATTATTTAAAACACAAACTGTATTTTTTAGTTGGTAAAAATAACGACTCTTATTCATCTATTATAATACAATAGAACGTAGTCTCACTAAAACTATTTCCTTTGTTGGTACAAACAACGAGTTTTTATTCTTCATATTCAGGTTTTGTCCACGAACACTTCCAACGGCTGCTCTCAGCTGATAATTGGGTCTCTGAAAATAACTGCCTCGTAGACAGTGCGGTCTAGTTCCCCGCCAATCGTACTGAAAATATTATAAAACAAATAATATAAAAAAATAATTTTATTTATTATAAATATATTTTATATAATAAAAAATATGTATTAATTAATTAATTCCTACTTTTATATTCTGCTAACTATTATATCTTATATAAGAGATTTTTTCCCATATAAAGCTAAAATTAATTAATTAAATTTAATTACTAAATTAATATTTGAAAAAAAAAACTATAATAACATCAAGTGTCATTCATTACAAGTTTTAATAAAAAAAAAATGTATTTGAACTTGTGTGGATAGATAAATAAGTATTTTATTAATCATTAAAAATTCACCTACAGTATGGATTATGAAAAAATCCACACTCAGCAAAAAGCTACGGAAACCCACAGCGCTGATTTCAATAAGATATATGTGTGTATATAGGGAAAGTGTGAACTGATATTATGAAGTGAAAGAAAGAAGATTTGGATTCTCCTAGACAGAGTCCCTTCAAGATCGCGAGCAAAACCGCTCTGTCAAGAGTGTTACGAATGACGTGATAATTAAAAATCTTACATAGACGTAAACACAGAAAACGTATTGAAAATAGTATTTTTGTTCAATAGTATAGTAATATTAAATTCAGACAATAATTGACGATAATGGGCAAATATAGCGAAGCTACTTTACTTCATTTCTCTGACATATTGTAACATATTATTGGTCAACTTCAAGAATTAAAACTAAGCTTTGTATAACCGGGCTCCCAGTTCACTCCAAAGCGCTTCAAATAAACGTTGTGGTAAGGGAATTTCATAAAGCGGAGGATTTCGTTGTCTACGGGAAGACTTAAGCCGGATTTAGAAATGTAAAAAAAAATAAGAAAAACGAAGAGTTGTAATGTTCTTACATTGCGATCGGCTGGCCATTTTCTTATATCCGTGAGTCTTAAGAAAAATTTGTATTATTTGAACGACCAGTTTGGCGCATTGAGGAAGTATTTGCTTTTTGAGTAAAGGATCGTTGGTTCTATTTCCTTATCGAGATAAATATACGTATGGTCTATGTGGGTATTTTATTCAAGTTTAAGTACTACACTAATTCGATTTGAACAAACGTGATGCGTCCATTTCTCAAGAAATGAAAAGTCCCAGCGCCCAGCAATGTGACGTATAAAGATCATAAAAAATAGGAATATCGATTTTAAGTACGATTCTTTTGGTATGATATTTTAAACCTTATTAACATTGGGGATATGATGTTCCACATCTGATTCCTGTATTTTTTATTTACAACCACTAGCTTAGAAACCTCAAGCTGAACAACGACGCATCTATATATTTCCAGATTATTTCTTTCCATATACCAACTAATCTCACAGTCATCAATCAATTACGGATAGTTTTTGCTGAAAGCACGTGTAATGTCAAAGAATAAAGATTGAATAGAGGAGACATTTAGTGAACAATATAATAAATTATAATACTAAATTGTAGAATCAAAATTATTTAGTTTATTATTTGAATATCTTACAGGTGTCATTTCAATTCTAGATGTCCTGCCGATCCGCTTTGAACAAGCCTGGTGGGTCAACATAATCCTTTCTCCTGGAGGCCTGTGCCCGAGAGAGAAATCAATAAGCTGTTAAAAAAATTTGCATTTTCAAAATACCATTAAAGTAGATTAATATTAAAATAGAAATATAAAACGTTTTTAAGAGTTATATCTTTTTTAGATTTGATCAACAAAAAAGTGAATAATTTTTTTTCTCTGTCCATAACATAGATATAAAAAGATAGAATAATACAACATATGTTCACTGTTTTTTTAACTTTCACTTCGCTCTAATTATAATAATTATTTTACAGCCCATATGTATCCCACAGTTAGGCAAGACGATCCTCAGTTCTAGTGAAAGGTACAGTAACCCACCATGCTTGTCCAGGGCAATGTGGCAGTACACGTAGGATCGATCGCCAGATGCGGGAACACGCGGCTATTGACTCAAAAAGCGCTAGTTTCATCACTGAGCCAGTAAGGTTGTAAATTATAATTTAGTTGGCAGATATATTCTTTATTGTAAACCAATAATAAAAATGTACAAGAGTTTATATAATATTTATATACAACGGCGGTCTTATCGCTAATAGCGATGTCTTCCAGACTACCGTTGAATATACACGGTGTTAAAGTATTATTACGGTGTTACACATAAATAAGCCTCTATATATGTATATATAATATACATGAACAAATAAAATAGATAACAAAGCGGATGAATAAATAGTTATAAAGATAAATAATGGTTTTTCTCAAGATTTCTGAGAATTTTATGAAATAAGACAGTAATAGGTAGATTTAAGTTGAAGAGTATCGCGTCTGTTAATTTAATATGTATTTTTGCCTCATCTAAGTTATTAACAAGTTTCTCTTCAGCCTCGTAGGCGCCAGCCCTCCTATTTGCTCTTCCTAATTTCTCTCATAAGAAAAATATTGTATGCCCAAGAGAAGCGCATTAAAGGAACTTTATCTAAGATGGTTCTATTAGCCCCACTCTATTTATTTACTACCAACGATTCTGACGTTTATTTTTAAACAAACGCTTTTATTTGAAAATTATTTTTTCGATAATTATTTTTAAAAATATTATAATAATATATTTTTTAAAGGACACTAGCAATGCTTTTTTATAGCACAGGAAGGCAAACGAGCTGGTATGTATAAAAAAACGCAATGTATTACACAATGGTTAGATGAATAAGCTTTTCTTGGTTTCACATTATTAATACAATGTCTGTTATGTAATTATTTAATAAACTAATCAAAGTAATTAATTAAAAAGTTTCAACGAGACCAAGCTTATAGAAGGTTTTTTGATTTTAAATTATTAATAAAATGTCTGTTATGTAATTTTTTAATAAACGGATCAAAGTTATTAATTATAAACTTAAAAAGTTTCAACGAGACTAAGCTTATATAAGCTTTTTTTGGTTTCAAATTATTAATAAAATGTCTGTTACGTAATTATTTAATAAACTGGTCAAAGTAATTAATTATAAACTTAAAAAATTTCAACGAGACTAAGCTTATATAAGCTTTTTTTGGTTTCAAATTATTAATAAAATGTCTGTTACGTAATTATTTAATAAACTGGTCAAAGTAATTAATTATAAACTTAAAAAATTTCAACGAGACTAAGCTTATATAAGCTTTTTTTGGTTTAAAATTATTAATAAAATGTCTGTTACGTAATTATTTAATAAACTGGACAAAGTAATTAATTATAAACTTAAAAAGTTTCAATGAGACCAAGTTCAGACGCTTAGCGAATCAACGCCAGGGGCACACACACAAAGTTATAATTGGCGCGAATACAATCAACAAGACAAACTGAGCTTAATTAAACACTGTCACAAATTAAACATCCGCGCATCAGGAATAAATGTGGGGTCGCGCGGCCGCGCTTAGGGGCGAAGGCGCTACGGAGTACAACTCTCCAGGAGGCACATCTGTTGACAGGAATTAAAGTTTTAAAGTTGTTATGCTCAGTAAATAACGTATTATACAATCGGATAATAGTTCAAATCATACATTTTTCAATTTAAATTGCAAATAATTATTACTTCTGATTCTATTAATATTCTCTAATATTATTTTCTAACAATTTATTACTTCGACCGGTGCATCCTGCCTGTACTCTCTTACTGCTTCAACAAACTCAATTATTTATGGGACAGGAAGGCAAACGAGCAGGCGTGTCAACTCATGGATAGCAATCAACGCCGCCTGTAGACACCCGCAGCGTCATAGGTAGTGCGAAAGCGTTGCCGACCTTTAAGGAAAGTGTCATTATGGAAGTGGGAGAGGGAGAGGGGAGTATTATTCATTCATTATATTATTCATGTAAAAGGAATAGGATAAAATATTTTTTTTGTCTTTTATATTCATATATGCATAAAAAATGTAATATTTGTATTCATGTAAAAGGAACAGTATAAAATTATGTTTTTTCTTTGATATTTTCAATTATACATATCCCTAGACATAAAAATGTTAATAAATAAAATTTTTAGAAATGTTGGTCGTTAACTGAATTGTTCGTTTTGCAAATATTGGTTCAAATATGTGCAAATGCGAACAGCCGCATTCCGAGAACAGAGGGGGCGGACGTCGGCCCGCTAACTAGATCAAACTCCCCTACCTATGGGCGAGAGATTTATTAATCTATCTCCTAAACGCGTTTTAACTGGGCAAATTGAAAAATTATGTGTCGACATCTTAATCTCACCCCACGTCTGGCGCTGTGAGATGTTTCCAGTTATTTTGTTTATATGCTATCTTTGTCAATGTCAAGTTTGTATTCACTTTGAACGTCTATTTTTTAAAGTTTAAAAATGTATTTCTCATAGTCCTCTATAATAATATCTCCGGGGAATCCGACAATCTGTCTGTCAAGACCCTTTTAATTGGAAAATATTTTAAAAAATTATAGATAAGTAATATAATACAATAAGTCGTACTATTAATCAGTAATGAAGATACTGTTTTCGAAGTTAACGGTGGCAGGATCTATGTCCACATCGGGAGTATTGCAAAGATAACCTGCAGGTATTTATTCCAAGTCTGTATTATTCCAGCAATCCACCTTGGACAGCCGTAGTGGGTTCATCCTCGTACCTCCAGAAATTTGGAGGCCCCGAGCCCATCAGGGGAATATGTATGAGCTATTTAAATTGTGGGTTTGAATTTGACACAAATGTGTTGTTGTTGATGTCAAATCTTAGATGGGAGTTTTCGGGTATGAGTTCGTAATAACAATATGCAGAATTTGGTTTAGGTCTGCGAAAGAACTGGCGATTTCAATATTAGCCATTTTTCTCTTTACACGATCTAGTATATCATCAGCATCGAAAACCTCCGCGACAAGTCTTTCGAACTTCACGCATCCAGTTGCTGCCAGCTGCCCTGGATAGATCATCTACCTAGCCGGTGGGCCTCCAATACGGTTCGCGTCCAGTACAGTAGTACGGTTTTCAAAACCTAGTCTCCACTCAAGCACAAATATTCATCTTTGGCCTACGCGTCTTTTACAGGCGATTTAGGAAACAATGCCTTCGAAGCAACGTGTTTAGAGGCTATTCTGACGTGGGTCATACCTTTCTATATACATTGCGCTTGTGGTGGAGTTAAGGAAAATGCAGGTTTGTCTAGGACCTGCATTGCTCTCTTTGCCTAGCTAGATGATTATACAGGAAAGGTCCAGCAATACACGTAGAACTAGGAAGGCTGCAGCAATCCGCCACATAATTTCAACCCAACCCGACACCCGCTTAAAGGAAACCCCGTTTCAGGCGCACAAATAACAATATCAGCCCGCGGCAATCCACTGCTGGACATAGGTCTCACTCAAGGCGCAACACCTAGCCTGATCTTCGGCTACACGCATCCATTCTCTGCCTGCCGCCTTGTGCAGATTGTCGGTTTATCTAGTAGGGGGGCGTCCAACACTACGTTTGCCGAGTCGCGATCTCCACTCCAGCACTCGTCTACTCCAAAGATTGTCGTTTCTCCGACAAACGTGTCCAGCCCATTGGCACTTCAGTCTGCTAACTTGAAGAGCTATGAGTGTCTCTGGTTCTCCGGTGAATTTCTTAATTCCGAATTCTATCCACCGGAGAAACTCCGAGCATAGCTCTCTCCATAGCCCTCTGAGGGACTTTGAGCTAGTGAAGGAGAAGAATCGTCAGATATAAATATACAAAAAATAAATAGATCTGTAATAAATAACTTGTATTCAACTTCAACAATATTGATAGAAACAATATAAAAGACATAATAATAGATTGTAAAGTTAAAACCATTTTCACAAAATCAAATTGCTTAATATTAGTGAAGAATAAAGTTTGAGTCAGGTTGAAATAACATTTTACCAAAATATTTATCTTTAAAATTTGATATAAACGTTAAAATATTTCTATAAGGAAAATGTAACATAACAATTTCTCATTTCGAGTCATGGACATTCTAGGCAATTGTTAAAACATCACGTAGGTCCGATATATTCTGCGTAGGAGACGAAAATGGGCCTTTTATATTCTTTATACGAGACACTAAAGCGAGGTATGGTTTAAATTCTGGCCCAAAATAATTTACTGGATATAGAAAGTTATTGGAGACAAAAAAATGTTGACTCAAATGAATGTTAAAGATTCAAGTTCAAAGAAACACTTTTAACGTGTATTGATATGATTGATTTATTCTTTTATTATATATACTCGGACAAGCGTGGTGTGTTAAAAGAGAAAGAAGTAATAGAAGAAGCAGATTACTTCTCAACTCTTCTCCCATTATTAACTTCTAACCTTAAGGTAGACAACACTTGCTGTGAGTGCGCATAGTATTGCAGTTGCCTTAGGCTGCGATTATTACAAACCATCACGTAACCTGCTTGTATATTTATCAAAATTTTCCATACAAATGCTTAGTACATAAATTACCTCATATGTATTTCATGATTTTGGAACGCCCTCTTCGTCGCGCGTGAAGTTTTGAGTTTAAAGCTTTAGGACTTTAAATTTATTAAAAGTTAAGAGTCATTCCTGTCTTATCACTCGATGTCACATTTTGTTGACCTGTTCCCCTTCTAACATGTGACGTAATTTATGGATGGCACTTACCGAATTATAGTCTCTGCTACCACAACCGCATACTTTATTTTTATGAGATAGAAAGGCAAATGAGTAGGCGTGTCACCTGATGGAAAGCGATGAACGCCACCCATAGACATCCGTAACGTGTAGAAGTGTTTCCGACCTTTAAGGACAGGGACATTAAGGGAGGGGAAGGTGGTGGGCCTCCGGAACTCAGGCCGCTCACCGTACGAAGTGAGGTAGCTAAGCTACCAGTCAGACGCCGGTTTTCTGCGGGAGTGTACTTCCCTGTGCGAGCCGGCCCATTCATACTACAGACAAATAATATGCCATTCTTGACAAAGTATTCGTCTGCAGCGTGGCTCTACCACTAAAAATATTCATAGATATTTCTACTTTTATAAAGGAATAAGCACAAATTCAATCCATTTTCATCATCGTCGTTATTTTAACAGCATTCAATCAGGGGTGTATACTTTAAGCCTTATGATGAATAGGGCTGGGAAACATCACAGCGATCCCGCGCCCCAGGTGTTTCATTATAGGAAACATTGAGTAGATTACGGTGACCAGGGGGAATCAATGGAATATTAATTGCTTTTAAAAAGACCGTCGGATTATCCGGATAATTGGTCCGTTGATGGTTTGGTCTATGGTGTGTATGTGTGTTGCTATTTGTATATCGGGAGTGATCTTTTCCTAAACTTACGTACATATACGAATATTATCGTTTAATACAATATTATTACAGCAGCGATAATACCATACTTTAAAGGCATAACATTACTCAAAGGCCGATAACGCGTTTTATGGGACAGGAAGGCGAAATAGCAGGTGTGTCACCTGGTAGAAAGCAATCAACGCCACCCATGTACCTCTACAGTACTTAGGCATTGCAGTAGCGTTACCGGACTTTAAGAAATGATTATGTTTATTTTTTGAAGGTTACAATGTCGTATCAGTTGGGAAACACTGCTGCTTTACTAGGCTAGTGGTGCGTGGAAATAAATTTTGGAAAAACGGGGATGTAAATTTGTAGACTCCTGCGATACCTAGGTACCGCGAATGGGAGGGAGTGTGTTTGGGCCTCCGAAACTCAGCCGCTCAACGTACGAAGCGCGGTAGTAAAATTAGCTCTTAATGTATATATGTACATTCGTCTTGCTTCTACATTACACATTAACAGAGATTTCTATATAATATTCACGAACATTATCCCCGTTCATATAGCTCATGTTCTATGTAACAGAGTGAATGCATATTCCGCACAATGCTATTACGATACATAATTAAATAGCTCGTTAAACTTCTAACATTATCCGCCATAAGCGTCATTCATATGTGTCATCCATACATGACAATGTTAATTTGAGTGATGCGAATATCCGAATGCGAATAAACCATCTCGATTATCACGCAACACTCGGCAAATTGAATTAACTTATCGATTATAATCGTCCGTCGGTTTCGGCCAATGTGACGTGAATCTGATGCTGTGTTGACGTACGCCACCGTTTTTACAGTGGATTTGACGAAAATAAAAGCCTCCGCGTGTAAACGAAACGACCAGTAATGAAAACACGTATATTTTTTAATCCACGGTCGTCGATGTAATAAAAATATGGATGACATATCCATATTTTTATTTGGATTTTTGGATGTGATTTATGTTTAATATATAAAATTTACTATTCCATGAATTAACAACATTTATTATCAAAAATTATCAAAAAAGTTATCGCTAGTATACACCAAATAAAGAGTAAAAGTAGTAATAATTATGTTATTGATTTTATATTTATAAAGCTATAGATTAACTTTCCATATATTTGCTACTTTTTATGGATTCAGTGAATACAAAATACGTATCCATTATATTCTTTTAAAATAGAAAAGAAGCTATTCATCCTATAATAGGAAACTAAGTGTTAGTAAGTTTCTTAAGACTATACTTAAATTCATTTAAATGTAAAAATATTTTTGATTGAAATTTTCGTCACGTAGCGTGACTGTATGATATAATTATAGCATTTCAAAAAATAAAAGGAGAGAAAAACCATAATCTAAATTCCAAATCGACTTATTTTATCTCATTATCTGCTTTGTTTTTTCTTTCTTCCGACACAAAACTTAGAACACTGACATATAAACATAAGAAGTATTGAACGGAATACCTGGCATTTAAATTATTTTGCCTAGTTATTTATTTTATGAAATGAAACTTTAATCGATTTACATTAAGAACATTTTGATATAGAAATGATTCAAATAAATTACATATATTCAAATAATGAACGGTATCACGACGTGAAACATTAAAGACGGTTCGGTCTCTACCGTGTGCTCATGGCCACGTGTAAGTGACTCTGATAGAGTCGAGTGAATGGGAGCGTAGCTTGAATCGAGACGACGTGTCGGTCTACGATTTCACTCCCACACCCCGCGATGAGATGTTTCACAACGATACTATTAAATTTAACAAAAAAAAATTTTTTTTTAGTAAGGTGTATCCATACTATGCTATCTCACACGTTGAAAGTTATTCATGGCATATTTTTCCCCCACTAGTCATAATCGCTCGCACCTGTCACGCGGCGCCGCGCTCTCGTTCCGTCACTGTCCCCCCGAACACGCACACAAATATGATCATCATATTTGTTTGTTTTTAAGCTCTTCTATATTTCATAATTTAATAAAGAATATTATCTTGTATTCGTTTTGTTTGATATTAGATGTGGAGTTGTGGAGTAGATTTATTTGTTTTCATCTTTTGTAGTTGGATAAGGTTCTTCTCGCAATATTTTTTTAGGAATTTTGTAGGAAAGTAAAGGAGAAAGGGGGTAACAAAGGACATCACGCAGAGGCTCGTCTTCGTTAGCCGATGCTGTTGGCAAATACTCGGAATCTTCTGGCCCGAGAAAATATCCAACGAATGCCTACTGGATCTTTGTCACGAACCGCCGATTGGACTTGAAATCTTGCGCCGCAAGTGTACTTGGATAGGCCATACTCTCCGAAGGAACCCTGATCATATTCCCAGACAAGCGCTGGATTGGACTCCTTAAGGGAAAAAGAAGAAGGGCCGACCCAAACAACCGGTTGATGTGGCCTGAAGTAAAGCGCGTCGCTCAAGACCGATCCCAATCGAAAAGCACTGTGGACGCCCTCTGCCCCACCTCGAGGACATAGGATCATAAGAAGAAACGAGAAAGAGTGTCGCTTAAGAGAATAAAAATGAATCAACACCGTCCATACACATTTACGACACCATAAGCTTAGCAGAATTGTTATCGGCCTTTGACACATGTGTAAGGTTATTATTTAAGATTGCTTCGGATATAATGTCATCATAGGTAGCTGGATTCACAGAGAGGTGATGTGTGGAAAAAAGTTACGGGAAATATACACTGTACTGGATCGTCGCTCATCCGCTGTGCGGTAGAGGAAAGCGGTAGTGCGACAGATGTTAATGCAGGAAGCGGACAATCGGCGACAATAATTGACACCAAAACAACCGCCTAGCTTTGTGAGTCACGACCCTCAGGATTAAAGGAATAAATAAGAAGAAAAAGAAGTAGTAAGGACAATTTTTGTGACAATATAATAATAGTACCTTAATATTAAGAAATAAAGGACATATCACAACAACTTGCTTTTTTTAAACTGCCCATATATGTCCCACTACTGAGCACGGCCCTCTTCATTTCTAGAGGAACGGACGTTAACCCACCACGCTTGTCTCGCATTGGACAAACGTGGTAGTGGGGTTACCGGACTCGAAATAAATATTATACATATTTGTAGTCCATATATATATTTATTTCAATGCGGGAATCGAACACGCGACCATTGACTCCGCCGCGGAGGGCCCCGCTACTGAGTCAATTTGTCCTTAACAACTTAGTATGAATGTAAACATAAATCACATCTATATAGACGTGGTTTATGTATAAAACCATACTAATATTTTGGTCAACCACTTGCTACCGATTGTCCGCTCCCTGCATCAACATCTACATTGTGTCGGTTATTTGGTTTGCATTGCGCGACAGTTACAGAGACAAACCTTTGATTACAAAATCTAATGTCATCTTTCTTCTACAGTAAAATGTTGCATTATATGGACAGTCGAAACTTTTACTCAGCTAAGATCCGCGACAAGCAAACAATAACAGAAAACTGTGAATTTACCTGGAACTTAAATTAAAACTTACCGAAAAACGGCCGTCAGCAACTACCACCCACCAACCACTATACACAACACCAAACACACACTACCACTTTTCAACCTTGCAAACAACACGTGTTTCGCCTCGACACGAAGCATCTTCAGGTATAGTAGACTCTACGGAAGACAACCGTTAAGTGAAGTCACTTCATCTTCCTTCAGACTTCCACTTCATCCAGCAGGAAAACACACATTATTAATTTTCTGGTGTTATTTGCTTGTCGTGTATCTTAGCTAAGTAAGAGTTTCAACTGTCCGCACAGTAATAGATTTCCGCAAAGTAACGCCTGACTCCATTAATCATCTTAAAAATGTTGCATTCTAAGCTTTCCAGCTTTTTCTCTGTGATGTACAAAGTAGTAGAGCCACGCTGCAGAAGAATACTTTGTCAAGAATGGCATATTATTTTTCTGTAGCATGAATGGGCCGGCTCGCCCGGGAAGCACCACACTCCCGCAGAAAACCGGCGTCTGAGTGGTAGCTTAACTACCGCGCTTCGTCCGGTGAGCGGTCTGAGTTTCGGAGGCCCAACACCCTCCCCCTCCCACTCCCATTCCCTCTCCCCCTCCCACTTCCGTTCCCCCTCCCACACCCATAATATCACTTTCCTTAAAGGTCGGCAAACGCTTCCGCACTGCCTATGGCACTGCGGATGTGTATGAGCTGCGCTGATTGCTTTCCATCAGGTGACACGCCTGTTCGTTTGCCCTCCATCCCATAAAAAAAAATAGACATAGGTAAAGTGTTTTAGAGCGCTGAGTATATCATCATATATATATATGTATATATATATATATATATATATATATATATATATATATATATATATATATATATATATATATATATATATATATATATATATATATATATATATATATATATATATATATATATATATATATATATATATATATATATATATATATATATATACATACGAAATTTGAAATCGGATTAACGTCATCGCCAAACGTAGCAATTTTCATGTAATCCGGCAAAGGTTGTTTTCCACTGAGAGCTTCTCTGATGTTCTGTATTACTTACACGACAGCAAAAATGTTATTTACCTGTTTATTTTATCCATTAAATAAGAATGTATATGTATATTCCCTTGAATCATCTGTTTTTGCATATATGTTATGTATATTCGCGTAAATCCTCGGTATTTGCAGCTTTCCTGTTCCAACAACTAGTTAGTGACAATACCAGTTCACTGCTGGACACCATGGTGTCACTCAGGTGGAAATTTTCCATAGACAATACTGGTTAGACGAACTGGTGGCTGCAGAACTAGCTATCTTATATCAGCCTAGCTGTTCACTCAACAGCCCGCGGCAGACCACTGCTGGACATAGGCCTCCCCCAGAAGCGCCACCTAGCCCGATCTTCGGCTTCACGCATCCAGTTTCTGTATGCCTGATCGATAGCAATTGGGCGATTCAGTACGGTGCGATTTTCCTGAAACTTCATTCCGCGCACCACCATTCTATGTAACCTACAGCGCTATTTCTGAAGCAATACGCCATTGGAACCTTCACAAAACAAGCCTCCTTCTCAAAGGCCGGCAACGCACGGGCGGCATCGATTACTTCAAAAGCGAAACGAAATACTTCTGCAGAAAACCGGCGTCTGAGTGGTAGCTTAGCTACCGCGCTTCGTACTGTGAGGCTAAGATCCGGAGACCCAATACCCCCCTCCGCCTCTGCTCCTCCCACTCCCATAATGACACTTTCCTTAAAGATCGGCAACACTTCCTATGCCTATGGCGCTGCGGATGTCTATGGGTGGCATTGATTGCTTTCCATCAGGTGACACGTCTGCTCGTTTGCCTTCCTATATCATTAAAAAAACAATACAATATACCTGTGTAATAGTGTGACGTCATTAAATGGCTAGCATTCTACATAGGCCGTAACAATCTATGTGAATAGATTACTAGGTGCTAATTTTCAGTGAAACCCATTAAATCACCTTGACAAGGGGGTGCTATATTATATAGCCAGGTACACATTGTTATACCAATATAGACGCCATATGAGGAAAATGTTGATCTAATCCCACAAAAGAAAAGAAATAAAATAAAAAAATTATTTGATGCGTTATATATGTAGACGTAAGTCAGCCCCACTAATGTAAGCTACATGCGTATTTCAATACAATAGCTCTAATCCGCCCGCTCCACAATCAGAACACATGCGTATCCGACATCAGCTCGTTCGGCGCGTATATTGGCAACAAGAGTGCACCTGAGGCGCAATTAAATGTAACACCGAACGAGGGGGCGCTGATAGAATTATATATGTACCACGTTAATAAGAAATATGTAATAGTTTGCTGTGATATGACGAATTTTAAATCCAAATTGCTCCCCAGACGAGCCCTCGACTGGAACTCACACAGAAAACGGAACAGTGGACGTCGAAAATTAACATGGCGGTGCACTTATATCTGAAGAGTAAAAATTCGGCCTCTCCTGGAGCGAACCAGTTACTTGTGTGTACCAGTGGAACCAGTTACTTTATCCCAACCGATACGACATTGGCACTTTCAAAAAACAAGCCTACACATACCTAAAAGGCAGGCTTCCGTGACTCCTGTGGTGTTGTGGTTGTCTATGGGTGGCGTTGATTGCTTTCCTTTAGGCGGCACGCTTCCTCGTTTACCCTCCTATCCCATAAAAAAACCGTCGTGTCTGCCGTGTGTGACTTAGGACCCAGAAGATTAAATTCAAATGAGGTGTATCATCCAGATTTTAGTCATCGGCGATTCGAACAACTCGACGGTGTATGCGGATCAAGAAGAAGAAGCTAATACACCTCAGTATCAGCTAAAAGAAGTTGTTACTGAGGTGCCCCAGGCCAGAGATGGGAACAGTATATCATGACTTAGAATTAATACCTGTAGGCCATACATACAGTTATAATACATAACGGAACATATATTTATATAAGAAACAGTAACCATCCAGTGCCCTATTATTTTAACAAAATGGAGGAAGTAGTGCAAAAGATATACTTTATAAATACTAAAATTTTTAAATAGATATATAAATCGAAATATCTCAAAATGGGGAAATTAATTATTATACAAAATGGGATACGGCTCGCCGTAGTCCGGATAAAGCCTATGAAATTTTTGTAGAGAGGCCTAAATATTGTTTAGTTTAGATTTAAATGTATTTAAAAATCAGTGGAAAAAACGTATAATAAAAGAAATAGGTTTTTTTTAGTAACAAACGATAAACATGACTTTTATTTTCACTATTTATAATTAAAATAGTTCATTACTTGATTTGGAGTTTATAATAATTGGATAGCGAGTGAAATAAATCCAAATTATGAACAATATTAGAACTATGACAAGGGACGCCACACGTAGTATGTAATTTTCATCATTCGCGTGGCCGCTTCTGGCACGAGCGTTAAATTGGATGCGAAATCAAATAAAAAATCATCCGCTCATCTCCGCGGATGGGGTGGAATCCAACACGTTACACCAGTTATTAAGATGTCTGCAGTCATCACCCCCGCACATGCACGGTGTAGACGCGAGCCTAACTCGATTGTCTTATTTTATATTGCGTTCTCGTTACTGAGAAGATAACTGAAAAAGAATTTTATTTCCGACTTCCGATATGTGTATGTACTTATTTTTATTGTCTATGAAATTTTTTTTATTTTTTGCTTCCTTATTTCTTCTTGCTGCTTTAGTTCTGATTTAAGTGCAATATAGCAAAAGGAATTATCTGCAAATCAATCATTATTGTTAAATCTATTTATTTTATAACAATAAAATTCGTAATATTGACTGGTTGACTAATTATGCATAGCTAAAATCAGTGGGTCTTGAAGAGACATTTCTTATATAATGTAGATGAACACTGAGAATTGTTGAAAATTCAACTTATTTATTTATTATTTATTATTAGCTTGAACTGTCCCACCCTTCCTTCTTTCCACTGATTTATGTTTTGTGCTATCTATTTCCAATCCCTGTAGTGGTAGTTCAGTTTATTCTGCCATCTCTTTCAAGCTTCTAGAAAACGCAACTTGTAAGATTCAATAGGGTATAGACTTTTCCCGCCAATTTACATGAGTGACGTTGTGTTTTTATTTCAATTCTATAATCTTATATAATATTATATAATAATAAATGTAATATAGTTTGGTTCAGGCGTATAAGTGAAGTGATATGAACTAAATGCGTGTATCGTGACTTTTTAAGTTGACTGAAAAAGTACATAGAAGGTTTTGGTAGAATAGCCATCATTTTATCAAGACGTAACGTGACAAGCTAACTAGTACATTCCATGATATTTAATATTATTATATTTCACTTGACCATGGCATTATATTTATAACTAATCGACATCAAAGAATACAATGAATACAAATAGGGGATGAAAATTAGTTACAGACATTTAAACCTTTATGGTCTTTCTCAACGGATACAGGATTAGTATATATTATATAATAATACAAAAAAATCTTTTCAAAGCGATTATAACGTAATTCGTGAGAAGTTCCTAACGTAAACCCTTATTTGATTTATAGCATTTCTAGTTTTTTCTTTAGTAATTCATTTTTAAAAAAATAACATTATTTTTGGGACACCTAGAGTAAACATACCTTAAGTTACTAAAGAAAAAAATATTAAAAAAAACTCTTCGAGAGAAATATCAAACAAATGAAGAGAATATTCATTTGAGAGGTATTGAATATTTCATGCCTCCACTTGAGTTGAAGTACTAGGATCGCATATGTGATAGACAAGTGTATGTGAAAATGTAACGACACAGACCAAAGTGAAACCACCATCGATATTATGGTAACACGCCTGGTACGGTGCTGAAAAACCAAAACATCGCGTTTGAGATCAAAGCGACAATGCGGGAGGGTGAATTTGTCTAGGTGATTGTACATCGCGGATATAGAAAAAATAGAAACGATAATCGATAGCTCTTTTTTATGATGATTAGTAACCACCTTTGACCTCTTCAATACTAAGGGCACCGCAAATGTGTTGCCTACCTTAGGGAAAGAATGATTTAGTCGGAGAGTAATAATAATTTAATTAGAGTGGAAGAAGGAAGTAATGGAAAGTAATAGGAAGAGAAGAAAGAAGTCAAGGAACGGAAAAGAAATTGAGCCTGCAGATCCCTGCACTCACAAAACGAAACGCAGTAACACAGAAATATTTTTTTTATCGGATAGGAGGGCAAACGAGCAAGTGAGTCGCCTGATGGAAAGCAATCAACGCCACCCGTGGACAACCGCACCACCGCATGAGTCGCGAAGCGTTGCCGGCCTTTTACGTATGTATAGGCTTGTTTTTTGAAGGTTCCAATGTCGTATCGGTTCGGAAAGACCGCCGAGGGTAACCACAACTTGATGGTGCGTGAAAAAAAGTTACAAGAGAAACGCACCGTAGTAGATCGCCACTCATCCAGATGGTGGGGATGAAATTTTTCTTTACGGCAAGTTGTGCGGTTGTGGAATTCGAATTTAAATATTCTACCAATGAATGTTGTTGATATTCTGTTGGTCGAATCGACCGATAATTTTGGCCCTAAAACTATTATTTGTTTTTATTTTATTGTATTTTGATATTTTATATACCAAGTTTCATAATTATTATTTATAAAAAATATTAAAATAAATAAATATTTTTTATTGCTTCGGCATACAAAAACTTAATACGTTTTTCAGTATACCGTCTTTCCATTTTGTATTATTTAAACAAACCAATTATAAATTTTCTTTTAAACCATAAAGCAAGATTAGCTATAAATTGTTAAAAACCAGCGATACAGCATTAAAGATACGAAAAGCCTAGGTTAAAGTTTATACTTTTACAATTATTAAATTAAATTTATACATAAATTATTCTTTTTAAATTATTAAATTACTTCATACAATTATTAAATTTGAAGATTTTTATATTTTCATTTATGAACATTATGTTTTTGTGGACCCACATACAAAACAGTTTATAAAAAAGTGTCTCTTCCAGTTTCTCTATAACGCGGCGATACACTAATAAGTGCGGTGGGCGATACGGCGCGTACATCATTACGGTACAAAGGGCGCGGTACACCAGCCAGGGCTGCTACCAGCCCTTTGTGGAGGAGTTTTATCGTTCTCTCCATTTCTCGCGGCTTTTGAATCACTCCCGACTCGGTAACTATTATCTGTCTATTGAGTGCGTACTCGGATCTTTAGAGCACACAGATTTAATTGAGCTAGTAGTAATGTACAATTTGTAAGGGAAAATATTCTTTTTAATTGTATTAAATAGATAACATTTCTCAAAGGGTTTCTGCAATACCTATGATACTGCGGGTGTCTGGGCTGCGTTAGTTGCTTTGCATCAGGTGACACGCCTGCTCGTTTGCCTTCCTATTCCAAAAAACTTCATTTGTATATTTTAATAATCCATATATATTTCACTATTGGGTCTGTATCCAAAGACCCTATGGTCTTCCTGATATCAATATCAGCCCGCAGCAGTCCACTGCTGGACATAGGCCTCACCCAAGGCACGCCACCTAGCCCGCTCTTCGGCTACACGCATCCAGTCTCTGCCAGCCGCCTTGCGCAGATCGTCGCTCCATCTAGCAGGAGGGCGTCCCACACTACGTTTGCAGAGTCGCGGTCTCCACTCCAGCACTCATCTACTCTAACGATTGTCGGTTCTCCGACAAACGTGTCCAGCCTTCTTGATATTGTACAGCCTTCTTGTCCAACTTCCTGATATATGGGAGAAGAAATATTAATCCACCTTGTTTGTCTAAAAAAAGAATTTTTAGCTAAATATCAAAGACATTAACTTAAAAAAATGAAATATCATCCATAAAAGCCAAAGCCAACATATACATACATACATATCGTCACGACCGTCTCCCGTAAGGGTAGGCACAGACCACAGACCTCCATCTGCTACGATCTCGGCATACTTCCCTTGCTTCCTCCACACTCATTATTCTCCTCATGCAAGCCCGCCGGTTGAGGGTACTCTTGACCTGGCCTTTCTTAAAAAGTTCAGCAATCTGGTCAAGGTACGTTTTTCGTGGTCTTCCTCTTCCGGCCCTTCCATCCACATTCGCAAGGTAAAAGCCAATGGTCACGGAATTGAATTTTCATATCAGAATAAATATATGGCCTATATGTAGATATTTGTTCCGAATTTACATGTTCCGTCAATACAACTTGGACAAGCGTGGTGGTATTTTCAATTTCTCCAGATATGGGGAGGCCTGTGCCCATCAGGCAGACATATAAAGGGCCGTAAAAGATGTCATCGACTTAAGTTTTTTAAAACTAAATGAGGAAAAATTACACAAAAAAAAACGGTTTAATAATTTTGATAGAAAGTTAAATCTATTGCGGTAAGTCTGATAAATAACCTAAACTACTTTTCCCTTCAATTTATTTTCATGAAAATACCTTGAGCTCTGTAACTTAACCGTTTATATATTCTTCACAGTTCATTTTAAGCTGGATCGTATTTTTCTCTTAGGGCTTAGGCTAAGGTAATTTCAGCAAACCTAATTTGCACATGGAAACTGCTCAGGTCGCGGAACAGTTACAAATTACATATTTCACGTGGAAAAATATTTTCATTTCCTAAATATAATTAGATTTACTAACATATACTATTTTTAAGTTTTAGTTTTTTGAAGTGAAAACTTCTATAGCCGCGTTACATGACTCTGGGTAAGGAAAAATCTATGAGTTCGCGTCAGCAACATGCTAATTTTTTAGGTATATATTATTAAAAAAAATTATATAATATAAATTTATTATTTATTTATATATTATTAAGACCTCAATTTTTATTTACCGATATAATTTATATAATATTACAATTACTTTGAAATTTCAAAATACAGTTTAAGTTTTCACTTCTGTCGGCAGTCCTGACTGCCTCCGACTTTTTTTTAATTACTTATGTATGCTTTGAAGTCATAGATCTTAACCAACCATATTTCCCAAATTCAATCTAATATCTTTTTTGGGCAGGGCATTTTTAGAAAAATTTAATGACATGTAACCGATCAGCGTTGACTCTTCGGAGAAATTCCTGAAGTGTAAACTGGTGAAAATGATTAGACGATATTAAGAAAGTTCGGATGTCATACACAAGTTTTTATAAATGTAGGCAAGGAATAATGTCTGTGTGCTCTCAAACTGAAAATATATTATTTAAACGTATAAAAGTTTTGTTTCTTTGCTGATGTGGCAGAGGGAAAAAATCATCATAATCATCAGCCTACAGTGATCTATAGCTGATCATAAAAGGTCTAAAAACAAGGCAATGCCTTCTAGACCGATGGAGATATATAGATCGAGTTTCTACTAAACGTTTTCACTTCGCTCTAACTGAGGGGCGTCCTATACTACATTTGCCAAGACGCGGTCTCCACTCCAGCAGTCAGCATCATCTACTCTAACAATCGTTAATTATTCTCAAGAAAACAACAAGGATAAAAAATTCTTCATTTAATTTTTAAACAGGAATATTTTGTTAAAAAATGACGGCGACGTGGTTCGCCACTCATGACGTCCTGATTCCCAGGAAGGCGACAAGCGACTAACGGAGAGCCGTTTCGTTACGATGAATATACGTTAGAATGAATAAAAAGATGGATGAGTGTGGACGAAGCAGGGAGGGTGTGCTGGGAATGTAGCGGATAGATATCTGTGGTCTCTGCCAACACCTACAGGATATTGGCGTGACGTATGTAAGAATCTCTCGATTTCTTAAAAAATTATAACTACTATAATTAACGTATATATTTTAAGACAAACCATATATGTGGCATACCGATACGATATTGGCACCTTCAAAAGACAAGCCTACACATACCTAAAAGGCAGGCAACGCTTTCACGAGCCCTACGGTGTCGCGGTTGTCCATGGGCGGCGTTGATTGCTTTCCAACAGGTTGCTTGCTCGTTTGCCCTCCTATCTCATAAAAAAAAGTGGCATTGCTGGGCATGACAAATATGACAAACGTTGAGTCTATAAATAGACTTCCTGCTGATACCTCTGGGACGCGTTAGTTCCCGTGAAATTGTTTTCTTGTCGATGGAGCAGATGTTTAGTGCATATTGTTTTGCGTACAGATCCTAGTTTACAAGGGAGGGTGGGGCCAGCTGCCTTAAATTACATCTTTATTCCCGAAGGGACAGCATTTTCAATGCTATTTTAGAAGTGTCTATTTGTTATAATAACTAGCTTCTGCTCACTTTCCTTCTATCGACGATTTGATATGATGACCTTTTTTTTTCAGTATTAGTTGGCCTAAGGCTTTCACAACTTCGTCAGACCTTTACAACTACAACGGTACTTAAGGACGAAGGCAGCTCTTCAGTATTAAAACTCCTGTATAATACCATAAGACGAAGTCTTGTTGAACGTAGTGTAGGGCATTCTGCGTCCAGATGGGACAACTTTCTTCGCAGGACGGCTGACAGAAACTGGATGCGCAAATAGAAGAAGGTGAATGTAATATATAGAATTGAAGCATCTGAGAGGAAGCCTGTGGTCTAGAAGAAAGAAAGAAAAAACTTTATTCGAAAATCCGCAAAGCATTACAGACAAACAAAGAATATACATATATAAATTTTTTTTCAGTCATCAAGCACCGCTGGCTGTTGGTGAAATCAAAATATTTATTTACGTAAATAGGTATACAGGTGGGTGTCTTTCTTCATTAATATTTTTAGCAATTTTCTACTCTAAAAGAAGCGCGAAATATTTATATGATATCTACTAATCTGGTTCAGGTTGGCCAATTGAAAAATTGTATATAAATTTACAAATCTAAATAAAAAGCATTTTTTATTTTGTTTTAATTATTGTAATAAACCGTATTTCCTTTCTTATAATATATAACTTTTCGCCTCCATATTTCATCGACCTGTGTCATAGCTGTACACATATATGTATACGCTTTTTATATGTATGTATGTACGTGTAAGTTATATAGTATGTACGTGTTACATATAACATACACGTACATATATATTTAATTAAATAGTTTTTGTACCTACTTTTATCTATCCATAAACTAGTAGAGTATGCATTCTGGCATTAAGTTCGCCATTGTAACAATAATTGTACAATAAAAATAAATATAATTTCGTATACTTGTAATATATTTACAATCAATAACCAGAATAACACCGTCTGTCTCTACATCGAACATAACAAACGATCGTTCCACATCAATTTGTCTGACACTCGTTAAAATCGCGTTTCCTCATATTAATTTCTGCTCCCCATCGTCGCGGCACGCGCAGTCTATATCCGGTTTGTACAAACCATCGATACGCCGTACCAAGAGAGATACTTGTAAACGCTCTATTGATTTTGAGGTTAAAACGTCCCCTGTCAATTCACTGGATGAATTTAAGGGATTTCAACTTTATAGACAGACGAATTCGAGTTATAAATTAGTTTAATATTTACTTAAGTCGTCTCAAACTGAACTTCTAAGGAAGACAAGTTAGGATCAATTTAGCTCTACAATAAATCAAAGAAAAAAGGAAGAAAAATCTTTATATGACAATCCACAAAATAGTATAGATAATATATGGCATATGGCAAAAAACATTGCAACCGAAAATTTAACAAAAAAAGGAACATAAATAATAATATAATAAATAAGCTGTCATTTATCTTAGCTATAACTACTGCGTAGATCATAAAAAGGTACGTTTAATAAATCGCTATATAGTTATTCTAGACGTATTAAATTATACGAAATTTTTTCATCTTTTATATATCTGTGGTTCATTATTTTCCGCTATTAAATATTAAATTGTAATATGTATTTATTTATTCTTATTTCTTTGAATAAGAATAAATAAACATTTGTGATCTGGTAATAATAAATTAATTACGTTTTTGTTACACTAATTTTTGAAACAAAGCATTAATAAGCTTCGTTGCTGAGAAACTTTAATCTCTTTCAAAGTTCATTCCTTAAGTACCTAATCTTTCAAAGTCAGTTGCAGTCTCCTGGGAATTCTTTTATATCTCTCTTGCAATTGTTCGCTTATATGACGTTTATTTTTCGGAAGAAAAATTGCACAAGACGATTTGAGTGCAATTAGAAGGTCATTACAAAATTTCTTGCAGAATTAAGTCTCAAGGTATAAATTAACTTGGATGTTGACAGTCCGTCTTTTTCAAAAGTTCAGAGTCATAGAGCTATGGAGAAAGCTATACTCGGAGTTCCTCTGGTAGATATGATTCGGAATGAACAAATCGGCCAGAGAACTAAAGTAAGTGACAATGGGCTGGTCACGTTTGTTGGAGATCCAACAATCGTTGGAGCAGACGAGTGCTGGAGTGAAGACGCCAGATAGTGCGCGATATGCGCAGGGTGGCTAGCAGAAACTGGACGCGTGAAGCCGAAGATCGGGCTAGGTAGCGATTCTTGGGGGAAGGCCTATGTCCAGGAGTAGATTGCCGTTGATGATGATGTATAAAGTTAACTTTACTGTTTTGTTTATACTTCAAGTATTTTTTATGGAAGACTCAAACTAAAGATCAAACGAAATGACTTCATAGTAAGTAAGTCATCGCAGCCCATGGACCTTTGAAACACAAAGGGCGCCACAAATACATACCTATCATAGTCTAAAATATAAACAATGAAACAGAAGAGAAAAGCAATGGGAGGAAAGGATTAGGCCAGCTGTTTATGCTCATCGAACAAAAAGCACCTGAGTTACTAATCAGAAGTCGCTTTTATGCGAAATTCTGGTACTTCCAGTTAGATAAGTTGGCCATCTTTAACGTTATTAGTTTCTAGACAAATTTTAACAGGAGATTAGCAATTGCATACATACATACATATCGTCACGCCCGTCTCCCGTAAGGGTAGGCAGAGACCACAGATCTCCATCTGCTACGATCTCGGCATGCTTCCCTTGCTTCCTCCACACTCATTATTCTCCTCATGCAAGCCCGCCGGTTGAGGGCACTCTTGACCTGGCCTTTCTTAAAAAGTTCAGCAATCTGGTCAAGGTACGTTTTTCGTGGTCTTCCTCTTCCGGCCCTTCCATCCACATTCGCAAGGTAAATTTCTTTTGCCAGTCGTCTTTCATCCATCCTCTCTATATGTCCAAAACATCTAAGCATGGACGCAGCAAAATCGTCTACCTGAGATTAGCAATTGAAAATACCGAAATCATATTAAACACTCCAAGTAAGTTGTATCTTCTTCTAAGAGTGTCTCTCAAACTTGCAAAGGTTGGCAGCCAATTCAGCACAATTTTCCTCCTCCTTCGCGAGGTGCAGGAATTCTGGAGCACTCGCTATCCCGTTTTAATCCCTGATATGATGTAGCCAAGGCATTCTTTTTCGACCAACTTGTCTTTTGCCCGCGATTTTTCCCACCATGATCAGTTGCAGCAACTTGTATCAGTCATGTATCATGATATTACCCAGCTAAGCAACGTTTCTACCTTTTGACGGTCTGCAATAGTTCACGTTTTTGCTTGAATTGTCGGAGAACTTCGTCATTGGCCACCCTTTGAGTCCAGCTAATAGAGCACATTTCGAACGCTTCTGTACGTTAACGTTTTGTATAGTACTTTTAATACTATATATAGTTATGTAAAATATATTGATAGGTTGAAAGTTGGTAGAGGAGAACCCAAAATGTCTCACGAAAGTTATAAATGTACGTATAAATCTTGATTATATGTAAAAGTATATTAAAACAGTTAGTGCCTTCTCCAGATATTATAATAACCGTATCAAAATGCAATCTCCATTCTAAGCACTTTAAACTAAAATTTTATTACAACTGCGATCATTCAAACTCCATATAAATCATACTTCAAGTCGATTCACACCGTAGGTATATTTTCCATCGAGGTACCGCCAAACACCTTTTTGCCCCTACCAATTGTTCGAATTTGGTAATTAAAATTTCAATTTGAAATTCATGTGAAATTATCTTTTTGTAAATATTTTGTAATTTCCACGTGGGCTGATGAATTAGGAATCGTAGATTGGTTATTACTTAATCGGACGCTGATTCTCGTTTTTTTACTCCAATAGTCGACTATAGAAGTAAATACCTACGAAAAGATATAGGTGGTTCTATTTTATAGCAGCAATTATACTGTTAATAAGGATAAAACAAGCGTATCTTTTAAAATGTTATACTGTTTGCTTTATAAAACATCTATAATCCCCTTAATTGTATACACTAATTTGCTTTTTTAATATTTTGAATGGGATAGGAAGGCAAACAACTAAGCGTGACGCCTAATAAAAACCTTTATACCTTTAATTTACTTTACATTTTTTTCTCCAATTTTTCCCATCGTCCAAAATAAATATTTTTTTACTTTTATTGATCTTCTTCTATGGAAGAAGAATGCAGATATGTAACAAATAGAAGTTTAAAAAACTCACTCGATTCTCGCTCACAAGTGAAAATCGAGAAACATTACCCGTAGTACCGGAATAGGATTTATTCCCCCAACACAAACTTCCGACACCATTTGAAATTCATTCTTCACGAGAACGTGTGATGTAATAAAAATAGCGTCAGATACGAGGTAGTGGCCTCCAGATGATAAATTATGCACCCCTCGATTTGGAGATTGCTCGCGCGATGCATTAACGGCTCCCCTTTGATATATTTTTTTAAAGGTAAACGGGAGTCAAACATGTATTAAGGTGTAATAGAGCGGTATGATTATTCTGACAGGCAATTGAAAATTACGGCCAAAGTTTGGAGGAAAATTAAAATTGGGCAGCATAAAATACTGCCCAATTTTAATTTTCCTCCATAAGGTGTTTCTATTAGTTACAATAGAAACGGTAAACAGCGTATATTACGAAGCACTTTGTATAAAACGACGCCAAAATAATTTTTAATTAATGCAATAAAACTGTTGACAAGTTACCGCAAGCCGTAAACTTATACGGTATTTCGAAAGCCATAACATCCAACAAAGATGCCGTCTAGACATTGGCTGTTAAAATCAGGTATTGTGGTTATATCTTTATTTCTCAAAGTATTCACTTACAGTCGACAACCGCCGGCGTAGACGAGTGCTGGACTGGAGACCGCGTCTTGACAAACATAGTGTGGGACGCCCCCTGGCTCGATGGTGTGAAGTTCTGCACATGGCGGCTGGCAGAAACTGGATGAAGAGTGATGAAGCGTGAAGCCGATAAATTGGCTAGGTTGCCCTTCTTGGGGAAGCCATGGTGATTTACAGAAAAAATATAAATTTAAAAACTCTTACAGTATATGTGAAAATATATTCATGAGAGCATACTAGTGGTAGGTACACACTTAGATAAAAATGCATAGTAACCAAAAAAATGTCAATTCAATATTATTTTGTGTTGATGTCACATATTCATTTACTACATGTATAAATGCATCGTTTATTAATGAAATACACATTAATATATACTCTGATATATGATACAGACAATAATTAGAAAAAAGCGAATTATCAAACTCATAGGAAATTACACAGCGATTTAAAAGAAGAAACACTTTTTGGTAGTGGAAGAGCCACACTGCAGACGAATACTTTGTCAAGAATGGCATATTATTTGTCTGTAGCATGAATGGGCCGGCTCGCCCGGGGAAGTGCCACACTCCCGCAGAAAACCGGCGTCTGAAAAGAAGCTTAGCTACCGCGCTACGTCCGGTGAGCGGTAGAGTTCCGGACGCCCAACTCCCTCCCACAATGACACTTCCTTAAAGGCGTGATAACGCTTCCGCACTGCCTATGGCACTGCGGATGTTTATGGGCGGCAATTTTTGCTTTGCATCAGGTGACAAGCCTACTCGTTTGCCTTCCCATACCATTAAAAAAAACAATACAATATACCTGTGTAGTAGTGTGACGTCATTAAATGGCTAGCATTTTGACATAGGCCGTAACAATCTATGTGGATAGATTGCTAGGCGCTGATTTTCAGTGAAAGCCATTAAATCACTCTTACGGTGCTATATTATATAGTCAGGTACACATTGTTATACTGGTATAGACGCTATATGAGGAAAATGATGATCTATAAGATTACCACATCCCGGCCTGGCGCCAGTCACCTCTCCCTAATTCTCGGCCGCTCGCTGAATCACCGCCGCCTAATAGAGTGTAAATTTATTTATCTCGCCCGGTTTGGATGACTGTCTTTATTTGGTGTTAACGTTTAGATTTCCTTATCTTATTTAATATGGAAACCCTATTGTTCCCCTGTGTTTAACTTTAACTTAATGCAGTTCATTTTGTATTAATTATTGCGCTCTACCGCGTAGATATTGTAATGATACATTGACCAATGTATTTAAATAGATAAAATCTTTTTATTAAAATATAACACACAAAATCTTTTTTTAAACACATTTTTCTTAGCGTTCGTAATTTTAAAATACATACATACATATAATCATGCCTGTTTCCCGTAGGGGTAGGAGAGACTACAGATCTCCGTCTAATACGATCTCGGCACACTTTCATAGCTTCATCAACATTCATCACTCTCTTCGTACATGCTCGTCGATTAAGGGTACTTTTGACCTGACCTTCCTTGAGAACTTTAGCAATTTGGTCAAGGTCACATACCTTGACCAAATTTCCGAAGTGTCAGGCCTTCTGCAAGAGCGCCTGGCGCACAATGATTACACATATATTAGAATAAATATATTTTATCTAATATTTCATATTCTCTTCTATAAATAAATAGAATACGAACAAATATATCAAAATTTTAACATCTATTTACGTCTTTATAAGTCGAGAACCGCTCTCTCCGGATATTGAAATCCCTAACGGAATATAAAGCATCGAAGTAACACGAACATTTACCGCACATTGGCTCATTACAAAGCCTTTGAGATCATCTCTAGCGGAAACTGCGAAGGAATATGATGAATAATCCTGATTTGTTACGAGTTACCTGGAGTTGAAAGATTAACCTAAGTTTTTCAAACATTAAATAGCATTGTACAATAAATATAATATTATTTCATAATTATAATAAGTTATAAAGAAATAATATAAAAATTTTTTTCACAGGCTTAGATTTATCCGATTGCTAGCACGGGCCTCCTAATTTCTGAGGGAATTTATATAAACCCACCCATTCGCGGAGCACCAAAACTTGAAAGAAATACTATTTATATGTATATATATACACACACCTTTGCAAAAAAAAAAACATAGCATACATGACTAGAAATTTCTTTTTTCTATATTTTTTAATACTTTAATCCTAGAATCGGTGTTTTAGTCAATGTAAACAGAAATCCGTGTGAAAATGGTAATTTTTATAGGTATAGTCAAATTAAGGCTACGAGTATTTTTATGGTACTTTAATAAAAAAAAGACATTAAAAAATTTCCGTTCCTCCAGAAATGGAGAGGCCGTGCTCAGTAGTGAACATACATACATATATAGGCTGTGGAAAAAATATTTAATTGTGAACGAAGAAAAAAAAGAATAAGTCTCTAATCGTCTATTCAAATAACATATCCCCTAAGGTACACTTGAAAGCAAAAAACTTGCGACCACGGAGTCTGCTATTTCACACTGGAGTTGTATCAAACCCCTTTGATCAAAAAGCTTGAACTTCGCCACTCTTACATTTGAAATCTTAACATAATTAATTGTTAGTTTGAAATATTTAACAGGCGCAAGCATTACTTTGCCGAAATGCACGATTTAGATGAAAAGTAGAAACTTATATTGTTAAAATACTTGAAAACATATCTTTGCTCTCGCGAGTCTAAACAAAGTAAGTTTCGACGTGTCTTTAGTTTGAGAACCAGTGCACTAAACGTTTGAATAATTCACAGCAATGACCGGTGATTGCAGCATAAATGGTGGCTGGGTTTAATTGAGTGCGAATGGTTCCTTTTGTTTAGTTTAGATATCTATCAATCCTGTTCTGTGCTTTGGTTCTCGAAAGCTAAGTATGTAGCATGCCATCAAAATAACTAAGCAATATTCGATCTTCTGACATATTAAGGAACTTAATTATGCTTATTTTATCGGATATGACGATAAATACTCAAGCATAATAATATTACCTGATGAAAATGATGGTCATCAACACCATAGGGATTAGAAAAGCGTAGCTGGTCTTTCAGAAATATATGTATAGGTGAAATACATACATACATACATACATATCGTCACGACTGTATCCCGTAGGGGTAGGCAGAGACCATAGATCTCCATCCGCTATCGCGATATCGCGATCCCGGCACACCTTCCTTGCTTCCTCCACACTCATCCATCTTTTCATTCATCCTTCCTCTCACATTTATCGTAGCGAAACGGCTCTCCGTTAGTCGCTTCCCATCCTTGTGGGAATCAGGACGTGATGGGTGGCGTACCACGTCGCCGTCATTTTTTAACAAATTAGGTTTATTAAAGTTCATCATATTGAATCCCATGAGCCGCAAGGGAGGATGGAGGCCAGACCCAGCAGAGCCCCGTATGCTGAGGTAAAGCACTAGAGTACCCGAGGGAGCCCGATCCCGGGACGGTTGGCATGCTTGCGACTAAGCTCGTAACTAGCCACGCAACTTTATAAAATTACATATTATTTGTAGCTTTTATTAAGTATCGTCGTTTATAAATATGGCTACGCCTCAGGTTACTGTTTACTAATACAGGCGCCACACAATCTAAGTGTGGTCTGCTTGTTGCACCTTATCTGGACATAGGGAGTGCTTTCTAGAACATTTAACATGTGATTCAATTTTAAGAAAGTCTACAAAAATATTAGCTTCTTACACTATTGTAAAATAAAACAATTAAGCAAAAAGAGAGAAGCTACCTTTAATGGTATTTTCAAACCAATACGACATTGAAATCTTCAAACAACAATACGACAGATATTTCAAAAGCCGGCAATGCTTCTGTAAAATCTATGGTGTTGTAATCTAATACGTTTACTCAATGGGTGGTTCTTGTTCCTTCCTATCCCATAAAAGAAAACTCCTCTACCATTTTCTTGATCTATCTCCCTTACACATTTACTCACTTTATAAATAATGTCTCTCTTCATCTCTTTCATAATTGCGTTCTGTAATTTTATCACTTCAAATACAATTTATTACATACATACATACATACATATCGTGTGATTCGAAGATGTTAATGCTGGTAGCCTATTGGCTTTAACAGCTTTATCGAATTCAGGGCCCTGAATATACATTATCGTCACGCCTGTTTCCCGTAGGGATAGGCAGAGACCAAAGATCTCTATCTGCTACGATCTTGGCATATTTTCCTTGCTTCCTTCACACTCATTTCTCTGGACATAGGCCTCACCCAAGGCGCGCCACCTAGCCTGATCTTCGGCTACACGCATCCAGTCTCTGCCAGCCGCCTTACGCAGATCGTCGCTCCCTCTAGCAGGAGGGCGTCCCACACTACGCGTTTGCCAAGTCACGGTCTCCACTCCAGCACTCGTCTACTCCAACGATTGTCGGTTTTCCGACAAACGTGTCCAGCCCATTGCCACTTCAGTCTGCTAACTTGAAGAGCAATGTCGGTGACTCTGGTGCTCCGGCGAATTTCTTCATTTCGAATTCTGTCCACCAGAGAAACCCCGAGCATAGCTCTCTCCATAGCCCTCTGAGCGACTTTGAGCTCGGCGAGGAGACGGACTGTCAGTGTCCACGTCTCGGCACCGTAAGAGAGTACGGGCAGGACGCACTGGTCGAAGACTTTTGTCTTCAGACTTTGTGGTATGGGCGACGAGAAGACTTAAAGGAATTTCCTGAACGCTGCCCAGCCCAACTGAATCCTTCTCTCGGCTTCTTTCTCGAACTTGTCTCCGGTCGGTTACCATATTATAAATACAAAACATACAATTTATTAAAAGTTATCATTGAAGATAGAAGAGGAGCATGATAATAAAAGAATTTCATGTACTAAAAATATAAAAGACTGGTTGAAGGCGGAACGCACAGAAAAGTTGATTTGCATGACTGAGGATAGAAAAATATAGATAAAAGGTCACCAACCTCCGGGATGGAAAGGAAACATGAAGAAGAAGAAGAAGAATTCTATATCTTACATCATAATTCCTCGTTATCATCAAACTTGTCGGAAAAAGAATACTTTGAGTATGGCCATCATCAACAGCCACTAGTAACTAGTTCATATTTAAACAAATCTTGCCTCTTAATATGTAAGCTCGTAAGCTAATGTATTAATTATTATTTGATCACGAATACACCGTCGACTGTGGTTAACTAACTGTGACACCCAACCTTTATTGTATTATTATAATGATCCCTCACATGACAGAGGGGATGCTTGGTGGAAGGACGTTCCAACTGTTATAGGTTGTAGTAAAATCATCAATATTTAATATTACTTACATAATTTGTCATTCATATCTATTGCCTATACTCATATTAACAGCATGAATTACAAAAAGTTTTCGCCAGCTCTGAATCTAAGGGAAGACGCAGCCCTGGGCGTTAATTCAAGGGGGCACAACTTCATATATTTAAAAAAACTGTTTACTTTTTATTCGACGAGGGCACGTAATATTAACAATATTTCCTCAATTAAATGTCCCACTAAAATATTTTTGTATTTTTTTTAAATCCTTAATTTTAATTACTGAAAAGAAAGCGCGTCAATCTAAAGTGTTTGGTTTCTAGAGGATGTATAAAGTTGCGGTAAGGCGTAGCGTTGATTTTGATTTTGGTTTGTTGACGTATGAGTCGAGGGATAACCTATTTCTATAACTATAATAACCAATTTTGTTTTAAATTATATAATAATATTGTTAAAATAATAGAAAAAAATTATACTAAATACTATATATAGTCACGCCTGTCTCCCTGTAGGTGTTGGTAGTCGGGTTAGGCAGAGACTACAGATCTTCATCCGCTACGATCCCGACACACCTTCCTTGCTTCCTTCACACTCATCCATCCTTCCTCTCACATTCATCGTAGCGAAACGGGTCTCTGTTCGTCGCTTCTCGCCTTCGTGGGAATCAGGACGTGACGGGTGGCGAACCACGTCGCCGTCATTCTTAACGAATTATTATTATATATATATTTCAACTAAATGTCATGACAAAAAATACTTTTCATGAACAATAAATACTTTTAAAAAAATTGTTTACTTAATCAAACTTAAAAAATACGTTTCCAATTCAAATCGGCTTAAAAAATTGGAATGATGTGAAGTAAAAAATGCTAGATGAATATTATATTTATTATATTTGACAGCTGTGTTACAGAGGCATAGCTCGAAAATCGTTTCCATCACCCGTGTATTTTTAATTAAAGGTAACAACGATTCCGTTCACGGTTCTTGACTTTGAATAAATATTTATAATTTAATGCCAACTGCAAAATGAGGGTGTATGCACGAGTGACGTACGTCATGAACTTCGTACGTTGCTTTCCCAAAATTCATGTTATTCCTCAATTTATTTTATTATAATCGTAATTTTTGAAACTGTTACTACCATGCTGTGCCATATGCCATCGGATATTTATCAAAATCCATCCAAAATTATATCTTAGGTCATCATGTACATATGTGTTATATGAATTATTATTTGTATGACTGCAGGTAATTATTTCTTCCTGTCAAAATAAAAATAATAAAAAAAGTCACTTTCACCACTGACAGTACTATGACTAAGTACCAAAACGCCACTAAACAGATGGTCACAGTTAAATCATATACTTACTCATGTATTTACAGTTATTAGCGATAGATGGCGCTTTTAACACACGATATGGTTTGCCTATTGAAGTGGAACTATGTTTTCGAAAATAAGTCTTTTGTTTTTAATGCAATTAAAATCGCTTCCGTACACCGGTGTTTTATTTATATTACCGATTCGGCTTTGGGCCTAATTTCACAATTTTGAAGCATAAAATGTATTATTTTCAATGAAATATATATTACCATTTAGTATGTTAATATATTATCTATTTGATCATTATTAGTGCCAACATTACACACATACAATCCACCTTATTATTTAACTTACGCAATAATCCCACAAAGATAACTATGTTTGTTCTGTATCCAATTCGGCTTTGAGCTTCTCTAACGAATTTATTGATATTGCTTCGTATTTGCGTTCAAATCTGATTATGTTTGTCGCTATAATTACAAATTATCTCCTTTGTATTTATATAGTGTAACGTAACAAATGAGTTACATATGTATATATATTTTTTGTGAGACACGAAATAAGATGGGACATCCCCCGGCAGTGTCAGTCCGGTTGAAGCGCCTTGTTGTACGCACTTCGCTAATACGCTTGGATACCTTTATTTTTTATTTTATTACAAGTTAACATGGTATTATTAAAATTTTGCATTTCACTGACGAACACCTGCCTAGTTAAGACCCGCCGTGTTGGGATCCTAGTTTAATTTTGAGGATATCCCGTCTGCTGCCGCAGCCGTGCCTCTCAGACAGCTCTTGGAGGTTCTGCTAAACCCAACTCCTCTTCGCGTCATCGCAAACAGCTAGGGGAGTGCTAGAATCGCGTACCTAAAAAAGTGTATTTTTTAGCAAGTATTATAATTGACCGGCCACTACGAATCCGAAATAAATAATGTTGTTACCTAGCCTTGCCGTTTTTATTTTAAAAAATATTTCACTTAATAATATTTAAATAAAAAATATATAAGACACAATAGTGCTTGATATATTTGTTAAAAGAAAAACGGCAAGACTAGGGCCTGCCTATTGGCAGACGTTACAATGGGCAAGAAGAAATAACGATAATTCTAAAGACAGATTGAGTTAGGCTTTAATCAATATCACAAAAAGAAAAGCAGCGATAGCTCAGTCGGTGAGCCTCGGCCTGATGATCTGAACGTGGTGAGTTCGTATCTTCCACTGGATTATTGATGCGAACTAATTCCTAGCACAAGCATTATTAGTTTAGTTGGAATAGTTAAAGAGAATTCTAGTAATATTAAAAACATTGCTAGTCTTCTTAAAAAAAAGACATCACTCGGGATACAAGGGAATCAAAAAAGAGATATCACTTGGGATACAAGGGAATCAAAAAAAGACATCGCTTGGGATACAAGAGAATGAAAAAAAAAACATTATGCCACATCATTTATGAAACTAAACGGTGTAACCACTGTGAAAAATAAACTAGTCATAATTCGTCAAAGGCCACAGACAGGTCTGGTTCATTGGTGCCTATTGGTAGATTCTCCTAGTTTTAACGACGTCTATAACCAGCAGTGAACTAGTATACTGCTGGTGATGGTCATTAAACATCTAAAAATATATTGAAATGATTTTGAGGGTTCTCTACTTTTAGTGCAGTGGTATAACTATTCCAGTTCTATGTCAACCCTTGTATCGCTAAAAGTCCCTTCTCTAAACCCCTAAAAAATGAATTTGTAAATTTTGCTTATGTTTTATATCTAAAAAAGTATAATAGAAAACATTCCATAACATTTTTAGTGTTTAAAGTTGTTTTTAGTGTAAAAAGTTGAATAAAGATGAAATCAATGGAAGAAGAAACAAAGCTGCAACTTTAAAACCCTTATCAAAGATTTTAAAGAGAAAGAGGTCATCCATACTATATTAGTACCACACAGAAATCGGACTTAACCGAAAGTGTAGGACTTTCCCGAACGCCGGCCCACTTATTTATTTATTTATGGACTATCAACAGGAGTTACATTCAATATACATTATTCTAAATAGTTCTTCAAACATACTTAAATGAAATCCTAATTATAGATGAACACAACATTAATATAAAGTATTATACAGACTTAAATGCTAGATTTAATACGGTCCGTGACTTGTACCACACCGTCGTAGAGAATGTCTCAAGCATTGTTTCTTTTCATGTATTTGTGCTATACTTCACACAACGATCGAAGCGGGGCATTGGATCCAAAAACGCATATATCACAATAGTGACACTATAACCATACTGTAAATAAAAGGCTATAAATAAACACACTGTTCCTAGACACAATATATATTCACGATCCTGCGAAAGTATAGTGCTGAAATTATTCAATACAAAATACGAGTCACCCGGGAGTAGTTACACGGTCAATGTATTTCAGAACGAACAGCAGTAATAATTTGTACTGTACATAAAATAAGTTTCAATATCAATTATAATAAAATAAAAATAAACAAGCCGCAGAAAACCGGCGTCTGAGTGGTAGCTTGTCTACCGCGCTTCGTACGGTGAGCGGTCTGAGGCCAAACACCCTCCGATTCCCACTCCCCCTCCGATTCCCACTCCCCCTCCGATTCCCACTCCCCCTCCCACTCCTACTCCCATAATTTCACTTTCCTATAAGGTCGGCAACGCTTCCGCACTGATTGCACACCACACTCGATTCAGGCTCCACTCGACTCCATACAGAGTTTTTTACAAGTGACCGTGAGCATACGGTAGAGATCGAGTCGTCGCCAATGTTTCACATTTACCAATCGTCTTATAACACTTCTCTTTTTTATATATAGGGCTCGTGAAAACCATTCAAATGAGCCGTAATTAAAAGGTGTTACTTGTAATTGTAGAAGAGTTTCACTGTCCACCACTTAGGAGGCCCTCGCTCTTTTTTTTTTCATGGTATAGGAGGGCAAACGAGTAAGCGTGCCGCCTAACGGAAAGCAATCACCACCGCCCATAGACAACCGCGTCACCGCTGGGTCACGGAAGCGTCGCCGGCCTTTTAGGTATGTATGGGCTTGTTTTTTGAAGGGGCCAATGTCGTATCGGTTCGGAAAGACCGCCGAAGGTAGTTGGTTCCACAGAGTGGTGTAGCGTGGGAAAAGGATTCGAGAGAAACGCGCCGTAGTAGCTCGCCACTCGTCCAGATGGTGGGGATGAAACTTTTATTTTACGGCGAGTTGTGCGGTTGTGGAATTCGGCGTCGGGAATTATTCCAAACAGTTCTTCGGAGCACTCCCCATGGTAAAAGAGTTAAGATATATAGAGGGATGAGACATCCCTCCGCAGCGGTAGAGAATCAGGCCGATCGGTGAGATCTTGGCAATCGACGATTCGGATATCTTTCTGATTTTTCCACATCTTGTCGAACAACGTTTGTCCGATATCCTAGATATTACACATCTATGCGTAACTTAGATTACTAACAATTTAAATAAATAAATATTTATCGACATTCCAATCCATTTAAGAAGAGAAAAAAGCTTACCGCATTCAGTGCCTCCAATTCGTAGGGGCTCAGCTTATAGGATGCATCGGACCCCACCAACCGCGGCGTGGCTCTGAAAAGGCAAATGCAATATTTACCTTTATCGCTTTTTAAGTAGTTATTTTGAGAGTTCAACAACATAATATCAGAAACCTTATTTATTTATTTATTTTATTTATGACATTTAAATGGTACACTTTATGAAAATATACACTGAAAGCCCGTCCACTTCTAATGTCGCTCAGAGAGCTATGGAGAGCGTTATTAACGAGTGTTTTTCTGATGGGTATGATTCGGAATGCAATTGAGTGGTTGCTTATGGTGGTAAATTGAAGTCAGAAAACCGACAACCGTTGGAGTAGACGAGAGCTAAAGTAGAGCCCAACTAGATGGAGCGACGCTCTGCTTTGGGCGGCACGTATTTTGTATGTATATGTGAGAAGAAACAGAGTGTGTTTAATTACGTTTTTTAGTATTTATTATTATCATAAAGAATTTTAGAACACTTTTTTATGTAGGTTTAATAGTATTAATTAAATAAATCTAAGGCTTTGAATAAATTATTATAGGAATTATGTGTATCAGACATGACAGAGTTTTGCTCTTTGCTCACCTTGAGTGAATGGGCTTGGATCGAAGTGGGAAGATAGATAGATAGATTCGTATGTAGGTACCCAAATATCGCTGGAGAGACTAGGTACATGCCGACCTGTACGAACTTCAAGCTAGTAATTGGCAAGAATTAGCGCAAGACAGGAAAAGTAGAGGACTCTTGTTTCGGAGGCCAAGATCTACTTCGGGTGACTGAGCCGGCGGAGTAAATAAGTATACTTTGATAAGTGAATTTCTAAAAAGCCGGCAACGCTTCCGTGACTCTTATGGTGTCGCGGTTGTCTATGGGCGGCGTTGATTGCTTTCCATCAGGCGGCATGCTTGCTCGTTTGCCCTCCTATCCTATAAAAAAATTAAATTAACACAAAATTATATCACACGAGAAATTAAATCATACTCGACTAAATTTTATTCAGAACACCAAGTTAGTATTTCATTTCATAGCCCACTTACACCCACGGTGTGAGTAATATGCAAATTCAGCCGGTCACCCCGTTAATTATTAACGTACATAAATGTAAGTGAATTTATGAATTTGTAGCAACTTGCTAAGTGTGGGGCCATAAAGCGAGCGATGACGAAGAAATAATATACAATTATAATAAGGATACAAAATTACAAATACAACCGATTTATTTTATTTCTCCTTTTGTATAAATTGTACATAGGCGGACCTTATGCCGAAACGCATTCTCACCGGTCAACTTTTGGGTTAACGGGAAATATATTGTATTGTTACAAAAACAAATGTTGATAATTAAGTATTGTTTATTAAATTAAATATATAAAAAGCATAGATTACATGCTTTTTTCATGTTTTATTTATATTAATATTTTAAGAAAATTGCATTTTTTGCCTTAATTACTTTACTCTTGTCATTTTTATTGGAAAGATGAAAGTAAATGAAAATTAAAATGTAAGTTTTAAGCTTGTTATGGATTGTTTAGAAAACAAACCTTTAAGGCATATACAAAATTTTACAATGTTTAATACTTTACAATATTTAATAACATTTTTGTTTTAAATAATAACTAGCTATGTAATGATAAGCAACATCCGTAGTCCGTGGACATTTGCAGTACTGCGAGTACTCCAGATGTATCGCCCACTTTAAAATAAGAACAAAGGGAGGGTAAGAAGGAAGTAATAAGGGGAGAATATGGAAGTAACGGAGGAAAAAAGAAGAAAATAAAGGAAGAGAAAATTAGGCATCAATCCCAGCATTCACCGTACGAAGCTAGTTTTTATAATTGAATTTTTTACCACCATCGGGCCAACATGATGCGCAGAGAAGAAAACCGTATACATTTTCTATTTTTACGAATTCGACAGAGAAAGATATAGTTTCTGATTTGTGGCTAAAGATTTACTGACTGTTTTATTTTGGGCAGTTAAGATGTTATTAATTAATTTATGGATAATTAAATGAAGTAAGTCAGTATTGTAAGAATTTTTTATAAAAAATTTTGTAGGATAGGATGGCAAGCGAGTAAGCGTGTCGCCTGATGGAAAGCAATCAACGCCGCCCATACACAACCGCGACACCGCAGGAGTCACCGAAGCGTTGCCGGCCTTTTAGGTATGTGCAGGCTTGTTTTTTGAAGGTGCCAATGTCGTATCGGATCGAAAAGACCGCCGAAGGTAGCTGGTTCCACAGAGTGGTGGTGCGTGGAAAGAAGTTTCGATTGAAACACACCGTGATAGATCGCCACTCGTTCAGATGGTGCGGATGAAACTTTTCTTTGCTTTAAATTATTGTGCTGTTCACAGTGCTAATCTGGATTTTATTAATAATGAAATTTGTCCTCAATAAATTGAATAATTATAATGTCCCGCTCACAGTGTGACCCTACCGCACGCAGGTAAGACAAATACGCTCATTTCCTGCGGAGAGCGCGCCCAAACGTCTGCGCCGACAAATTGTACCGGCGCGGACTTATTCGCCACACTTCAGATTAGTCTTCTCTTATATAAATAATATAACTTTTTTTTACCTGACTGTTTCTCCAAAAATTAAAACATACATACATACCGTCACGCCTGTATCCCGTAGGGGTAGGCAGAGAACACAAATCTCCATTTGCTACGATCTCGGCATACTTTCCCTGCTTCAATCACACTCATTACTCTCCTCGTCCAAGCCCGCCGGTTAAGTGTACTCTTAACCTGGCCTTTCTTTCAAACTTCAGCAATTTGGTCAAGGTATGTTTTGGTGTTCCCCTATTGACCCTTTCGTCCACATTCGCAATGTAAATTTCTTTTGCCAGTCGTCTATCATCCTCTCTGTGCCCAAACCATCTAAACATCCCATTCTCAACTTTTGTCACGACACCTTCTTTTACTTCACATCGCTCTCTTATATATTCATTTCTTATTCTATCATACAAAGATACACCACACATACTTTTTGTTTAAAAGATATAAATTATTACTTAATTTAAAATACATTTTCTGTCTTCTCATCGAAGTCCTTTAATACTGGTCAACCGTTTTTTGTTGCTTTCTTATTATTTTTACTAATACCAATAAATATAAAAACATTGAAAAAAAACAATTTATCCAAATTATAGATAAATAACTTAATTTACTATTTCAGTTAAATGATAAAGTGTACAACTACCGTTCTTAAAAAAAGACGCAATTTAAATTCACTAAAAAACAAATAATATAACGTGGTAAGTAAAATATAATATATACATTCGTCTTTTTCATACGTCGGACTAATTATGAGAATTCGTAAATCCAAGAAAATATTTCTTCTCATTTCTCACTATTAATGCCATCTAGCGGATACTCTTAATGTGTATTCGACAGAATACTTCGTATTTAGCTGAAAGAACACAAAATACCACTTATACCTAAAGTAAGTATGGTAATATAAAAAATTCTCAAACTATAAAAAATATCCCTTTTTTATTCAAGTTAAATTAAACTCATATAGACTTACAATATTTTTATATTTATATATGGCTAAGGGCAAGCTTAGTCGCAAGCGTGCCGACCATCCCGGGATCGGGCTCCCCCGGGTACTATAGTGCCTTATCTCAGCATGCAGGGCTCTGCTGGGGCTGACCTCCATCCTCGCTTGCAGCTCGTGGGATTCACTAAGACGAATTCAATATACCTAAAATGACGGTGACGTGATTCGCCACCCGTCACGTCCTGATTCTCACGAGGGAGAGAAGCGACCAATCGAGAGCCGTTTCGCTGCGATGAATGATAGCAGATGGAGCTATGGTATCTCTTCCAACCCCTGCAGGAGATAAGCGTGAAAATATATATATAAAAAAAATAATATTTGTATTTATTCCACAAAATATATTAATACGTTTATTTTCAAAGTAATTTTACTTTACTGGTACAATTGAGTTCAATATCGCTGTAAGTATCGAGAATATGCCTCTTTATAATCTCACCCAGCGAATGATGTAAAGTTTACCGGCTTCTTTTATTTATGGCACTCGCGCCGCAAGAAATCTGGTACTTTTCCATTTTTTTGAGTGATTGCTTAAAGCAGTGATTCTCAACCACTGTGCCGCGGCATTTTTGTGTACCGACAAATACTTAAAGTATACCGCTATTTTTTTAAATTATATTATTTATTAAATAATATAATTTACAAATAAAATGTATAAATTGTTTTAACAGGAAATATCAGGAATAATATCCAAAAAAAAATTACTTGTAACGCGTTCTTTCTTAGAATCATAAACAGATTTTTATGCCTCAAGTCGGCTCACACATGTCTTGCTCTTTGGAACCATCTACCTTCGGCGGTCTTTCCGAATCGTTACGACATTGGCACCTTCAAAAAACAAGCCTACACATACCTACCTACAAGGCAGGCAACGCTTCCGTGAATCCTGCGGTGTCGCGGTTATCGATGGGTGGCGTTGATTTCTTTCCATCAGGCGACACGCTTGCTCGTTTGCCTTCTTATCCCATAAAGAACAACTTTGAATAAAATGTCTATGATAATAATAATAAACATACAGACTGACAACTAACAAGAATGTACCTAATACAACAGGTTAAGGAATAAATAACCTTGTAAAGTATTTACGTACATACCAGGAATCCTTTCCCTAATTGAAATACCTCTGTACAATGAAAATATTTAATATAATGCAAAGGAAGCGAGACACGTCCCCCGGTAGTGAGAAGTGAAGCTCGCGGCCGAGTTAGACGCCGTCAAAGTAATGCTAGTTCAATTTTGCGGGGTTATAGTTGCGACTGTCTGGCGTCACCTACTTCCAGTACTCGTCAAACGTAAAGATAGGATTTTCATGAGTTTAGTTATCAATAAGCGCCACCTAGCCCTATCTTCGGCTTCACGCATCCAGTTTCTGCCAGCCGCCCTACGCAGATCGTCGCATGAACTAGCCGGGGGGAAGGGGGGTGTTTAAGTTTACCGAGACGCGGTCTCCGCTCCAGCACTCGTCTACTCCAACGATTGTCAAATCTCCGACAAACGCGACCAGCCCATTGCCACTTTAGTTCCCTAATTCGAGAGACTATGTCGGTGACTTTAGGTCTCTAGCAGATTTGTTCATTCCAAATTATATCTACCAGAGAAACTCCGAGCATAGCATTCTCCGTAGCTCACTGAGCGACTCTGAGCTGGTGAAGCATACGGACTGTCAGCGTCCACGTTTCGGCGCCGTAAGAGAGTATAGGTAGGGCACACTGGTCGAAGAATTTTGTCTCTCTCAGGCTCTGGGGTACGGGCGACGAGATGATTTTAGTTATATACTGGCACAGTCAATGAAAGTTGACTGAATTTCTTATTCACTCTTTATTATTAAGTGATATTCATTGTGAACAAATTATAGATTACTGAATGTCAGATATTTCAAAAGATTTGATATTATTGTGAATAGAACACCAATCCATAGTGAACAAAAAAGCCATGGCAGATAATTAATACTTAAATGAAAGGCATCTTTATGTAAAAGCTTTTTGGCTTTACCGGTTTTTTCATCGGTTTTGTTTTATATTTTAACCTGTTTTCTTTCTTGATTTCCAATTTGTGTGAATTCTTTTTTTTTTGACAACAAACTTGTCAACAATTAAAACAATAACAATAAAAAAGAACACATACGTTTTCATAATTGCCAGCTTTATTCTGAACACACGATACTATAATTATTTTGATCAGTACTAAAATCGAGTATTATGGGGATATGGTAGGGACTAACATGGTCACTTGGGGCCGAGAAAGCGACTGCCCGCGGCCGTCTGGTCTCGCTTATTAATATTCCATAGAGCAGGACACACTAGACAACACAGTTTACATTTATCTCAAAATGTTACAATTAAAGAGCTGTGTGTATACACGAACTAACTATAACTATATGAGAAAACTGAAATACAAAGTAAACGAGCCGTGTCTTTATCGATTTTCTTTTTTTTATGGAATAAGAAGGTAAACGAGCAGGCGTGTCACCTGATGAAAAAAAATTAATGCCGCCTATAGATATCCGCAGTGTCATAAACAGTGCCGAAGCGTTGCCGGCCTTTAAGGAAAGGTCAGTATGAGAGGGTGAGGGGGGAGGGTGTTTGGTCCTCCGGAACTCAACCACTCACTGGACGAAGCGCGGTAGCTAAGCTACCACTCAGACGTTACTTTACGTAGACTTTAACTTTTTTTTACTCTTTAATTGTAACATTTGTTACAATTAAAGTCTACGTAAAGTAACGTCTGAGTGGTAGCTTAGCTACCGCGCTTCGTCCAGTGAGTGGTTGAGTTCCGGAGGACCAAACACCCTCCCCCCTCACCCTCTCATAATGACCTTTCCTTAAAGGCCGGCAACTCTTCTGCATTGCCTATGGTACTGCGGATGTTCATGAGCAGTGTTTATTGCCTTCCATCCTATACAAAAATTATCGTACTAACAATATTTGTAGCTTCGAAATGCAAGAGTTGTATGTAAATCATTAAAATTATATGTTTCACTTTAATTGAATTCGTTTTACAACGGTATTAAAGGTGAAGTTAAAAAACATATTTTATACATTGCTTGGTTTGTTTCAACGAAGTAGTTGTCAATTTAATAATTATAATACGTGTATGTAAAATTTTAATAGTATATAATAAGTTATTAAAATACAACAACTATTTTGCATGCCATTCTTATGACGGCTAAATTGGAGAAGGCTTATATGTTAATTGAAAATATTGCAAATTACCCAATTTAATGCGAAAATAAATAAATAGTTATTATTAAATAGTTATTATTAAACAAATCATTATTAGCAGTTACTTTCATCCCAACCATTTGGATAAATTGGCGATCCAGTACGGTGCGTTTTTCCAGAAACTTATTCCACGTATCCTGTGGAACTAGCTACCTCCAGAGGTGTTTCCATAACGACACGTTATTGGAATCTTCGACATTGGAAACTTAATGAACTAACTAAATTTGTTGGCGCAGCGACCTAAAATGGATCTTGCCCTCCGAACAGATCTTACGCCGCTTTGCCCAGTCCTGTGCCACCACCTACCAGTTACAGACTCGAAGGTTGCGCAAGTCATCTTCAATCATATCTCTCCAGCGGTACCTGGTAACGCCCCACAGGACGTCGTGCAGTTGGGCGACCCACATACGCTCTCTTGACTGCGCGATCCTCCCCCATCCTCGGAAATTTACCGCGAATAAATAATATATGGACAGTCAAAAGTTTTACTTAGCTAAGATCCGCGACAAGCAAAACAATAACAAAAAATTAATAATGTGTGTCTTTCCGTTGAGTTTAGTGGATTTATTTGGAACTTAAACCAAAAACTTACCGAAAATAGACTCTACGAAAGACAACCGAAAAGTAAGTCTTTTCGGTTGTCTTCCGTAGAGTCTACTATACCTGAAGATGCCTCGTGTTGGGGCGAAACACGTGTCATTTACAAGATGGAAAAGTGATAGTGTGTGTTTGGCGTTGTGTGTAGTGGTTGGTGGGTGGAGAGTTGATGGCCGATTTTCGGTAAGTTTTTGGTTTAAGTTCCAAATAAATCCACTAAACTCAACGGAAAGACACACATTATTAATTTTCTGTTATTGTTTTGCTTGTCGCGGATCTTAGCTAAGTAAAACTTTTGACTGTCCATATAGTGATGGATTTCCGCAAAGTAACGCCTGACTCCATTAATAATATTAATAAGCGAATAAATAAATAATTATTATTAAACAAATCATTATTATAAGTAAGTTACTTTGCTGACACAATTACTACGTTAGATCATCAGCCGAGTTTGTCGGCGGCAATTTTGACAATTATGCTTCGTTTATCCCACAATAACTCGGCAATCTCTCGAAACGTCTGGACTTAGCTAATTGACGCACCAAAGGCCTATTTCACGGGTGCTCGTGAATTCCCACCCTGTTCACGAAAATAACTCTCGTCGGGCATCTGTCACAATATTTCGCCACTAAACGTCGCCGTCTGTTCCCTTGTCGTCGAATTATGCTTATTGCGTACACTGTAAACAAGTTGCGTGGCGTGGCTGAAAGGGAGCCAACGTTAGGGTTGTCACTCGGTGTTTTTTTTTTGACAAGCTTCAAATTTCAACTGTTCAAGTCCATTCCAGTTGCAATATTGCTGCCTAATCTTAACGCAGCTTACGTAAATAGGAGGATCCTCAATTAAATCGTGCAGTTAGAAAAGATATTATATAATATATTATAACATGATGTTTGCAAGGTTTTATAAAAATGTTTGCATAAAAGAGATATTCTCGACCTAATTCTTAAATAATTATAAATATTTATTTCGAGTCTGGTAACCCCACTAATCCGCATTGGGCAAGCGTAGTGGGTTAACGTCCGTTCCTCCAGAAATGGAGTGGGCCGTGATCAGCAGTGGCACATAGATGGACTGTTAAAAAAATTATAAGTATAAATAATTTTATTTTATGGGATAGAAAGGCAAGCGAACGAGCGTGTCACCTGATGGAAAGCAATCAACGCCGCCCATAGACATCCGCAGCTCCATAGGCAGTGCGGAAGGGTTGCCGACCTTTAAGGAAAGGTCATAATGGGAGGAAGGGAGGGGTGTTGGGCCTCCGGAACTCAACCGCTCACTAGACGAAGTGCGGTAGCTAAGCTATCACTTAGACGCCGGTTTTCTGCGGGAATGTGGTACTTCCCCGGGCGAGATAAAAGTACTGTTAAAAAATATGGCTTACAAGATCCTGCACAATTTATTTTATATTAATAATATAATGTTTTCAATTAACCTTATATATTTATCTACGACCGCAATGGCGAAATTTTCAAAAATTTTCAATCGGAGTAAATGATTGCGGGATGATTTTTGTGCCGAAATATATGTATAACCTACATATATTTATTCTGTGCCTGGGTATCCTGTCAATCTGCCTTAGCGTAGCACGGCAGATTAATATCCATTCATCCAGCAGTGGGACGTCATGTGCTATAAAATAGCTCTTTCGAATTTTTGGAAATGAAATTAGCCACATCGTTACATCTAATTTTTGCTTAAGCTATTAGACATTTGTTGGAAAAAATCTCCAACAATGATAAGCATTTAAATCATGATTCACTTTGTAATAAATGATATAATTATATTTTACTGTGCAATAGTGTTTAAATAAATAAATATGAAATAAATAAATCAAGACATACTTCAAAGGTGCTAATTGTCACAGCTGTAAACATCACCCACGTGTTATTTCGACGACGGAATGAACAACAAATACTATTTGGACGTATCGCTTTCTTGTTAACCGTGAACTTGGGTCCCCAGTTATTTTTACAACACATCGTTGTAAGCGGTTCAAGTTTTGTTATCCCTGTTAGCCAACTCGATACTCGTCAAATGTATCATATTCTTTTGAAAAAACAAGTCGGATAACTATGACTGTTTATCCAATATTTCCGTCGTCCAATATATATTTTTTGTCAATTATTAAATTTGTTTTAGATCATCTTAAGTAAATACTGTCCACTTTTTTTCTTCTTTTTTCCAATTTTTTTTTATGGGATAGGAGGGCAAACGAGCAAGCGTGTCGCCTGATGGAAAGCAATCAACGCCGCCCATGGACAACCGCGACACCGCAGGAGTCGCGGAAGAGTTGCTGGCCTTTTAGGTATGTATAGGCTTGTTTTTTGAAGGTTCCAATGTCGTATAGGTTTGGAAAGACCGCCGAGGGTAGCTGGTTCCACAAACTGGTGGTGCGTGGAAAGAAGTTACGAGAGAAACGCACCGTAGTAGATCGCCACTCATCCAGATGGTGAAGATGAAATTTTCCTTTACGGCGAGTTTTGCGGTTGTGGAATTCGGCGTCGGGAATTATTCCAAACAATTCCTCAGTTTTATATTCATTCCTTCATATTTCAACCTTCATCCCAATCATCTGGATAAATCGCGATGCAGTACGGTGCATTTTTTTCAAGACACTTTTTCCACACACCACTACCCTTGTTGAACCAGCTACCGATATTTACAGCACCATAAGCTTTTCCGACATTTAAGAAAGGTTTCTTGAAGGTTCCAATGTCGTATCGGTTCAGAAACACCGCTGAAGGTAGCTTGTTTCATAGGGTAGTGGTACGTGGAAAGAAGTTTCTGGAAAAACACACCGTACTGGATTACTATTCATCCGTATGGTGGGGTTGAAACATGAACTATGAATAAATAAGAAATTATTTAATTACAAAAAAATAATATTAATACAATGAACTGAAAGCGATAAATTAGTCAATGGAGCGTAGTATTTACGTGAGCGTAGTATTTAATGTCGGTCTCTCTGTTATCGGCGCCCTACAGCAAACACTAAGGAATCGTAAATCAATGGATAAATACGTCATTACTTCATGCTCTACCAACTTAATGTGGTCCTAATGATTTCTGAAGGATAACAATTGGTTTGCCCTTGTCTTTTACAATTTTAATACTGTTTTGTGTAATGATTTATGTATTAAGTATCTAAATCAAAAAACAAAACAATTATAACATAAAGGAAGCCAATTGATTTTGATGTTCAAGTTTATTCAGCTGTGATGCAATATTTTTGACATTATTAGTTATCTTGTTTTCTTTAACTAAGCTACGACCGATTGGCTCAGTGGGGCCCGCGAAGTCAATGGTCACGGGTTCGATCCCCGCATCGGAGTAAATATATGTATGGATTTATAAATATTTATTCCGAGTATGGTACCCCCCCACCAATCCGCATTTCCTTTCCTGCCCTCTACTTTCTTCTCTATCCTATCCCTTCCTCTCCGCCAATCCACGGTCTGCCGTGCCCATGGATGCGTGGCTAGGGGCGAGCTTAGTCACAAGCATGCCGACCGTCCCGGGATCAGGCTCCCCCGGGTACTGCCTTACCTCAGCATGCAGGGCTCTGCTAGGGCTGACCTCCATCCGCCCTTGCAGTTCGTGGGATTCACTAAAACCAATTTAATATACCTAATTTGTTGAAAACGCCCGGCGACGTGGTTCGCCACCTGTCACGTGCTGATTCTCACGGGGGCGAAAATCGACTAATGGTGAGCCGTTTCGCTGCGATGAATGGTAGTGGATGGAGCGCTGTGGTCTCTGCCAACCCCTGCGGGGGATGGGCGTGAATATATATAAAAAATAAAACTTATAATATTGTGCTTTCTAACGGTGAATAAGCGACGAAATTCCACGGTCCGTCAGCTTCACAAGCCCAAATTTTCTCTAGTAGATATGACCCGAAACAAGGAAGACCACCGAAGAACCAAAGTCAGCTGGTCACATTTGTGGAGTACCGAGAAAAGGTTGGAGTAGAGTCAGCCTCTCGGCAAACGTAGTGTGGAGGCGTCTCCGGATCAGATGGAGCAATGATCTGCGCAATGCGGCTGGCAGAAACCGGGTGCGTGTAGCCGGAGATCAGGCTAGGTGGCGTGCCTTGGGGTACTGCCATAGGGAGCGTTCCGAGGAAATGTTCGGAATAATTCCTACTGCTGAATTCTATTGCCGTACAACTCTCCATCATCAACAGCCTGCGGCAGTCAACTGCTGGACATAGGCCTCCCCCATGGAGCGCCACCTAGCCCGATCTTCGGCTACATGCATCGAGTTTCTGCCAGCCGCCCTGCGCAGATCGTCGCACCATCTAGCCGGGGGGCGTCCCACACTACATTTACCGAGATGCGGGCTCCATTCCAGCACTCGTTTGCTCCAACGATTGTCGGATCTCCGAAAAACGTGACCAGCCCATTGCCACTTAAGTTTGCTAATTCGAGAGGCTATGTCGGTGACCTTAGTTCTCTGTCGGATTTGTTCATTCCGAATCATATCTACCAGAGAAACTCCGAGCATAGCTCTCTCCATAGCTATCTGAGCGACTCTGAGCTTATGACGCAGACGGACTGTCAGTGTCCACGTTTCGTTCAGTTGTACTCTTGCAGTGCGCTTTTCCCGAAACTTCACTCCACGCACCACCACGCTATGGAACCAGCTGCCTTCGACGGTATTTCCGATCCGATTACACATTGAAACCTTCAAAAGACAAGCCTGCTCATCTGCAAATGCAACTGTAATGCCTCTGGTGTTGCAGATGTCTATGTACAGCGTAGATTGGTTTCCATCAAGGGATACGCTTGCTCGTTTGCCGTCTTTAAAAAATTATGCTGATTATGATGATAATGGAATGAAATATACACTACGCTTACGGCTATGTCACGCCTTGTCTCTACCGCACTTATATATAAAAAAGCGAGAAATGAATAAAAATAAAATCATATCATATCATATCATTCTCTTTCCGAAGATTCCTTCATATCATTTGACAAAATGAATAGACATATTTATATGCTGACCGTACCAATGCAGGATTCACGGCCACATAATGTGGAAGTTGGGTCTAGCGAATATTCGATATCTTTTTGATATTAATAGATTCCCACATAACGATTCCCCGACCATCTATGAATTCCCTATCGCGTATATTATCTTCAATATAAGGAAACTATTTCACGAAATGACATCGAATATTGTATGCTGACTGGAAGAATGGGAGACATACTGTAGCAATGAAATGTATAAAGGGGCTATTTGTTACCAAAAAGGTAGCATACATGGTCTTTCTGTCCTGGCTTCAAATTGCAATTTAAAACCAAACTATAACAAGTTACTAAGAAATTTTAGGAATTTTTTTAATTTGTTTTTTAAATAAAACCAAATGTAGAACTGTCAACAATTTAAATAGTTTAAAAGACATATTTGAACTTGAATAGATTGAGGCGATTAAAAATTGAACAAGAAATATAAATACATACAAAAAAACATACATACAAATATTAAAGACTAGTAATGCTTCTGTAATGCCTATGGCACTGGGAATGTCTAAAGGCGGCGTTAATTACTATCTGGTGATACGTCTGCTCGTTTGCCTTCTATTCCATAAAAATTCATTTCGGAGCATCCGCACCCTGCTTCATGCAGGAACCAGTCTTAAAGAAGGAATTTGTACTTATAGTACTGCAATTTTAACTGCTACAATTTTTGTAATGGAAACTTCATTTTCTGTGTCTCGGGGTTATATCCCCATTACATGAATGTCAGCTCAGAAGACAACTGCTCGCCTGATCTTTGATTGTTCTTTAGTGGCAGGTTCAGTGCGTCCTGAATAAACTTCACGCCATCTCTTGGTGGGGATTGCCGTCTTCCTATGTCTATATATTCTTCTATGTAGAAATTCTTCTTTCCTATGTCTATCATCATCGTAGCGAAACGGCTCTCCGTTAGTTGTTTCTCGCCCTTGTGGAAATCAGGAAGTGACAGGTGGCGAACCACATCGCGGTCATTTTTTGTCATTTTTTTAAATCACCTTTTTTATATGCCCATTTTATATTGTTTATTTCTAACGTCAAGAAGATTTGGAGGTCCGATGATCAGCCTGTGATAGCTAATTCGCGTGCCAAGACTACTCTGCGCAAATTCACCCCGTTTAGGAGAGGCTTGTGATGTTGATGATCGATGATAACAATAAAAAGATACTGGTAGAGGAGAATTCAGAGCAAATAGCCAATAACTCGGTAAGTAAAATAGGTATTTCCTGCGGCACAGTGAAGCGAGGCGATAGATTTCGTCTACCCTTTGTGTAGACAGAGTTATGAGGTACATCAGAGTAGGTAGAGTATAAGCGAGTGCAGTACAATAAAGCTGACTGGAGATTTATTATTTGAAACTATGACTCGCTGTCTTGATAATGGATGTTGTTAGATAGATACCACTTGTGCTCACAGTGTAACGAAATAAAAACACTCATTTGTAATTTCTATTGGTTCAAAGCATTTTTTTTTAGCAGAGCAGGCGACTGACTGACTGACTGAACAGAATATGCGGGTCACCAGGTGGTAAGTGATTACCGCCGGCCATACATATCCGCAGTACCGAAGCTTCTTATATGTTGCCAGCGTTTTGCGATCACACGCCGGTCTTCTGAATGCCTCTATGTCGTATTTGGGTGGGAACACCGCAGCTGACAATCGTTTCACATTTGTACAGCTCATGGTAGAAAACTGCGACTCAATCGGACGGTGGTAGACGGCTAGCCATCTAGGAGGAGATTAAATGTCTCCTCAGAATATTCATCATAATGAATTCGATATAATATGCAGAGAATCAGTCTCTACTAGCAACCCTGCGCTGGTCGTCAGTCCATCTAAGTACTTGGTGCCCTCCTCTAAGTTTGCCAAAACGTCCACTCCACTACCTGTCTATTTTAGCTTCCTTACTTCCCTTTTCCGCTCCCAATATTCACATCTTTCCAATATTCTTTGTAATACACATACACACCCACTCACACACGCGCAATCACACAAAAGCACGTACGTACGCACGCTTACACGTCAACCCCCGCATAACATCTTGCGGGAAGGGAGTGGCTGAAAATCAGCGCTACAGAGGAATCTCTTCCCCTGTTAGCAAAAACTGAGCCACTTCCTTTGCCTGGGATAATATTATATATCAATATATTAGATTTTATTTATTATGTAAGTGTTAAGTATAAATATAAAGCTATTTATGTTTATTCAGGTAAATAAAATATTTTGATTTTATTAAATTATTTTATAAATAATTAAAAACATCAACTTGATTTTAAAGTGAGAAAAATTAAATATTGAAAAAATAATTTTGTCCCGTGCCTCTGACGAGCGTAATCCATCGCTGAATCAACGCTGTGCATAGACATCTGTAATACCATAGACATAACAAACACTTTCATCAATTCTTTTATTATGTGTATGTGTGCAAGGAAGTTTAAATAAAATATATCGTTCCACTGTGTTTCTCTGCTCTGTGTCATTGTGTAAAATGAACACTTGACCGTGGGATATATTGCGACTCGTGCCGCGGCGTGATGTCTCGCGCTTTGTCAAAACTATTGCAGTTTGTCGAAGTACGTACACCCATGTCGGGATAACACACCGAACATATGGATTTTATGTGGACAGTCAGAAAAGCTGAAAAATAAGAATGTGTGTTGTTTTACTAGAAGAAGTGGATTTCCAGCAGTGGTACACAACTTTATTTTCATAGGAGCCACAAACAAATTTTTCTTCTTCCTCTTATAACCATTTCCCAACCGAGTAGCTGAAATTTCTGACTGTTCACATAATAATGGATTTCCGCAAAGTAACTCCTGACTCTTAATAAACTCTTGACTCCTAATGGAGTCAGGAGTTACTTTGTTAATACCGTATGGATTTTAATTAAATAACCAATTTAAATCTAATTTATGACACACCTTTTTTTACAAGAAAATAAATACAAAATTACAATTAACATAGAGAAGAAAAATCTTACAGCCTAAGATATGCTGCAAAATAATGTCGTAGGCCAAGCGCTCTATAAGACCACCTGCCGCTTGTTATCTGAAGACCCAATGTAGCTAGATCGCGGACCACAATGATTGTAGATATATTAGAATAAATATATCGTTGCTTATAATATTGTTGTTGATTATAATAGTATAAATAACAATAACAATAATTAAGTAATATAAAAAAAATTAAAAGTCAATCCACACTCTTTTTTCCAACAATCTACACGCTTCACCTCTGCTGGTCTTTATTCCTAAATTTATATATTATTAAATATCTTATATAAAAGATTTTTTTTCTCCCATATATTAATAAAATTAATTAATTAAATTTAATTAATCATTCAATGTATTTCAACTTGAGTGGATGAGTCAAAAGTATTTTCTTAACGATTAAAAAATTGAACAAGATATATAATGAACTAATAGAGGAAATTGAAAAAGCAAATAAAAACGAACGAATTTTGCTAGGTATGTACATATGTAGATCAACCGGAACTAGGAGATCCTAGTTTCCTTTTATAGTCTGTATTTATATATTTGGAGGAATACATATGAACGAAAGACACTTGTACAAGACGGATAAGTGGAACACAGAGACTCGAAATGAAGACCCGTAGGTCATAATATATTTATTCTGATATCGACTCACGAACATTGACTCTAAAACCCGTAGATTTAGCCAAATAGGTCATCTCATTCATTTTTATAATTAATTTTAATGTTATGTCTATCAATTGTAACTAATTATTAATATAATTGTTTTTAATAATCAACACGAATTGCTATTTTATTTTATTTTTTATCATCATCATCAGTCAATGTTAAACATTGGCTTCTAACTGGCTGAGGTGTGTTGCCGTAGGAAACACTTGGTGGAAAGACTGGGCATCGCAGATTTGTTACTCAAGCAGATGCTCGTAGTTTCTCCCATATAATCTTCAATCACATGCATAGGGCGAGCCTATCGAATTACTGTAGTATATGTTTATAAATCCTTATGACAATTAAAATAATATGTTGTACAATAGACAAGTTGAACGGAAACTATACTAATAGAAACTGAAGTTTGAAAACCAATAATTACCATATAGTTGATTTAATATACAAAATCATCCGCCCCATTAAAAATTAGTAACTACTACGACGAAAAAGAAAAAAACTTGTGGTTTTATTTACTGCCATCTATTAATACATGTATAAACTATAACAGAAATATCTTAAAAAGTTTAAACTTTTTCATTGTCGTCATCTATGAGTGATTCTATGAACTTATTAGCCTTAAACTTCGCTAGGAATGTAGTTTATACTAGATGGCGTTAAATGTAAGATATTTATAATTTTATAATGTTACAAATTTTAACATTATCGTATACATAAGCTTTTTTAAATAGTATTAAAGGCATACGTGATTTTTTAAAATATAATTCCTATATTTGATTTTATTTTAAAAGATTAATAGTATCAAGAAACAAAACAAAAATATCTATGAAAAATAAAAATTAAGTGATTTTTTACGATGTTTACGTCCCTTACATTCAAGTTTGACGCTTATAACTTTTGTTTATAATTTTTTATGACAATTTCTATCAATTAGTTCATTTATTACCCTTCCATTTTGCAGTATATGTGTGTGTATTTGTATTAAAACAACGATGTATGTATTATAATTTAATATGTACTCTGCATTAAATTTATAACGTAAATTAATATGGAATGTGTTACTGCAGAATGAAATAAACGTATCTGTTTAATGTCGATTAAGAATAATAACAGATTGTTTGTATCCAAAAATATTTGGATTCAAATGTATAACATTTTATATAAAAAAAATCAACTCAAAGTTTCAGATAGACTTTCGAAAGCCAGTCAGGCCTTTTAAATTTTTCACATAACACGTAATATCTATTTAGAAACGTTGTTCGGCAGAAAAAGGTCACCTCGCGGCACCATGTCCCTATGATTTCGCGCACCTGCTGTATCTACTAGTGTCAGCGAATACGTGTTATATTGATTCCATATTACAATTCCTTTTTTGGCTAGGTGATTTATCAGTTACATAGGATTCAATATAACAGCCTATATAATAAACAAGCCTACTCTTATATAACCGGCAACGCATTCGCAATGCCTAGGCTGGGTTGTTGCAGATGTCTATTGGTGGTGATGATTTCTTTCTAACAGACGACACATTTGCCAGTTTGCTTCCGTATCCCTTAAAAAAAATAAAAAACAGGAATATATTAGGTGTACAAATAAGTTTCCGCAGTTTTTTATAAAAAATTAGGAATTTATTGTAAAGGAAAAGTACATTACGTTTTATTCAAAGTATTTTCCATCATTTGCCACTACTTTTCCCCATCTTTCTGGCAACATTCGGATACCCCGTCGAAAAAACTCTTCATCTTTTGACGCTATCCACAAATCTACCCAATTTTTGGTGTCTTCATATGATGTGAAGCGCTGCTCAGACAGACCATGTGCCATCGACCGGAACAGGTGATAATCAGAAGGGGCTAAGTCTGGTGAATACGGCGGGTGGGGTAAAACTTCCCAGTTGAGTGTTTCCAAGTATGTTTTTACCGGCGCCGCAACATGTGGACGAGCATTATCGTGTAAAAGAATAATTTTGTCGTGTCTGGAGTAGTAATGGGCGCGTTTTTCCTTAAGTGCCCGACTCAATCTCATCAATTGTGTTCGGTAGAGAGCTCCAGTAATGGTTTCGCTTGGTTTCAGCAATTCATAATACACGACACCAAGCTGATCCCACCAAATACACAGCATGAGTTTTTTCCATGAATATTCGGCTTAGCTGTCGATGTTGATGGTTCGCCGGGCTTAACCCATGACTTTCTCTTCTTTGGATTATCGTAGTGAATCCATTTTTCGTCACCAGTGACTATACGATGCAAAAAACTCTTTTTTATTCCTGGCAAGCAGCATTTCACTCATGCATAATCGGCGTTCAACGTCTCTCGGCTTTAGTTCATATGGAACCCAATTTCCTTGTTTTTGAATCATTCCTAACGATTTTAAACGATGTGAAATTGCTTGTTGAGTCACTTGTAGAGTAAGTGCAAGTTCTTTTTGCGTTTGGGACGAATCTTCCTCCAATAGTACTTCTAATTCCATGTCTTCGTACACTTTCGGCCTTCCACTGCGTTCTTTGTCTTTAACGTCAAACTCACCGTTCTTAAACTTTTGAAACCATTCCTGACAACTTCTCTCACTTAAAGCAGCTTCACCATATGCTTCTAGAAGCAATCGATGCGCCTCAGCTGCAGATTTTTTCACATTAAAGAAGTAAATCAAAAGTTCCCGCAAATGATGCTTATTCGGAATAAAACTTGACATTTTTGCACGAAAAAAATTACGTGATGCTGATACGGAATCACTAGTACTTTAAGGTTATGGTGTTGCCAGATGACTAAACTTGGGATATTACGTTTTACATCTGACAATTTCTCCATAACCTTCTGGTGGGGCCATCTTTTGACAAACCGCGGAAACTTATTTGTACACCTAATATTATAAAGATCGTTTCGAACAAATTTGAATACGCCGGTGTACTTGTGTAGTTATAAAATGTAAAGTGAAAAGTGTTAATAAAGTATGAATAACATATTATATAAATGTACAATAAATAGAAAAATAAATTATTTTGACTTGGTAGAATTTCAATTACATCGAAGATCCCATGTGTCAGCAGAACGTGTAAGCAGAACGGCAGGTACGTCACGGTACCTAGTCTGATAGTAGAGGTAACACATACGCACAGAATATCTGAGCTAAGTCGTAGCATTTTTTGTGTTATCGCCTTTCGCATGTTGAGTACGTCCGTCTCTTTCCAGCTGTACACAATGAAGCACAAGTGCGGCCACATATGAAGTTCTGCTCTCTTCTCTGTGCTGGAGCTCCTACGTACCAGCTCTTCCGTTTGACCGCATCCAAAGAAAAGCGTCCCGAATAGTCCGCGACCACAGGATTTCCAATAGGCTCGATATTTTATGTATCATCTCTCTGAGTATATACTGTATCGAATTTATTACCACGAGTGCTCTGGAATTCTTTAATCTCCCTCCAGCTGCACATTTCCACCATCGCACTTGGATAACTGGTTGCGTGCCACCGTGCGATTTTCTGCCACGAACTGTGCTAATGTGGAACAATTTATCACCCATGTTACCACTTGATTATGACAGGAGCATTTAAGAAAAGAGCGTATGTGGTCGTCAAAACACAACTGCGACGGCTCGAGCGTTACGGCGGTGATCGCTTACCACCATCTGACCCTGCATCCTCGTTTGCCTGCTTTGCTATAAAAGAATCCTAATCCGAGAACCCATCTCCTTCAAAATACGCCGTTTTTAACATATAATACGGACCGTATTAACATTTATTTCTCAATTTAAAGAAACGAAATAAACGATCTCAAAAGGTGCACAATCGAGTCAGTCAACAAAATAAGCCTCTATTTAAAACTATACAACCACACAAAGGTGCCCGTGGGACAAACCACTCCATTTACCACAAAAGTTACTTCAAATATTTGACGACAAAAAGAATAGGTATTGTAAACAATATAAAGTGGATCTTTGGGGTCGAGTCTCATAGTAAATAATTCCCATTTTACGAAATACATGCTTATGGAAGTATTTATACTTGAGCTGAAATATACTTTATCTTTGTTTTGAAAAGTATAATGTAAGGACATTACGAGCATTTTCTGCTGCATTAATCCTGTTTTAGAATTAGCATTCAAAAAGTACGCTTACAAACGCGGCATCCATCTTGGTTTAATAACCGAATATAAAAACAATTGAAAGTCGAACATTCAAATGTCATATTTTCTTTTTTTATAGCAATTTGTTTTAACTATTATGCAAGAGTCAAGTAACATCAAGTATCTTAAAATACACCTACTAGTCAGCTTATTATGTTACGTCTTTATATGAACAGTCAAAAGTTTTACTTAACTAAGATCCACGACAAGCAAAACAATAACAGAAAATTAATAATGTGTGTTTTTCTGTTGGATTAAGTGGATTTATTTGGAACTTAAACCAAAAAACTTACCGAAAATCGGCCATCAATTCTCCACCCACCAACTACTATACACAACACCAAACACACACTACCACTTTTCCATCTTGTAAACGACACGCGATTCGCCCCAACACGAGGCATCTTCAGGGTTAGTAGACTCTACGGAAGACAACCGAAAAGTGACGATTTTCGGTAAGTTTTTTGGTTTAATTTCCAAATAAATCCACTTAATCCAACAGAAAAACATACATTATTAACTTCCTGTTATTGTTTTGCTTGTCGCGGATCTTAGCTAAGTAAAACTTTTGACTGTCCACATAGTGATGGATTTCCGCAAAGTAACGCCTGACTCCATTAATAATGTTACGTCTCGATATAATGGTGGCTATTCTACCAAAACTTTCTATGGATTTCTATGGTATTTTGAAATCAATTTAAAAAATCAAGATATATTACCGCTTAACTTCTTTCGATTAAGAATATATTGTAAAATACGCCACCACAATTATCTAAAATTACTGATAATAACTCAGTAAAACAAAATTATGAAATGAAATAAAAACAACACTTATTTAAGTAGGATTAAAATGGATGCCCCATTCTAATTCCAACCACCGCCAAAAACGTCGAAAGATAAGTTCATAGCTCTTTGCGGCAAATCAATACCAAATTCAACGACACAGTTTTCCGAGTTGTCTGAAGTGACATTGGGCTGGTTACTTTTGAAGAAAAAACAGCCGCTGGAATGAAGCGTCTTTGCAAACGAAATGTAGACCTGCTTCCAGCCAAATTGAGCGACGATCTGCGACTGATATGCAACAGAAAAATAGTAAAATTTATGCAATATTTAAGTTGATGTTAAATATGGACATATACCTAGACAGATTATTAATGGAGTCAGGCGTTACTTTGCGGAAATCTATCACTATGTGAACAGTCAAAAGTTTTACTTAGCTAAGATCCGCGACACCACTAGCACTTTACCACCTTGTAAACGACACGTGTTTCGCCCCAAAACGAGGCATCTTCAGGTATAGTAGACTCTACGGAAGACAACCGAAAATACCTGAAGATGCCTCGTGTTGGGGCGAAACACGTGTCGTTTACAAGGTTGAAAAGTGGTAGTGTGTGTTTAGTGTTGTGTATAGTAGTTAGTGGGTGGAGAATTGATGGCCGATTTTCGGTAAGTTTTTGATTTAAGTTCCAAATAAACCCACTTCATCCGGCGGAAAAACACACATTATTAATATTCTGTTATTGTTTTGCTTGTCGCGGATCTTAGCTAAGTAAAACATTTGACTGTTCATCTAAACAGACGTTTGCCATTACCAGAACTTAAAAACCCAAACTTTTGCTAGACTAGACAACGCGTCTACAAGGTCTATCTTCAACAGTGCACTGCCGCATGTTACTTATTGAATGAATGATTGAAAGTGTTGCTGATTGAATGAATGAATGATGATACTATAAGTGTTATAAATCCCATAATTGAAACAAATAAATGAAATCTGATGCTTCATTTAACTTGAACAAATAAATCGAAACCGTCGGAACCATGTGGCAATCCGATCAAAGTTAAGGGATGCTGTCGTACCAGATTCGCGAACATTCTCAATCTTTGTAAACACCAGTGCATTAATAAGGAGCAAATGTATGCACACCATCTTTTCCAAATTCAAAGGACGGTCTCATTTAAAATATATTTAGTTATTTCAAATACAGATATCCAATTTTTATTAATGTAGTGCAGTGTTTTATCTCTCTGCTAAGCTTTAGAAGAGTAGGTTCTGCCATTTATTTACCTTAAAGGCCAACAACGCTTCTGTAGTACTTATAGTGTAGCGGAAATCTATGGATGGCGTTGATTATTTTCCGTCAGGCAATTTGTTTGATTCGTGACGTTTTGGATATGCGAAAATCGACCAACACTTACTGCTGGAGCCATCTAATGACAAACTGCGAAAACTTAGTTGCACACTTATAGTCTTTGTACCATAAAAGTAGTTTTATCTTTTGCATTAACCCAAAGATTGACTGGCAGAGAATTCCTTCCAGCATTAAGTCCTCCTAAGTACCAAAATGTACATTAATCACATCATAAATAAATGAACAAATAATAATTCTGTTCATTGACGATCTATAACACTTACTTTGAAGGAGCATATTCCGTTGAGATTCCAAGGTATAACAATTCGTAATATACAACAAATATGGTAACCCTAGTGTTTATTGCAGACTACAACGTGGGGAGCCTGAATCCGATACTTAATATTATTTTTAGTTCTCTTGGGAATCCAGCATTCATTAGGTCATCGTGTTCAAAAATATTTCGCTAATAAATCCCTCTCATTAACTTTAACGTTTTGTCATAACTGATGCAGCCGTGGCTTCATACGTCAGGATATTAACAAAAGCTATTTCGCAGTGATTTCCACTGAGGGCGCAAATTTCAAAGGATCACGACATATTCGGGATGGAACTGATGATATGATGGATACTAAATATGGACAAGAGATATTATGATTGGGCGTGATAATGCAGTTTTAATATTACTAAAATTTTAAGTTAAACTTAGCGATATAGGTACGCTGGTGAATTTTAAGGAGAAAGGCAGTCAAACGGTAGAGCCACGCTGCAGACGAATACTTTGTCAAGAATGGCATAATATTTGTTTGTAGCATGAATGGGCCGACTCGCCCGGGGAAGTACCACACTCCCGCAGAAAACCGGCGTCTGAGTAGTAACTTAGCTACTGCGCTTCGCACGGTCCCCCTCCCTCTGCCCCTCTGCCATTCAGTGGGAATAATAATGACACTTTCCTTAAAGGTCGGCAACGCTTCCGCGCTGCCTATGGCGCTGCGGAAGTCTATGGGCGGCGTTGATTGTTTTCCATCAGGTGACACGCCTGCTCGTTTGCCTTTCTATCCCATAAAAAAATTGTTAACGTAAGACGTTATGGAAGTACCACTTATTCTACTACTACTACTATACTACTACACTACTATACTACTACACTACTATACTACTATACTACTATTCATTCAAAATAAAATTATTTTTTTCGACATAATAATTTACATTTAATTAATTATAAATACATTAAATTAAATATAAAGGGACCGGACTTTAGAATGTCGCTAAAAACCAAGCTTTTACCATTATTTAGTAATGAAGTTCCTTTGAATGGCGAGATTATTATTACTTTTTTATTAGGATAGCTAGAGAAGACAGACGGATAGGGAAACAAATAAGCAGGCGTATCAATTGATGAGAAGCAATCAACGTCATACATATATTTTTCGGTTAGTATTATCAAGTTTTTAACCTGACATTATACTACAAAATAAATTCTTTGTAATATTATCTTCTAAAGTATTCTATATACGCGCATAGTTAATCAACAAATATGTTTCCAACAGTATTTTTGCCGTCAAAGCAAAGCATTGTACTCACACTCATCGATACATCTAAATATAGAGCCATTTACAACTTCGAGCGCAATAACTACAGTGAGGGTGTCCATGATTTTTTTAATAAATAACGGACACAGCCAGGGGTAGATAGCACATATAAATAACTTATTAAAAAATATACAATATACGCATAGTAATATGCCAGTATAGTTAATTAAAAAAACTAGCAACTAATAATTAAATTTAGTTCATGTCATTAAATATAATAACAGATATGTTTATGACTTCGTTGGCTGGGCCACGTTGAGAGGATGGGGGAGGATCGCGCAGTCAAGAGAACGTATGTGGGTCGCCCGAATGAACAACGTCCTGTGAGGCATCTCAGGTACCGCTGGAGAGACATGGTGGAGGACAACTTGCGCAACCTTCAAATCTGCAACTGGCAGGAGGTAGCGCAGGACAAAGCACGGTGGCGTAAGATCTGTTCACTGCGCCAACAATGTTAGTTGTTTTTAGTTAGTAAGTTATATGTTTAAAACAAATTTTGGATGTGTTAGTAAATACAGTATATTACTAAACCACGAGTAATACTTAATTAAGAATCAGAGTATAAAATCACCTAAGTTTCAATTTCTAAAATACCCAAGATGTACCTACGTATATTCTGTCATATTAATTTTAGTAGTTTATTTTAATACGTTCTTATAATAAAATAAAAAATAATTTACACTTATAACGTCATATTAGAATATTATCGTGTCTTATTATAAATTTTCAAACCACGAGGATCAGAATAAATACTTGTAATCCATATAAATATTTTTTCGGCATAGAAATAGAACCTATAAACCTTTACTCAAGAAAGTTAACACTTCGCCACTACGCCGTTTATACGTTGAATTATTATAATTATTTACCGTTGGTTTATTAACACATTAAAATATATTCTTATACTTCTTTATTGAAATGAAATTGCTTTTAATATCACATTTGTTATAACATACTAGCGAGCCCAATAGACGTTGCCCTGCTCTAAAAAAAACCTAAAACCCGATTGCAGCGCCACCTGCAATAAGCTTAAACTTACAAATGAACTGCATAGGTTCAGTTTTGAGTCAAAATTATAACTCATGCGCAAAAAAATCTTTTAAATCGTTCTAACCGTTTAAGAGAAGTTCAACAACATGTACAGAAGAATGATTCTTCTGTACGTGTTGTTGGTACTATGGTATACAACGATGACTAAAAATAATTAAAAAATTATAATAATTCATTTGAAATATCTAGAAGCATACTTATTGTATTTATAAGTTACTATAATATATCCAATTAGTGACAGTACCAAATGAAAGTATAAAACACTGATATACTAATTATCTGACTTACGAATCAATTACAGGCAAAGGACATTCCGAGTAACTCTTGAACGTGTGGTTACCCCAAGTGAACTGCAGTAATTCGCACGTGCGCAAGCGCATCACCGGTACAACATGGCGGAGATCAAAGAGTGTACCGGACGCGCTGCCGACGCCGTTTTCCCGCGACAATAAAATGCAATGGGTTTTCTGTTGTGTGTATTGATATATTTAAGTTTTTCATGCTTCATCATAGCCATCAACATCTTTAATCTAGACCTGCTCAAAATCTATATACCTATAATTTAATTATATTTGTTATTTGAAGTTTTCCCGGCTAAGAAATTGTTAAAATAAGCATCCAATATTATTTTATTCAATTAAATTGATTTGGATCACCACCACAAAGAAATAATTTAATAAAAAGCAAAATATAATGTCAAAATTCAATTCAATTATTTTGTTGATCGTAAATAAATTATATCTTTCTTTTTTTTCATTAGTTAATATTTAATATTCTAATAGTAAGTAATAGATCTATATATTAGTTTTATATTCTTTGGAACACACAATAAAAAAGAGGGCTCGAGACGACCACCGCTCGCCAGCCCCTCAATACAAGTATTGTCCAGAGAGTGCTTCTTTTATGAACGATTCAATGGGTAATGCAAGATGAGGACGTCATGGTCATCGCAACACAACGACTAGATATGTCATACACCATACAATTGTATCCACGAGTAAAAAGTTTCATATGAATTCATATTATTATTTGAAATACAAAATTAACTTATATTGAAAGAGTTTATGTAGCGTGGTGTAGGAAATTTGGCTATGACCTCATGATAGAACATTCTGAAGTTTCTACTTAAGATTGTGTCAATATGAATATAATACTTAATACGTTTTCCGGTATAGAAAAATCTCGCAGGGAAGATACATTAGTCAAACGGTTTATGACTTATATAAACAATATGAAGGAGGGAGGACGTAAGGGAGGACCTGGTCATTAGTCTACCTCAAAATTGAGGTGCCAGGCGCACCTGGAAACGGACTATAGTTAATACTTTAGTGTTTTTCCAGGTGCACCTGGTCTGCGCCTAATATATTAATTAAACATAGTACAAAAACATTTGATATTTCAGATATAAAAACTTTACCAACTAAAGCGATCGCTCCGTGATATATTTGGTAGCCGGTAGGTCGTTGTGCTGTACTGTGTGGCATGCTGTACGCAAGTATTAAGAATTTTAGTCCAGGCGTTGTGTTTATATTATGTTTATATTATTCTTTCCACTACTGTAATTTGTTTTTGTTGGAAACTATTAAGTAAATAAATAAATACATTTTGGCGGATAGACACATTTGAATTACTTTTATTAATAGGAATAAACTTCTTATAATTTTCTTCTTATTAAGAATAATAAAATTGCGAAAGCGTTGCTTTGCTGGCCTTTGAAAAATGTGTAGGCTTATTTTTTGAAGATTTCAATATCGTTTCGGTGCTGAAACATCGCTGGAAATAGCTGCGTTCATAGAGTAGTGCTGCGTAGAAAAAAGTTTCGAGAAAAACGCACCGTACTGGATGTTTCATTTCTGGGTGAAATAGATTTTTGCAGTGAATACTTCCTTCCTTCCTTAGCACTGTTGCGATTTGAAACTCGATATAACCAAAAAGCGACACTAAAAAGAGTCAAGCACATACATCTGTAAGATTTACACTGCGAAAGAATGAAATAGAATACAATATAAAAGAAAAAGTGTTTCCTATTATCTAAGTCTCTTCTTTGTGCGGCGCGTATTTTTCGCTGAGGTTTCACATCTATACGTTTGAACTGCAAACATATTTCTATTTTAATTGATAATAACAATATAAGATTTATAAAATTTAGATAGGCTTAAGTTGTATGAGTTTTATAAGCAGTCTTTAATTTTTTTATTGCTAGAATTTGATAGGTATTTTCTAGTAAAAAGTTAATCTAGGATTAGTAGCGATCGGTAAAAGCTTGACAGGGCAACGTCGTGTGAGCCCACTTCAAAGTCCCCAGACGCAGTGCTTGCGTTTAGAAGAAACCTATTCTACTTACACTATATTCTACTTAACTTTATTCCGGCCAAACTGAATAGTTACCAGAAAATTGCAAACATACTTTAAGGATTTACTAGCCACAGTCAAGATTATATATACATATATATCTTCACGCCTGTCTCCCATAAGGGTTGGCAAAGACCACAGATCTCCATTCGCTATGATCCCGGCACACCTTCATTGCTTCCTCCACAATCATCCATCTTTTCATCCATCCTTCCTCTCACATTCTTCGTAGAGAATGTGGGTACCAGGACGTGACGGGTAGCGAACCACGTATTCAAGATTTTAGTTTTTTTATGAGATAGAGAGGCAAAGGGGCGAGCTTGCCGTTCGATAGAAAGTAATCAACGCCATACATAGACATTTGCAAAACCATAGGCATCACAAATGCGTTGGCAGCCATTAAAATATGAGAAAGCATTTTATTTTTTTGTAGTTTTTATTTGCTTGTTTCCTTTTATACTACGTTTTATAATACGTTGCATAATTCATTAATCAATACAGCCTTAAGAGTCCAGTGTTGAACACTAGCATCGCAAAATTGAGGGATTTTTTTTAGGGATAGAAAGGCAAACGAGCAGGTAGCAGAGCACTTGATGGAGAGCAATCAACGCCACCCATAAACATCCGCAGTGCCATAGGTAGTACAGAAGCGTTGCCGGCCTTTAAGGTAAGGTCATTATAGGGGAGAAGGGAAGGGGGTTAGGCCTCCGGAACTCAACCGCTCACCGCACGAAGCGCGGTATCAAATACGGTAGTGGATGTTAGCGTTATCATCAAGCCACACCATTGGATTGCGCAATTACAAAAATTAAGAAATAAAAAGCAAACAATATAGAATGCGGAATAGCTCCAACTCTTTCATTATAGAGTTGTTGCTAGATTCAACCCGCGCCTTATGATACTGCTAAATCGGCTTCAATCTAAATGATTTACTAACATAATTTTTAAGGTATACATAATTACTAACACAAATGTAAAAATGTTAAAATGTAAAGTGTATGGACCAAAAAAAACACAATTGTCTGAAATAAGGATTAATATTATAATATATGTATGTAGTAGTGTGAAGTCATTAAAAGGCTCTCACTAAATACAAAGATGATATACGCTGGACCACCACAAACTTTTTACCTATGGCTTTATTCAATTAGCATTTTCTGTGATGGTTTGTTAAGCAGTCACTGTGAAGTCAAGGGTGCATGACATCATTGTTATGATACACATAGAGGTGTACGTGATGATCAATCGATTCGCGACACACTTGTAATATCTTTAATCGTGATTCATCTCTTCGTGATTAGAAGCTTACGTCTTTGTGTATCGAATTTTGTGTTCACAGCCCATATATATCCCAGTGCTGAGCACGGGTCTAAATTCCCGGAATTCTGGAGGAACGAACGTTAACCCACTACGCTTGATCAATGCGGATTGGGGGGGTTATCAGACTCGGAATAAATATCTGTAGGTCATACATGAATTTATTCCGATGCGACGATATCCGGGTCCATCGAATATGAGAATATAATTTGATTTACTGTTTTTATCCTAACCTTTACTAATTCTTACCTCTTAACCATTATCACTACCACCTTTCTCTTTCTTTTCTTTCCCTTGTCTTTTCCTTTCTTCTCTATCCTTTTCCCTTCCTCTCCACCAATCTACAAAGCAATCAAAACTGCGCATAAACATCCACAGTGCCATAGGCAGTGCGGAAGCGTTGCCGACCTTTAAGGAAAGAGTCATTATTGGAGTGAGATGGGGAGGGGAGGGTGTTGGGCCTCTGGAACTCAGCCGCTCACGGTATAAAGCGCAGTAACTAAGCTACCACTCAGACGCCGGCTTTCTGCGGGAGTGTGGTTCTTCCCCGGGCTATTCATACTACAGACAAATATTATGCCATTCTTGACACAGTATTTGTCTGAAGCGTGGCACTACCAATAGCAATTTGTGCTCGTGGATCTTCACAAAGTATGTTTGGCTTAGCGATCTCAATCAACTATACCATGGATTTTTCAACGGTAGTCTTCCATGGAGTCTGTATAGTAAACTCATGTAAATTAATACTGTTTTAGTATTATATGTGTAAAATATACTTTTAATATATTTTGTATGTAAACCGTACTGTTGAAGGAAGTTTGCATAATATGTAGAGCTTCCGGCGGTAGAAATACACTACGGAAACTAGGGATTGTGTTAATGCAACTATGAAATTTTCATATACGTATGTAACTACTTCACTACGGAATGTTTGCGGTACCAGAATAAACATTAATTTACAAAGACCAGTACAGTTCACTCACCATGTTCCCAGTTTTAATATTACATAATATTTATTTGTATATGAAAAGTATTATTAATGGAGACAGGCGTTACTTTGCGGAAGTCTATCACTATATGGACAGTCAAAAGTTTTACTTAGCTAAGATCCGCGACAAGCAAAGTGATAATGTGTGTTTGGTGTTGTGTATAGCGGTTGGTGGGTGGAGAATTGATGGCCGATATTCGGTAAGTTTTTGGTTTAAGTTCCAAATAAATCCACTTAATCCAACAGAAAAACGCACATTATTACTTTTCTGTTGTTGTTTTGCTTGTCGCGGATATTAGCTAAGTAAAACTTTTGACTGTCCATATATATGAAAAGTAATGAATGTTTCCATACATACGTATAACGACTATTTGTCTCTGTGAGGGGGTTGCCGCTTACAGAGTCAATAGTCACGGATTCGATTCCCGCATCAAAATAAATATATGTATGATCTACATTTGTATGTGTATTAATTCTGAATCTAATTGCCTCACTAATCCACTTTGGACAAGCGTGGTGAGTAAATATCTGTTTCTTTAAGCGAATCAGCCTGTGCCCAGCAGTGGGACATATATGGCCTGCGGAAAAAAGAAATACATATCGATAGAATTTAAATATTTTTGTATATTGAATAAAATATCTAATTACCATAAAAGAAATGGGACAGACTGTATTTTATAAATAGATTTCCCAGTATCTCAATTTTCTGAGAAATACTGTACCAATATTCTTTATTGCTTGATCCAGAGATTAATGTAGGTATCTGAGCTCTAAGAAAAGAGTAAAGTCTAGACACAAAAAAAATAATTTTCTACTTGATATTATTTGTGTGTGAATGTCCACTGCACATATATTATGTAGAAGACATTGCATTCGTTCTCTTCCAACTTTGTCGAATTTGAATTAAGGAAGAAAAAAAAATATTAGGGAGAGTTTGAACAAGAAGATGTATTTTAAAAAAGTTGCTGCATATTGAAATCATAGAAAAATACTGTGTCGAAAGGTGTGAGTTCCACAGCCCTACGACGAATAGAAAATTTGGTACACAATTGAAACTGACTATTTTTGAGAGATCAAATACATTTTTTTATGGGATAAGAAGGCAAACGAGCAGGCGTGCTGCGTGACCTGATGGAAAGCAATCAACACTGCCTATAGACATCCACAGCGCCATAGACAATGCGGATGCGTTGCCGACCTTTAAGGAAAGTGTCATTATGGGATTGGGAGTGGGAGAAGGAGGGTGGAGGGGGGGAGTGTTGAGCCTCCCAAACTCGCGGTAGCTAAGCTACCACTCAGACGCCGGCTTTCTGCGGGAGTGTGGTACTTCCCCGGGCGAGCCGGCCCATTCATGCTACAGACAAACGTCATGCCATTCTTGACAAAGTATTCGTCTGCAGCGTGGCTCTACCACTAGAAATTTTAAAAGATTACATGGCTCTGGTGGTAAGTTTTCATTTTGCGATTTACTACTTTTTTGCGTCGATATGTATTTTTAACTGCCTTAAAAAAGACATCTTCTGTATCAGCGCAATTGATGCTAATGAGCTATCTCAGAAGACGCGTTAGCCGCGTGTGATATCTAAAACATCATAGCTGTAACCATGCTTATGTAAAATCGTTTCATATTCTACAACTGACGTGCCAACAGTATTTAAAAAAATCCAATTTAGAATATTTTAGCATTTTTAACAAACCCTCCCCTTACTTGAAATACCGCTCTAACGAAAACCATTAACAAGAATCGGAAAAAAGTTAAACACGTATGAAGCGAGACAAAATAAGTAGAAAATATTAAAAATGTATTTTTAAACCACCGGTATGCTTTACGCCAGGCGACACACAACTTCGACACTACGCTGATTATATTACGTGTGGTACAAGGGACAAGAATATGCAATATTTAAATTATATAATGGTGCATGGAAGGGTCGGTAGGAGAAGGCCACGGAAAACATGCTTTAACCAAATTGCTGAAGTTTTTAAGAAAGGCCTTGCATGAAGAGAGTAATGAGTGTAGATGAAGCAAGGAAAGTGTGCCGGGATAGTAGCAGTTGGAGATCTGTAGTCTCTGCCTACACCTACGGGAAAGAGGCGTAACAATATGTATGTATGTTATGTATACTAGCCTTGAACTGATTCAAAACTCCCAAAAATCACTTAAATACAACGTTTCATCCCAGTTTTAAACACCGTAAGAAATTTATTCTTTCTGAGAAAAAATGATTCTTATAAAAATGGGATCCCACAATACCAGAAACCCTACAGTGTAGCTATAAGTTTATAGCGTTGAATAAAAAAGGGTTCTTGGTCCCTTAATTATCAAAATTAACAAATAAACGTGTACATTACCAAACAACAGTTACATCCTTACATTTTTTGCAATGAAAAATAGATAAAATCAAACAAATAACTGTAAAAAACTTTTTATTTTTATATATAAGTTATTGTTTATATTCAAATTATTTTTATATTTAATTTAAAATTTACAATTTATTATTCAGCATTTAAATGAAGAAGAGATCAGTGATGATTATCAGACCACTGATGTCAAGGTTCAGGTCCCGTGCTCCATTTGAGGACAAGTTATTCTTACAAACTCATCAAAATAAAATTAGATAGATAATAGAGTATATTGGTTTCGGATTGTATATTATATTTGACATTCGTAATTTCTTTTTAATAATATAAATAACGATATTCAAATTCAAAGGAAAAACATCCCGCGTTTCTCTTGTAACTTGTACCACGTGAATTCACACCACACGTGCGTGTGTGTTTATTATTCGCTGTCATCGAGAATGCACCGTGTTTTAGTTCGCGGCTCATGTGAGACGCATTCATTTTTACATCCATTGCTGACGGTCATACTAAAATATTTACTTTCGTTTATCACATGTTAGGGGTAGACGACCCCCTAATTGCTGAAGGGTTGGTCTGGCTTAACTATTGTATATAAAACGTATATTGTAAACATTAAAATTTAATATACAATTAAAGCGTAATATATTTTTTACCTAATTACTATTTTATATGTAAATATAAACTTAAAGATTTATATATATTTAACGAAATAAATAAAATTGTATAATAGATTATATATACAATAATTGGCGAATTCGTACGGCGTTGACCTACAAGTAATATTATATAATTTATAAGTCCTACTTTTATATCCTGCTAAATATATTATATAAGACAATTTTTCCCGTATAAAACTATATTAATTAATTAAATTTAATTAATGATTATTTATTTGAAACACCTACATTAAAATCAAATGTATTCACTACAAGTTCAAAAAATGTATTTGAATTCGAACTGAAGATATCTCACTTGAAAATCATTACCAGTTAATAGATGTTACGACGAAATCGAAAAACATCTATCTCATCATGATCATTTCTGAGGGTGGCCAATGACCAGCAGTAGAATATCATGACTTTATTACTCTTCCTTTAGTGCCTCCTTGACAGCAAAGGTTAGCAGCCAATTTAGCACAATTAGTAATTTTTTTAGGCAAAACACTTCGGTAGAACTAGCATTTCCTATCCACTCCCTGAGATTGCATATACAATATCATAAAATATTTTTATACCACTGATAATTGTCCCTTGTTTATAAAACGTAGAGAAAATATTCCTTCTTGACAATTATCAGGAGTTTTACCCTATTTAGATATGGAAGTAAAATGTATCGATACACCAAAAGGTATTAACTAACAACTTATTAAAAGCACACCTACAAGTGTAGCATCGAATTACCTTGAAGGAATTTTAGTACGGGGGCTACCGGGAAAAAATACATTTTGTTGCACAGCCCGCATAATATCCCACTGCACTGCTAGGCTCGAGACTCTCCATTTCTAGAGGAACGGATATTAACCTGACATGCTTAGCCAATGCGGATAAGGAACCCATACCAAATTCATACATATAATTATACCGATCGATCAACAGCCTGCGGCAGTCCACTGCTGGACATATGCGTCCCCCATAAAGCGCCAACTAGCCCGATCTCCGGCTTCAGGCATCCAGTTTCTGCCAGCCGCCCTGCGCAGATCGTCGCACCATCTAGCCGGCGGGCTACACTACGTTTACCGAGACGCGGTCTCCACTCCAACGATTGTCGGATCTCCGACAAACGTCACCAGGTCATTGCCACTTTAGTTTGCTAATTCGAAAGACTATGTCGGTGACTTTACATTATTATAGATTCCCACATATAGGGGAGATCGAACTCACGATCATTTATTCCGTAAACGGCACTGAGCCGTCGGTGGTCTATACTTTTTTATTTTCTATATGTTTTTCTGTACAACTTTATACGTAGTCTGCTTCAGGCACATGACCAGGCACATGCGTATGGGAATCGACACGCGATACTGTTGAGGCCCAAGCAAGCGTATCACTTACAAGATGTCATTTGTTTGTGTCGTAACACATTATAAATTGTTGAAACTCTCAGAGAGCACATGTTCTAATGCTCTAATAGACGACGTATACTTGAGATAGTTTCTCATACTACTATCTAATTTTTTTTAATTAAATAAATTACAATATTATTGTATTTTTTGACCCACCACTCAGGGCCAGTGTGGATTGCAGGGATCCGGGGATTCTTTTACTTCCTTCTTCACCTACCATTATCCTCTCTTCCCCTCCAATTATTCTCAACTAACCCAAACTCTGCTTTTAATAGTGGCTCTCCGACTTGAAAAGGTTGGCAGCCAATTCAGTACAACTCTCCTTCTACTTCATGAGGTGCAGCAGTTTTAAAGTACTCGGTATCCCGGTTCACTCCCTGATATTACGTAGCCAAGACTTTCTTCTCCGACCAACTTGTCTTCTGCCCGCGGCTTTTCTCATCATGAACAGTTGCAGCAACTTGTATCTTCATGTCTCATGATATGACCCAGGTAAGCAACTTTTCTACCTTTGACAGTCTGCAAAAGTTCACGTTTTTGCTTTACTTTACCATCATGTGACCCGCTTGCTCCTTTGTCTACCTTAATTCATAACATTTCAATTGATGACCCAAATGGCGAAGTAGCGACGCATGCGTATTTTAGCCAATGATCATGATTTCGCATCCTGCTGTATACAGATATAAAAGTTGATTAAATCACCTGATTTGTGATGTTACCTTTTGAAAGTCTTACTAAAAACTTGAGTTTCAATTAAACAATAAACTAATGTTATAAAAAAAGTATAAAAAAGAAACAACTTAACCCTCCTTTCCATAATGGTAGAAATTTCCATCATAACACTGAATGCCCAAAAATTATATAAAAGAACAAGTTCACTTCAAGTTGATTGTGTCTGGATACCTTTTTAATGTCCATTGCATAGAAAAAAACATAGCTGCCAAAAATAAGCAAGTGTCACTATCAGTAAAACGAGCTTGAAGTTATCATTCCGCTATTTGTGGTAATTGCAATAAACGTATGATTTTGTTTTATTATATTTTACAATTTCTTGTAGTAAAAATAATAATTGTTTAGTTAATTATCATAAAGGATAAAATATATCTAATGATATCCTATTTTATTTTGTATTTAGTACTAAGCCAATGATCTTACTTTGCATGATAATGGAAATTTCATATTCAATATTGTTTTTTACTAAATTTATACTATAAATATATAATAAGATTTTTTTAACCATTTTTCCTTTAATTTTGAACATGAATTATATCACCTTGATTTATTTCACCAATAAAGAAAAAATCATCCAAAGAAGGGTTAAGTCTAAAATATAAATGATACAAATTTAAAACACCCAACGCTAGTTTTTAATAAAACACCTTCGGTTTCGGTTGGTTAACAATTTTTTTTTTTATAAAAACCCCTCTTTATAATTCATATTCGTTCGTTTGTGCTAGGTTCAACGTCTATTCCTCCACATATAGGGAGATACGTGCCCAGGCATGGGACATACAATTCCTCAGTAGGGTCAGTAAAAAAAACAATCTTATCTTATTTTACCCAGTCAATAAAATAGCCCTCCAACAATAGTGAATGACTCATCTATGCCACCGTACTTATTTGTTTTTTTTATCGATGTTGCTTGTGGTCACACAGTGACCTACTTTGAACAAAAAAGTGATCAGCTCTATGAGAACCACCCTTCTCTCGGTCGACAATAAACAAGTCGCTTGGATTAGGGCGTAAGAGAATTGCGATGAACAAAGGATTACTAATTAAAAATTGCTTTCCTTCCTACGCATATATGATACTACCAAGCGTTTCGTTTACTCAACATATTGTTTTATTTTGTCAGCATTGTAGAAACAGCGGGAAGCAAATGAGCAGCCAGCCTGACGAAAAGGAAGCAACCCTACCTATATATTTTTGTAACACTATGTGCAATGCAGAATGGTTTTCAAACTTTAGAAAAATATTAGTTTGTTTCTAGAGGGGTTCCAAAATAGTGTCACTTTGGAAATACGACTGAAAGGCTGTGTGGTAGCGAGAATTTTTTCTTCTAAAAACTCTTTACTAGACCACCAATCATCCTGATAGCGAGGATGATATTTTAGTTTGTGGCGAGTTTTTAAAAAACCCATCCCATTTGTCCCAGTTGTTCTACCACATAGAACCACGCTGCAGACGAATACTTTGTCAAGAATGGCATAATATTTATCTATAGCATGACGGGCCGGCTCGCCCGGGAACGTACCACACTCCCGTAGAATACTAGTACGCGCGTACTACTACGCGCAGTGGCTAAGCTATCACTCAGACGCCGGTCTGAGTGGTAGCTTAGCTACTGCGCTTCGTCCGGTGTGTGGTTGAGTTTCGGAGGCCCAACCCGCTTCCCCTGCCTCCCTCCCCCTCCCATAATAACATGTTTCCTAAAGGCCGGCAACGCTTATGTACTGCCTATTGTACTGTAAGGATACATTAATAAATTTAGCACTATTGCAATAAAACTTTTTGTATTTCATTTTTAAATTCGTTATTTGAAATTAAAAAGAAATAGCTTTCTATTAAAACAAAAAATATAAGTTCAACTGACGTCTTTTATATAGACATGTCACCCGTTCGGCACATATATAAAATGTAAATTGAAAAGTGTAAAATATAATAGTGTATTAATATGAATAAGATATAAATATACAATAAAATGGAAGAATAAATTAATATACTTTTGAAGAATTTTATTAAAAGAAAAACCGCCCTGAAGATTTTCGTGGTAGCTTTAAATACACCGCAACCAAATGTTGGAACAACTTGCCACCACCTCTTCGTGACTTGCATACAATAAATATATAATATTTAAAAAAAAATACAAAAATGTAATTTTAAGTATGCAGTCAGGAACTTGTTCTTTTGGACGCGGTGAATTTAATACATGCCTTTGTGTTTTTTAATTCTATTGTACTGAATGTGTATTTATGTGTATATGAGTATGAGTAGTTATATATATGGATGTATTTGTATGTACGAGTGTGTCAGTATGAATGTTGTCACTGTGGTCCGCGATCTGACCACGTTGGTTCTTGCTGAAAACCAGCGCCGGGTGCTCCAATAGTGCGCCCGGCATATGCTGAGCAAAAACCATTTTATGACACTCGTTAGATTAGAATTATTTTCTTTTTGTTTTGTGTTTTTATTTGTATATATAATATTATTAAAGATTTAATTTTCGTTATTGTAAAAAAATGGTGTCATAAATAAAGTTTTTCTATTCTATTCTAAGATCCCGGGTGTCGCCGTAAGAAGAACGTCAGACACGTCACAGTACTGCAGATGTCTATGGGCCACGTTGATTGCTTTCCATCAGGTGACACGCTTGCTCGTTTACCTTCCTATTCCATTAAAAAAATACCAGCAGTAGAGCTCTACATAAGAATAAAAACGAATCTACTATACCCAATGTACCTGATGACAATAATGATGATACATATAACAATAACATAAACTGACATTAACGTGTAGAGCATACAAAATAAAGAAATAAACAAACATAAACGAAGTACGTTAGAGCAATTTCATTAGAACACAGACACAAAGAAAAAAATTGATGCGGCTCATCCACTTCAAAAGGATGATTGATAGGGAGCAAACAAAAGTTATTTGTAAAGCGATTATGAAGATGTAACAGATGCGTTGAGAATAGTTAGCCATGGATCTAACACACTTGTCGTATTAAAGATACGAAATGAAGAACACGGGTGAACAAATGACGGGTGAATAATTGACGACATAATGCTAATTCAAAGAAAGAATATTATATATATGAGCACCGCCCATTTTCATTCTGGGGTATTACATATTTTTTTTTTTGGGATAGTAAGGCAAACGAGCAGGCGTCTCACCTGATGGAAAGTAATCAACACCGCCCATAGACATCCGGCTTTAAGTAAAGTTCATTATGGGAATGGGAGGGTGAGGGGGAGAGGGATTGTTGGGCCTCCGAAACAAGGCCGCTCACCGTACGAATCGCAGTAGGTAAGCTACCACTCAGACGCCCGTTTTCTGCGGGAGTGTGGTACTTCCCCGGGCGAGCCGACCCATTCGTACTACAGACAAATATTATGCCATTCTTGACAAAGTATTCCTCTGCAGCGTGGCTCTACCACTATAAAAAATAATAAATTATAATTATTGTGATTATTGTACTAATGTAATAAAACAGTTGTGTATGTGTTATAATTTAATAATTACTATGTATTTATTATGTAATGTTTCACTGCAAAATAAATAAATGAATCTGTCTGTCTGTCATATATACATACGTATGTACAGTTTTTGTAAAATTATACTCTACATTATATAATTTGTATAAAACTGTATAAAGCATAGAAAGCTAAGAAACTTGATATAAGAAAAATATTAAAGGAGGTAAACTTGAAGTAATCAGAGACAGAGGTAAGATTCAAAAACTGACACTAGCCCATCATGCATGTCCAAGACGGATTGTCTAGCCTGGGGTAGTACCCAGGCTTGACAAGTAGCGCCCTAGTGGGCGGAGTGAGGTTACTTAAAAAAAAACGATAAACACAGTAAACCGCAAAATGAAAACTCACCACCGGAGCCAAAAAATACTTTTAATATTTCAGAAAAAATTGTATCTGATCACTTAAAAACAGTCAGTTTCAACGCTTTACAAAGTTTTCTATTGGGCGTAGATCTGCGAGACACACAATTTGGCGCAGTATATTTTCTGATCTTGAAATGCCATATAAAATGTTTGTCATCTATGCCATTTTCAGTGTTTTCGCATTTTTGAATCGATAATTATACCGACGCGGGAATCGAACCTGCAATCACTGACTCCGAAAGTGATCGCTTCGCAACTGAGCCTAATAAGTTACATTACAAAGTTGGCAAAGACCACAGATCTCCATCCGCTACGATCCCCGTAGGGTATACCGGGATCGTAGCCTGTTTTCTCCACACTCATCCATCTTTTCATCCATCCTTTCTCTCACATTCATCGTAGGGAAATACGCACACAAGTCACAAAGATTTGTTGTAAGTTACTGGCACAAATCCTTTAACAACAAAAGGACTAGACGGTATAAATATGTTTTTCTTAATTTTTATGCGTGTCGGTCATAAAGCATTTCATATCACTTCCATCCAAAATCACACCTTTGTCAAGATAAAAAGGTCTATGACAGTAATTTAGTATTTACCACAACGACATTAATTTGGTAAAAAACAAAACCCCGGCGTCCAATATTAAAAACCATAACTTACCTGTTCAGATATTGATGTACTTCCTTTGGAGGGGGCATAGGAGTGGGTATCCTCCTGCCCCCCTTCATCCCGCCTCCGCTCATTGTCCCACCCTCAAATCTCCTGAGAATAAGGAAAACAAATACTTAAATGACATTGTAACGGATTAGCTATGGGACTTATAGTATTGTACGAGTAACTTAAAGTGACATTTCAATATGTTGTTTGCCTTTTTTGATTTAGAAATAATTGGTGATGATTTTTAACCCGCCCGATCCAGCATGGCGATATACTCACGATATAGAATACCTTTCTTTTCTTTTATATACCCACGCCTATCCCCCGCAGGGGTTGGCAGAGACCACAGAGCTCCATCCGCTATCATTCATCACAGCGAAATGACTCTTCATTGGTCGCTTCTCGCCCTCGTGAGAATCAGGACGTGACGGGTGGCGAACCACGTCGCCGCCATTTTACAACAAATTAGATATATTAAAATCGTGTTAGTGAATCTCACGAGCTGCAAGGGAGGATAGAGGTCAGCCCCAGCAGAGCCCTGCATGCTGAGGTAAGGCACCATAATACCCGGAGGAGCCCGATCCCGGGACGGTCGGCACGCTTGCGAATAAGCTCGCCCTTAGCCACGCATCCTTTGGCACAGCAGACCGTGGATTGGCGGAGAGGAAGGGAAAGGATAGAGAAGCGAGGAAAGGAAAGGCCAGGAAGGGAAATTCAGATTGGGGGGGTTACCAGACTCGGAATAAATCCATATATATATATATCCATATATATATTTATTTCGAGGCGGGAATCGAACCCGCGACCATTGTCTCCGTGGGTGGAGGGCCCCGCCACTGAGCAAATCGGTCGTCTTTTCTTCATATAAAAAGGACCTGTTTTCTCATATAAAAAGGAATATTATTCCAATCCTACTATTAGTTCACACTCTCCCTATATATATTTATACATATATGTTATTAAAATTGATGTGGCCTTCTCTAAGACCCGTTATATAGCCCGGTCTTCGGACCTATTCATCCAGTGTTTGTAACTAGCCCTAAGTAGACTGTCTAGATAGTGTCGCGCACACCATATTTGTCAAGACATCAGTCTCCACTCTATTGGTCTATTCAGACAATTATCGACTCTCACTAAAAAAAGACCAAATTTCACTTCGGTATAACTAACTTTGTTGGCGCAGAGGCGCAAATTGTATCTTGGCCTCTGAAAAGATGTTTCGCCCCTACGCCTCCTGACCTCCTGACTGTTACTGATTTAGAGGACCCAAAATGGATCTTGGCATTTTGGGTCTGTGCGCTAACAAGGTTAGTTAGTTATTAGTTTTAGTAAGGTTTTCTTATTTAAAAAAAAAAAGAAACATCAAATACGATTAACAAGCTCTCAAGTGTATAGTGTTTAGTATGTATACTATTAATTTAATACATACATATCGTCACGCCTGTCTCCCGTAGGGGTAGGCAGAGACCACAGATCTCCATCTGCTACGATCTCGGCATACTTCCCTTGCTTCGTTCACACTCATTATTCTCCTCATGCAAGCTCACCGGTTGAGGGTACTCTTGACCTGGCCTATCTTAAAAAGTTCAGCAATTTGGTCAAGGTATGTTTTTCGTGGTCTTCCTCTACCGACCCTTCCACCCACATTCGCAAGGTATTAACTTAATAAAAACAAATATATATATATATCGATTATAGAAACTTAGGCATTCACAAATCAACACCAAGATCTCATAACACGTCCGACCCTTATCACTCGCTACTGATAAACGCTGAGGCAAGATGAATATTAAATATACCATTTTAGTTCTTCACATCGCATGGTACTTCCTACGGTGTAATAAAGTATATTTTCGGTTAGCAAACGCCATGCTGTGTAGCCAAGTAGAATAATCCCGTCAAAGGGAAGGCGCTAGATGTCGACGCTATAGTTTCAATTCTCCAGCCTCCTGCGGTGCGATGCAATCATTGTTTGAATGAGAGATACTGAGGTTTTGTTGGAAATATTTCGGCTGGATGCAATCCCTGGATATTTTTGTTTTAATCTAGACAGCAACAACAAAGGTCTCATAAAATAAAAAAGATACTTTTGGGACAGTCGCAAAATAACTATTTCGATAATATTTTTCTTTGAAATCTTTTTCAATTTATCACAGTATCCAAAGCAAGGGCTGAATTTGAATCAGGGCGAAATACATCTTAAAAACTTCTACTAGCATTTTCATACTGACTTACAAGAATAGGGCACTACCTTAGAAATTCAGTTGGGATGGGACACGGTGTATGTAATAATGACTATTATTACTATATTTTGAAAAATATAATAATGACTATGATTAAAATACCATTTAATATTTATTAAGAAACTAGATGACCCGGTTAATTTCATTACACCTACAATTTATGTGATTATGCTTTTGATAAGCGATTATCAAGCATAATCAATCGCCCATTTTCAATTCTTCGTACTCAATCTGCTATATAGTCTTTAATCAAGACTAAAATTAAAATAAAAAAATCAAATTGGTCGAGCCTCTATCCACGCATCCATTGGCATGGCAGAGGAAGGAAAAAGGATAAAGAAGAAAGGAAAAGGAAGGGGAAAGAAAGATAGATTTAAACAGGATGATAGCGACATGACACCACCGCAACGGAAGACAAGGTTTTATTAAAACAACAAATAGTTTTATTAAAACTTCTCAAACTATAAAAGAAAATTAGTATTTTGTTGTATTCGTATTTAGGTAGACTAGGTTTTCGGGGCCCACCTTTTCGAGGACTTGCCAAATTTCAAAAAAAATCGGTCCAAAAATGGCGAAATTAGGTTTGTATGGCGGCCATCTTGTTATCCGCCATTTTTTTCTCCCCCCACCCATATGTTTGCACTTGTCACCATTTTTTGTTTGACGGCGACCCCGGTAGGTGTTATGGTTTGGGCCAGCCCTCGAGCAATTTTTTACCAGATTCAGATTTTCAGGGTTTGGATATAATTCCTCTGCCTCAAGCCTTATCCGAACATTTTCCTAGAAACTTACCCTTCATCTCTTACAGTTTCTCAAATAACATGTCAGTCAGTCAGTCTGTGAGTGGTAATGCAGTCTAATATAATATTAATAAATGATACAAATATTCTTTATTGTGCACCAAAAATAATATTATACAATTATTCATTGTTATATTGTTTATATACAAAGAACGGTCTTATCGCTAACCTTCCTAAAAATCTTTTCCAGACAACCGTTGAATGGACACGGTATTTACTCATTATGGACTTAGGAATTTTGATAATTATGATAGGATATGCTGATCATGAAACAGCATAGCATTTACTTTAAAAAGTTAAAATATTGAAAGAGTTATCGCATACACCAGTAAAAGAGCCAAAGAAATCCACGAATTGAAAAGTCTCAAGGAAGAGTTGAAAATGATAAAAGTATTATTTCAACAAAGCTGAGAGGACGGGACGATTGAAGAAGTCTGAATATAAAATTGAAAATTAAAAATGTAAAGTGGACTTGCGAAACCCTGGAACGCTTAAAGCACGAAAGGGGACATGAAAATCTAGCTGATTTTATTGGCAAAAGTTTCAAGATATATATATATATATTTTCAAGATATCTATATATATATATATATATATATATATATATATATATATATATATATATATATATATATATATATATATATATATATATATATATATATATATATATATATATATATATATATATATATATATATATATTTATTTATTTTTTAGATTTCTTTTTTAATATATTATAGCTTCTAATATACTTTTACTTTAATTACACATAAATATATAATCATATGATTAGAAGAAATAAATTTAAACTTTTCGAAATTAAAAATTCCAAAAAGTCTTCGAATCGAAGCGCATATATTTGAGTCTTTAAGAACAAAAAGCAATCCCGTCCTTTTTCAAATTTGAGGATAAATTTGGAATCGGATTCATGAAAGCATTATTCAAATAATAGAAGATATACGAGAAGCAATCGGAACGAAATGTGGAGAGGACGAGAATTAAAAATGCAAGGGCGCTGGCACAGTCGGAGCAAAGCGTTCAACGGAATTTGAAAACATAGATGTTATCTGATGGCATCAAGATGTGACCTATTCAGCTCACTCATACATTTCTTCGGTACGTATTTGGATGGTGTGTTGAAACGAGACTTCAACGTTATTTTTAAAAAAGATTTTTTTTTTCAACTCAATTTTTTCAAACAATTTTCAACAAATTCACATGAAATGTTATCTTGAAAAATACATTGTTTATGGAAGTGCGTACGATTTTTTTAAATTTAAATCAATAGTTAATTTGTTATTTAAAATTATATAACGTTTTATTTGTCAATTTCTTACTTTTAGTTTTAAATTAATATATCGAAGACGACCGATTGGCTCAGTGGCGGGGCCCTCCGCCCGCAGAGTCAATGGTCGCGGGTTCGATTCCCGCATCGGAATAAATATTTATATGGATTTTTAAATGTTTATTCCCAGTCTGGTAACCCCCCCAATCCGCATTTCCTTTCCTGCCCCTGCCTTTCTTCTCTATCCTTTCCCTTCCTCTCCGCCAATCCACGGTCTGCCGTGCCAATGGATGCGTGGCTAGGGGCGAGCCTAGTCGTAAGCGTGCCGATCGTCCCGGGGTCGGGCTCCCCCGGGGACTATGGTGCCTTACCTCAGCATGCAGGGCTCTTCTGGGGCTGACCTCCATCCTCCCTTGCGGCTCGTGGGATTCACTAAAGACGAATTTAATATACCTAATTTGTCGAAAATGACGGCGACGTGGTTCGCCACCCGCCACGTCCTGATTCTCACGAGGGCGAAAAGCGACCAATGACGAGCCGTTTCGCTGCGATGAATGGCAGCGGATGGAGCTCTGTGGTCTCTGCCAACCTCTGCGGGGGATAGGCGTGAATATATAAAAAAAATAAAAAAAAAAAGTCCTACTTACTTCTGTTATTATTTATAATCGAAAAAAAAATTTCAAAAACAGCCGTTCCAACCACTATCAACAACACCAAACACACACTATCACTCTTTCACAATTGACACGACACGTGTTTCTCAACACGTGGCATCATCTGGTATAGTAGACTCTACTGAAGACAACCGCTAAGTCTGACTGTCCGCATAGTAATGAATTTACACAATGTAACGCCTGACTCCATTTAAAAATTTTAAAAATAAGAAAAAAATTAAAATTGACCATTATTAAAATTTAAATACAAAATATTTAATTTTAATATTCTGATAGTTGATTAATCATATTGCTAACCGAAAAAAAAAAACAAAGTTATTTTATATTTCTTATGAAAGAAGCCATGTTAAATCTATCCAGAAATTTGCGAAACATTTCTCAAGCAAGCGAAAAAGTCGTGCTATTTTAAATAAAACATAAAACAACTTTTTACTTTTTTAAACTTTTTCCTCTCAACAAGAGAACTTTTTCAAACTTTTGCTAAGATTTATAAGTAAAGTATTTCCGAAGTTTTAACCTCTTTGAAATTCTAACAGTTCACTGTTTCAAAGGGTTGTCCGCAAATTTTGTTTGAAACAGTGATAGAAAAATATAAGCTGTGATTATTTTTAAATTGTTTGGTTGCTTTTACTGAAAAACTCGCCCTATTTTATTTCCATTGAAGGAATAAACATTAGTTCTTTAAAAATAAATAATAGAATACTATTTAAAAAAATATTTAATTTTTTTCTATTTTTAAGCTTATATGTCTTATTTACAATACATATATACGAAGATATATTCAAGCGGCACATGAATATATGCGGAATAGAGCCTGACCTGGGAGGCACAAACGTCAAACCGTTCGGAGTGGAGGCGATCGGTTCATGACGTCGATAAATTTTAAGACTAAAGAAGGCGAGATATTAACTGCAAGAACGAACATGTAAAAAATAAATCGCATTCAATTTTTTTATATAACTATATTTATGGAATCCTCACATGTAGCACCTACTTATGTAATCTCTTTTATGTGCTGCTCGCACGTTAACTGCTAAAATAGGTTACATAAATCATGTGAGATCTCATAAGCTTTTTTTATGGGATAGGATGGCAAACCAGCAGGCGTGTCACCTGATGGAAAACAATCAACGCCGCCCATAGACATCCGTAGTGCCATAAGCAGTTCAGAAGCATTGCCGGCCTTTAAAGATAGTGTCATTATGGTAGGGCGAGGGCGGAGAGGGGAGAGGGTTGGGCCTCCGAAATTAACCGGTCATCGGATGAAGCGCGGCAGCTAAGCTACCACACAGACGCCGGTTTTCTACGGGACTGTGGTACTTCCCCGTGGGTGTACACGACAAATACCGTTCGGTCGGTCGCCTTAAGTACCGATGGAAGAACACAGTGATCGCTGATCTGAGCGAGCTTCGGCTAGGTAGTTGGCGAGAGACAGTTTAAAAAGCGTGGAACAACAGGGGGGGCCAAAACACACTTTGGGTCCGGAACTCAACCGCTCACCGGACGAAGCATGGTAGCTAGGCTGCTCCTCAGACGCCGGTTTTCTACGGGACTGTGGTACTTCTCCGGAAGAGCCGGCCCATTTATGCAACAGACAAATAATATGCCATTCTTGACAAAGTATTCGTCTGCAGCGTGGCTCTACCACTTCTAAAATAACTGCAACTTAGTACAGTGTGCAGTCGCTGTGCCCGAAATTGGCTAGGAAGCATTATCATACCAAACAATATATTTTGAAAATTGTGGTTGTCTGTATGTTAGTCAACATCATTCATGGAAGCGACTTAACCAATTTGTATGACTTTCACGGGAAGACAGTGGATAGAAGAGATTGACACTTCTAAATTACGCACATTATAAACATGTTAAAATTCGTAATTAATTTCAAATACGACATATTTAAGATTGCGATGTTTTACCTTTAGTAACCATTTCAACTAATCTAATATTGCTCGTGCCAGGACTTCACACACAACAATTACATCGTATGCCCGGCCAGCAATAGCTGCTGGTTTTTAATTTCCATTGTCGCTTTATATTACACCTAGGAAACATAACCACAACAATATTTCAGTTTTCTGTTTTTAAGTCGATAAGCTTTGGGATCAGCCTAGTCACTTTTCGGTTGTCTTCCGTAGAGTCTACTATACCTGAAGATGCCTCGTGTTGGGGCGAAAAACGTGTCGTTTACAAGATGGAAAAGTGATAATGTGTGTAGTGGTTGATGGGTGGAGAGTTGATGGCCGATTTTCGCCGATAAGTTTTTGGTTTAATTTCCAAATAAATCCACTTAACCCAACGGAAAAACACACATTATTAATTTTCTGTTATTGTTTTGCTTGTCGCGGATCTTAGGTAATTAAAACTTTTGACTTTTGACACGGCTGGTCATAGATAAATCCTTCTCTAGGCGCATCACTTATCCCGGATCTTCAGCTATGAACGTAAAATAATATAAATATTTTAAAATTATTAGTTGAGCTGACATTAATTTTTTGTACACGCGAAAATAATATTGTTGGAACTTTAAAATGCGAGAAGAGAATCTATAGTAAGAAAGTAGGAATACATACATACCTACATACATAACGTCACGCCTATTTCCAGTAGGGGTTGGCAGAGACCACAGATCTCCATCCGCTACGATCCTGGCACACCTTCCTTGCTTCCTCCACACTCATCCATCTTTTCATCCATCCTTCCTCTCACATTCATCGCAGCAAAACGGCTCTCCGTTGGTCATTTCAATTCTTTTGGCATTAATTTTTAAATACACGAAAATAATATTATTGGAACTATAAAATGCGAGAAGATAAAGTATAGTAAGAAAGTAGGAATCGACAAAGCAAATGGGTGCAAAGAAATATTGGTGGTAATTTTATTTGAATTTTAAAACTCGGAGGTTAAATGAATATGAAAAAAGTACAATTTCAAACGTAAGAAGAAATGTACAAAGAAAAATGGAAACAATTTGAAAATACAAATTAAAAATCTGACGTTGGATAAATAATCAAAATATGGTAAAGTTGAGTGCAAAAGTTAACTGAAAAGAAAAATATATTTTTTAAAAACAATACTCAAACTGTAATTTAGATCGCAATATTAACGTAATTCATTTCAAAACTCAAAAGTAATAAATGAAATAAATAAAATATTTTACACTTATAACTAGTAATACCCGGTGTACTCAAATATGCACTATAGTTATTTATACAACATGTATAAATAAGTCTCCAGAAAAATGTGCCAATAAAAATGCTAAGAAATTTCTACGCTCATATTAAGTTTGCATAGCATTTCGTTTGTTTCTAGAAGAGAGACAAACATTAGTTCATACAGTACTCTATATACGGACCAAGTCCGACTACATAAGGAATACTGTTCTTATCTTTAGACAGGGGCACCCCAGTATCACCTTCTTCCTTTTGACCACATACTATGTCGTGAGGTGGAATCGTCAATGACGAAGGTTTCACCAAACGGCTAGATTCTCTGGCATCGGGAAGAGATATTTGATCTTTCACCATGATGTATCGCTTTTACCATGAAGAGCGCTTGGAGGAATTGTTCGGGATAATTCTTGCCACCGAATTCCACTATCGTACAACTCCTTATCCCCACTTTGAATAAGTGGCGATCAAATACGGTGCGTCTATCCTAAAACTTCATTCCACGCACCACAACTATGGAACCAGCTACCTTCAGCGGTATATTCGAATCGATATGACATTGGATCCTTAAAAAAAACAATCTTCCTTCTCAAAGGTCGGCAACGCAAATACGTAACCAATGGAAGAAAGAATATTAGATATAGCTAGAGAATCTCCAAAGGTAACACAAACAAATTTTACACGGACGATTTCAGAAATATCCTTAATTTAAATTAACAAGATTTGTCCACAAAACGATACCTGGTTTACCATAAATTAATCCTAATGAAGCGACGTCGGTGGATACAAGTTTTTCGCGGCATTCTGGGACGTGAAGCCGCATGAAGCCCGACTATTTTATACTTTCTTGACTTAATTGGACATTACCCTTTTAAATAATGAAGTGAGGGGTCGAGTCTGATGAATGGGAGAGTTGTGAGTGCTTTGAGAGATTACCATTTGGAAATTAAAATGTTTGTACCTCTACTATTTGTATAGTTCTTCTATTTATGTATATTTTGTAGGTATCTTTCTTGTATAATTCGTAATAGGCCTTTAATTTCATTGATATATCGTTTTGCACTCATTCATAAATGTTTATTGAAATGTAAAAACGGAAAACGAAAATCCTAAAATCAAATAAGGTCGTCATAAACTTTAATAATTATTAATTTACAATTTACATATAGACTATTAAAGTGTATATGTGTGCGTGTTCTCACTAGTTGGGTAGGAAACAAATATCTCTTTATATATACACTATAAATAACATAGTAATCATACTATAAATATATAATTAAGAAGTATTATCAGGCAATTTTGTTTTCCAGTTTTAAAACTAATCATGCGAAAGATCCTCAGGCCAAAATGGAGACTGGATGGAAGCTGGAGAGTCCTACATAATGCCGAAATCGAGGAGCGTGTGGCCGATGCCAAACGGAGATACATAGGCACATAGAATCCGTTGACTCAGTTACCTGGAGAGAATGGAAGAGGATGGAAGTGCGGCCAAATGGGTGTACACGACAATACCGTTCGGTCGGTCGCCTTAAGTACCGATGGAAGAACACAGTGATCGCTGATCTGAGCGAGCTTCGGCTAGGTAGTTGGCGAGAGACAGTTTAAAAAGCGTGGAACAACAGAGGGGAGCCAAAACACACTTTGGGTCCGGAACTCAACCGCTCACCGGACGAAGCGTGGTAGCTAGGCTGCTCCTCAGACGCCGGTTTTCTGCGAGAGTGTGATATTTCCCCAGGCGAGCCGGTACATTCATGAGACAGACAAATAATATGCCATTCTTGACAAAGTATTCGTCTGCAGCATGGCTCTACCTCTACAAAATAATATATATTACCACGAGTTCTAGTAATATTAAAAAAAGAAAATTGAAATTGTAGTCTATGGACTTCGACTTCAACATGGACTAAAATTTTATAAAATATTTCTCATCAAATTGTTTCTTTGTTTCGCGTTAGATGTTTTCTTAACTTAATTTTATCTCGCAGACAGATCTTCGCGTATCTCAGCGGGGCCAATTTGTCTATAAAATATTCAATATCGCAGCTAAGCGAGACAGAGTGCGCGGATGGCATCCTCATTTGAACTCAATGAAATTGCACATAATTCCCTTCCAATCTCGCGTACGTCTTTGCGCCGAGCGTCAAAGAGCTTTCAGTATACCAAATGGCAATAATTAAACTTTCAAAGAATGAAGTTTTGCTTCATATCATTAAAAAAATATTTTAATTTGGATATTAAAAACGTAAAGCAAAAAGCGATACGGTTTTATGATTTAAAACATTTACGTTGTAACATTTTCAATCCTGTCGTTGAAAACTGCAAAACTCAGAAAGGAAAGTTTTATCCGTACATCTGGATGAGTGGCGATCCAGTAGTGCATTTTTCCCGAAATTTCGTTCTACGCACCATCATTATGTAGAACCAGCTAATTTCTGTAAAATTTTCGAACCGATACGACATTGCGATACGATATATATATATATATATATATATATATATATATATATATATATATATATATATATATATATATATATATATATATATATATATATATATATATATGGGGATAGGTGTGATATATATATATATATATATATATATATATATATATATATATATATATATATATATATATATATATATATCACGCCTATCGCGCCGCAGGGGTTGGCAGAGACCACAGAGTCTCCATCCAGTACGATCCTGGAATACCATTCATGCGTCAGCGACACTATCCGGCTTCGTCATGAACTAAGGAAAGTCGTCATTATGGAAGTCGCCCTGCAAGGGGCGGGGTAGAGGGAGGGGGAGGGTGTTGGGCCTCAGGAACACGGCCGCTCACCGTAAGAAGCGCGGTAGGTAAGCTACCACTCAGACGCCGGTTTTCTGCGGGAGTGTGGTACTTCCCCGGGCGAACCGGCCCATTCATGCCACAGGCAAATGTTATGCCAATCTTGACAAAGTATTCGTCTGCAGCGTGGCTAAAAATATTCAATTCGTATGCATAATGTTTTCAAATGCATAATATTCGTCCAGTATATTGTAACACAGAGCCGTTTGTACATACTTGTCTGCTTGCAAATAAATCCCCCTTATTTGTTTAGGGACGTCAATAAGCGAAGCATTCTTTATTGATGTTTACTTAAAAATCTGCTCACTACATGAAAAGAGTAAAACTGTATCGTTTGTAAACGCAGAAGTAATATCCGTGTTTTCCCATTCACATGCAAATGATTTTGAACCTTACATGTTTCTATTGCTTCCTTGATTACAGTGCCTTCAAAGCTGTTTAATGCAGAACAATAAGTACTGTTTTCCTTTGCAGTGCTCAGACGGACTCTAGAGAATACAGTTTTGTCGCGAGATTCTCAAAGAACATTGCCAAAGGAACAAAGCTTATAAATAAAACACAATGTAATTGAAATTTTCAGAATCACTTCGTTGTTTACTTATATTACTTTAAAAGAACAATGAAAACATTCAGATACGTAGTTACAATATTTAAAAAGATCAATTATCAATCTAAAATAGAAAATAAAATATTTAAGATACTAATTATGGCTATAAACGATAATATATCACCGACCTACACCAAAATATTTTTTTAACTAGTGTTCACGTTAGTTAGTTAGTTAGTTGTACCCTACGGTTATCTGGAAGGAATCGCTATTAGCGACAACGAGAAATCGCTATTACGGTTATCTGGAAGAAATCGCTATTAGCAACCGCTTTGGTTTTGGTGTACAATTTACAATATACGTATCTAAGATACCAATTACTTAAGATAATTTGTAATTATAAAAGGAGAAAAATTAAACTTAACCCAAAAAATCAACTTAATAACCTAGAACATCACAAACATTTTCCTTGTCAGCATTAGATAAAGAATTTTATTATCACACCTAGAGTAGGTTTTTGCAAGAATCAAGATAGTAACTCATGGACAGTGGTGATTTACAACAAATAATTAGTCTCAGAAAGAGAACATTTCGCCATTACACTATTTGTGGTGAATCCTGTAGCTAAAGAAACTGTCTCAGAATTATTCTTTAATCGTAACAATAGTTCATTCCAATATATGTATTTATTTATTCGAATATAAAACTTCAGAAATGAGGCACAAAGGACTATCGTAAAAAATATAAAAATACCAAAACTATGAATGAATTGACAGTCTCTCAGAATTATCCTTCAATCGTATCAAAAGTTGAATCCAATCTATTATATTAGGTCCGGACGAGGGAGTGGAGTGGAAACTTGGTTCTTACAGACATTTTCTGTTGTTAAATCGGCATGATCGTCATTTAAACTGTTGGTGTTGTAATTTGCTTCACTATAGTTAATTATTGATGCAATTTACCTTAGATACACCTTATCTTTTGCAACCTTATCCCCGGATGCTGATGATATAAAGAATTACACGCAGTCGCTAGCGCAATAAAAACATTTCCTTCTTATTGCAAGCCTACACAAACAATGTCTGTTTTTACTCATCCCTCGTGTTTACTAGCGGCTCCACAAAGCGGTCTGGTTGAACGTATCATCTGTTATTCTTGCACCTTGATAGAGTTCGAGTTGATATAAACATGGGGTCGCTGGCACCTATGTTTACGCCATGGACTCCATTGATCTACAACGCCTAGCGACGTGTTCTAAACAATCCACTGTACGGTGCGGTCATGAGGTCTTATTACTAACCGAATTTTATAAACCACTTGGTTAACCGCTTTGTATATCCGAAAACCAAAGTCTCAAGATTTAAGCTCAAATGTTATGGCGTAACTTTAGCCAGGTAATATGTGAGTGACCATTTATAGAAAATAATACACTACATAGATACATAGAGTTATTATATAAAAAATCACGGTACATTTATAAAGAATTAAACTTAACTTTGATTACGGTAAACTAGCAGATTAGATTTTTATTCCTCATAAATAACTTAAAAGACAAACTAATAGTGGTAGACGCTGCACACGAATATTTTGTCAAGAATGGTATATTTGTCTGTAGCATGAATGGGCCGGCTCGCCCGGGGAAGTACCAAAATCCCGCAGAAAAGAGGCGTAAGAGTGGTAGCTTAGTTACCGCACTTCGTACGGTAAGCGGCTGAGTTCCGGAGGCCCAACCCCTCCCTTATTACTTACCACCAGGTGCTTCGCATGCTCGTTTGCCTTCACATCAAAAAACAAAAACTTCTTGCTGATTCTACTTAGCCGAATCATCTTTCTGAAAATTGTCAATTACTCGTCTAAAGTACTACGAACGATTAAGTATTCGACAAAAAAATATAGTAGGTAATTATTTCGAATATAAAGTTTCAGAAATGAGGCACAAAGAGCACAGGAAAAGTATAAACATACCAAAACTATGAATGAATTGCGAATAGACTTGCAATCTCTTTGAACCTCCAATCAAAAAAGTTTCTAGCTTGATTTCACTATTACAGCCTCCTCTATGATTACACGTTTACTCGCTTCATACACACATCACAAACGCAAGCGACAATATTCAATTAGTCGACAAATTCTGTCGCGTCTCTGTGTCCACGGATGTGAGCTTTGAAATACGTTCTTTCATAATTTAATTAAGTGTGTGCAATTCGCAACTGTTTGTATTTGAAAATATGCGGGTTATTTCTATTTTAAGAGTACATACGTACGTTTTCGGTGGAAACAAACTGTATGTATTCTGCATTTTTTTAGATAAACGAGCAGGCGTGCCACCTGAGGGAAAGCAATTAACATCGCTCATAGACATCCGCCGACGACCAATTGGCTCAGTGGCGCGGCCCCCCGCCCATGGAGACAATGGTCGGTTCTATCCCCGCATCGGAATAAATATATGTATGGGATACACATATTTATTCTGAGTCTGGTAACCCCACCATTCCGCATTGAACAAGCGTGGTGGGTTAACTTCCGTTCCTCCAGAAATGGTGAGGCTCGTGCTCAGCAGTGACATAGTCAAGTCACAGCAGAAGCGTTGCCAGCCTTTAAGAGCTAACACTTGTTTTTTGAAGGTTTCAATGTCGTATCGGTTTGAAAAACGCCGGAGGCAGCTGGTTCCACAGAGTGGTGGTGCGTGGAATTAATTTTAGGGAAAAATACACCGTATTGGATCCTGGAACTGGAAACTTGGCCAGGTGGGGAAGAAACTTTTACTTTCGGCGAGTTGGAAGGCAGTAGAATTCAGCGGTTGGAATTTTTGTGAATAATAATTATTAATTTTGGAACACTCCCCATGGTAAAAATGTTAAAAGATGATGAGAGATGAGATATACCTCCGAAATGCCATAGAATCAAGCCGTTAGGTGAGATCCCGGTCATGTATAATTTCACATTTACCCGAAGCGGATGATAAACAGCGCAAATACTGAGAGTATCTATTGTATTAAATTTATTTTTTATACTTATAGTTATCCATATATCTTGACAAGCACTTTCAAAGGAATAAATTCTAAAACTTTGAAGATTTTTGCTCACAGATTAACACTCCTCCACTTTTCTTATCACTATTACTAAAAATCGTCTATACATAAATATAAATATATATATATATATATATATATATATATATATATATATATATATATATATATATATATATATATATATATATATATATATATATATATATATATATATATATATATATATATATATATATATATATATATATATATATATATTTTTAGCCCATATATGTCCCACTGTTGAACACAGACTTCTCCATTTCAATATATACCGGTATATAATACAATATACATATACCGGTCATCAAATATCTCACCATCTAGTATATTACAATTTAGCCAAGTTTCTGTAATTATTATTATATCGAAGTTATTTGTTCGAACATTTCAGTTCACTTAATACCAGTTAACTACAATATCAGTTAACTTAATACGCATACTTCTCATGTATTATATAAAATATATTTATTATCAATGTAATATTAATATAATATTACATCGATAGTAAATAATATATTTATTATCGATGTAATATTAATATAATATTACATCGATAATAAATATATATTCCCCCATGGGAAGGCCTATGTCCAGCAGTGGACTGCCGCAGGCTGTTGATGATGATGATGATTAATATAATACGATAAGGTAATATTACATAAATTAACTCATCGTATTATATTAATATTAAATCGATAATAAATATATTTTATATAATAACACATATTTAAAAATTTCATCCCCACCATCTGGATGAGTGGCGATCTACTACGGTGCGTTTCTCTCGTAACTTCTTTCCACGCACCACCAGTTTGTGGAACCAGCTACCCTCGGAGGTCTTTCCGAATCGTTACGACATTGGAACCTTCAAAAAACAAGCCTATATATACCTAAAAGGCCGGCAACGCTTCCGCGACTCCTGCGGTGTCGCGGTTGTCCATGGGCGGCGTTGATTGCGTTCCATCAGGCGACACGCTTGCTCGTTTGCCCTCCTATCCCATAAGAAAAAAAAAACATATAATAAGCAAATATTAAATCGGAAAGAAAATTAAACAGTGTAGAAAAATGAAATACAAAACAGACCCATTGCTGGCATGCAGCCAAAAAGAAATAAGTATTATAAAATAAATAAATAATTAATAACAATAATATTAAAGTGAAACAAATGCATTTTTTAGAATAAATATATATTTATTTATATTGTATGTATGTATATACAGACATACATATATACGTCCACCCTGGAGAACTGTATTCGATTAATGTCTATAATTATTATTCGTTGCAAAACACACTTATTCATTTGCATCAATTCAGACACATGTAATGAAAGTTCTCTTCAATAGACCATCGTTCCCATAATTGAAGTGTTCACAACGGTAATAGCTTTGACATTGACTTTATGCTCTCTATGTACGCGTGCGTGTATCGTGATTTTTGAAAAGCCCTACATTTTCGAAGCTCGCGTGAAGCTTACATTCACAAATTGAAACACGCGTACAGTACACGTCAATTAATTGAAAGTTCGGTGTCAGTGTGCGGTAATTGCGAAACCAATTTGCAGGTGACTGTACAAATGAATTTATTATGGCGAAAATTCTGAGAAGTTGTTTAATCTCTTCCCAGCTGCACAGTTCTACCATCGCATTGCGCGCCATAAAAATAGTTTCCATCCTCATCACCTGGATGGCTGGCTGTCCACCAACGTGCAATTTGGTCGCGGTTTTGTATCACGAACTGAGCAAATGTAAATACGATATAAGGCATTCGAGGGACGAGACGCATCCGTAATACCCCTGACGTCGTCAAAGTCGAAAGCCCGCATGCTCGTTTGCCTGCTATAAAAAATAATAATAATAATAATGGCGTGTTAAAGAAGATACGGCAAAAAGTGTTACTTTTTGTCAATCAAATTAATATTCTAAAATAAAAACAAGTAATTTAAAAAAAATTAATTTTATATACTGCTAAATAAAGAGAGAGAAATTTGTTTCTCTCGTATAAAATATTTTATATTTTATTGTATTATTAAGGTAGGGGAATTTATTTGTCACTAAATCAATATATATATAACCCATTGATTCTTGTTTGCTTTAGGAAAATACATATATGCCAATTTTATTCTTTACTTTATTGTGTAGTGTGTTGTTCAGTAGTGAAATTCAGTAACAGGAATTATTCCGATTTATTTCTTAGAATAGTTATTGTAAGAGATGCTGAAATATGAGATTCCCTCAGCAATAACGGAGAAGATAACCGTTTATTTAATATTAAATTAGAAATTGATCCATTTTTCACAGCCCATATATCTAAATACCACTGCTGGGCACAGGTCTTCCCATTTCTGCAAAAACGGACATTTACCCACCACGCTTGTCCAATGCGGATTGGATATAAACGTCTGTGGGCCATTTATCGGCAAGCGAAGATCGAACCCGCGACCATTGGCTATCTAGGCAAAAGCTGCGTCTTTGAGTTAATTGGTCGTCAAAATTGATTTATTATGACATATTTAAATCTAAAGAGGATTGTGAGAAAATATTACATAAAATGTATGTTATCTCTCATGGCATATCAGCGGATGTCTTGTATTTACTGAGGCGTAAATTTCCAGGTGAGGAAGGAGCGTATTAAAAACTCTTAGCATTCCTGTAGACTATAACACCTTGCAGGCGTATTCATCGTACATAACTATTATGGAGACGACTTAATATTTAAAGATCGTAAAAGTCACGCAGACCTGTCATTTCGATTCCTATCTTCAACATAATTTCAAACCCACAACTAAATGTAATGGGACATTGAAAAAGACTGGTCCTTCGCAGAATTGCAAAACGAATTTTTTATATAATATATTTCAATGTTCCATTGCTAGGTATTGTGATTTGTCATTTATGGAATAATGGACATTAATCTACCATATTTGTCCGAGACGATTGTGCGAGACATCCTAATTCTGAAAACACATATTAATATAAAAACAGGAATCGAACCCGCGACCATCGACTGTAAAAGCGGCACTTTAGGGGTCGCCCGTACGGAGACCCGGGATCTTTACGGGGCTTCTTCTTTAAATAAAACTCTTACAACTATCATTATTTTATTCTTGTTTCAAATCACATATATGTATATCATACACTATAATATATTATTAATTTTTACAAAGGAGGGTATATATTTATATATCTTTTATGTCAGTCAATCAAATCATAATTTTTCGCAAATACACAATATTATTAAAGTGAAAACTTTTATAGCCGCGTTACACGACTCTGGGTAGGGAATAAATCTATAGGTTCGCGTCAGCAACATGCATTAGCATGTTAAGGTATATATTATTCAAATATTAAAATTATTTATATATTACCCATTTATTAAAAATATAATTTTTTTTATTATTTATCTATTATTATTATTCTATTATATATAAGACTTCTATTTTTATTTTACTTATATAATATTACAATTATAGTTTGGAATTTCATCATACAGTTTTAAGTTTTCACTTGTGTCGGCAGTCCTCCGATTGCCTCCGATTTTTTTCCTGATTTGTGCTCGCGAATCTAAGCAAAGTAGGTTTGTTTGCCCAACTTTGTAATAGATTATAGCAAACTAATGCTCTAACCATCAATTAGCCCATATTTATCTCACTATTAGGCCAAGTGGACTAACATTCACTGTATAATACCGCGAATTGAAGTGCGTATTTCAACGCACCATTAAAATTTGATGGTCTCAACTAAAATCATTTTTGGATGGACCGTAAATTCATTTTATATATTTCGATCTAAAGGCCTTTATGCAAACTGCTCGTTTTCCGAACTCAGTGCGGCGTGGACCTTTTTACTTGATTTTGCGTAAAAAATGCAAATATTGGCGCCTCGCCCGCATTTTGCGTACAACCTGCGCAAAACCAAACAATTGCTTTTTACAAATGTTTGAAGCAATTTTATCTTAGTATCACTGTAGTCATTATGACCAGCCTTCAGCAACCCACTGTTGGCGTTGGTCTCACTTAAAATTGAGGGTCTTTAACATATTGTATCGCTTATTGGGCAGGTTAGAGATCGCAGAATCATTTTATTTCTAAATTGTTAATAAATGGTTTGCTGAAATAAAACTCAATTTTGAGTTAAGCTCGCCTTTGTACATCTTCATTCCTTTTAATTCTTGTATGTCGTGTTTCATGTGTACAATAAAGTAATAAATAAATAAATAAAGTCAATCTCCAGCGGTAATCAGCTCGGAATGATTTGACATTGAAACCTTCAATATCAACCTTCACAATTTAATTCGGTGCGAAATTATAACTAACGTAAAGTTAACCTATCTCATACATATTCTCATCATAGTAACCTATCTCATAAAAAAATTTTTTTTTCAGATGATTGATTAACATTGACATCCAGTTGTATGTGTTTTTTATGGAACAGGAAAACACGTTGAAAAGCAATCAACGCCGCTGCGCATCTGGAGTGATATAGGCATTGCATAAACCACCGGCAAGCCTTTGAAAATAGCATACAGCTTTATTTTCTTTGATAAAAATTAAAAGCTTTTCTATCAATAGTTTTCATTCATATTTGACAGCATCACATGACAGTTGAAATACTAAAGTTAAATTCGCTTTGACACAGCATTTCCAATTCACATCATTTTTCGTCCCAGTGCACATGAGTTAGATACGCGACGCTCATTTCTGTAGTAAGCTGAAAGCGCGTAGGTGTCACAAGCCTCAATACGCCGAGAATAAATCGCCAACATTCAATTAATTGAATCCTCGCGTATCTAGCCGGCGTAAGCATCGTTGAAAGTATTAATTATTCACTTTTGCATCTGACTCATGATTGCTTGCGTTTGAATACATTCGCGGTACTAGCAAAGTCGATTTCAGTAGGATTTTTATGAATGTCACATTGCTTGTGGGGATTAAACTAGTTTGAATGTAGCACGATTCAATTAAGAAAATACATATAAAAAATATGAGGCTAATTAAATATAACAAAAAAGTAATATTAATATTTATTTATACGACAGAAGTGCTAGCGAGCAGGAGTGTCACCTGATGGAAAGCAATCAAAGCCATCCATAGACACGCAAGCAATGCCGGCGCTTGAGATACGTCTAGGCTTGTTTTTTTGAAAGTTTCAAGTTGTATCGGTTCTGATATACTTTTAGGTCCGACAGAGTGGTAATGCGAGAAAAGAAGTTTCGTTAGAAGTTTAAAAACGCACCGTACTGAATAACCACTCATCCAGATGGTGAGGATGAAACTTTTCGTAATGGCGAGTTGTACCGTAGTAGAAATCAGCAGCAAAAAAACTACGTACATACAATATATGTATAATGCGTTTACCTATATCTATTAATAATTTACAGCACTTAATTCAAAGCAGTATAATTGTCAAATAAAGAGTAAAAAAAGACGCCAGCAGAGATATGTTTTTTATCAATGATAGCCAACTGTCTGTACATATAGTAAATATAAAAAAATCATACAGTAAAAATGTTTCTTTAAACATTACAACTACTACTATATGTATTCATGTTAATATGTTTTTATTCAATCAACATTTATATTCATTCTTCATATTAATATAAAGATTTATACATTACAATATCTCCCTTACTTTTTGTGCAATGGCATATGCTATGAGCAAAAAAGCCTGAAAAATAACTGACGGTTGATTACTTTCTTATAAAGTAAATAACGAAAAGTAACAAACGTTCCAACAAACATTCTTCCTCTTTCATCAAGCATTTACTTTCCACACAAAACTTACTTTCCTTATATATATATATATATATATATATATATATATATATATATATATATATATATATATATATATATATATATATATATATATATATATATATATATATATATATATATATATATATATATATATATATATATATATATTTATATAAATTCACGCCTATCCCCCGCAGGGGTTGGCAGAGACCACAGAGCTCCATCCGCTGCCATTCATCGCAGCGAAACGGCTCGTCATTGGTCGCTTTTCGCCCTCGTGAGAATCAGGACGTGACGGATGGCGAACCACGTCGCCGCATTTTCGACAAATTAGGTATATTAAATTCGTCTTAGTGAATCCCACGAGCCGCAAGGGAGGATGGAGGTCAGCCCCAGCAGAGCCCTGCATGCTGAGGTAAGGCACCATAGTCCCCGGGGGAGCCCGACCCCGGGACGATCGGCACGTTTACGACTAGGCTCGCCCCTAGCCACGCATCCATTGGCACGGCAGACCGTGGATTGGCGGAGAGGAAGGGAAAGGATAGAGAAGAAAGGGAAAGGAAATGCGGATTGGGGGGGTTACCAGACTCGGAATAAACATTTAAAAATCCATATAAATATTTATTCCGATGCGGGAATCGAAGCCGCGACCATTGACCCCGCGGGCGGAGGGCCCCGCCACTGAGCCAATCGGTCGTCCGATTGGCTCAGTGGCGGGGCCTTACTTTCCTTACTTACTCTAATTAAGGATTCGTATATTCAAGTGACTATGTGTTCGTTTTTTTTTTTTCAGAATTATTAATATTTCATAGGGCAACATATTTCTGAACAATAGAAATAACAATTAATTTACTTATATTATTCAGACTACTAATTGTCACCGGGAATTCTTCTAATTTAGGAGGATTTTTATGGCATAGGCTATAAGAAAAATATTATACTTTAACGGTATGATCAAGTTTTACGGATGTTAAAAACATGTAGTAAAAATTATAAATGTTTAAATATTCCCAAGAAAATTATATATTTAGCAATAAAACATGTATTAAAAACTATATTCAAATAAATTCCGCAAACCACCAAATGTTAATACTTTGAACAATATATTACATATCTGAACCAGAGTCACCGACATAGCTCTTCAAGTTAGTAGACTGAAATGGCAATGGGCTGGAAACGTTTGTCGAAGAACCGACAATCGTTGGAGTAGACGAGTGCTGGAGTGGAGACCGCGACTCGACAAACGTAGTGTGGGACGGCCCCCTGCTAGATGAAGCGACGATCTGCGCAAGGCGGCTGGCAGAGACTGGATGTGTGTAGCCGAAGATCGGGCTAGGTGGCGCGCCTTGAGTGAGGCCTATTTCCAGCAGTAGACTGCCGCGGGCTGATATTGATTGATATATATCTGCCTACGGGAGACAGGCGTGATAAGATGTATGTATTTATACATAAATTATATTACATGTATAAGGGGAGTATTAACTAATAGTAGGAATTGATAATGGAATTTTATCAATTAAATATTTTTTGTTCTATTTATTATTATTATTATATTATAAAGCTAGAGGAATTTCTTTGTAACTAAACCAACATAATACCCAACTATTAAAAAAACTACTTCCAAGCTGAACAACATCCATTCGCAAGGAAAAATAACATTTCGAATTCAATTAAAATTCATTGTTGTCCAATACACGTAAGCCTTTACAACATTTTTATTTCGGTAGGGATTTGAAGTCCCTAATAAAAATTTCAAATATCGATTGTACAATAGCGAGAATCCAATTTGAAGTTCCTTTGTTTACAAAGAGGGGGTGGCAATTTTGAGCCCCTGAGCACCAGACCCCGGGCTTGGCTGAACGTTTTTCGACCCCACTCTATGATTGACGCGTTAGTGCGGTCGCGTGCGCAACTAAAGGTCTGTGCACACTAATATTAATTTAAAGAACATGAAAATAAAGATTGCGATAAAATATGTTTGAGTCCACGCTCGTCTTTCGTAGACTCTTCTATACCTGAGTGTTGTGTTTGAAATGAAAAGTGGTTGTGTGTGTTTCACGTTATAACCATAGTGAAGTGCTGGAAGACTTGTTAATGGCCTCGATAAGGCTCGATAAGATAAATAAAAATAATAATAATAGTAGAAAGAAAAAAAATAATAAATTAATAATTGTAATTCTCTATACACTTAAAACACAATATTTTTCTTCTGATTTGTGTTCGAGGATCTTAGCAAAGTAAGTTTTTGGTTAAAAAATATTAAAAGTACAATTATTTGTTTTGTTTTATTTTTACACTTTATATAAACATGGTTTACTCAGACGTTAGTTACTAGAGGGTTTGGGATACTCCGAACTATTATGACGACCATTTAGGTTCAATGGTAATTGTTTAATTTACAATAGAAAAAACCCATTTTTTAAATTACCAGTATAACAGCTTAAAAGGATATGCAGCATTGGACAATAAAATTTACATTAATGTAATAAAATTTTTAATAGTTAATCAATTTATATTAAGTGATTATTATTTATCTGTGCTTTTTATCTTATATGACTATTTTATTTTAACCTGTTTAACTTAAAACACAAAGATCTCAAATGGCATCTAATCCATAACACTGTTGAACACTGATTTTCAATGGCCGTCTTCATTTTTTTTATATAAAAGCAAACTAGCAAGTCGGTTACTTGAAGGCCAAAAAATTGGTCAATTAAGAAAAAAAAACAAAAATTTCACTACTGTGGTTCCATCAAAGAATAAAAAGTACTTCAATAGTCTAAAATTATTATTCTCTCTCACGCCGTGTGCAGAGCTATCGCTAGTACTATTGACACATCATCCCCCGAACGCAAGCTGTCGCACGAAAAATTTTTCACAGTGTAAACACGGCCCAACTATTGTTCCCACTTTTCAATAGAGCTATTGTCAGCGGACGCGATGTGAAGAACTAATGGTGCAGACGCGAGAGAAGCAGGCACGGTCGAAATACATGAACAGGCTTAAGTATGAAAGTACCGAATTCCGATTGTGTGTTGAGTATTAAAAAGTGGGATTCATACTTGAGACTTCAAGTCACATTTACTATATTTTTATACGTTTCTTATTCTTTCAGTCTATTTTATCATTAACAACTTTTTCCGTCCAAAGTACTCTTCATATTTGACTTAATAAATTTATTTTTATTTATTTTACCGTTTGATTCGATGGGTGCTAGAGTGGAGACCGCGTCTCGGCAAACATAGTGTAGAACGCCGCTCTGCTAGCTGGTGCGACGATCTGCGGAACGCGGCTGGCAGAGACTGGCTGCGTGTAGCTGAAGGTCGGGCTAGGTAGCCTGTCTTAGATGAGGCCTATGTCCAGAATAGGACCGTCGTAGGCTATATTGATATTGATACTGAATTTTTTTTTTACAAAATCGTACATCAAAACTTCTGGAAAATACAAAACTACATTTTAAAAACCAATCCAAGTATTTATATAACAAAAAAGACATAAAAAAATATCTATATATATAAAAATCAATTGCTGTTCGTTAGTCTCGCTAAAACTCGAGAACGGCTGGACCGATTTTGCTAATTTTGGTTTTGAATTATTTTTGGGAGTCTAGGGAAGGTTTAAAAGTGAGTAAATATGATAAAAACATTCTGCAATTATCGTTCAGCTTTTTTATTTATTGATTCTGAGGCGGTACAAAGTTTGCCGGGTCAGGCTAGTAATTAAATAAACCTTTCGGGTAAGAAACATCAATAGCACATTTTAGCGTTATATTTCACGGTAACGTTCTAAGACCACACAGTTAACTCCATACAACACAATGGTTTACAACACGAAGCGAAATTTTACTACCCTTGTAGCAAATAGCCCACATCGCGAGAATAAAAATGATTCGTTCCGGTAGCAGCGAATTCGCTGCACGCCAACAACTACATGTGTCGTCGGCTTTGGGGAATCAGTTAAAAGTTTCTACACAGAATAACTTTACTACAGAGCTTGATACTATTTTTAAAATATCGTTAGCAATTCTATTGAATTGATGGGACAGATTTACTTATTGAAATTAAAGTAGCGTTTTCTCTTATAGCTCCTGTTTACTAAGAAGGGATAGACGCTATTATTATACTAGATATGTATAATATGAAGGTTAATCCTTGCTTTTCGAACAAGGTACAAAATTTGTATGGATCAAAGTGTTATAATGGTTTCGGTAAAAATACTTAGCCTTATTACAAGCCTTGTATATCAGCTAACGAAAAGTATATTGGTTCGAAAAGCTTGTTGCTTAGTATTCTTTTTCTTCCCATAACTAATTCCATAATCTCATATGCGTTTTTATTGTGATAAGTAATAAGTCTATTTATGCGTTACTTTCTAACTTTGTATACTGTGTCTGTTAAATTTCTTGCTGATTCTTTTGAGTACATACAAAAACCACTTGTATTTTAAAAAAAACCCACAAAACAAAAGTACTTTTGTATCTATTTTTAATTTTTGTAATTTTTTTTCATTTGGTTTCAAATGAAAAAAACATTATTTATATTACATTTGAAAGGTTTTATGAGGTACCTTTAACGTCTTCCTTTATTACAATGACATTCCTCACTTATTTTTAAAATTAATTTAAAACAATAATTTGTAAAATAAATTCAAACTCGCGATATTTCTTTCGAGGTAAATACTCTGTAACGAACTTACTCTGTGCGCAAAAGTAACGCAGCGTGAAGTTTTCAAACTTAGCACTAACATTCAACGTTCCGGCAGTTTCAACAATGCTTAAAGCTGCCAAACAGCATAAAAGCTGATATTAAGATCAGCTTTACTTTAAGAACAACTTTTTTCCTACGCGAACACTGTAACTAACTTAAATATCATTTCAACAGTCAAATAATATGCGTTTTTTAAATGATGTGATGAACAATCTACAGCAGTCTTTTGTACATAGACATAGACTTCTGCCAAGGTACAAAGTTTGTCCAGAGTCGTTATGCACAGACGATTTCGATTTCGAATTCCGATCTACCGCTTCTCCGTTCGTGCCTGAGATACAAACTACAACTGATTGCTTTGGCTCATCTGGTTGACGGAGAAACTACACCCTATCGGGTTTGCAGGACGCGCGAAGTTGCGGCAGGACTGAATCTCCATATCACGAGCTTCAAGTCGGTTAGCAACGGCGACGGCGGGTCTTTGACTGTAAACGACAGTTTAGAGTGTCCTGAGAGTCTTCACATCGTCTCTATCTGCTGGCTGTACCTCTTCCTACATCGGGCCTATTGCAAGATCCCCCGCCACTGATGGCTTTAAGGACATTGCCGGTATTTATACAAGCAGGTAGACGATATGCATCTACAGTACCATATCCATGGGCAACATTATTGTTCATGGCAACAGTGATTACTTACTGTCAGGTGACCCTCTTGCTAAATTACCCACCTATTCCATAAAGAAATATAGCATATTTTGCAATAAACAAAAGTCCTACCCCAACGGCGTTTGAGTTTTTTTATGAGATAAGAAGGCATACGAGCAAGCGTGTCTCATGATGGAAATCAATCAATGCCGACCATAAACATCCGCAGTAACTTAAAGACTCTTTTGTTTTTCACATTCCATATATGTCTCAGTGCCTCCGCATTTCTGAAGGAATGGACATTTACTAGGAATAAATGCAGGGAATAGTACTCGGAATAAATATCTCAATGCAGGAATTTACCTATTGTCAATATTGGATTGACTCTGAGTCGGTAACGTTGCGTGGCTAGCCATTTAGTTCGTCGGATGACAGAAATGTTTCAGTACATACAGTATATACGAAGGTTTAAATAGTCCTGGCCTAACAACGTTTGAGTTTGCGACCCCTGACCTGCACTGACGTCATTCGCGCTCCTCGCCATCCGAGTTAATATGGCGTGACAATTTCAATTCGCCGTAACAATTATTCGTGTTGAGCTTTTAAATTGATACTTTTCATACATTTTGTAAAATAGTGAAACTCATGTGTTGTAGGTAATACAAACTTTTGAAATTTCATACTACTAACACTCGAATCGAAAGTGCAATCGAAAGTATGTTAAAGAATCGATTAATTTAATTGTTTTAGTTTAATTAATTAATAAGTTAGATATTTTAATTATGAAATGTTTCAGTGGCAAACAGTATATACGATGGTTTAAATAGTCCTGCCCCAACAACGTTTGAGTTTGCGACCCCTGACCTGCACTGACGTCATTCGCGCTCCTCGCCTACCAAGTTAATGTGGCATGACAATTTCAATTCGCCGTAACAATTATTCGTGTTGAACTTTTAAATTGATACTTACACATTTCTTATACGTTTTGTAAAATAATGAAACTCATGTGTGGTCTATTACCTTCAAACTTTCAAATTTCATACTAACAACACACTAGAGATACGCATCGTTTATCGAATCGGTGCAATCGAAAGTATGTTAAAGAATCGATGAATTTAATTGTTTTAGTTTAATGAATTAATAAGTTAGATATTTTAATTGTTAATGTGAAACATCTTATCACGGGGTTAGGGAGTGAAATGGGAGACCGACTCTCCGTTAGTCGTTTCTCGCCCTAGTGGGAATCAGGACGTGACGGATGGCCAACTACGTTGCCGTCATTTTTTAACGAATTAGGTATATTAAGATTCACATAGTGAATCCCACGAGCCGCAAGGGAGGTTGGAGGTCAGTCCCAGCAGAGCCCCGCATACTGAGGTAAGGCACTATAGTACCCGGGGGAGCTGTGTATCACGAATAACGCAGAACTGTTTCGCTACGATGAATGTGAGAGGAAGGATGCATGAAAAGATGAATGAGGGAGCAAGGAAGGTGTGCCGAGATCGTGGCGGATGGATATCTGTGATCTCTGCCAACCCCTACGGGAAACAGACGTGATAATATGTATGTATGGGAGACCGAGACGCTATCATCTCGATTCAGGCCACGCTTCCCTCCACTCGACTCTATACAGCGTCGCTTACATGTGACCGAGCCGATAACGCTTCTCTTTCTTTATTAATTATTAGGTTTTATTATCTTTAGATAGGTATTTAGTTCAAATTGTAAATAATAATGTTTTATTTCATTTAGATTTGACTATTTTAATAATGTTATACCACTGTGCTATTCAGTCACAATTCGCTATCACGAAAGGTACAACCACCTTTCGTGATAGCGAACTTTCCATAGGAAGATGCAACCACCTGCATTGTTCCTGGACAAATGATGAAATTGTGGTATTCTAGAGACGAGCGTATGAGTTGATGAAAAATCGGTGATTCATATTTTTTATTCTGGGATAGGAAGGCAAACGAGCAGCTATGTCCCCTGATGGAAAGCAACCAACGCCACCCACAGACATCCGCAGTGCCACAGGCAGTGCAGGTGCGTTGCCGGCCTTTAAGGAATGTTTCATTATGCGAAGGGGGAGGGGGATGAGGGGTTGGGCCTCCGGAACTCAACCGCTTACCGGACGAAGCGCCGTAGCTAATCTAACACTCAGACGCCGGTTTTCTGCGGGAGTGTAGTACTTCCCCGGGCGAGCCGGCCCATTCATGCTGCAGACAAATAATATGCCATTCTTGACAAAGTATTCGTCTGCAGCTTGGCATTACCACTTTGTAGTCAGGACAGCCGCAAAAATAGCCGTCAGCAACTCTCCACCTCCCAACCACTATCAACAACACCAGACCCACCCACCCATACCATTTTTGACTGTCCACATAGCTAAATTACAGTTCCATAATACATTTAAACACATATCAAACGAACTTGTATATTGTAATTTAAAACAGAATTTTTTTTTTCTAGTATGCTAGTTAGTAAAGAATAACATAAACGCAGTCTCGAGATTAAAAACGTCGAGTCGAGTTGTAAAGACATGTCCACACGAACATTTTCCAACGCAGCGATTACTTAGAAATAAATAACTGCGTAGTTTATTTGATATAGATAATTAAGGCTAACGAGCATTACGACCACTGCAAATGCATTGATTATCTTAGGGAACACTTGACACATTGACTACATACATACGATGTCGCCCGTTTCACCTTCAAAAACGAACTTACACTTTTCTCGAAGAAGGGGCAACAGCTTTGTAACGCCTATGATGTTACCTGTTGCTCTATGGATGGTTTTCATTGCTTCTCATAAGGCGAAACATTTGCTCGTTTTCTTCGTAAAAAATAATATTATATGTAGATAACAATAGTGAGAAATTACAATGAAAGCTGCAGCTTCGTATAAATGTGACCGCAGCTTATTAGTGCTAATCGTAGTGTTGCAAAACGTTAATGTGGACAGACACTAACAATAGAGCTTTCCCCGACGTTAAGGTAACAGGGCATTGCCTAGGCACTTAAACCCACCTCACGTGTCACTGTCAGCGACGCATCCAGCTAATTAGCAGGAGAGGTCCTTGAGCTGACGGCGGTCTAAGTTATTGACGGGCGAATAACAGTAATTTTATGATGAGATCTTTGATGATTCTGTTAAATAAAAATACATATTATTTTATTTATTACTTTTTTAATAATGTTTTTTAATTACAGAATTAAATTAAGAAAAAAATTTATGTAATTCTGTAATAAAATAAAATTAGTATAGTAAAGATGGATTAAAAAATATACATCCTCATTCATTTATTAAAAAAACGCCGGCAATATTTTTACAATATCTTTGGTGTTGAAAGTGTCTATGGACGGCGTTGATTGCTTTTCATCAGGCGACATGCTTGCAAGTTTACTGTCTACATTCTTATTTTGTAAAAAAAAGAAAACAATTCAGTGCCCATATGTCGACAGAAGTATCTTCTATATACAGTATATTTCTATACAGTATACTTCTGTCGCTATATCGGCCATGGTTGCCTACCATCATACTGCTTGCTCGTTTGCCTAACGCTTCCCTAAAAAAAGAAAAAAATTGCAATTTCATATTTTTGGTTATATTACCACACAAATCATCTCGCATCACATATTCCAGGCACAAACCGGGCACATTAAGTTTGTCACAAGCCGGACACTTCGCTAGCTAGTAGTATTTTTAATAGCATGTCTTGGCACGCCCAAGGTATATAGACTTATTATGAATTTGATTTAAAACTATTCGCGGATGGAATTATAAATTATATCGTGTCTAAAAATCTATCGTGAAAGTAACTAAGGCAGAAAAAAACAATTAAAAATCCAAAGAATAAAGTTCTTGCAGACTTGGTATAAGGTGTCCCGGCTTTGACTAGGAATATTTCTCATGATTAATGGAGTCAGGCGTTACTTTGCGGAAATCTATTACGATATGGATATCAGAGTCAGAATTCTTACTTAGCTAAGATCCGCGACAAGTAAATAAAAATAGAAAAATAATAACGTGTGTTATTGGATATATATATATATATATATATATATATATATATATATATATATATATATATATATATATATATATATATAGAAATGGATTTACAGGGAACTTAAGTTTAAGTTCCCCGTAAATCTACTTTTTCCAGTAAAAAACACACATTATTGTCCTTCTATTTTTGTTTGCTTGTCGCGGACCTTAGCTAAGTATAAATTCTGACTATCCACATTTTTAATTTAACCACCTAAAGATAGTGCATTTAAGTAAAATTTTAAAAAGATATATTTTTTTTTTGTTATGTTTATAAGCTATTTATATTTTTGTGTCTTTAATAAAGAAAAAAATGTATAAATCTATTGGTAAATCCACTTCTTCCAGTAGAAAACACCCATTTTTATTTTTCTATTTTTGTTTGCTTGTCGCGGACCTTAGCTAAGTATAAATTCTGACTATCTACATTTTTAATTTAACCACCTAAAGATAGTGCATTTAAGTAAAATTTTAAAACGATATATTTTTTTTTTGTTATGTTTATAAGGTATTTACAATTTTGTGTCTTTAATAACAAAAAAATGTATAAATCTATCGGTAAATCCACTTCTTTCAGTAGAAAACACCCATTTTTAATTTTTCTATTTTTGTTTGCTTGTCGCGGATCTTAGTTAAGTAAGAATTATGACTGTCCACACAGAAATGTTTCTGATTAAACTCTTAAATATTGTGTTTTACGGGTAACGTTTTGTGTCCTCACTTTTCGTTCTACTATATTATTGTTACATTAGTGGGCGCAATTCGACTGTGCATCATTAATTTTTAAATTCTTTTTTATGTGAGAAGTATGCAATATTAATAATATGTCAAGTGAGGAGCTAGTAGGTGTGACAGTCCACAGTGCTTCTCCATCGCGATCGGTCTTGAGCGACGCACTTCACTTCAGGCCACGTCAACCCGATGGATTTCATCTCCGCCGCCACGAAGCGCTTCCAGGTGTGTTTGGGTCGGCCTCGCTTCCTTTTCCCTGGAGGAATTTGGACTTCACTGGATTTGTCCAGCGCCTGTCTGGGAATGTGATCGGGGTTCCTACGGAGAGTTGTCCTATCCAAGTCCACTTGCGGCGCAAGATTTGTAGTCCAATTGGCGGTTCGTAACAAAGATCCAGTAGGCAATGCTGCTGGGCTTCGGACCTCACTATTTCTGATGGGATGGACAATAACCTATCACGCTTGTCTAAAGGCGAATCGGCATAAATATATATATAGGCTACACATATATTTATGCCGATAAGAAATTTGAACCCGCGATAATTGATTTTCAAAAGTGCTAACTGCGCCACTGAGTTAATTAGCTCGTCTACAGCGATAGGCTTATGGTAAAAAAATTCCATAAGCCTCAATGGAAAATAAACAGTTTTCAAAATGAACCGGCATCCCCAAATACAAATTAATTTATTCGGTTTAATCGGTAACTACATAACTTATCTATGTGCAAGCGACTTGTTTTGGTTTTATATGCACAGGGGCGAGTGCATATGACGGCCACAAGTATGGGGGACAACGAGGGTGGGATGCAGTGTACTTTGACAACAGAGCACCCGGGGAATTAATAGGCTGGTTATGTCTTCTTACTATTATTTCGTCTTTGTACGGTTGAGCAAAGCAAGGAAATGTGGATAGACAACCGATAAGTGAACCTTGACGGTTGTCTTCCGTAGAATCTACTATACCTGATGATGCCTCGTGTTGAGGCGAAACACGTGTCGTTTGCAAGATGGAAAAGTGGTGATATGTGTTGGTGTCGTGTATAGTGGTTGGTAGATGGAGAGTTGCTAACGGCCGTTTTTCGGTAAGATTTGGTTTAAGTTCCCAGTGAATCCACTTCATCCAACAAGAAACACACATTATTAATTTTCTATTGTTGTTTTCTTGTCGCGGATCTTAGCTAAGTAAAAGTTTTGAATATCCACATAGTAATGGATTTCCGCAAAGTGACGCCTGACTCCATTAATTAAAGCAAGGAAAGGTTACATAGGAATGAAAAATGTTTGAAGTTCATCAGGAAGAAATAAGTAAGCTTTATTTTATCTAGTTAAACTTAAGAGCGAGAGGAAGGTCGCTATAAAGATGGTCCTACCAAGTGAAGGAAACCACGTTCTCTTCGAAATTTCAACAGGTGGTGAGGGCTATTTTGAACCAAAACCGATGGAGAATGATTGTTGTAGATAACATATGTTCGATCACGTATCCTCAGTAATGAGGGATCTATTAAAGTTTGAGAACCTCATCAATGGCCACGTTCTGATTCCAACTTATAAGGAGATTCTGTCTATGGGCCATAAACAATTCGAACGTTTCTACACGTGAGAAGATGTAAGACTTCTTTACGCATCCAAGCCAGAATGGGCCAGATGTAACAAGGGAATTGTTATTATAATAACAATGCAATTTTTATAGTGGTAGAGCCAAGCTACAGACGAATACTTTGTCAAGAATGGCATAATATTTGTCTGTAGGATGTATGGGCCGGCTCGCCCGGGGTAAGTACCATACTCCCATAGAAAAACGGTATCTGAGTGGTAGCTTAGCTACCGCGCTTCGTATGGTTAGCTACCGAATTCCGAAGGTCCAACACCTTCCTCCCTCACTCTACCCCCTTCCATTCCCACTCCCATAATGAAACTTTCCTTAAAGGTCGGCAAAGCTTTCGCACTGCCTATGGCGCTGCGGATGTCTATGGGCGGCGTTGATTGCTTTCCATCAGGCGACACGCCTGCTCGTTTACCTTCTTATCCCTTAAAAAAATGGAACATTCTAATGCGCAAGGAAAAGAGAATAAAAATTAATGTGAACTTTCATATAAATACATATTAAAAAATTAGAAATTGAACAGTATGGGATAAAATGAGATTAACTAATTTAACTTTATATTTAGTTTTACAATAACGTTTCACCCAAACAGCTGTCTAAAAGTTTCACGTCTATTATACGGTCGGCTTGTTTTGAAATAAGGATACCCACTAGAGATAGAGAGCTATTAGCCCAACTAAGATGGGATTGACATTGGGGCTGGCTTCCATTGCTTTATTTTATCCTTTACCCTATTTGCGATTTAATGGAATCTTATTTTTTGTGTGTAAGACTATGTAGACAAATAAGGGTTCATAATATTATTTATATGGTATTCTGTTTAATAAATTTATTTGTTTTTGGGAATATTCACCCGCTTCGTGCTGAATTGCCATTTATATTTATGTCTTTACCAATATTAAATTATTATGCATACATACATACATATCGTCACGCCTGTCTCACATAGGGGTAGGCAGAGACCACAGATCTCCATCCGCTACGATATCAGCACACCATCCTTGCTACCTCCACACTCATCCATCTTCATATTAAAATTCATCATAGTGAATCCCACGAGCTTGCAAGGGATGATTAAGGTCCGCCCCAGCAGAGCTTCGCAGGCTGAGACAAGGCACTATAGTACCCGGGGGAGCCCGATCCCGGGACGGTCGGCTCGCTTGCGACTAAGCTCGCCCTAGCCACACCTCAATTAGCATAGCAGACCGTGGATTGGCCGAGAGGAAGGGAAAAGGATTGAGAGGACAGGAAAGCTCAGGTAGAAGGAAAGACAGATTTAGACAGGATGATAGGGATATGACACTACCGCAACGGAAGACAAGGAGTGATATGGTAATAACTCGGCAGACCGAGGTCGCGTTCCTATGTACCAATACCATAACTACCGGACAGGCGGCTAGGCAAAGATACTCCCTGAACTGTTTATACATATTAGTTTAATATTTAAGCCTGAAAATAATATTATTAATAGTTTTATTCCGTGGAATGAATTACACATGATGATGCCTCATGTGAATCCGAAACGCCGTTTCATGTTCGTTGTAGCAAAATACCGTATACCAGTTTCGAATTTCTTTTTTTTCGTATAACTTAGCAAGGTAATTCGTATATACATATACTTATGAACTATATTAATAACTGCTCAAATGGAACGTAACTATAGCGGCTTACATTATACTAGTAGCGACATCTATGATTAATCTTTGCAATAAAATATAACGACTTTTACACTTATTTTCTTTACCTTTCAATAATCAATATCAGCCCGCGGCAGTCCACTGCTGGACATAGGCCTCATCCAAGGCGCGCCACCTAGCCCGATCTTCGGCTACGCACATCCAGTCTCTACCAGCCGCCTTGCGCAGATTTCTTTACTTTACATGTTTGTAAAATAGACTACTCTTATACTACTGTTATACTATACGACTAGTCTTATATTATACATCTTTCGTATACTAATCGTATATAACACATATACCATGGTAGTAAAATAACGCCTCAATAGTTAATAAAGAAATAATAAAGCACATATAACTGAACGAAAAAATGATTCAATAACAGTTCGTACTTGTGGAGGGTAAAAGAGTTGCTGTCAGACAGACGAGTGTCGGGTTAAGTGTCACCGTAGCTCTGTGCAGAATAAAAAATGTTAGCTCTGCTACAAATGAATACGTAATCTGTGGCATTTTATTAGCATAGTCAAACCCACCGGCAAATATTCAATAAGGGTGAACATTATCTGTGCAACGCTGAGGAATGTCGTTTTAAAAGGGCAAGTAGAACTTTTCCCGCCAACTGAGATCAGTGATGTTATGTTTTTATTTCATTTTTATAATCTTATATTATTTTAAGTTATATTGTTTAATTCTGGTGGCGTATTATACAATATAGTATGATTAAAGCTTAACTTCTTTTTCGATTAAATACGTATTAGGAAAGAGTTGTTGACGGCCAAGTTTTCGGTAAGATTTAGTTTGAGTTCCCGCGTAAATCCACTTCTTCCAGTAGAAAACGCACATTATTATTTTTCTGCTTTTGTTCGGTTGTCGCGGATCTTAGCTAAGTAAAAGTTCCGACTGTCCACATAATTGATTAAATATTTTTTTCTAGTTTTCATTTGAAACACATAAGTAAACTTCAATCAACTTATCTACGTGTTTAAATCCAAAGTAACAAAGTTCTAAGAGGATTTCCTTCCAGAAAGTTTACACAGAAACACACTAACGATCTTGATATTTCACGATTCGTATCACTTTCCCCCTAATAAGGGTAAAGTCGTGAAGATTTTAAAAAGAAACGTGCCTCTAATTGTACTTTCTTGCTCGGTTAGATACCAACCTATGCTTTTATTATCTGTATAAAATGAGAGTGTAGGCTATATCTTACAGTGGCGAGCCTGCCGTTTACGGAGTCAATGATCGCAGGTTCGATCTCCACATCGAGATAAATATTGTATATGTATGGCCTATAGATCAGGGTTCCCCAATATATGTACAGCGAATATACATATATTATGATATATGTCACGATATTTACATATATCACGTAATATTTCTGGAAATATACGTATGTATATCAATTAATATTTTGCTCTCGAAACTAGAAATTTAGCAGACTGATGTTTAAACTGGGAACACTAAACAAATAACTACAATTTAGATTATTTTTGTGTAAAGGTAATTTTATAAAAAATTCGGGGATTTACCTTTTAACTTACGCATAGGATTACGCGAGTTCCTCGCGACCACTGACTACTATTATTAATAAACAAACAATTCAATACTAATAATGTTTTAACATTACTAGAAATATTAGGCATTCCTATAATGCTGGAGGAATGGTTAACATTTAATATTAACCATTCCTCCAGTTAATATTGTGGAGGATTTGCTGACGGCGTTTTCTCTATACACTTTCTCGCAAACACATAATATTATTTATTGTGTGTTTGCGAAGAAGTTTATGTATTTCTAATTTGTGATCGCAAATCTTAGCAAAGTAGATTTGACTGTCCGGCTTAATAATGGATTTCCGCAAAGTAATGCCTGATTCAATCAAAAAATGTTTCTGTTAGGAAAAAATAGTTCACGTAAATATTACAATGATAGATACGATCAAACCTACGATCCTTGAGTAAGCGCGACCGTAATCATTGACTTAATACTCGTTAAATGAAATTTATAAATGTAAATTAAAGCGAATGGAAGTTATTTCATGTCTCAGAAAAATAATTCAACTGTCAAAAAAAACAGTAAATGTATAATTATAGTATCTAAACACTTCATTAGTCATTAAAAATGTATCCCTCGTTTTACTAAACGAGGGATACATTTTTTGAATGAAGTGTTCAGATACTATATTATACATTTACTGTTGTTTTTTGACACTACTACTGTAGAAAATCGAAATAAGTCGAATAATTCTTTTGCCAAAGGGGGCTGTTAAAAATTTTGGAAAAATTTTTGTTTTATTTCTAAGATATTTATTTGTATTTTTAAAATATTCGTTTATATTTCTAGGGTAAATTTACAGTTATTATTTTTTTAATATGATTATAAGGAAAAATTCAAGATATTTATCATTATAATGACATTATGACACTGGCATTAAAGCCTTATTGATATGACCGATGAACGAAAAACTAGCTGATATAAAACTATACAAACATCGAATGTATAATATTGAAATATAATATATAAAGTCTTATATTAACCAAATATTTTTTTTAAACACTTACCTCCAACAATCCTATTAGAAAAAAATATTTAAAAAAAAAGAATAATCACTCACATAGCACTTATAAAAATGTCAATGGGTTTCTAAAGTTTTTTTTTTTAATCGAACAGAATCCAAATATTACTTCGCAACAAAAGTTCGACACGTGACAATCGATACAAATATATGTCGATAGGGGGACATGCACTCCCGGCCGACCGCGAGCGATCTCTGGCGTGCCGGGAAGCCGGGATTCCTTGCATCCATGATAGGCGGGAACGCGGAGGGAAAACGCACCATACAAAAGCCAAAGGTAAAGTTTTTGTGACACAGATAACTTAAATAATAACTTCTCTTTGTTAACTAGCTAAGAACAAACGGTTTTTTGTTTTTTTTTTTTTACAATGAAGCATTGATTATTTAGGTCGAGAACTTTAAAACGATGTTAAAAAGTTGAACCGACTTGTACTTCTGCGACAATACTTATTAAATACTATAATATAATTAAAACTAACCTTGAATATTATGATATGGTCATCATTTTATACTCTACATAAGTTTTTTTTATGGTATAGGAAGGCAAACGAGCAAGCATGTCACCTGATGGAAAGCAATCAACACCGCCCATAAACATCCGCAATGTCATAGGCAGTGCAAAAGTGCGGCCTTTAAGGAAAGTGTCATTATGGGAGGGGGGAGGAGTAGGGAGTTGAGCCTCTGAAACTCAATACTAGGAATACTAGGAATTGTTCAGAATAATTCCGGCCGCTGAATTCCACTACCGTACAAGAACTCTTTACAAAGAAAAGTATCATCCCCACCATTTGGATAAATGGCGATCCAGTACGGTACGTTTTTCCCAAAACGTCTTCACGCACACCAATACTCTGTGTACCTAGCTACCCCAGCGTTGTTTTTGAACCAATACGACATTGGAAGCTTCTAAAAACGAGAATACATATATCTTAAAGGCCGGCAACAAATCTGCAATGCTGATGGTGGTACGGATGTCTATGGGCTGCGTTGAATGCTTTCCATCAGGTAGTATGCCTGCTCGTTTGCTATGCTATCCCATAAAAAACAGGGTTCCTGATCTTGTCATATCCATCATCAGGTCATCCGTTTGCTCGTTCACCTCTACTGCCTTAAACTTCTGCCATTCAGCGTCTGTATGGTTGTGGGTTCGATTCCCGCATCACAATAAATATTTATTACCTATAAAGTATTTGTTGTGAGTCTTGCTGTTTATGTATTTGTAATGTAATAACATGGGATCGTAATGTCAGGCCTTGACTGTTTAGGATATTTACTAACAAAAATAAATTTCATTTATTTTTATTTATTCATTTCTACAATAGATATTGGATTAAGTTTTTAAGAGAGCACTATTTTTGCTCAACATTGTTATTAAATCGTTGATTTCTTGATATTTTTTGATTTGATTTGTTTTTATTTTATAAATAAAAATTATGTTGTATATTGTCACAAAAAGGCACATTTAATTACAGCGCCATCTACCATATACTTATAGAACTAGAACAGAGGAAATTATTCGAGTTCTCAAGTTATATGTTTCTTCTGTTTAGTTACTTATTTTTAATATGATGGCGCTGATTAACCTTACCAGTCACTTAAGTTGAATGTATTTTTATTTAATTTTTAATCATTATTAAATTATGTATCGTATTCAATGTAAATTTTTATTTAAAATTAACAACACTAAGCAAATATTGACGTTTTATTTATATGACTAGTAAGTGTGTGAAACACATAAGTAAATACATTTCATTTTTCCTATTTCCAAAATTGGTATTGTATAATGTGAGTAATTGAGTAAAAAAAACGAGAAATTATCATTAGATAAACAAAAGCGTCTACCTAAGTAATAAAGACCAATCTGCAATATCCATGTGATATTCAATCCGTCCGTCAAACATAGGGAATGAAAACACTCCTCACTCTTGCAGCTAATGTCTACCTGTAGACAATGACGGTCATATTGATGATATAATGTTGACGAATTTATTGCAAAATTCTCATCTTATTTCCTCCTTACCTACATAAAATTTCATCAAATTTAGTTTTGGATCGATATAATTAAAAAAGATGAATATAAAAAATAGGGCTCAACAATCAAGTAATTAAATAATCATTTTTATAATGTTTACAAAACTAAGTCAAATTTGCGACATTTTCCAAAAACGTTCTAAATTATCATTTTGTTATCATTATGTGTAAATGCATAATTATACATGAATTATATATATTTTAAAAACATATATTATTAAGTGTAAATTATACTCTATTATGATTGATATCATTGATTGGGTCCATATATTGATTGATTGGGTCAGTGGTCACTTTGCGGAAATTAATTTTGTTAAAATTAAAAAAGTATTTTGTTGGTCTTTACGAAACATGTTTTAACCGTTTTCAAAGATAAAAATACTTCTCTTTAAGTAGAATAAATATCTTAAAGACTTTTCCCGCCAAATTATATCAGTGACGTTTTATTTTTATCGCATTTTAATAATCTTACATTATTATCAGTTATATTGTTTAATTTTCGTGGTGTATTAAATAATATAGTTCGATTAAGGTGTACATGTGGAGTGATGTGAAATAAATGCCTGTATCGTGACTTTTTAAGTTGACTGAAAAAGACAAGCTGACTAATTACATTTCAAGAGATTTGATATTATTTTATTTTACTCGACACTGGCATATTATGCCACGGGCATATTATAACTAATTGCCATGAAAGAAAAAGAACATATCTTTAAATAGCCTGATTCTAAATTTAAATTTAAAACGGTAGTTCGATTCCCACTTTTTATTTATACAGTTTTTAGACGCAATAAATAATATTTAAAATGACTCCTAATATGTGTACATATATTTGAGTATCTAAAGGTTTAAGAAACCCCTTACATCCGTATGATCAAAGGATACAATTAATTAATACTTAAGTGTCATTCAAAATAAGAACTTATTGCTATTAATTTATAGTAAAAATTGCTATGACAGATGGCACACTCCCTTAGATAGCTTTTACATTCTTGACTGAGGTCGCGTTTGGTATGCACTGGGATCATATGGCAGGATACAGTCACTTGTAACTTTCAGTATTTTGAATAAAAAACCTTTTTTCGGTTAGAAATTAACTTTAGTAACATTCTAAATATTAGTTAAAATATTTATATGTTCCACCATCATCAATAGCTTTTAATACTGAACACATTTATTGGCATTCACATAGGTAAGTATTTTTCACTCACAAAATTATCCTATTTTATATTATTGGCATATAAACAAGGTTCAGAACAAAATGAGGCCTAACAAAGGAAGAATACTAAAGTTACGAAACTTATTCTAACGGTACGATAAGAGTGCTTAGTCGCTGACCTACAGTCGCCACCAGAACAAATTTAGGAGAAGAATAAATTTAAGTACGGATTTACTTAAAAATACGCATTTTAAACCTTGACTGCTACATGTGAGAACGCAACATCGCTGGGATTAAAATTGCATAACGTTTGCGATCGATTAATATTTCAGTGAACATGCTGCGGCTTCTGGGATAATACATCCATTACACAAACATGTATAATATTAAAAGCTTGGTAAATAGTAGTGTGTTATTTCGTTCTATTTAAATTTTCTGTAATAAAACTGACCGCTATGAATTTAAATTAGTTCTTTTAAAATATAGATTTTTCCAAATTGAATTTGGAAAATTATAATCAAAGATTATCAACATTACCATCGAGATAAGTCTGCTTTGTCGACAACCTAATCGAGTTCGATTTCCGCATTAGGATAAATATATGTATGGCCTACAAGTATTTATGACTTGACTATGTAAGACTGGACATTGTTTTTATGGGATAGGAGGACAAACGAACAAGCGTGCCACCCGATACAAAGTAATCAAGTAGACAACCGCGACACCGCAGGACTCACGGAAGCGTTGCCGGGCTTTTAGGTATGTGCAAATATATGTCCTATTGTTTCACCATAATACATACATATTATTCCACCATAGTACATAATATGTATGTTCTATTGTTGGTTATCGACCCGATGGAATCTGCGATTTGCGCAGACACCCAAATATATCTTACTTGCCCGCGTGCTCCGACCCCGGCATTCCATAAAGCTAATGGGCTACCATCTTCCAATCTTATTATTGGGCAAACAAAAAAGCGAAAACGCAGTAATTGATACAGATGTCAAAAAAATTTAATTGCATGTTCGGTTCAGAAAAAATACTGCGTCGAATGGTCTGAGTTTCACAGCACTACTGACATTACAAAATTACATATATTAGATACAATGTATTTCATTTTAGGACGGTTCCTAGAGTACGGATATGAATATTGGAAGAGGAACAATGATTTAATGGGAGGGAAAGAAGGAATTAATGGGAGGGGAAGAAGGAAATAAAGGAATCTGAAGGAATGGAGCCTTCGGATCTCTGCACTCAACTCTACAAAAGGCGGAAACGGTAAAATGATACCACGACGCCGATATTCTATAAGATCTATTTAGTGGTAGAGCCACACTGCAGACGAATACTTTGCAAGGAATGGCATATTATTTGTCTGTAGGGAAGTGCCACACTCCCGCAGAAAACCGTCTGAGTGGTAGCTTAGCTACCGTGCTTTTGCCGGTGAGTGGCTGAGTTCCGGAGGCCCAACCTCCCTCCCCCCATTCCCTCCCATACTGACAGTTTCCTTAGAGGCTGGCAACGCTTCTACACTGCCTATGGCACTGCGGATCTCTATTGATAGCGTAGATTGCGTTCCATCAGGTGACACGCCTGCTCGTTTGCCTTCCTGTACCATAAAAAAAAGGTTATAGTATTTGTCCAGTTGAGGCATTCGTGTTACTATTACTAAATATAAATGTATATCTTAAAAGTGACTAAAACTCATGAGAAGGGTATAAAAATAAAATAAATAAAATAAACTTAACAAATACATATGACACAGTGAATCCATATTTGTTGATATCAGTAATTATGTATTTTTATTAATAATACATTTAATATAAATATAACTAACATATGTTTTCTACTGACGGGGGCAATTACTAAAGTTGAAAACATCTGTAAGTCACCAAACAATAGCGAAAAACAATACCGAAGCGCCAAGGTCGGTCAAGCAATGTGTGCCGCCTATCTACACTGAAAAACATATTTAGAACACTTGATGTCACTGAATATTTGCATTGCTCCATTCATATTTCGTATTGCATGTGTTATTTAATAATAAATGATTAGTTACTAAGAGTTATAAAGTTCCTTGTTTAATCAATCAATAAACAGCCTGCGGCAGTCCACTGCTGGACATAGACCTCCCCCATGAAGCGCCACCTAGCCCGAACTTCGGCTACATGCCTCCAGTTTCTGCCAGCCGTCCTGTGTAGATCATCGTACCATCTAGCCGGAGGACGTCCCACACTACGTTTACCGAAATGCGCTCTCCACTCCAGCACTTGTTTGCTCCAACGATTTTCGGATCTCCGACAAACATGACCAGCCCATTGCCACTTTAGTTTGCTAATTCGAAAGGCTATGTCGGTGACTTTAGTTCTCTGGCGGATTTGTTCATTTCGAATCATATCTACCAGAGAAATTCCGAGCATAGCTCTCTCCATAGCTCTCTGAGCGACTCGGAGTTTGTGAAGCAGACGGACTGTCAGCGTCCACTTTTTTATACATAAACATTAATAATTGGCTGGGGAAAAAGTTTCTTCGCATTTTATATGGAAACTCAAGACATTTTTTTTTCAAATCTTATTTACATTAAATTATAATATATAATATATATTCCATTTTGTTCGATGACTTTATGCCATCATGTAGCTAGTGACATGATACCGTTGCGGTAGAAATTTTAGGACTTCTGATCAAAAAAATGCAACAAGTAGTTTTGGCAGTCCTCTCTTAATGTTAATCTTACACCGCCTAAAGAATTCTCCAGAGACGAAAACAGGTGGAATCTGAAGGTGCAAGACTATATGGCGGATGGATGCATTTATACCTACTATTCAAAATCTGTTAATTTTTGTTAAAGTTAGTCGAATATCTAAGGAATAAAAACAAATCTGGGAATCGGGTGCGATTGCCACTACCGAGTGTGGGGATTACGGCAAAAAGTCCTAAATATTGAAGTAAATCAGCGTCCAACAGTGCGAAGATAAAAGATGATGTGTAGATAAATATTTTAATATACATCGTATTTTAATATACAAATCACATAGTAAAGAAATCGATACTTAAAATGCGTTTTTGTTTTTGTACATATTTTATCAAGTAAAACGCAAAATTTCCGAAGGTAATACTTTTTTCCCCACAAGTTTGTATAATACTTAATTTATTATTCAAATTGTCCTATAATTAATTATGAGATTATGAGACTATTTGAATAACAAATTCACGAAAATGTTCGCCCTCGTGTGCCTTTCTCTAAACTTTATTTTCACGGTTTACGCAAATGTGTGACGTAAGCAACGCAGTGCTTTTTGATTGCAACTACGACAATGCGCTGACATTAATATCAGTACGCAGAGAATATTAATTATTACGCAGTGTCTATAATACTTCGTTACTCTATTTCTGAATCAAGCTAGGGATGCTAACAAACACTTGTTACATTGAATTGATATATAATATATAATATTATATATAAATACTTTAATGGATGGCCAATTTTTATTAACATCGCAACTTAATAAAATAATAAATTCAACCAAAAATATTGCTACGCACTTTCATTTAACTTCACTTCCACGTTTTAATATTGGAAAATAAAATATTAGTATAGGGTCTCACTTGCGAATTCTTTCCAAAAAATTAACTAAGCTTATTTTTATGGAATAGGAAGGCAAACGAGCAAGCGTTTTACCTGATGGAAAGCAATCGATGCCGCCCATAGATATCCATAGCCCCATGGGCAGTGCGGAAGCATTGCAAACCTTTTAAAAGTTTTATTATGGGAGTGGGAGGGGGTGAGGGTTGGGGAGGGGGAGGGTGTTGGGACTCCGGTATTCAGCCGCTCACCGTATGAAGCGCGGTAGCTAAGCTACTACTCAGACGCCAGTTTTCTGCGGAAGTGTGGTACTTCCACGGGCGAGCCGGCCCAATCATGTTACAGACAATTATTGTGCCATTCTTGACAAAGTATTCGTCTTCAGCGTAGCTCTACCACTATCAAAATATAAATAGTAAGTAATATTTAATATTTATTTATATGTCTGCTATATACTATAGAAAATGAAACGCTATGTTGGAATGTCTATGGGATATGAAAAACGGAAATTGACGGGGGAAATAAGAGAATGTGAAAGACAAGGGAATGAGGCCTCCGGATTCTAACACCCACTGTACTAAACTCAGCAATAGAGTACAATTCTTCTTCTTCCGTTGGTGCTTCAACCCGGTGTGAGTGTTGGCCTCCTCCACAATTTTTCTTCAGCCAACTCTATTTAGGGCTTCCAATTCGTTTTTTTCCTTAGAATAGCTAGGTCTTCTAGATGCCGTCCCTCCAACGCTTCCTGACGCGTCCACTTGACGCCAATATTCTGTGGTGGTTCGGTGCTTCCCCCACCGAGCTGACCGATTTAATTCATGCTAAATAATGAAGATCATAAACAATTATCTGTTAAGTCAGATTGAAAAGAAATAATTTAGGTACCTTTATCCGGAAATAAACATTCTAATAATACTATTTATTGATAACATGGTGAATGCTATATTGAATTTGATATGGACTTTTAGAGATTACATAAAAAAATAAGATGCACACATTCACTATATTGAACAAAACTACAACATAATAATAATAATGACTAAAACTCATGAATATAAAGTGGAAATAAATGTTTGTTTGTTTTAGTCCTATAAATGATCCTAAATTATTCACCCGATGGCGATCAAACTTTGGTAAGTTCTTTTTATGCACGCTCGAGGCGGTTTTTGTATTAGTACAATTATTTTACTATAGATGGTGTGGGAGTATTAGTAGTAACATTGAAACGTAGAACATGTAAGAGCTAGTATTCAATAAATATGTGTGCGTCAAATTCTTATAATTTTATTTTGTCTATTAACTAATTAATACAATTCAAAGAAATTATAAAAGAAAATCTGGATTATGAAAAAGAAACCATAATAAACATTTGTTTTCTTTTTTTGTACCATAAAAACGCAAATAAAAAGCCGTGTCACTTCATGGAAAGCAATCAACGTTGCCCATATATATTGGCATCGCAATGCCATAGGCATCGCAGAGATCGCATTTGAGAAATGTGTAGGTTCGTTTTTTGAAGGTTTCATTTTATTTTTATTGTGATAAATTTACACTCAAACAAAAATAAAGAAAAAACACACATACCTATGATGATTTGACTTAATAAATATGCATGATGAGTTGTAAAGGTATTATTTGAGTTCAAAATTAGGATTGTCAAAAGTATTGTTGGAACGGAAAGATGGCCGAGAAATTTTGAAAGGTACGAGATACGAAGATACTTGTATATTTTCTAAAATTATACTGCAGATTTGTGATGTGATTATGTTTCATTAAATTTGTAAATAATTTTCTGTATTATAAATTTCGTAACAAAGTACATTTAGTTACATTTAGAAAATAGCTCTAAGAATAGGGTGGCAAAAATAATCGCCGCGTTTACCAGCCCTGGCTCGATCGCGAAGTGTAGTAGACACGCGCATGACCGGCCGTCGTATTTACTATCTGTACGTATTCCGTGGAAATAGGCTCAGTCCGCAAGCCGTAGTTCGAAGCGCGGCCGCGCGCCGCACGCGACTTTGTATTTTAAAAAAAAGCGATTGTTTGATACATTAATACGTGTGTGATTTTTTTAGTGAAAAATATTATTGAATTTTTTTGTAAAAATGAGGCGAAACGTTAAGATTTTGTTCTTCGTTGGTGTTGCGTGGATATTCGTCCTATTTTACTACATGCAGCCCGATTCGGCGCAGTCAAAGGTAAGGGTTTAGGTTAAATATCCGAATATTGTTGTTTATCGCATATCAGCTGTTAGGTTAGGGACCGCTGCAATCTCCGGTGCTGCACTGCGTGACCTGTTCTCAGCCCACGATTCTGATAACTGCAGTATGATTTTATTATTTCCTGCGTTATCTTATAATAATTTTAATTATAACTCTGAAGCAACTATGCAGTGACCATGGGATTTTTTTACAACGTTCTTTATAACTTGATCATTGTGACAATTATTTTTAGTACTTAATATAAAATTTTACTATTCTAAATATAACTTATTTCGGAATAGTTTATTTTTTAAATTTTTCTCTATATACTCGTAAATAAATATATAGCGTTTTGCGGTAACTTTTAAAATACGCATATCCTAATTTTTTTATGTAATAATTTATAATGCCGCCATTTTCTGATTACTTCCGAGAAACAACGATACAGAGAATTTTGTTTCGTTATTAGTTTATGTTTTATCTTTGAAAGTTTTAAATAAACATGTTTACTTTATTTAAATTAATCCAAAAAATATTTGTTTTATTGTATTATAGTGTAAAATAAATATAGTCTAAGCAGATATAAAAATAAATTTACATACATCATAAGATTATTTGATTTAGAAGGGGAAAGTAAATTTTCTTTAATTATTTGAATTACATTTCAAATAATTAAAGAAAATATACCTCTTGTCATCGGGAATAAATACTCCAAGAAACCTACTCGTACATACAGTTCCTTGTAAAGGAACTTTTCAAAAATTTTAAATACGGTAATGTTAAAATTTGTGTCAATTTGGAAAAGATTATTATCTTAAACTAGGTTTTTTTAAAAATAAATAAAATCGAAATAAATTCTATTTGTTTTTATTTGAATATAATTGTAATAAAACAGATATGAATAATAAATAAAAAAAGGTTTATACTCATAGCCTCATATTAGAATAGGACATAGGTACCTATATGTCCCACTGCTGAGTACGGGTTTCCCCATTTCTGGAGAAACAGACATTGACTAACCACGCTTGTCCAATGTGAATTGGTGGATTAACCAGGTGTCGCGGTTGTCTATGAGCAGCGTTGATTGCTTTCCATCAGGTGACACCCTTGCTCGTTTGCCTTCCTATCCCATAAAAAAAACTCATCTACTCTAACGGTTATCGGTTTTCCGATAAACAGGACCAGCCCATTGCCACTTCAGTTTACTAACTCGAAAGGCTACAGCGGTGACTCTGGTTCTGTAGCTGATTTCTTTATTCCGAATGATATCCACCAGAGAAACTGCAGACATAGCCCTTTCCATAGCTCCCTGAGCAACGTTGACCACATGGAGCAGCTGTCAGAGTCTACGATACCATAAGGAAGCATTGAAGACTAGGCTTCGTGTTCAGGCTCTGATGTTTAACGAAGTATACTAAAGAGCCTGGCATACCCAAGCCTAACTCATATTAAGGCGATATATTCATATATATATAAACTACATATATTATCTCTTTCATATTACATATTTTATTTTAGAGCAAAACTACTGAACAAAGTGCATTATTTATGGACTTATCTTATCCAGAGATATTTACTTGTAATCCTTTTCAGCGAAGTGTTATCTCATAAGAGTGTAACGTTTCTTTCATAAAATGTTTATAAAATCACGTGTCTATTTAAACCTGTTAGCTGCCTGGCAAATTTAGAGGGTCTTGCCATAGGAGCTGAAATTTTATTTTAAAGAAAATATGTAAGTTTCCAAAGGGGTAAAATTTTTTTTAAAAATTTAATGTTAAAAGGGCAAACAGTCTTTTTATTGATAAAAAATAAATTACGCACTGCTATAAAAAAGTCTGTGTACATTTGTAATCAATCGCATCTTTTGGCGCAAACTACAATCATTCCTTAGTCGAGGGTTTTGAAACATACGCTTTTAAGATATATTAGTTGGCAGTCAATGGATTAAGCCTGCCACACTGCAGATGAATACTTTGTCAAGAATGGCATATTATTTGTCTGTAGCATGAATAGGCCGGCTCGCCCGGGGAAGTACCACACTCCATCAGAAAACCGGCGCTTAGCTACGGCGCTTCCTCCGGTGAGCGGTTAAGTTCCGGAGGCCCACCGCCCTTTGACCCTCCCATAATGACACTTACCTTAAAGGCCGGCAACACTTCTGCACTGTCTATAGCACTACGTATGTTTATCGCCGGATTGCTTTTCATCAGGTGACACGCCAGCTCGTTTGTCTTCCTTTCCCATAAAAAAGCGTAGTGTTTCATCTCTACTTCTTGTATCGATATTATATTACATTTATTCCGAGGAATTGTTCGGAATAATTCCTGCCGCTGAATTCAACTACTGCATAACTCGCCACAAAGAAAAGGGTCATCCCCACCATCTGGATGAATGGCTGTTTGTTATGGAGCGTTTTTCCACGCACCACTACCCTGTGAAACCAGCTGCCTCCAGCGGTGTTTCCAAACCGATACGACATTCAAACCTTCAAAAAAAAAACAAGCCTACACATTTCTCAAAAGCCGGCAATGCCTTTGACTGTGTGGAGGTCTATGGGCGGCGTTGTTTGCCTTCCATGACGTGACACCGCTCTCGTTTGCCTTTTATCCTATGAAAAATAAAAAAATAAAAATAATAAATGCAATTGTATTAACATCACGTTCTGATCATAAAAAATAAAGCATAAAAGCGAAGAATACCACGGGTGAAAGTGCTTTATATTTGTCACTGCCGCTCCGTCAGCCTTGACCCGGTTCGTGAGTGTCTAAAACTGGGGAGCACTGAGATCGCTACTGTTACGTTGTGGTGACATTTCACGAGTGTGGACGTGCCATCTTAAGCGATGACATACAGAGGTGAAGTGTCCTTTTGTTATCCCCATCATGTACCTACTATAATAGTAGGAATAAATAAAAATATTAAAGACCTACTTTTCATCTTTTCACTTTATGCCATACATCTCTTGTCACTCGATATCACACTTAGGTGACAAGCGGGATGTGCTTGCTCGTTAGCCTATTTATTCCATAAAAAAACAGTAAATTTTAGATGATAGGTTCCCAGCGGGGGTGGTACCGCCCCCTAGTGGGCGCTGGAGCTTTTCATGGCAATAGCGGATCCAAAGACAAAAATGGTTATGTTATGAAATACCTCATGAAAAAAAACACCGTACCGCTTAAAATGTTTATTTTATTATTAATGCGTAAACATTTTTTTTTGTAAAGGGGGCGGTAGTTCATAAAGGTTGGGAACCTATGCTTTAGATAAACAATTGATAATAATTATTTCAAGAGACTTTCAGGTTTATGAGCCGTACGAACAATAACCATCAATTAGCAGACGTATTAAAGCGGTTTGTGAATTACGGCCAACTAATTAATTGTACGGTCTACCATTATTGTTGTATTATGAACTTATAGGACAGTTGATTGTTACAAACATTTTGAATGGCGAAACTGTGCAGATAGTGAGTGTAGAGTGATGTTAGGTAGATTCTTCCCTGTTCGGTTATGCCAGCTTTTTTAAGATGATTAATAGTCAGGCGTTACTGTGGAGAAATGCATAATAAAGATGGATAGTATTAGTGAAGTGAATTGAAACTGATAATCTTATATTTACTTATTCAGGGGTTGTATTTTTTTTATTAAATATATTTTCGCTTGGCTTCGGGAATTCGCTGTCTTTTAATAAAATAAAATCGAAATGTATAATCATAGATAAACGAGAAGGTAGATTACCTGATGCTAAAGGGCCATCCATGAAATACATCACACGTTAAGGGGGAGGAAGTGAGTCAACAAAGTTTGACATCGAGTGATTAGTCCTAACATTTGTAGTACCACATGCATAAATTTAAAAGTTGCTTAACAAGGATGCGAGGTGCAAGTTGTTAGAATCCTTCATACTGAGAAGATATCGAGTGTTGCTGAACTGTTTCGCCTCGCTAAAGACAGAGATAGTTATATTGGGTTGACTGCCATTCTTCGTTAGTGGAGAAGCTCACAAAATATTGTACTAAAAAATACAAGGAAATCGAGTGAGGGGCTGTAAGTGTAAAGTTTTGTTTCTTTATAAAAGTTATTAACAAACTTCTAAATGATTTTATTATAATCATATACACGACTTTAACTGCATATAAAATACATTATACATCCTCGAACCGTTTATGTCAGAGTTTCTCAAACTTTAGCCGTCTTTCGCCTACTAAGAATAAAGTACTTCCAAGCGCTCGGTATTTTTTTTAACTTTACTATAACTTAAAAATCACAATCGCAATGATAATTTAAATTTAATTCAAGCATTACATATCAGTCCTATTCTATTTCCGAATTCTTTAGGTAGATTTTGATTTCGGCTAAGATTTTAAAATAGAAATCCAGCATCACCGTCTAAACCACACCTCCCCAATTATCTTTAGGCCCTTTATGATAACGCCCCCCATAGGCCTACGTTGCCCATAAAGGGGCGTTATCGCCCACTTTGGGAAAGACTGGTTTACGTGATCGTAAGTCAGCCGCAGTTTGCCACTTCCACCGTTCTCGCGCCGCGATAATTTTAATGACCAAACAACAAGAATAAGTTATTGCTGGAAGTGACTACTTATTTGCGTTATAATCCCTCTTATACATCTATATAATAATCCCTATAATTAATTTATACCTTGCTAAATGCGCGGTATAAAACAATATGGGAATAAAAATGTTTAAAATGTGTGAGGATATCAATTTTACTTTTTTGTGAAATACGGATTTTTGCCACTTTTATATGCAATCATGGTGAAATATAAAAAATGGTGAACTGGTGGTCCCTTGTGCGCAGAATACAAAAACGATTGCACAACTTTTAATTTGTATGCGTCTGCGCACCAACACAGCTTAGAGGAACCTTTGACCGTACCTTATAACTCTTAAGCTAAAAGTTTACAATAATGATTGCACTTAGACCGAAGCTCTCAAATTTTGATACTCACAAGGTAATATGCATCATTAAATGCAACGATGTAAGCTATATTTTTTCTTAGTATTGATGACGTACTTTGAGTTTCCGACGTTGACTGATGAAACTAATTTATAAGCTAATGTAAATGTGTATATTAGTATATTTATTTTAAGTAACCTCAGTTTAAATTCTGTTCGCTTCATAATTTCATATTTTCATAAGCTCAATAGTCATACACGTGTATGGCTATTGGCTTAAACCAAAATTGTTTAAGCCTGATTTTATGATCGGCAATCTGCCTGACCAGTATGATAACTACGGGCAAATTCTTCCAGTTTGAATGTGGACTAATTCTATTACTAGTTTAGACAACATCTAACAGGTTAATGATTATCTAAATTGAAACAAAATTGCGCCAGAGCTAGGCATATACTCGTACATATCTTGTAACATGCTTAGATCTCGCGCAAATTACATACATACATACATATCGTCACGCTTGTTTCCCGTAGGGGTAAGCAGCGACCACAGATACCCATCTGCTATGATCTCGGCATATTTCCCTTGCTTCATCCACACTCATTACTCCCCTCGTGCAAGCCCGCCGGTTAAGGATACTCTTGACCTGGCCTTTCTTAAAAACTTCAGCAATTTGGTCAAGGTAGGTTTTCCGTGGTGGATCCCTCCAATCCACATTCGCAACGTAAATTGCGATACTCTTGATATTTAAACGTGTTGATGTTTTAAATGCTTTCCACGTTTTCAATAGTCTCGATGTGTCAATTTTCTCGATTTTTCTATATGTTAATATTCTCGATGTTTCAATTTTGTACTCATCGTTAGAAATATCATCTGTACTATATAAAACTTCCTAAATTTTGTTGATAGAAAAGAAAAAAATACGAAATATTTTTCGTACTATATTCCTTCCTGAATATTACTTGAATCATCCATAAACTTTACATCTACAACATTTGTGGCGCCGTATTAAAATTCGATGCGTATTAATATCAACTCAGAATGATATTACGCTTGAGTGTTTCACACTCAATTTTCGCTTCTAAAGTGAAAGTAATAAGGATTGTCGATCGGTATACTTATTGTATTGGATTGTGTTGCCAGCGTGTTCACGAAACACCTACGTTCACTTTTATGTTATTTTATTTACTTTTATTTCGGCGTGTCGCGTGCCGCTGTGCTCTTGGGAACGGTTAGTTACGTGACATGTTTTCGGTAGCGTTCTTTTTAATAAAAATACGCCACTGGCCGCTAAAAGTAGGACGTAACTTCAGCTTTTTTTTTCCGAGATAGAAAAGCAAAGGATCAATGCGTCTGATTTGCAGAATCATTGTCGGCCTTTGACAAATATGTAGGCTGGTTTTTAAAGGGTCCAATGTGGTATCAGTTCGGAAATATCATATAAATTCTGTTTAGTGGAAGGAAGGAATATTTGTTATTTTACATAATACAAGGTTTAATATTGATTTTCTCTGTTTTTATAAAAAAATAGTAAGAATGGTTTTATAACGTTCTTAAAACTATAAAAAAATCAGTTTATATGACTTTAAAATATACTCATATGGACTTATAATTTCTGATAATTAGGATGACGATATATGTACCTATATCAGCTATCAGGAACTATTTATGTATGTTCGCTTTATTATTTTAAAAAAAAAATATCAAGCTTCACGTCATTGACATGCAAATGATGCGTTTACGTTACAATTGCTATCCGAATGTAAATGAGTGAATTCAATTCCTTATACATGCTCTTAGTAATTTATCACACAAACAGTTGCTTCCATAAAAATCAACGATTTCCCCACTTCCGTATTATTATTTCCACTTCCAGGCTAACGTAGCCGCGTGACTACGTAATTGAAGATACTATTAATATACTTAGATATTTATTAACGTAGAAAGTACAGATAATAAATTAAAATGGACTTCAAGTAAACGATATTGGTCATTTCTTCCTCTATTGTTCATTGTTCGTGGCTGGCACTTAAGTGATTTATTATGCCAGTACTGCATAAAAAATTTTCTTATTTTTTTTTATATGCTATATACATATAGCATATAAAAAACCCACTGAAGGACACGGGACTTCCCAATTTCTGTCATCCAAATACGCTTGTCCAAGGCGGATTGGTGAAATTATCAGACTTGTAATACTAAATAGGGAGGTCTTTACCCAACAGTTGGATACACATACATATATGTATGGGCTGTATAAAAAATATATTTTTACCCCGATACAGGAATCGAACCTGCGACCATTGATTGCTCAAACGCTAACTTCGCTACTGAGCCATTTTGGTCGTCATATTATACATGAGATAAATATATTATATATACATAATAGTGTTATGTAAGCCGAAAAGAAACTACAGAGTAATACGTTGTAAATTGATGCTAATATATCACTAAAAGACAAGACATCGCGTTTAACACACAATGACTGTAAAGGAAAACTGAAAGTAAATTTGTAAGGTTGATAAAGAGAAATACAACTGGATTTGAATAATACAATAATTGTACTTGACAGAGTTGCGCTGCAGGTAAGTTTCGGATCGGGATAAAAGTGTATACGTGACTTTTCCCGCCAACTTACATCAGTGACGTTGTGTTTTTATTTCATTTTCATAATCTTATATTATTATATAGTTTAATTGTGGTGGCGTATTATACAATATAGTTCGATTAAGGCGTATAAGTGAAGTAATATGAAATAAGTATTGTGTGTATCGCAACTTTTTAAGTTGATTGAAAAAGTCCATAGAAGGTTTTGGTAGAATAGCCACCATTTTATTGAGACGTAACATGATATAAGCTGACTAGTTACATTTCAATAGAGATTGGATATAATTGTATTTTACTTGACACTGGCATAATAGTTGTAACTAATTGACGTATAAAGAAAAGTATGACCTACAGGTTTCCCGTTCAGTTCTCCCGCTAATCCGCTTTCGAAAAATGTAGTTAGTCAATGTCAAAGTCATTTCAGCCGGATCGTTCCAGCGAAATTGACGCGATCGAAAAGAAAGCATAAGTCGACTTACGAATCCTTATTAACCCCCAATAACATTAGACAAGGATCGATTCAGTAAGAAAAGGATGAAAAGCTATTGTCGGCTCAGTTTTAAAGACATAGTCGGATCGATATAGTGGATGCAAGGGTTGTTCGTGTAGGGCGCGCTGTCGATAGAGGGTGGACTCCTTATTCGAATTGGTTTCGGCACGGAAGCTACTTTTTTGGCTTCTTCGTATAATTATGAACCGTCTGAGTTGTGAAATAATAGTAAAGCGGCAAATAGCTCGGTCATAATCGTGCTTACGATTTGAAGTCACGAGTTCGTATCTTCCATTGACTATTTCCTCTTTTGTTTTTTTTTTACCACTACGTCGTTTTCCGAAATTGGAAACGCTACACGCTACCGCAATGTCGGAACCGCTCTGTCCATAATAAAGGTCCGATCGCAAATTTGGATTGCTGATGTGGTTATCCGATTCTTCCCTGCGTTGAGGGCAAATGATATAGTGCACCATCTTGTTTAAAAAAAATTAAAAGCTTAGGACCTGACGTCGTAAGTTCACATCGTCCGTTGAACTATTGATCTGAATCATTTCCCAGCACAAGCATTATTCTATTAGTTGGAACTGTTAACAAAAACTCTAGTTATATTAAAACATTGCTAGTGTTCTTTTTTATTATTATATTATTATTATATATTCACGCCTATCCCCCGCAGGGGTTGGCAGAGACCACAGAGCTCCATCCGCTGCCATTCATCGCAGCGAAACGGCTCGTCATTGGTCGCTTTTGGCCCTCGTGAGAATCAGGACGTGACGGGTGGCGAACCACGTCGCCGTCATTTTCGACAAATTAGGTATATTAAATTCGTCTTTAGTGAATCCCACGAGCCGCAAGGGAGGATGGAGGTCAGCCCCAGCAGAGCCCTGCATGCTGAGGTAAGGCACCATAGTCCCCGGGGAGCCCGACCCCGGGACGATCGACACGCTTAAGACTAGGCTCGCCCCTAGCCACGCATCCATTGGCACGGCAGACCGTGGATTGGCGGAGAGGAAGGGAAAGGATAGACAAGAAAGGAAGGGGCAGGAAAGGAAATGTGGATTGGGGGGTTACCAGACTCGGAATAAACATTTAAAAATCCATATAAATATTTATTCCGATGCGGGAATCGAACCCGCGACCATTGACTCCGCGGGCGGAGGGCCCCGCCACTGAGCCAATCGGTCGCCTTTCTTTTTTTTTTTTTCTTTTTTAATAATAATAATATAACGGTTTACACTCATACCATAATATAGATATATCCACTGTGATTAATATGTCTGGAATAATTATCAGGATTATAATTAAATATGTACTCATATATGTTGCAGATCATATATATAGAATCATATATGCAGAATGAAATAAATGTATCTATCTTTCTGTCTGTCTGTTTTCGCCATTCGCGGTTTAAATGATAGCGACACTGTACATGTGTTCGTGGCTAAAAAAGTTTTATTCGTTAATAATACATATCGTCACGTCTGTTTCCCATAGGAGTAGGCAGAGACCACAGATCTCCGTCTGCTACGATCTCGGCATACTTTTCTTGCTTCCACCATACTCATCACTTTCATACAAGCCCACCGGTTAAGGGTACTCTTAACCTGGCCTTCCTTAAAAACTTTGGCAAGTTGGATAAGGTTTGTTTTCCTTGGTCTTCCCCTACCGGCCCTTCCATCCACATCCGTAATGTTAATAGCCTCCATATCCATGGTTTTTGTATTTGCAGCACATTTATTTCCCATTGGATCAGGGGACCATAATTGTGGTATTTTAAATAAATAAAAAATAAATCATAACACGCCAGACCGGCTGTTTTACAAAATATTTTAAGCATAAGCTTTGTTATTGTGGGTCAACGAACGATTGGGAGATAGTGTGATGCGTACAGTGTAATGTAACTCATTCTCTATCTCTTATCTTTGTTTACGTAGCGTGCATAAATGTTCTGATAACGTATGATTTTGTTGCTCCTAGTATTGATAATATCTTTTCTAACGTATTTAAACTTATGTAATTCAATCACGACTTCATCGGTTCAGTGGCGAAGCTATCGTTTTCGGAAACAGTGGTTGCGGGTTCAATTTCCACATCAGGATAAACATGTATGGCTTACACGTATTAATACCGAATCTGGGAGTCCTTCCTACCACGGGTTAGCATTACATCCCCTAAAGAATACTGACTAAAATACCTTTTGATTTCACTCAAATAAATCACAGTGTCTCAAAATTCTAAAAAAATATCTTTATAAAAATATGTTTTTGAAGTCCTCCTTTGTACCAAAAATGTACATTACAAATAAATAAATTAATAATAAATGAATAAATAATAAAATAAACTATATACAAAAAAATATTCTTTCGAAATATGTCTTCAAAAGGAGTTCGCTTTTTGATTATTTGATTAAAACGCGTTCGGATTATCGACCCCGTATTCCTTACACGATTAAGAAAGTCCACTCAACAGGCAAGTTGAAGGCGAGTCACGATGTATGTACGTACATACTTTTGATTGAACCCAAATTTCGTGCGGTGCCGGATTTGCTTTTACTACGGGAGTTATATGTGAAAAGGCTTCGAACGAAAGTGGACACGCTGACGGATTCGAATTTATTGAGTGATGTAACTATTTAATTTTACGCTCAAAACCGAAGTTTGTGTAAACGTCTTACTGTAACTAATGCGGTTTAATTGATGTCAGTAAGGTTAACTGCGGTGCCCGTAGATTCTTGGAGAAAGTATTTAAATCTCTCTCTCTCTGTCTCTCTCTGGTCGATGCTTCATGTCTGAAGATCGCGATCATCAGACTTCACCCAGTGGTTCGTTAGCTCTTCCATTTCATGACGAACTCGCTGTTTTCTTCGTGAATATCACGATGATTTTCTTGGGAATTTAGTGCAGTGGTTTCCCGTTGCTTTCTGCACCGGACATTCTTTTGGAGTTATTTACCCTCCAAGGCTCGCTGAGGCCTCTTCCGACCGGTTTCCTGGTCGAGTGTATGGTTATACCGTTATTGCTCGGTAGCCAAACACTTTTCTATTATCTAGGAGAAAGCAAACGGTACCCTTGGGTACCGCCGCTGAAGCGTGCAGGTGAGGTTGACTTGGGTTGGTTAAGTTGTTATTACCGTTTTCCGCTTAGTCCCAATTTAAATTTCGAAACAAAGAAAATCTTTATTCGACAATCCACGGAAGTACAGACATATAAACAATATTCTATATTTTAAAAACAGGATGATCGAAAAGTTTCTTTCGCCGTTACTTCTCCGTTCAGAGATACCTCTCTTCGAAATGGGGTACCCCTATTTCGAAGTAAGGTATCTCTGAACGGAGAAGCAACGGCGAAAAAACTTTTCGGTCACCTGTTTTTATATTAATGCTTGACTTCTTCTCAAATGTCGAAAAATAAAGAATTTGAATTGGAGTATCAATATTAATAATTTATAAACTATTATTATTTTGCAATGTGGCTTTGCTTTGCTTCAATGTCAATTAGTTTTTACAAAAACGAGCACGTATAGTGTTCGAATACCAATGGACCAGAGTTAAATAACAACGTCTGAGAAGTAATTAATGCTTCGGACAAATCCGTTACGTCTAAGCTTACGTGATTAGTTTAACTATAATTGTTTTGTTACTTTTAAATTCGTCAGACGTCTCCGGTTGCTATATTTTTAGTTTTTTAATTTGTCGCACGCCTCAGAGGGGGAATGGTGCGGAAAGATGGAGCGAAGACTCCGGTTTTTAATAATTTATGTAATGGTTATTATTCTTTGTTCTTTTATTAGTCATATCGTAATGTAGATCATAATATTGTGAAATGTATAAATTTTTTGAGAAACTAATTTTTTGAAAAATGACGGCGACGTGGTTCCAACACCCGTCACGTCCTGATTTTCATGAGAGCGAGAAGCGACCAATGGAGAGCCGTTTCGCTGCGATGAATGGTAGCGGATGGAGCTCTGTGGTCTCTGCCAACCCCTGCGGGGGATAGGCGTGAATATATAAAAAATAAATAAAAGAAATAAAACCTTATTAGGAGCCATAGATAAATTACGTCTCACCTTAAAGACAAAGGGATCCTGAAACAAGTCAAGGTTCGTGACATAACATGTAAAGTGCTAAAAGTATTAAACGAAAAAAATGCTAACTAATTACGAAAGTGCTTTTTTTTCTTTAATAGTGTCTAAAAAAAAACTGCAAAATAAGTGATGTGACACCAAACTCACAAACATATGTATGTGACCATTTATGACAAGGACCAGGAGACGCTTCCAAAATCATGAAATTCTTGTGACGTAATTTATGGATGGCCCCTCAAACCCCATATATGTTTTACACTAGAGGCCTCCCCATTCCTGAAGAACATTTGACTCACCACGTGTGTCCGAGACGGATCGTCAACTAGACTAGGAATAACCATGAAACCACCATGCCACCTAGTCCAATCCAGCTTCTGCCAGCCACTCTGCGCAGATCGTCGCACCATCTAGCCGGGGGCGTTCCACACTTATTATACTATATATTAACCCTTCTTTGCATGATTTTTTCTTTATTGGTGAAATAAACCAAGGTGATATAATTCATGTTCAAAATTAAAGGAAAAATGGTTAAAAAAATCTTAGTATATATTTATAGTATAAATTTAATAAAAACCCATATGATAGAAATTACCATTATCAGGCAAAGTAAGATCATTGGCTTAGTACTGAATAGAAATAAAAGAGGATATCATTAGATTAGATGTTATTCTTTATGATAATTAACTAAACAATTATTATTTTTACTACAAGAAATTGTAAAATATAATAAAACAAAATCATACGTTTATTGCAATTACAACAAATAGCGGAATGATAACTTCAAGCTTGTTTTACTGATAGTGACACTTGCTTATTTTTGACAGCTATGTTTTTTTTTATGCAATGGACATTAAAAAGGTATCCAGACACGATCAACTTGAAGTGAACTTGTTCTTTTATATAATTTTTGGGCATTCAGTGTTATGATGGAAATTTCCACCATTATGCAAAGGAGGGTTAAATACACTACTAGGAATAATACTTACTATACATTAAATAAGCCACATATTTATTCCGATACGGAAATCGAATCCGCAATCGTTGATTCCGCAAGTGGTGCCTTAGCCACTAATCAATAAAGAGAATGAAGTAGAACCAGTTAGCGACACGTTTCAGATTTTAATTATATTTTTGTTTCCTCTATTTTTATATGTAAAATATAATATTATTTAGGTTTTAATTTAGGCATTAAGTTTTTGTAAAAAAAATGTCACGAATAAACTTATAGTAAAGTTTATTCGTGACATTTTATATGGACAGTCAAAAGTTTTACTTAGCTAAGATCCGCGACAAGCAAAACAATAACAGAAAATTAAGACTCTACGGAAGATGACTTTTCGGTTGTCTTCCGTAGAGTCTACTATACCTGAAGATGCCTCGTGTTGGGGCGAAACACGTGTCGTGTACAAGATGGAAAAGTGATAGTGTGTGTTTGGCGTTGTGTATAGTGGTTGGTGGGTGGAGAGTTGATGGCCGATTTTCGGTAAGTTTTTGGTGTAAGTTCCAAATAAATCCACTAAACCCAACGGAAAAACACACATTATTAATTTTCTGTTATTGTTTTGCTTGTCGCGGATCTTAGCTAAGTAAAACTTTTGACTGTCCATATAGTGATGGATTTCCGCAAAGTAACGCCTGACTCCATTAATAATCGTGACATTTTTTAATTCGTTTAGATTATCGTCAGTGAGACTTTTTTTCACAGTCCATATATTTATATAGTATGTCCCACTGCTGAGCACGGATCTCTCCATTTCTGGAGGAACGGACTTTAACCCACCAAGCTTGTCCAATGCGGATTGGCGGGGTTACCAGACTCGGAATAAATATCTGTAGGCCATACATACATACATATAGTCACGCCTGTCTTCCTGTAGCGTTAGGCAGAGACCACAGATGTTCATCCGCCTCGATCCCGACACACCTTCTTTACTTCTTTCACACTCATCCATTCTTCCTCTCACATATTAATCGTAGCGAAACGGCTCTCCATTAGTTGCTTCTTGCCCTAGTGGGAATCAGGACGTGACGGGTGGCGAACCACGTCGCCGTCATTTTTTAACGAATTAGTTATATTAAGATTCGTCAAAGTGAATCCCACGAGCCGCAAGTGAGGATGGAGGTCAGCCCCTAATTGTATCTGTAGGCCATACATAATATACTTATCCGCTGCGGGGATCGAACCCTCTACCATTGACTCTCTTGGCGTGGGGGGGGGGCTCTACTGTGCATATTGGTGGTCTTGAGACTTATTTAACCCTTTTTGTATGAGTTTAAATAAAATATAATGAAACATTTACTTTCAATAATACAGTATAATTTACGATCACCGCCATCACAGCAGCTAAAGCAGGCTAGATAACAGAATATCACGATCGCAACGGGGGCGAAAATGTAAAGAAAGATTCGTGCTTGAAGTTATTTAAAACACCTCGCTGTAGTGTCTTTGTAAATAAGATAAAAAATAATACGTTTGATGTACGATATTGTGTACTTGGAAATTTACTTCGTGTATTTTAATGAATTATATTCTTAAAGCCAATTCTGTTACGGTGTCGTCTTCCGAGAAATCCAAAAGCGTCAACTGCGCAGAATATATTTTTAAATTATATTTATTCTATATTTATATATTGATTTCATTTTTTATTTTGTGTTTTACAGTGTAAAATTTTTTAAACGTGCTACTCTTAACCTATTGTTAGTACATTATTAGGAGAGAGCAGTAACTGACTTTATCGTTATTTAATTGTCTTATATCTTATGTAACTCTCTGGAATAAGCTGTTGTTCCCACATAAAATAAATAAAACTTTGTGAATTCAGACGGCCTGCTTTTTTCCACAGCCCTTATATACCACTGCTAGGCACGGCCCACCCCTTTCTGGAGAAACAGACAATAACGCATCACATTTCTCCAATGCGGATTGGTGAATGACATTGGAACCTTCAAAAAACGAACCTATACATATGTATGTACCTTAAAGGCCGACACCGCTTCCGTAATGCCTGCGGTGTCCTGGTATCACTACATATTATTACATTCATTTAATAATTTAAGTGTTGTTAATATATGAATCAATATATTTAAGTTTACGGCATTTCAATATCACCACAAAAATATACATTTACAGCTGTGTTGATAAAACAGATTTAGTTTACATCTGGTTAATAATGAAATTTAATGTCACTTAAACATAACCGAACGTTCTCATGGTTATCTGTGTGACTGAAGTTTGATGTTGTCAAAAAAAGAGGATACAGACAGGTTAAGAGGAACCTCATTACAAAATGGCCGTGAAGTTTTATTGATAACAGACTGACGTTCGATAAATGATATGCAATTTCTTATGTCGAAATAAAGGATTTTAATTGAATCGAAAAAAATATATACTTTTTTGTCAGTATGATTTTTTTAGGAATGGGAAGGCAAACGAGTAGGCATGAAAAGCCATCAACGCCTGCCATAGACACCCGGAATGCCATAACCAAAGCGTTGCCGGCCTTTAAGAAACGTGTAGGCTTGTGTTTTGAAGGTTCCATTGTCGCACCGGTTTGGAAACGCCGCTGGAGGTACCTGGTTCCATAGGGTAGTGGTGCGTGGAAAGAAAAAAGTGCTTGGATATTGTGACATACTTCTATTGCACACTCAATTGATATTCATCCGTTGTTCACCATGCAATGCAGATTCCGCTGAGCCGTTTTCACTATTTCGTATTGTAATGGCTACGTAATTGTGTTACAAGTGAATACACTGGAATGTAGTATGTAATTATATTAAACCTATAAAAATACACAAAAAATAATATAAAGTACCCTTAACCGGCGGGCTTGCATGAGGAGAATAATGAGTGTGGAGGAAGCAAGGGAAGTATGCTGAGATCGTAGCAGATGGAGATCTGTGGCCTCTGCCTACCCCTGCGGGAGACAGGCGTGACGATATGTCTGTATGTATGTATGTAATTATATTAAAATGAAACTAAAGCTTCCTCAAGTCTTTCCGTCAAGCTTCGTCAATTCTTTTTTTCTTTGCTCGTATCTACCTTAGAGCGTGAACAAATGAGAGCAGTCGTCGATTATTATGATGATATATGGTGCCGAATAATAGCCCATCTCGCTTATTGGCAAGGTAATCAGATTTGGAATATATATCTGTATGCCATGAAACATCGACCATTGACCCCTCGCCACTGAGCCAATTGATAAACGTCCGTTCTTCCAGAAATGGGGAGGCCCGTGCCCAGCAATGAGACATGTATGAGCTGCGAAAAAAAACTATGCCGAAACGATGACACTCGGTATTCTTCACAAGCTCAAAATATACGTTCATTTATATCGCGTCTTAGCAATCGTAGTGTGGATCGCTTCTGGCTAAATAAAGCAGGTGGATGCAATTGGCTCGATCAACTCCATCTGGTGAAGGTGCTGAATATTCATAGATGTTTCGGTGAATGTTTGTTCATGGTCGAGGTAGAGAACCGTCGGCGGCATGTCACCACAGATTCCCCACGGCTTACGCGCGAGGGTTGCCCAACATGAATGGAACGTCGCGCTGCTTCGTTTTCAATTAATGGGCGCCATCGCTACAAGCCCTCACCGAAGCTATGATTGGTGACGAAGAGGCCTGGTAGCCGGTCGAGATCTTCTGCGACTAATGAAGTAATATCACAGAAATAAGCGGCAGAATGGAATCAGGACCAACACATGAACTCGCTCGCGATGTGTCACAGAAGACTTCCGGCGGTGTTTGGCCTACGCGGCCCGAATACCACCCTAACGGGGACTTGCAGCTTATAGAGCTGGTGGTCTTAAACGCGAATTATCAAGTCCCGAGCTGAGGAACGCTCACTTTGCTAAAGCTGACTCAGAATATTCTGGGTCAGCTTTAGCAAAGTGAGAAAGAGACCCGAAGCCTACTTGAAGACAATATAAAAGACAACGCTGTCGGGTATACGGATGTAAGCCAAGCGTTCCCGTGACTTCAGTGATTTGAAGGAACATTAAAGGGTTTTAGTTGGTATAAAGATTGACATGACTCTCTGTTCGTATCCACACTGAAGAGTATCCATAAAGGATTTCGCTTGAGTTAAAAAAGGATTACTGCAGTTAACAAAGCAATTAGATCGACATTCAATTTCAGATTCCTGCAGTTAATTTCCAAGCTGAGTTTTTGTTAGTGTTAAAATCTCGGAACTTCGTGCCAACGTCCGTTTATATATCGACATGAAAAGGTTGCGGTAGCCGACGCCGAGACGTGGCGAACAAAAAACCTGTCGACCACGAAAGTAGAAAATAGTACAAAATTTGTCACGGAGTAACACGGGACAAAAATTGTTCTGTGTTATCTTGAAATGTGATATACATATCGATGCAAAAAGCGAGAACGTAGTTACCCGCTAAAAGAAAACTTACCAAGACCAAAAAAGCGTTTCTGAAAAAATTATATCTGATCACTCAAAATCAGTCATTTTATGTTAACGCTATTTTTTTAACAACATTTTTTATTGGTCGTAGAGCTATGAGACTCAGACCATCCGACGCAGTCTCATCCGAATACGCAATATACTTTTTTGATGTGTGTCATGTACAGCGTTTTCGCTTTTTGCGTCGATATGTATATATTATATAATAGGAGTAGCATAATCTTCATTTATGCAGTCATAACACTCCATTGTAAGACATTGGCTTCTAATTCCCTCGCTTGCTCGTTTGCCTATCTTCTTATTGATAAATGTTCTCATTAGAAGTAGAGCGCGTCAGATGAATATTTTTGTTATGCAACGCCCCGCCAGCCGGCTGATTCAATAAACGAATCGTTTCAATTGAGAGATTTATTAAACTATTTGTTTGAAAATCTGATTTTTTTTAAAATATATTATTATAATAGAAATGCGAGAAGCGAATAACGGAGAGCCGTTTCGCTACGATGAATGTGAGAGGAAGGGTGGATGAAAAGATGGATGAGTGTGGAGGAAGCAGGGAGGATTTGCCGCGATCGTAGCGAATGGAGATCTGTCGTCTCTGCCAACCGCTACGGGAGATAGGTGTGACGATATGTATGTATGTATTAACCTTTATTAGTTTTCCCTAGATCCCTTTCACTTCAATTCAATAATTTAATAAGGTTATAAATCTATAAATAAAATAATAGTCATTATAGCCTCAAGAAAAAACTTCTAAGATTATTAATGGAGTCAAGCGTTACTTTGCGGAAATCCATCACTGTGGACAGTCAAAAGTTTTACTTAGCTAAGATCCGCGACAAGCTAAACAATAACAGAAAATTAATAATGTGTGTTTTCCTGCTGGATGCAGTGGATTTATTTGGAACTTAAACTAAAAACGTACCGTAAAATCGGCCATCAACTCTCCACCCACCAACCACTATACACAACACCAAACATACACCACCACTTTTCCACCTTGTAAGCGACACGTGTTTCGCCCCAACACGAGGCATCTTCAGGTATAGTAGACTCTACGGAAGACAACCGAAAAGGCCCCCAAGGCCACTTAGTCTGATCTTTGTCTACACGTATCTAGGTAGGAAAATATACATACATATATCTTCATATTAACCAAGATAAGTAATTATAGACTAGGGTAAGGTAGGTAACTGTAGTTTCATCTCGTAAAAAGCGTTTCTGAATGTCAATAGTGCCTGAAATGGTATAGTCTTGTGTCATAATTACGGGCCTTAAATAAACAATCAATGTTATGGTACATTGACAATTCGCGACTTACCAACAGCTCCGGCTTTAGTTTGTCATGGACGAATTGTCTTCGTGAACAAATTGAGATTTTGTTACGTCACTATTGACATTTTTGATTTTTAATGGCTGATTTAATTAATTTTAGATCTTCTCCCGTCAAATTACATCATTGACGTTGTGTTTTTAATTCATTTTCATAATCTTATATTATTATCAGCTATATTGTTTGATTGTGGCGGAGTATTATACGATATAGTTCGATTAAGGAGTATAAGTGAAGTGATATGAAATAAATGCGTGTATCGTGACTTTAAGTTGACTGAAAAAGTCCAAAGAAGATTTTGGTAAAATGGCTACCACTTTATCAAGACGTAACGTGATAAGTTGACTAGTTTTATTTCAAGAGATTTGATGTTAACATATTTCACTTGACACTGGTATAATAATTTTATCTGGTTGCCATCAAAGAAAAGAAGAAGAATAAGAATTAATTTTAACAATTGTTTTCTTTACAGGTAATTGCATGTCAACCAAATGGCGATCACGAAGAATATATAAGTGATTGTGCGTTGCATTGAATTACTCAATCCTTGCAACTACAGGTACTGTTTATTTAGTATATATATTGGGATAGGAAGGCAAACGAGCAAGCGTTTCACCAAATGGAAAGCAATCAATGTCACCCATAGACATCTGCCCCACAATTAACATTGCAGAAGCGTTTCAAATTTCAAAATTCCAAAGTCGCACCGATTCGGAAATACCGCTTAAAGTAGCTGATTCCACGGATTGGTGGTGCGTGGAAAGTAGTTCTTAGAAACGCACCGTATGAGATCGCCGCTCATCTTTTTTTTATGGTATAGGAGGGCAAACGAACAAGCGTGCCTGATGGAAAGCAATCAACGCCGCCCATAGACAATCATCATTCATCTACATGATAAGGATGAAACTTTTATTTGTGGCGACTTTTCATAACTGCAACATGCCTTTTATTACATGTTGAGAAATAGGATATCGCATCGCAATTCTAAAGAAAACAGGCGTTCGGTGAGATTTTGATCATTGACGATTCGAACCACCCGAGTCATCAAGAGGACGAAGCTGATATTATGGTGACCCGGCCAGAAATAAGAACAGTATTCCACTGGACCTGACTTGTGCCTTAAAAAGTTGGATATGTTGGGCCGGAGTGAAATACTGTCTCGCTCTACCGAACACCTGTGCTTTTTAGAGGCCAGCCAAAAATATAGATAAGGAATTCTATTAATTATTTTTTGTCGTGATCTTGAATATAAAAATGCGATTCGTGTGACTCTCATCAAATTGTTTCGTAACCAAAAGTGGCCTCTTGAATTCCAATGGCATCGAAATCGGTGCAAACAAAGATATAGAATACATGAATAATGAAGCTAACGCTAAATTAATTATTGACTGACCAAAAACGTTCTGTTTAGTCGTTTAAAAATAAAACATTTTAATTTATACTGCGGTGAAAATTCTTCTGAAATTTGGCAGAGTTCATATGGCTATTAAATAAAGGTGACTTGGTATCAAAGATAATATAAAATCATCTTTATAAGAAGGAAAACAGTTTTTTTTTTGAACATTTACAAAAGAAAAAGTTTACATTTCCAAGCAGATTATATTTTTTGTTTGATTTATCTCGTATACAAGTGAAAGCGTTTAATGTTTTTGCTTAGTGATACGTAAATATATTTATGCTAAAGCAAATTAATTTAGACTACCCGATTGGTTACGTTGACTATTTCTTAAGGATCTCATTGTGTCTATTGTGTAGCATATTGTCAATTCATAATAAATATCATATCTCGAACGTATTTTTGTGTTTAAAATTAATTCTAGTTTTGATAACGATTTCAACCTAGTACCCTTAAAGGTGGTATCACTGAGCCAAACAGTAAAGTGCTAGTAAAAGAAGTTATATGTATGAGTATGTATGTATGTGTGTGTCCGTAGCAATGTCGTCACTGTGGTCTGCGATCTGACCACGTTAGTTCTTGCTGAAAACCAGCACCAGGTGCTCCAATAGAATGCCTGGCATAAGCTGAGCAAGAACCATTTTATGACACTTATGAGATTAAAATTGTTTTCTTTTTGTTTGTTTATTTGTTTATTATTAAGTTTTTAATTTTAGTTATTGCAAAAAAGGATTTATAAATAACGTTTTTTTTCTAAATTTTAAAGTGGCAATGGGCTAGTCACGTTTGTCGGAGATCCGACAACCGTTGGAGCATACGAGTGCTCGAGTGGAGACCGCGTCTCCGTAAACGTAGTGTGGGAAGCCTCCCGGCTAGATGATGCGACGATCTGCGCAGGGCGGCTGTCAGAAACTGGTTGCGTGAAGTCGAAGATCGGGCGAGGTGGCGCTTCTTGGGGGAGGCCTATGTCCAGCAGTGGACTGCCACAGGCTGTTAGACAAGTAGTACGAATTTGGTTTTCCCGAACTGGATTGATTAGTTTGTAATAAAAATAATTTGATTAAAAGTTCTTCGGAGGCTAGTATCCATTTCGGGTCTCTGAAGCAGCGAAGTTAATTAAATGTCAGTTAATTAAAATGTACAATAATAAGTTTTTAAACGATTTATAGGATTGTCAATCAGTTTTTTTTTTCTATTTAAAATCTGTAAGTGCATTAGTTGTAATATATAAGTTCATTATAAATTCGCTCGCACAATTTGTACCGAACAGACAAAGAAACAAACGGGCGAGCAAGAAAAGCTGGCTATTAAAAATATGTTAAAAGCAAATTTCCTAAAACGATTAAAAATTCGATACATTATTAGTTGTTAAAAGTGGTTTCATTAAAACGGAATCCAGTTTTCATAGCTAACAATAATTTTATTATAGATTTTTATAATCGATTTCGCAATCGAGTATGAAAGCACATCGAGTGATTATGGTAATGCGGGTATCGTTGATACGTTAACATTCGCAAATGTTTTCTTAAACAAACACACTCGAATCTCAAGCGAATGGAACGAAATAAATTGCCTGTAAATAATTGCGTTTACATCTCACTTGTTTCCGTCTGTCTTCGGGTTTTTATTTATGATTTCTTTGTTTATTTGAGCTGTATATTTTGTCTAGTGGAAAAAGACCGCGCATACGTATTTCGTGGCTCATTACTTCTTTTTCACAGCCAGTTCATGTCCCATTGCTGGCCATGGACCTCCCTATTTCTGGAGGAATGGACATTAACCCACTGCCCTTGTCTAGTACGAATTAGTAGGGTGACCAAACACGGAATAAATAAATTTAGGGGCTCTCCTATGTACATATGTATTGTATATGCCCTACTACTATGCCTGGTACCTTCCTATTTCTGGACGAATAAACATTACGTAACGTTATCACGCTTATACCTGGTGGATAGTCGGTGGAATAAATTGACTCAGTACGCAGTAGCTTTGCGGCTGTGCCGATAAGGTTGTCATGTGTGGTAGGTAATAAGGATTTTCTTTATATATGTATTAATAGTATTACAATATAATATGGGACTTTTGAATGATAGTGTGCCGTCTACTGGTTTAAACCTTTTTTTTTAATTCTTTACTTGTATAATGTGAGGTTATAATAAGATGAAAAAAGACGTATAAAAGCTCCATCACATTGCCACTTACGGCGTACAAATTTCATTAATTATTATACACTATTTGAAATAAATAAAACAATTATTACAAATCTAAATACATAGCTGAACTATTATAATATCATTAAAATTATAATTTATTATTACATTTATATATCACTTTATACTTTACACTATATGTTTATCTATTACATACATTTGATCGATTTTATATACATTATAAATATTGGCATCTATTAGCCGTTTATGTGGTCTTTTTTTAAATAATGTTGAAAAAAGATTTGATTTAAAGTAATCAAAAAAGAAGCTTATACATTTCTCAAAGGCCGGCAACCTATTTGCAATGCCTATTATTGCAAATGTGCAAATGATATTGCAAATGTCTATGTGGAGCATTCATTGCTTTCCATCAGGTAACATGCTTGGTAGGGGAAGACCAATGAAAACATACCTTGACCAAATTTTCGAAGTTTTTAAGAAAGGCCAGGTCAAGAGTAGCCTTAACCGACGACCTTGCATGGAGTGATGAGTGTGGAGAAAAAAAAATGGAGTAAAAAATTAGGCGAGATCGTAACAGATTAGACATTTCTCTACCTATTTGTACGGGAAATAGGCGATAATGACGATATTTATGTATGTAACATGCTTGCTCGTTTGCCTTCCTATCTGATAGATTCAAGTGAATCATTATTTATTTATTTTTAGAACTTTTCTGTAGGTTTTTGAAATTCCTAATAAAAATATTCTATCAAAAGGACTTCGCCACATCGAAGTTTGCCAATTTGCCGAGTTTAAAGAAACTTTTTCAATTGGCTGAAAGAATAAATTTTCTTGGACCAAAGTCATCTCAAACTTCCTACACCATTATTCTAGATTTTTACAGTGGTAATAAATTTTATACGGTGTGCGATGTTATTACAACTTGAATCTAAAATTCATAGTAGGGAAAGAACTATCTTAATAAATTCTTCGGAATGTTATTTTAATACCTTTGATTGTATTTGACTTTCATATTGCATTTAATCTAATGTTTTATTGGTGTTTTATTATAGATATATTTATTTTTTAGGTGCGCGACTAAGTTTTCTGTTTTTTTTTTATAAAAATGCAATTTAATTGTGCAAAAATGCTTACATATAAATATTACAGTAAAAGCTCTTTATTTGCGGGGTATATGTTCCATAAATATGCCGCGAATACAGAAACCGTGAGTACGGAACGGTAATTTATATGGGATACGTTCCTAGGTGACAAAATAAAAAAAAACAAATATATAAAAAAATCAATTTAATTGAAGTTTTTGAACATTTTGATTAATTATCTTAAGGCTAAGGCAATGGTATGAAGAAGTTTGTAATTTTTTTTTGCTTGGCAGTTTTTAAAAGCTTCAATTCAGACTGATACGCAGCAGTGCGACTGCGTACTTAGCAATTTGCCTCTTAAAAAATAAGACTTCGTTCCATAGACGGATCAATGTTCATAAAGAAATTGTTCATTTACAAAGGATATTGGGTTGGATACCTATTGGAATCCTTTTATTATTTATGTATTTATTAGATCCGCGAATAAAGAAATTTTTAGCCGCGAATATGGGAATTGGGTCGCATTTTTTTAATCCGCGAATAGTGTAAACGCGAATGTAAGAAGCGGTAGCTACAACTTTTGCCCATCTTTCTGGCAGAGCTCGAATACCGTTACAATAAAAGTGTTCGTCTTTCGAGGCTATCTACGAATCAAGTCATTTTTCGATGTCTTCATATGAGCGGAACTGCTAATCAGTCAGATCATGTGCCATCGAACGAAACAAGTAATAATCGGCCGGCGCAATATCTGGGGAATATTACGGGTTGGGTAGGAGATTTGAGCGTTTCGATGTAGGTTTGAATGGGTTTGACAATATGAGGCCCAGCGTTGTCATGCAGTAGAATCACTTATTCGTGCCTTTGCTCGTATTGTGGCCATTTCTCGCGCAGTGCTCGGCTCAGTCGCATCAATTAAAGTGGATACCGTTACCTAGTTGGTAGATGGTTTCAATTGGGTATTATATATATTTTTTATATATTCACGCCTATCCCCCACAGGGGTTGGCAGAGACCACAGAGCTCCATCCGCTGCCATTCATCGCAGCGATACGGCTCGTCATTGGTCGCTTTTCGCCCTCGTGAGAATCAGGACGTGACGGGTGGCGAACCACGTCGCCGTCATTTTCGACAAATTAGGTATATTAAATTCGTCTTAGTGAATCCCACGAGCCGCAAGGGAGGATGGAGGTCAGCCCCAGCAGACCGTGGTTTGGCGGAGAGGAAGGGAAAGGATAGAGAAGAAAGGAAAGGGCAGGAAAGGAAATGCGGATTAGGGGGGTTACCAGACTCGGAATAAACATTTATAAATCCATATAAATATTTATTCCGATGCTGAAATCGAACCCGCGACCATTGACTCCGCGGGCGGAGGGCACCGCCACTGAGCCAATCGGTCGTCGATTGGGTAATAACAAAGAAATAGTTTCCAAAGGATATATAATATAATTATTTGTGCTAATGGCTTTTTTAATGGTATAAGGAGGCAAACGAGCAAGCTTGACGCTGCACACAGACATCTGCAGTATCATAGTCGTTTGCAAACGCGTTGCCAGTTTTTGAGAAGAGTAGGTTTGTTTTTTGAAGGTGCAATTGAAAGTACTACTTTCAGCTTCGAAACCCTTATTATCATACCGTAAAATTACTTTCAGAAAAGGCTTTTGATAGTTTGGATCTGGTTTCAAAATAATAGCAAATAAGAAAACGAATAGAGTACAATTATATAGTCTAGAAGCCATAAAAAGGTCAAGTCATAAGAAAAATGGACCACTTACTGCATTAAAAAGAGATAAAATCCATTTCTATATCGTACGTCGAAGAGAGCAGTTACTCAATACCATCTTTGTCCAATGAGACGGATACGGTTGAAGGAATTCTTATCTCTTAACATCCATTAACTGAATCAAATCTGGTTGTTACACAAAAATTAGTTTCGTCTCTGTCGGAGATTTTTTTTTTGATGTATTTATTAATTGCAAAAAGATTAACTAGTAAGCGAAACACTATTATAAAGGTTTTGTGTACGGAAAATATGATTTACATACTAATTTAATAGATATGTATTATCTATTGTACCCAAAAAACAAAGTTATACAATTATCGATTGTAATATTTATATACAAATGTCGGTCTTATCGCTAATAGCGATTTCTTCCAAACAACCGTGGGATGGACACAGTGTTAAAAAGATAATTTGGTGTAGGTTGGTGATACATTATCGTTAATATATATTTGCTTATGGCTTTCTTCTTCTTTCTTAATCTTTATTTATTAATATTCCTTTTCTATCATCATAACGATGTATATATAATGTATGTATATGTATATATGTATAAAATACAAAGATATTTTATAAAGAAACAAAGTGATTTTTAACAAGCTTTTTGAAAATTGGTAAAAATTTCGCTTGTCTCACCTCCAGCGGCAACAAATACCATAATCGAACAGCCTTTACAAGATAGCCTGTACAAGACAGCCTGTACAAGACAGCCTGTAAAAGGTTGGTCAAAGAATTTGGTATGATAAGTCAATATGCCTTTTTTAATATTAAGTTTTCAAATGTTTGCAATAATTAAGTACATTTAACCGGTAGCTTGTATGTAGAGAATGATGAGTGTGGCTGAAGCAAAGAAAGTTGTTTTTTAAAGGGATAGAAAGACAAACGAGCAGGCGTGTCACCTGATGGAAAGTAATCAATCGCAAGCCGCCAATAGACTTCCGCAGCGCCATAGGCAGTGCGGAAGCGTTGCCGACCTTTAAGGAAACATCATTATGGGAGTGAGAATGAGTGGGGGGAGGGTGTTGGGCTTCCGGAACTCAGCCGCTTACCGTACGAAGGGCTAGCTAAGCGGCGTCTGAGCGGTAGCTAAGCTGCCACTCAGACGCCGGTTTTCTTCAGGAGTATGGTACTTTCCCGGGCGAGCCGGCCTTTTTTGACCGGCCGGAATCCTTGACAAAGTATTCGTCTGTAACGTGGCTCTATGGTGTCTCTGCCTACCTCTATGGGAGACAGGCGTGATGATATATATGTACGTACATATGTATGTTTATTAAGATAATTACATTATCACTGACCTTACAATTAATATCCGATAACTATATACCTTATTTTTTTTCTTAATAACTAAAACATCGTTATTACGCACTATAGAATTCACGATCTCGATCTAACTAAAGTTATTACTTACATTGTTTAGTTACGCGCATTTTACGCTAACTAGTCACACTTCAATGGGAATGATTTCAATGGGAAAAGTGTTGAAAGCAGCCACCGTGAAAATCTCACTCGATGATTCTTAGCATGACTTTTAACGGCTGTATTCCCATGAACTAATTGACGAGCTGATAAACGCACGTAATAGTGAAATAAATGGAAATCAGGAGTGAGGTAAGTAAAGTCACGTATTCCCTGGCCAACCAGGTCCCCGGGTCTCACCCCTATGTATTTTTTTCTGTGCTATTATAGGCTAGAAAGAGCATCTCAGTACTAGAAGTAAATATCATCCGCGAGATTAACTGCATTCTGACGTCGCTACTTCAACGGTTGCACAGAATAATGTAGCTAGATTTCTAGATTTCAAGAGTGTACCCGATGTGGCGGTTAACTTGTAGGCGGAATAATTTAAAGAAGAAAATTAAAACTGCACTTCTCTTCTTCGTAAAAATTATTCAGTTTCATCTATATCCTTTGTACTTTATTTCTCTTACTTTTTATATAAAGGGAAAGGTATGAATATCAAACAAAATAATGCTAGTTACAAGTTACAAAATGACAACTCTTGCACAACAGACGCTCTTGAGATGTTACGGCAGTCTTCATATTAAATAATAATCAAGAACAATCCAGTGTATTCGGTGTTTAAGTGAAAGGGAATCGACATTGATTGGCGTTCAAGCCGCATTCAAAATGTTTTTGTGTTGTCCGAACTGACAGGTTCCACTGAGGCCATCACCATCACTGACTAATGAAATTATAATTGACTTATTAGGTTTGTAAAAACATATTTAATCTCATGTACAAATACCTACCATTCTAAGATAAAAATGTTGAGGATTCATTTTAGAGTAATTTTTTAGTATAATAAAAGTCGAGGAAATGGAATATATATATATATATATATATATATATATATATATATATATATATATATATACAGACGACCGACTGACTCAGTGGCGGGCCCCCTACCCACGGAGTCAATGGTCACGGGTTCGATTCCCGCATCGGAATAGATATATGTATGGCCTACACATATTTATTCCGAGTCAGTAGTGGGACATGTTTATAGTTAAATTTTATTAATATAATCTTTTTTAAATGTATATAGAAACGTAGAAAACAGGAACCGACGTAGCTCTTCGAGGTAACAAAGTAATTTATGACAATAAGCTCACGTTTGTTGGAGAAGAAGAGTGTGCGAATAGAGAACACATTTTGTCGAGAACGATGATTTGCGCAAGGTTTCTGCCAATAAAGATGCATGTAGCCGAAGTTAAGGTTCTATATGGCGCGCCTTTGGGGAAGGCCTACATCCAGCAGTATACTGCTGTAGACCAATGTTTACATAGGAGTAAATAGCTGGACGCAATATTATTTCATATCACGATACATCGTACATATTAGCGAATACCTTAGCACAGCCGATAAGTCTCGGGTTTACGATCTGTACGTCGTGATTTCGTTCCTTCCAATGGATTATTTATGTGATTTTTTTTATGATAGGAAGGCAAACGAGCAAACGTATCACCTGATGGAAAGTAATTAATGCCGCCCAAAAATATCTGCAACACAGAGACATCGCAGATGCGTAGGCGGCCTTAAAGATATGAGTTGGCTTGTTTTTTGAAGGTTGTGTTATAAACATTATTAGTTTAATTGAAATGGTTAACATAAATTCTAGTTAGATTATAAATATTAGTAATCTTCCTTAAAAAAAAATATATATATGGTAAGTAAAAATAATCAATCTAGTCTAAGATAACTACAAGAATCGTGTGTTTCCAACCAATTCTTGCAATTTGTTAATTAATTTGTTGATGTAATAATACTTATAATAATTTATTCCGTATTTCCAAGATAAGTTTTATACATTAAGTAAGATATAATTATTAGATAATAGCAGCAATTAAGAAGATGAAATTTAATTATTAACATTTATATTTTTATATATGTATGGTTTTATATAGTATGCGTAGCTTTTCGGGACCCCTCAAAGCTACGCGAGCGTTTCGAGCTTCTGTCAAATTTCAGCGAAATCGGCTCACAAATGACGATTTTAGCTTTGTATGGCGACCATCTTGTTTTCCGCCATTTTGGATTCCCCTTCCCCCCATCTATGTTTTCGCACTTGTCACCATTTTTTGTTCGAGAGAGTATTCCGGTAGGTATTACGGTTCGAGTGGGCCGTCGAAAAATTTTTTACCAGGTTAAGCTTTTTAAGGTTTGGATATAATTCCTCTGCCTCGAGCCTTATCCGAACATTTCCCTAGATCAAATTTACCCTCCATCTCTTACAGTTTCCCATATAACATGTCAGTCAGTGAGTGGTAATGCAGCTTTATATAATATCTAATAATATGGTCGGTATATTTGTTGGAACGTAGAAAATAACTTTCTACGTGAAGGAAATTTATATCAAAAGCATACGATAGGAATTTTTTTCTGCAGCGTAGCTCATAACGATATTATAATAAACAATAGACAAAAAATTGAATTTTCTCATAACTTTCCATTTTACTTGAACAACTCCTCGTGAGTCTTAAGAACGCGCACATAAGTATGAGTCCAAAGAATACTACATTCTTTGATATAACAGGCAGGCGTATTAATGTTTACTCATGTTTTTTTTCCAAGTTTTCTTCTTTGGCGGTGATCACTTATCACCACGTAACCCGCGTTCGTTTGCCTATCTGCTATAGAAAAAAATGTAACACCAGTCCATGGAACCAGCTAACATTAACAATATTATATATATTAGGAACAGATACGATCTTGGAAACTTTAGAAATGTTATATACGGCGACAAGTGAAACAACAGCCAGCTTAGTGCGAACTAGTTTACTTCGTCACTCAATACAGCCGTGGTCGCAGCCACAGATAATAAATACAATAACTATACATATACCCAATACCTCTCCCCCTTGACTTAAAACTATTTATCTATTATTCCATAAAATATGCCTTAACGCCTGGAGGGCCGTCTATCACCTCTGGTGATTGTAACATTGGGATGATCTATAAACAGTGAACCATTCTTATCCTCTTCTTTTTCCTGCGAGGTAGATGTTTCTCCGTCCGTCGGAGTGCTAGTTGAAGGCTCCGACTGCTCTAAATTAATTGATGGATTGGGACTACTGATCTCAATGTCATCGTACACTTTCTCATAAAGCGGCATCATTTTATGAGAAAGTGTATGGAAAATTGTTTGGAAGTTTTGGTATTGGCATTACAGATCTTTTGGTCAGCGTTGATTGCTTTTTAATAGGCAATACAGTGCGGTGCGTTCCCGAAACGTCTTTCCTTGCATAAGCATTCTGTAGAAGCTTCCTTCAGCGGTATTTCATGATCGATACGTTGGCATCTTAAAAAAACAAGCCTACACATTTTAAAAAGGTCGCAACGCTAACACATCTGCAATACCTCTGTTTTGCAGTTGTCTATGTTTATTGATTGCTTTTCATCACGCGACACGCTTGATCGTTTGCCTTTCTATCCTATAAAAAAATTTAATTCAGTGACCTGATAAATTTGCAAATGATTATTTTTAAAATTTGTTAAAATGATCTGATGCCACCGGGTGTTTTTGTATAAGAATAGTGACCGTAAAATAATTCAAGTTCTAGAATATTTAAAGGCAACTCTACACGAGAAACTTCAGAAAAATGTCAATATAATATAATATAATATGTACAATAAGTATGCAGGTGCAGTTTATAGTACAATGTCGTATTAATACAAGCATTGTATGTTAGAATTATCTATTGTACAGCAATAGAACAATGGATTAATTTGCCGTTTTTATCTATTGATCGCTGTTCCCGTTTCCACGTCTTTGCGACATTTTCTCAGACCACGATTTCAGTGTCGTGTGTTAGAAAAATCGGCCGGTGTTCTTATTTTAGCTCTTATGATTTGTTTTAAACTGATTATATCATTGTATCGTTTTGTACTTATATAGCACTTGCTGTTTGGAGTTTGTTTGCTGATTGGAGGGAGATTCTCCCACGTCCAAAACTTTTCCAAACGCATACTTTTCTTTTTTATATATTTTAAATGTATTTATGTGTATACATAAGAAATAAACGTTTATCTATCTTATATTATTTTTTTAGCAGCCCATATATGTGCCACTGCTGAGAACGGGCCTCTCCATTTCTGGAGAAACGGACGGATTAACCCATCACGCTTGTCCAATATTTTAAGAATTGACGGGGATACCAGACTCGGAATAAATATTTATAATCATACATGTATTTGTTCCAATGCGGGAATTGAACCCGCGGGCGGAGGGCCCCGCCACTGATCCAATTGGTCGTCAAACATATATTGTACTCTTATACTCTACTACATACAAATACATTTTATACTCAAAAATTCCTCGCTTGTAGCATGTAAGGCTATTAATTAGAAACTAAGTAGGTATTTTATCTGAGCACCTTACGCAATAGATGCAGATTGCTCGCATTAATCTGGGCCAGTGGATTTTAGTATAAAAGATAATATCGAATTACTATCATGTTACGCATACACCGTAGCAACATTCTAAAGAAGTACGAAGTTAGTGACGTTGTGTTTTTATTTCATTTTTATAATCTTATATTATTAACAGTTATATTGTTTAATTATGGTGGCGTATTATACAATATAGTTTGATTAAAGCGTATAAGTGAAATGATATGAAATATATGCGTGTATCGTTTTTGGTAGAATAGCCACCATTTTGTCAAGACGTAACGTGTCTAGCTGACTAGTTACATTTGAAGAAATTTGATATTATTGTATTTTACTTAACACTGGCATAATAGTTATAACTAATTGCCATTAAAGAAAAAGAAAAAAAGTACCAAGAATATATGTATAAATAAAAGATGACTTACATCAGTGACGTTGTGTTTTTATTTTATTTTCACAATCGTATATTATTAACAGTTAAATTGTTTAATTATGGTGGCGTATTATACAATATAGTTCGATTAAAGCGTATAAGTGAAGTGATATGAAATAAATGCGTGTATCGTGACTTTTTAAGTTGAATGAAAAAGTCCATAGAAGATTTTTGGTAGAATAGCCACCATTTTATCAAGACGTAATGTGACAAGCTGACTAGTTACAGTTGAAGAGATTTGATATTATTGTACTTTACTTGTCACTGGCATGATAGTTATAACTAATTGCCATCAAAAGGAAAAAAAGTATGATGTTATATGTACGAAGTGTAAGGTACGAAGTATATATGTATAAATAAACGATAATTAATTTTTAAAGACAGTGCAGCAACAATAGTTAAATCGGTAAGCGGTGAGTCCGAGTCACGATCTGAACGTCAAGTAAGAATCATATTCTGGCACAACCATTATCAGCTTAGTTGGAATGATAATGGCACAAGCCTGCACATACCTAAAAGGCCGGCAAAGCTTCCGTAACTCCTGCGGTGTTGCGGTTGTCGATAGGCGGCGTTGATTGCTTTCCATCAGGCGACACGCGTGCACGTTTGCCCTACTATCCCATAAAAAACAACAAGAATTCTAGAATATTAAAAACAAGCAATGTTTTCTTGTTTTTTTTAAAGAAACTTTTTACAGTGCCGAAACGTGGACGCTATGCTCTGAGTTTTTTCTGGTAGATATGATTCGGAACGAATAAATTCACCAGAGAACCATAATCACCGACACAGACTTCCGAATTTTGTTGCTTGCGATGCGTTGATTGCTTTCCTTCAGGTGACACGCTTGCTCGTTTGCCTTCCAACCCCATAAAAAAATGGATTACACTAGATAAAAAAACTGAACTACTTTATTTGCTGCAGTTTTTTTTTTTAGTATAACCATATGAGATTTGGCATAATTAAAGTTCATATGGAGCAGGAATGCAGATAGATAAAGTAAAACAAAATAATTTAAAAATTTTAACTTTAATGAATCACGGTCGCTGATGACCATCAGTATCTATAATGTGTTGGTAGGTGTACAGCAGGAAGAAAGTCATGGCAGGCATTTCACGTGACCTACAACCCCTTTACGCCACCTGCTAAATGCCGCACCATCGATCGGACGTTAGAAAGTAAATACCTTAACAGAATCACACTAAACAGAGAAAGCCCGTGCAGGACGCGCAAATCGCATCGCTTTCCACCGCGAGAGGCTTATTATGCTTCAATTGAAAGATGTTACGTGAGTCGGGCACAAAACAGATCCGGCCTGTTGCCCAAAATAGGCAATTATGGAGAGGTAAAAACGAGGCTATGACCGCAAAAACAACTGACGAAATTAGGTAATGTTTTGTATCAGTAAGATTTGGCGCTAAATCTTACACCATATTGAGAATACAATAGTATTCAATTGAATTTATATAATTGGTTAGTATTAAAAGAATGGTTTGGCATCTGGTTCGTGATGACAACTTTATCATAAACATTGTTATTGTTCTTCTTCTTCTTTCGGCGCTACAACCCAGTGTGGGTCCAAGACCCACACCATTCTCCACAATTTATCTCCAGCCATTTCTGTTTAAGGCGCGCTTCCAATCCGTTTCTTTTCTCCTTTAGGATAGCGAGGCGACGTGGTTCGCCACCCGTCACGTCCTGATTCCCTGGAGGGCGAGAAGCGATGAACGGAGAGCCGTTTCGCTACGATGAATGTGAGAGGAAGGATGGATGAAAAGATGGATAAGTGTGAAGGAAGGTGTGTCAGGATCGTAGCGCATGGAGACTTGTGGATTCTGGCTAACCCTACAGGGAGACAGGCAAACTATATATATGGATACCAGGTCTTCCTGGATGCAGTCCTTCCAACGCTTCCTGGATCTACAGCGTGTTCTTTTCTGCTGGCGTGTACATATTTGTAATTATTTTTTTGGAATTTAGAAATGTAATGATTTTAGATGGTCTTCATAAATATTGTAGATAGAAAAATTTCAGATAAAAGGAAAAGTTTCCTGACCAATTAATACAAAAGGCAAGAGCGTAGATATAGACAATTGAAGGAAGAAAAGAAGTCATGGACTGAACGCAATTTGTAATGATTCTCCAAAACAGTGAAACCAAATTCTCTTAAAAGAAATTGTTACGTTAGAAAAAGAAGGATTTGATTCTCATGAGGGCGAAAAGCGACCAATGACGAGCCGTTTCGCTGCGATGAATGGCAGCGGATAGAACTCTGTGGTCTCTGCCAACCCCTGCGGGGGATAGGCGTGAATATATATATATATATATATATATATATATATATATATATATATATATATATATATATATATATATATAAATATATATATATATATATGAACTAGAGACTACTTTTAGTGTTTACTCACATGATATATAACATTATATACGTAATATATGTTTTTTTTTAAATTAGTCTATTTTTATAAATAATAATAACAAGAACGTATAAAAAAAGTGTTCCAAACATGTTTTTCAATAAAACAAAAACATAGTTTGGTTTATATTGACATAAAAGGATACAAAACAATAAAGTTTAATTATGAATTGACGACTAAGGTTTGCAAGTGAAAATGAACCTTATGCTCTGGAAATGTCATTATTAAATTGAACTCTGAAGCAGTCGACAGTGTCATTAGCTAACCTACCTTGAACACGTGCGATCGAGTTGTCGTAAGTCTACGTAATCGACCTTCGCCTTTAACATCCGCTTAAAATGTATATGAAAAGCTCGATATTGTTTATATAATTACAAGAAGTGTATTGCTTCCAAAGGGCGGAGAATATTATAAACTAAAAAGAGTGAAGTTGAGAGAGTTTCTCTTTTATTGCATTGACGGATAGAAGAATGAGTGTCGCGGGAAAGATGACTGAACAACCAACTACTAACAAAAAATTCACATACACACACACACACATACAGAGATAGAAAGAGAGAGCATATTATTAAAAAGTCTACATATAATCTTAAATATATAAGATGAAGATTTAACTCAATAAATAAATATAAAAATAAGGGCTTTATGTAAAACTGGTATTTCTGAACCGATAGAGCCTTGAAGCCTTCAACAATCCAACCGGGAAATCTTTCCGAAAGACCGGAAACTATGTGGTGTCCTGGTGTTACTATCTAGTCCATAGGCCGTATTCTTTGGCATCAGGTGACACAAGTGTTTGCTTGTATCGATACATGTAATAAAATAAGCCTAGACAGTAAAATGAAAACATAAGAGAGAGAACGACTCGCAGAAAACAAGCAAATAAATGCAGAAGTTATTAGGAACCTACGTAAATAAAACGACGTAAGGGACACGTTGCTTTCTATTGCATTATTCTTTATCATTATTAAACAAAAAACAAATAAGCGTGCTTCAAGAACAACACAACGTGACAGTGGGTACTAAAAGAGCAATCTCTCTAGGGAAACACCGACCCAGTTTCTACATCAATGGACTTTCACTAGCGCACTTAGAAATAACTGATAACTGGTTTCAAACTCCAAAACACATAACGTTATAAAAAGTTGCAATTAGCTTGTTGATTGCAAGCCGTGTGAACACGCTCTTCGTCTGTTACTACGGCGTTGAAAATATTAAGAAATCTGTTCGAGAGAAACGCAAGTAGCAAAATATTATTGTAGAGTTTCTTGATATTGTTTTTAATATGTAGGGGAGGCACACGAACAAGCGTGTAGCCTGATGGAAAGCAATCAACGCTGCTCATAGGGTATTGCAGATGCAATACCCTAGGCCTTGCAAATACGTTAATGGCCTTTGAGATGAGAGTTGGCTTGTTTTTTAAAGGTTCCAATATCGCATCGGCCCGAAAATACCGCTAAATGTATCTGGTCCGACGGACGGGTGGTGCGTGGAATGAAGTACATACATACATACATATCGTCACGCCTGTCTCCCGTAGGGGTAAGCAGATACCACAGATCTCCATCTGCTACGATCTCGGCATACTTCCCTTGTTTCCTCATTATGTTCGTCATGCAAGCCCGCCGGTTAAGGATACTCTTGACCTGACCTTTCTTAAAAACTTTAGCAATTTCGTCAAAGTATGTTTTCCGTGGTCTTCCCTACTGACCCTTCTTCCATCCTCATTTGCAACGTAAATTTCTTTCATGTGAAATGAAGTGAATTTTTGTCTATTGCTTGTATTATTTCATTTATTTTAAATCTAATCGAAATTTTCCGACGACGTCAGGCGACACGCTTGCTTATTTGCCTCTCTAACCCATAAAAAAATCATCTCATATTCATGTTTATGCTCTATATGTATATGCTCTATAAAACAATAATTCCAAGCTATATATGTTCGTATCAAACGTTATGCTTAAACTTTCACTGCATTCCTGCCTTATCCTGCAATATTAATAATCTTAATAACGTTTCGGAACAACTATAATATTAAAGCACACTCAGAAAACCGATATATATATATATATATATATATATATATATATTATATTATATATATATATATATATATATATATATATATATATATATATATATATATATATATATATATATATATACAATTTCTTTTTTCCTTTCACACAAGTTCATACCGTAAAACATTACTTCTAAGATCGAAAAATGTATATCGCGATAAGAAACACACGTTGATGGTGAAAATAACACAATTATTCATGATAGTTTAATGCTTTGTTGGTAAAATTATGCAACAACAAGTTACACCGGTTTTCGGTTAAATATGTAATTGCAAGATTTATTACGCATTCCACATCTTTTATGATTATGGTTTCGATACAAAGAAATATTAATGGTTAGTCGTTAATTAGATACCTATAATTATAGTTTTAATAACAACATTTGAAACTGTGATTTATTAATATAATGTCTTGTGTATTGCTGTAACTTTTTTTCTGTTACTTCACCCGCATACCTACTCTATTTATTATCTAAAATGTGTATATCTTCGCCACAAGTGAGATTTTGGCTGTTAAAAAATTAAAATAAATTTTTTCATCATCATTAATAGCTTGCGGTAGTCCACTGTTAGACATAGGCCTCCCCCAAGAAGCGTCACATAGCCTGATCTTCGGCCTCACGCATCCCGCCGCCCTGCGAAGGTCGTCGCACCATCAAGCCGATGCGACAATGGTCCGCATCGTTTTAAGTGTCATATTTTTATTGACAAACTTTTATCTGTTGCAAAAATTGCCTGGTGCAACTGGATAAGTACCACAATTTTGCTCAAAATAGACTTTTTTGTGTGAAACGGCTCCTGTGTCCTATAGAATTTTTAAATCTTCGTTGGACTCGTGAACAGGAAGTCCGCAAGTTGCGGACTGCGGAGAACAAAGGAGATTATTCTTCATTCTTGAAACCTTACAGACGTTTACACTTCATTCTTCAAAGCATATAGAAACTTTAAAAAGCAATCACCCAAACATCTGCAAAAGCTGTGAGATTACAGATGAGTTACTAGCCTAAGGCTCACTCTTTGAAGGTTTCAATGACGTGTTGTTATGAAAATGCCCTTGAAGGAAACTGTTACCAGATGATTATCGCGCAAGGGAAGAAGTTTGTCGAGAAACGTACGTCAATAGATTACCTTCCATCCAAATTCTGATGATGAAACTTTTTTTAATAGCGTTTTATGCGATGGTGCGATTCACCGGCAGAAGTTAGCGTATTTGCATCACTTTATACTTCTATGCTGGTCAAAGTATGTGCCAATCTCACTTATCGTGTTTATGTAACCGTAATAAAACTTTCGTTTCATCCAATTTGAACGTCATACGATTACTGACCTACGGCCCACGCTGCTCGCTCTCAGCGTAATTGGACCTTACAGATCTAGAGATGATGGATGTGGCTGGAGCGTAGTTCATGTTACATAGATAATAGATAATTCATATGAGGCTAAAATTTGAAAACTTTGATATAAAGATGTTATGTTGATACTTTTTAACTTAAAAGATTGTAACATTGGGTTATTGATCTTTCAAAAATATCTTATTTTATTTTTTAAAGATGTCACTGTCGTAAATACCGCTGAAGGCAGTTAATTCCAGAGTGATGGCACGTGGAAAGAAGTTTCGAGAAAAATGTATCGTACTGGATATATTTGCATCCAGATGACAATGATGAAAATTTTTAGGTTTTATTACAAATTTTATTTAGATTTGAAACTAACCTGAATACTTATTGATTGCGTTATGAAAGCATTTAAATTTAGAAGTTAATTTTACCCATAAAAACGATTTTTAGGTAAATTAATTTCACAATTATAGCTATTGCAAAAATTGCTTTAAAGTAATAAAATTTACTATTAATATCCATTAATCAATTGATTTTAAATTAATTGTGGTTATTATTATATCCATTAAAATTGATTGAAAATTGATAAAATATACGGTTACGTATATTAAAATTAATTTTAAAATAATTAGTTTTACAGTTGCATTCATTGTAACAATTAATTTATTTAAAGAAGATCCGGGAAAATAAGCATGCGGGTCACCTGATAGTAAGTAATCTTCGCTCATACAAAAACTGCAATACAAAGGGCACATATAAATGTATAGAAAAGAAAAAAGGTAGAATTTAAGAGAAGAATAAGAATGGAGTAAAGGAAGAAATAAGAAGGGAAGGGCTTATACATTTCGTTTACTGCCTTTACAGTTTAGTACATACATACATATATACATATCGTCACGCCTGTCTCCCGTATGGGTAGGCAGAGACCACAGATCTCTATCCGCTACGATCTCGACATACTTCCCTTGCTTCCTCCACACTCATTATTCTCCTCATGCAAGCCCGCCGGTTGAGGGTACTCTTGACCTGGCCTTTCTTAAAAAGTTCAGCAATCTGGTCAAGGTACGTTTTTCGTGGTCTTCCTCTTCCAGCCCTTCCATCCACTTTCGCAAGGTAAATTTCTTTTGCCGGTCGTCTTTCATCCATCTTCTCTATATGTCCAAACCATCTAAGCATCCCTTTTTCTACTTTTGTCACAACACCTTCTTTTACTCCACATTGCTCTCTTATATCTTCATTTCTTATTCTATCATTCAAGGTTACACCACACATACTTCTTAATGCTCTCATTTCCACCGTATTCAGTTTGCTTTCATTCTTCTTCTGCCAAACTCAACTTTCACTACCGTATATAAGCATCGGAACAAGCACCCCCTGATGAACCACCAGTCGGGCCACTTTTGACACATTTTGACTTTTCGTAAAGGACATACAGTTTAGTAGTTTACGTTTACAGAAGTTTGGAGCTCAGTGAAAGAAGTCCAGAAAATCCTACTAATAAACACCGCTGATGCGGGTGCAATATTTCTTTTGGGCTAACATGAGGGAGCGGTATTTCTTTTATGTCACTGGCTCATCCAGCCATGACTCTACCAATATTTATATAACATTTCCAGTAAAACAATTGTCCTAGCTATGTATTAATATTACGTCACACGCAAATTATAAACTCAGTGCCATACATTAATGTCGATTATTGTTTTGAAATTATTGGGTGAATAGCAATTTGTTAAGTTGAACTAATGAAGTAAAAATCGAACAACGGTTAACTCTAATTGATGAATTTGGTTTCTTGCAAAATTAAACTAATGTAAATATAAACGATAAATAATTACATCCAACCTCAAAGGTATCGTAATGCAATAAATACATCCGATAAAGACGAAAATTAAACATTTAATCATCTTCTTATTCTTGAAATTACTATCAAATTCATTAAAATATTTTTGGGTGATGTATGGCACGCAAAAATACGAGTTGCGCGTGCAGTTATATTCACATCAAAAATATATTTTTATAATATGTATGTAGTAGAAATATAAACAGAAAAAACTTTATTCATGACACCTTTTTTACAATAGCTAAAATTAAAACCTTAATAATATTATAATATACAAATAAACAAAACAAAAACAAAATAATTTTAATCTAACGAGTGTCATAAAATGGTTCTTGCTCAGCATATGCTAGGCCTTCTATTGGAGCACCTGGCGCTGGTTTTCAGCAAGAACAAACGTGGTCAGATCGCGGACCTCAGTGACTACATTGACACGGACACATAAACATACATACACATACATCCATATATATACTCACATACAATACAATAAAATTAAAAACAATCATGTAATCAAGTTCCTATTTGCATACTTAAAATTAGATTTTTGTATATTTTTAAACATATGAATGTAAATTAATGGTGTGAACTAATCGTTAACTCAGTTATGTACATACATACATATAAAGTTTACTGCAATCTTATCTGCTTTACGACTCATAAACTTTATTTATTCCCACATCGTTACTTTAGTTGCAACAATGATGTTGTAGTAAGCGAGCGTTGCAGAAAATTACCCTGCGATACGCCAGCGGTGCAACACTATTGTTACAAAATAGAGCGTATATCACGATTACACAGAGCGCAGAACTATTATCTTTATCGCATCTTGTTTCACATCACTAGTGCCTCGTTATTAACACTTAAATGTTAGTGCCATTTGGAGAATTAGTGTGTTGCATGCTTGCAGTGATATTTTGAACTATTGTGAAATAGGCCGTTTGGATGTTACTAAAGTAGAATAAGCAATTTGCAAATGCCTTTTATTTTAATAAAATTGTAAATTCACTTAAATATATATATACGTACATATAGTCACGCCTGTTTCATTATTATTATTAGGCAGAGACCACAGATCTCAATCTGTTACGATCTCGGCATACTTTCTTTGCGTCCTCCACACTTATCACTCTCTTCATGCAAGACGTTGGTTAAGGGTACAGGTCAAGACCTGGCCTTTCTTAAAAACTTCGGCAATTTGGTTTTCTTCACTCAGCATTTAAAATATAATTTGTAATGTTTGTAGCGCGGGAAAGGAAGAAGTCTACACAGAATATCGGTGTTATCTTGTAGTATTTGTCTTACTGCTATAGAATATAAACCATCATCATGATCAGCATATGAACGTCTAGCGCTAGATAGGCCTTTGCAAAAAGTTTGGCTATACGTATCCAATTTGCCAACCACCTAGCAGAGTCTGACACTATATTTTATCTTTATCTGACCAATATAAATATATCGATTCCACAAAATTAAAACTTTTCAACAGAGCCAAAAAAACTTTTAAGATATCTGAAAAAAAATGTATCTCTTAATGTATCTATCACTCGAAATCAGATAGTTTCAATTTTTTTATTAGTTGTAGAGCTGTGAGACTCTATATTTTTTTCTGATTCGAATATACAATAAAAAATTTTAAATATCTGTGTCATTTACACCGTTTTCGATTTTTTGTATCGCTATGAATATGGCTAATGAAAGAGTATACACGCTATTTCTGGATAAAAATTAGTAGGGAGAGTTTTAATTTTTTACAAGAGCTATTTTCTTTTATGTACGGAACCCTTCGCCATGGATCTCAGCTAGAGAAAGCTTGGAATTTACCACAGAAGCATCTTTCGTGCATCTGCTTTCATAACATCCCATTTAATTATCTTTACTACTCGTCTATAATTTACTAGGCATGCGCTTATCATTAAAGGCAATGATTGCGAAAGTTTTGCGAGCCGAAAGTGCACAACTTCGTCTCTACGATGGGCTTGGTTAATCATTTATGTGCACCGCAATTGTAACTCCCTTATTGTTATAACATTAAATTTTTTATGTTATAGGAAGGCAAACGAGCAGGCGTGTCACCTGATGGAAAGCAATCAACGCCGCCCAAAGACATCCGCTGCGCCATAGGCAGTGCGGAAGCTTTGCCAACCGTTAAGGAATATGTCATTTTGGGAGTGGGAGGGGAGAAGGAGTATGTTGGGCCTCCGGAACTTTCGCACTGTACGAAGCGCAGTAGCTAAGCTACCACTCAAACGCCGGTTTTCTGCGGGAGTGTGGTACCTTCTCGGGCGAGCTGACCCATTACTTAATTAATTATTTAAAAAAACTGTATTGAAATCAAGTGTCATCCACTACAAGTATTTGAACTTGAACGGATGAATAAAAATTTAAAAAATTAACAAGATGTATAAATATATACATAAATATATAGGAAGAGTGTGAACTAAAAGTAGGGATTGAACGAAAAAAATATCAAAGCTCTTCGCTCTTCGCAATGCTTCGACCTGTTTTTTATCTAACAGATAATGTAAACAGTCCAGTATACACGAGATCGGAACATTGTCAAGTGTGGACAGGACGGTGACTCACGAGTACAAATAACTAACGCATGCGACGGCAGAGAGCGGAGCACAAGGAGGAATTTATATTTAGGTCACACAATAGTAATTAAACTACAAAACATACAGTGTGTAAGCTTCATTTAAATTTCAAAGCATTTAGGTACACTATAATTATTTTGACAGTCCCTTTATATCTCACTCGTGGATACAAAGCACTACTTTTTAAATAAAGGGCATTCTTGTCAAAATCCCACTTGCTCAAGGTAGATTGGCGGTGTAAACAGACTATAAATAAATACCTGTAGGCCATACAAATATTGAACCCGAAATAGAACCCGTGACAGTTGTATATACACGGTGACTTTTTAAATACCCGAGAAAATTAAGTAATATATTCAGTTATCGATATACATTAAATTTGGCGAAGAAAAAAAAATATTTTTATGAAATATTTATTAAAAATGTCCTTAATATACACCAAAAATTATACAACAAAAAATCTTGCTAATTCAAATAGACAACATTATCATTCCAATATGAACTACACCCAAACCAATCTAATTTGGTTGCGTAATTTTACAGGATTTCTTTTTGAAGTCCCATAAAACAATATTTTTGTATGAACGCTATAATATTCAAATGAGGCAAACGAGCCAGCATGTCACCTGATGGAAAGCAATCAATGCCGCCCATAGACATCCGCAGCGCCATAGGCAGTGCGGAAGCGTTGCCGACCTTTAAGGAAAGGACCTTTAAGGGAGTGGGAGGGGGAGGAAGAGGGTGTTAGGCCTCCGGATCTCAGCCGCTCACCGTACGAAGCGCGGCAGCTAAGCTTCCACTCAGATACCGGTTTTCTGCGGGAGTGTGGTACTTCTTCGGGCGAGCCGGTCCATTCATGCTACAGACAAATATAATATTATGCCATATTTGACAAAGTGTTATGGTGACTGTATATCTTTCAAACATGTTCTTGACCACTTAAATTTAACATCGGATTATTTATTAATATAATTGACCTACATTGTGGCGCCGGCAGATTAGAAGCACTATACTCGTTACGTCAAAGGTGCCCGAGGTACCTACGTAACACAAACTTGAAACAAAAGTGAATGGTAGTAAACGGCGAAAATTATATTTTTAATACTCGACGACACGTTTACAACACGATTGAATATTTATTACAGTTATACACAGATTAAACAAATATTTACAAAAAAAAAACAATAAATAAATTCATAATATAAACTTGTATGTACACTTAAGATTTTGTATATATTGTGTGTTATTTATGGAGTCAGGCGTTACTTTGCGGAAATCCATCACTATGTAGACAGTCAACTTTTCGCGGATTACTTGTCGCGGATCTTAACTAATTAAAACTTTTGACTGTCCACATATCTTTTATGAATGTTTTCTAAAACGCTATTTATGGGAAACACACACACACTCAGAGAGAGAGAGAGATAGAGAGACTTTTGTATCCATGGCCTATATAGCTTTTACAATCAATTAATCATCAAGGTATTATAGCCACCGGTGGACCTTAGCCTAGTCAAGTAAATTTTTCGATTGGGATCTCTTTTACTTTCTTTCTCCAGTTCTCTACACCGATTGTCTTTAGGTCGTCCTTGACACCATCTGAGCTTAAGCCTTCGGCGGCTTCTACGACTATCTGGTTTGTCGTCTAGTAAGCGTTTGGATACTCTAGCCTCGTCTATTTGTATCACGTGTCCAGCCCAATGAAGGCGAAGTTAATTTTGATGACGTTCGGCTCATTGTACTATTACAATGACGAGCTCATATAGCTCGTCATTGTAAAGTGTACGCCATCGCTCATTTTCCAACACCTAATATACGAGAACCTAATATACGTCTTAAAGCCTTATATAGCTTTTACACATACAATAAAAAAGTACATTTTGTTCCGCAAAATAAATGGTATAATTTGTACAGTAATTGTCTTTTTAGTAGAATAATTGTATACTAGATATTTTTTAACAAATGCCTTATTTGCTGTATGTTCATACAACCAATAGGAGATTTACTTATATTATTAATTATTCTGTCGAAATGTTCTGTAGATTTTGTTAATACAAAAGAAAATCTAACTACTATTAAATTTAACAACACAGAACAATGCCAAAACTGATTCTAATATTTCTTTACAGAAGATTACATTTATATACTTTTACAAAAAAGACGAGTGATAATAGAAATATACGTTGCGGATTGTGGATGTAAGGGTCGGTAGGGGAAGGCCGAAGAGACCATCCCTTGACCAAATCGTTGTGGTTGTCAAGACAGTCCAGGTCAAAAGTACCCTTAACCGGCGAGCTTGTATAATGAGAGTAATGATGAGTGTAGTTGAAGCAAAGAAAGTGTGCCGGGATTGTAGCAGATGGAGGTCTGTGGTCTCTACCTACCCCTACGGGAAACAGGCGTGATCGTATGTATGTATATACAATGCTTATTACACAATGAAGGTATAATATTAATTCGAAAATTGTGCGTTTGGTTTGATTCTTTGCAGCTTTTGTACATACATACATATAGTCACACCTGCCTCCCTGTAGGGTTAGGCAGAAACTACAGATCTCCATCCGCTACGACCCCGACACAAACTCCTTGCTCCTTCCTTCACACTCATCCATCCTTCCTCTCACATTCATCGTAGCGAAACGGCTCTCCATTCGTCACTTCTCGCCTTCGTGAGAATCAGGACGTGACGGGTGGCGAACCATGTCGCTGTCATTTTTTAACGAATTAGGTATATTAAGATTTGACATAGTAAACCCGTGAGGTTCACTATGTCAAATCTTAATATAGCCGCAAGGGAAGATGGAGGTCAGCCCCAGCGGAGCCCCGCATGCTGAGGTGAGGCACTATATTACCTGGGGGAGCCCGATCCCCGGATTGTCGGGACGCTTGCGAGTAAGCCCCTAGCCACGCATCCTTTGGCACGGCAGACCGTGCATTGGCGGAGAGGAAGAGAAATGGATAGAGAAAAAAGGAAAGAGCAGGGGAAAGAAAAGATGGGTTTAGACAGAATGATAGGGATATGATACTAGCGCAACGGAAGACGAGAAGTGATACGGTAGTAGTTCGGGAAGCCGGGGTCGCGTACCCGTGTACCAATACCACAAATACCGGACAAGGGTTAGGCCAAGATACTCCCTGACCTATTTTGGGTTTTCATTAAAAATAAGTTACTTTTAATTTAAGCATTATTAATTTTAAAAATGTAATAACTGCATAATTAAATCGAGGCACTAAACATACATTTACGAAAGAAAATTAACATGTGTTTATGAGGCTATAATAGATTTATTACCTCTTATTCCAATTACGCGTTCACATTGACGATGACAGAATTATATACATGTTTATTGCGTTTTAAAGACTGCACGTGTGAAGCAAGTTATTTGTTTGTTTTTTTATAATTTTATTTTATTAGTACATAAATACGAGGACTACCACACCCACAGGGGTGTGGGATCGAGCCTTGGGGTTGAAAAAATAAGTGATAGTCCTAGATTTCACGAGTGCGTGGCTCAGTTGGGAAGGTATTTATCTTCTGAATGATTAGCGATCCAGTACGGTGTGCTTTTCTCGAAACTTCATTCCACGCACCACCACTCTAACTACCTTTAGTATTTTTACACCGATACGACATTGGAACCTTTAATAAACAAGCCAACTGAGAGCCTAAGTTGATACGCATATTTATTTATGGACACTATATTACCCAAGAAGTCATTTTGACTACTTTTTAAATTTGTTTAGAATATAACTATATTTATACTGATGCAATTTCGTAGTATTTTGAGATAGCATACAGTTGTACTGACATACAACTGTATGCAACGCCACAAAATTCTAAGAAACTGTATCGTTATAAATATATTTTATTTTAATAAACATACAGTCAAAATGATATGCTGTCTAGTGTTAAGAGAATCTAACACGTGATCACTGACGCTGCAAGCGGTAAAAATTACCGCTTTGAGTCATTTAGATTGTTACTGTATAATATTAAACACTTGTATAACATTTAATATGTTTACCCAGTGGCTCAGTGGCGGGTCTGCCACCTACAAAGTCAATAGTCGCGGGTTCAATACCTACATTGGGACAATATGTGTATCGCCTACAGATATTTGTTTCGGGTCTGATTACCCCACCAATCCGCATTGGACAAATGTGGTAGGTTAATTTACATGTGGTAGGAAATGGGGTGGCCCGTGTCCAGCTGTGGGACATTATTTTTCTTTTTTATGCGATAGGAACAGCACTGAAAGAAACAGCTCATGATCAGCAGCAGTCATCGAAAATATTTTTTTTTATGGGAAAGGAAGGCAAACGAGCAGGCATGTCGCCTGATGAAAGCAATCAACGCCGCCTATAGACACCCGCAATGTCAATGGCATTGCAGAAGCGTTGCCGGCCATGAGTAGGGTCGTTTTTTGAAGACTCCAATGTCGTAGGGCTTCGGAAACAACGCTGGAGGTAGTTGGTTCCACAGGGTAGTGATGGGTTGAAAGAAGTTTCTAGAAAAACGCACCATACTAGATCGCCACTCCGTAGGGATCATTACAATAATTTTGCAAAATATAAACATTTAAAACAATTGCAAGTAGCCAGCTTACAAGTCTGGATCGTGACTAGAAATCTATAGCAAGTTTTTCACTACTTTCGAAACCTGTTCTCAGTATCGAAACCATTTCCAGGCGTACAGGTTCCAGGGAGGTGCTGTTTGGGCTTACTTAGTAACAAGCATATCTATAAAGTTAAAATTTTAACCATTAAAACTATTTTTTCAATGATTAAGAATTATGCGTTACTATACTATTATGTGTATGTACTATGCTAACATGAATAGTGTTCGTATCAATGTTTTATCATTCTTGCTGAAAACCAGCGATCCAATAGAACGCCTGACATATGCTGAGCAAGAACCATTGTTAGATTAAAATTATTTTCTTTGTTTTGTTTATTTGTATATTATAATATTATTAAGGTTTTAATTTTAGCTATTGTAATAAAAAAGTTGTCATGAGTTTTCAATATGCATAACATTCAAAAAGAATCAGTTTCAAAATTGTACAGTATACAAAAATTTCTATTGGTCGAGGACTTAGACCATGTCGCAATATTTTTTTTTTGATCCGAATATGCAATCAATTTCTTTTTGATATCTTCAGCGTTTTCTTCTTTTGCGTCAGTATGAATATTATATATTAATAGAAATTTATGTAGCTTTTCTGCTATCTCGTGTCATATTTTATATCCTTTGTAATACAAAGAATATTCACTTTGTATTATTTCGTTGAGAAATACACAAGAGACTGGAACATGTTATTATATGAATTGGATCATGTGACGCGTTCTTTGTAAAAACAGAGTAATATTATATGTCATCGCCATACTGATATCTTGCCAAACGGGACTGGCTGTTTTATATAATTGTATTCTGTGTATATTACATTAATGATTATACATTTACGTTTAAAAACGTAATTATTTTATAATTTCGACAAAAATTAAAAATCTATTGTTTTATGAAAAAGCAATTTTAGAATTATGCACCTACGGACATTGGGATGTATTATTATGAAGTTAGACGCAAGAGTACCCTTAACCGGCGGGCTTGCATGAGGAGAATAATGAGTGTGGAGGAAGCAAGGGAAGTATGCTGAGATCGTAGCAGATGGAGATCTGTGGCCTCTGCCTACTCTTACGTGAGACAAGCGTGACGATATGTATGTACGTAGACGCTCATTTTTTTGGCGAACAAGATGTCTTTATCTTGTTTAAAAACGTAATTATTTTATAATTTCCACAAAAATTAAAAATCTATTGTTTTCGGAAAAAACAATTTTAGAATTTTGCACTTATGCACATTGGGATATTTATTATGTAATTAGACGCTCATTTTTCTGACGATCATTATGTCTTTATCTTGTTTAAAAACGTAATCGAGCATTTTCTCCAATTCAAAGTCTTCGAATGTTTTTGGCCCTCCTTCAACATCGAAATCACCGTCTTTAAAGCGACGAAACCAATCGCGTCACGTTGTTTTACTTAGAGCAGCATTTCCGTATACTTTTTGTAACTCGCGATGCGCTTCAGCCGCCGTTTTCTTTGGATGAACTAAGAAAAGTAACACTTCCAGCAAATGACGATTATTTGTCACAAAATCAGACATTTTCACAAAACTAAAAGTATATGACGACACAATAAAATCACTAATGTGTCAGAGCGATTTGCTTACCGTATGTCTAAGTTTGGTTGATGACGTTTTGGTTATGTCAAAATAGACCAATACTTACTGCTGGAATCATTTGATGACAAACAACAAGAACTTAGTTGTGCACCTATAATATATAATATAATATGATAAATGGAGTCAGGCGTTACTTTGCGGAAATCCATTACTATGTGGACAGTTAGAATTTTTACTTAACTAAGATCCGCGACAAGTTAAGTGTACGGTTGTCTTTCGTAGAGTCTACTATACCTGATGAACCCTCGTGTTGAGGCAAAACACCTGTCGTTTGCAAAGGTGGAAAAGTGATAGTGTGTGTTTGGTGTTGTGTATAGTGGTTGGTAGGTGGAGAGTTGCTGACGGCCATTTTTCAGTAGGATTTAGTTTAAGTTCCCCTTAAATCCACTTCATCCAGCAGGAAAACACACATTAATAATTTTCTATTGTTGTTTGCTTGTCGCGGATCTTAGCTAAGTAAAAGTTCTATCCGTCCACATATATAATATATTTTTTTATATAGAATGTCGTTGTTTAATCAACTAAAATAACGTCATATGTCTTCATATGCACTATTTGCGAATCTTATATTTTAACAACCCCGTTATATAGATGCACTCACTCCACTTCTTAAAATAGCCAAGATCCGATAACCAGCGCCTCGTTCTAACGCCAGCCGCAGTACATACATATAGACAGACGGGCAGAAGGCGTGGGAGCGAGCGGGGCAGATCCAATTACATCCGACTTTGTGACCTTTCACGAGTGGACTGCAAATTATCAAAATAAATCTAGTTACATGTCCGTTGCAAGTTTTATTTAGATGCTTCGTTATTAAGATTTGTATGCGGTTGTATATTAAATAAGTAATATATAAATAAAAATTAATAAAGTATGAATAGTCCTACTTTTTTTCCAGCGAGCTGAGATACATGATTCGTCACTAATGGTATTTATTCCTAAATTTATATTCTCCTAAATATCTTATATAAGAGATATTTTTTGCTCCCATATATAATTAAAATTCTTTTAAATTAAATTCACTAATTAATTAAATTTAATTCATGAATTAATATTCGAAAAAACTGTATTAATATCGAGTGTCATCCACTACAAGTTTAAAAAAATGTATTTGAACTAGTGGATGAATAAAAAGTATTTTATTAACGATTGAAAATTTTAACGAGATATATAAATATACTATAATACGTAGTGTGGGACGCCCTCCTGCTAGATGGAGCGACGATCTGCGCAAGGCGGCTGGCAGAGACTGGATGCGTGTAGCCGAAGATCGGGCTAGGTAGCGCGCCTTGGGTGAGGCCTATGTCCAGCAGTGGACTGCCGCGGGCTGATATTGATATTGATTGATATAAATACGAAAAGTGTGAACTTATGGTAAGAATTGAACAAATTTAATTATATTGTTTTTTATGCGGAATGTCATTCTCGAAAGTCTTAGAACGAAAAAGTTATCAATGAGGAAGGATTGAACAGGATTAAGGAGAAACGTCAAATCTTACAGGACATTGGGAATAGTAAGCAAAGTGCTATTGAACATTTATTTCATCATAAAAGCTATATTTTAAACGTTATAGAGTTAAAAATTTAAGATAAAAGGAAAACAGAAACATCAAGAAGATAGTTTAAAATAAAAAGCAAGGTTAAAGACATGTGTAGAATAGAAAGAACTAGCCGAATTGAAGTAGGCAAAGCATCCACTAAAAAGACATTCTCCTGTGACACTTTTTTATTTTCCAGGAATAACATGAAAACCTTAAAGCAAAAGTTTTAAAAAAGTTATTATATGTAAGAAATATTTTCCCGTTAATACTCAATACTAGATTTCACATTGAAACCGAAATTTCGACACATTTTTTTTTTAAATCTCATGCATACACATATTTATAGAAACATTAGAGTGGAAGTTATCCAACAGTATACTCATCATTTCAAATTAATGATTTCACATCTCTGTAAACTAGCCGACCGTGACATGCGTATCTATGTCAAAAACCGAATCTAAATGGTGAACGCGACCTTGTCACCTATTGGAATGCTTTGTGATATAATGGGAGCTATTGAATATTTTGTAGCATGACTGTTCGAATATTTTTCGCTGACGCTACATTCTATCTACGGGCATGACAGCTTTGGTGTCGTCGATTTTTCACAATATTTATTTTATTTATATAATACTTTATTGTACACATAAAACACGACATACAAGAATTAAAAGGAAAGAAGATGTACAAAGGCGAGCTTAACTCAAAATTGAGTAGTATATATATATATATATATATATATATATATATATATATATATATATATATATATATATATATATATATATATATATATATATATATAATATTTTATTTTTATTTTGTTTACAAATATTACGAACCGATACGACATTGGAACTTTCGAAAAACAACTCCAATCTTTCCTTAAAGGCAACGCTTCTGCACTGCCTATGGCACTGCAGATGTCTATGTGTGGCGTTGATTGCTTTCCATCAGGTAACACGCCTGCTGGTTTGCCTTTCTATCCCATTAAAAAACCTAGAATGTATTCTATTTTCTATTTTTACCTTGTTTTCATTTGATGCTAGAGGAAAAGTACCTGAATGGCCATCCACCCGCTCGAGTAGGCTTTAAGTGTGCGTCGAGAGACAACTTTCGGGGTCGAGTTGTGAAATAATTTGTTTTCATACGTGTGCAAGTCTATTATTAGATGTAAAGGTGGTTGAATATAATCTAGTTTATTCCTAATCTAGTTTTATTGAATATGCTAGTAAGTCATGACTAGATACAACTGAGATGCCGTGAGAACGTCAGTGTAATTAGAGGGCAAAACATTTTGAATACATTTTTCACAACATACATTCATACATATCGTCACGCCTGTCTCCCGTAGGGGTAGGCAGAGACCACAGATCTCCATCTGCTACGATCTCGGCATACTTCCCTTGCTTCCTCCACACTCATTATTCTCCTCATGCAAGCCCGCCGGTTGAGGGTACTCTTGACCTGGCCTTTCTTAAAAAGTTCAGCAATTTGGTCAAGATACGTTTTTCGTGGTCTTCCTCTTCCGGCCCTTCCATCCACATTCGCAAGGTAAATTTCTTTTGCCAGTCGTCTTTCATTCATTCTCTCTATATGTCCAAACCATCTAAGTATTTTTCACAAGTAAGAATAAATATGAAAAAAAATCTTAAATCGTAATAACTATCACAACTTATGTAATCATATATGATTGGCTCTTTCTGACCCAAAATCGCCAGACATTAGTAAGAAGAGCTCATTTGACGTACTAAAGTATTTCAAATGAATAACTAACGTCTCTACGACTGTACTTTCTCTATGGGGCCACTTCATACATATCTGTGTCTCAAAAAAGCGCTCGTTGATGTGTGTATTCGGACATGAAATTTTTTTGTTGCATGGACTCCTCTCAGTTAAAGGCCTCCTCCAAGGATTTCCATTTTTTTCTTATTGTTTGCCGTTTGCAGACAGTTTTTATCCCACCTCATGTAGGATTTCCCTGCTTGGTGTTTGCCTGGCGGGTCCGTCCATGTGGTTACGTTATATATTTTTTATTGGATAGGTAGGTAAATGAGCGAGCGTGTCACTTGATGGAAAGCAATCAACGCCGCCCATAGATATCTGCAGTGCTATAGGCAGTGCAGAAGCATTTGGAATTGGGATATTTAAGAGACGAGCGTGTATATTACAAAAGACTGGAAAATTGCGACGCTTCTAGCGTTGCGGATGTATATCTATGACCTACTATAAAAAAGTACTTACTATGTGTGTTTAAGACTGGTTAGTTACGGTTTTTTGGTGTAAAAGTAATTTAAAAAAAAACAATTGTTATAACAGTTATATAACGAACCAGTAATACAGTGGCCGGCACTTATATGTCGCGTATCCACTCCACGGACATAACCTCGCTGCACACGTTCACGCCGCTATGAACTAAACCTCACACTTGGGCTTTCGACTCCATTGTGCTATTTCCGCTGTATTATTCGTATTTATTAATTATCTAGATCATAATAAATAATCGTCACGCATCGTGGTGTTATGTATTTCCTTTTTATTGTCATGCTATTTGTATGTTCGTTAGGCATGCATCAATATTTTAGTTTCATTTTCACTATTCCTAGCTTGCCTATCGGGCGTGCTATGATCTCACAAGAATGAAAATACAAGGCAACTCGTTATAATAACATTCAATATATTATATATCGTGTCATTTTTAAGCTCGCGCGCCATAAAAATGATGTCGGGTTCGTTTCATAGACTTTAGTTTTGAGATACTTCTACGGAAAATAGTTCAGAGGGATCAGATCCGGCGCTCTGGGTAGGGATCAATATCAGCCCGCGTCAGTCCACTGCTGGACATAGGCCTCACCCAAGTCGTGCCACCTAGCCCGATCTTCGGCTACACGCATCCAGTCTCTGCCAACCGCCTTGTGGAGATCGTCGCTCCATCTAGCAGGAGGGCGTCCCACACTACGTTTGCCGAGTTGCGGTCTCCACTCCAGCACTCGTCTATTCCAACGATTGTCGGTTCTCCGACAAATGTGTCCAAGCCATTGCCACTTAAATGTGCTAACTTGAAGTTAAAAGTTGAAGTTAGGGGATATCGCTGGCTTATTAATTTATTGGGAAAGAAATCATGAAGATGGTCTTGTCAAGAATGGCATAGCATTTGTCTGTAGCATGAACGGGCCGGCTCGCCCGGGGAAGTATCACACTCCCGCAACAATAAACCGGCGTCTAAATGGTAGATTACCTACCGCGCTTCGTACGGTGAGCGGCCGAGTTCTAACACCTCCCCCCTCCCTCTACCTCCTCCCCCTCCCATTCTCATTCCCATAATGACACTTTCCTTAAAGGTCGGCAACTCTTCCGCACTACCTATGGCGCTGCGGAAGTCTGGGCGGTGTTGATTGCTTTCCATCAGGCAAACGAGCAGGCGTGTGCTCGTTTACCTTCCAATCCCATAAAAAAAAAAGTTTTAGACTTATATCATCGTCATTAATAAAACAGTACCAGTTATCAGTGGAAACTGGTCTACCACAAATATAAAATAGGTAGTAAACATTTTAAGTAAGAATACAAATGTCACATTCCAATACATTTCAAGCTTCCTGGCACTCAGTGAAGTGTATGTGTCATTAATGAAATAAATTGCATTGTGAGCAATACTTCCTCATTGTGTCATATAACCACCGATTACTAGATTCAACCGTCACTTGCACTTTCGAAGGCACTGCGCTACGCTTCGACAATGTTCTTTATTGTGCCCGCTACGCGCACGGTGTCCATTCATATGAAACGCTTGCTTCCACTTGACAGGTTCATTCATAACAAATAGGGCTGTCACCTAAGGCTTTATATACATTTATGGAATAGGAAGGCAAACGAGCAGACGTATCACTTGACGGAAAGTAATCAACGCCGCATGGACATCCGCACTGCTGCACTTTTTTTATCTCTTTTATAACTAATATAAATTAGTTAAGATACATAAACTAAAATCAGATAATTAAGTTTGGGTTTGGGTTGCGAAAGTTCCCCGTTAATCCACTTCTTCCAGTAAAACACACGTTATTATTTTTCTACTTTTGTTTGCTTGTCGCGAATCTTCGCTAAATAAATAAATTCTGATAGTCCTGAATGGATTTCCGCAAAGTGATTTCTGACTCCATTTATCATGTTACTTAGTTTGAAGATAATTAATTCCCCCTAACATTAAATTGTGGTATAAATACTTTATGCCAATCGTTTTTTTTTAGTGTAATATTTAATATTTAATAAAAGAAAACACTTATTTGATTGACACTTATTTCAAAGAACATACAATATTTATTATGGAATATTAATAATATTTATTATTATTTCTGTAGAAGTAGAGTTACGCTGCCGACGAATAATTTGTCAAAAATGGCATATTATCTCTCTGTACCATGAACGAAAAACGGCGTCTGAGTGGTAGTTTAGCTACCACGCTTCGTACGGTCAGCGATTGAGTTCCGGAGACCCAGGTCCTCTCCCCCTCACTCTCCAATAATGACACTTTCCTTAAAGGTCGCCAACGCTTCTGCACTGCCTAAGGCACTGCGGATGTTTATGGGCGGCGTTGATTGCCTTCCAACAAGTAACACGCCTGCTCGTTTGCCTTCGTATCCCATAAAAAAAATGATGTGTACAATATGATTATATTATATTATATATTACTCGTATTACAAATATTCAATTGTTCCGTTCTCGGAATTGTACCCTCAATGTAAGCCGAAAGCCGTTTATCTGCCATAACCTGTTATATGATGCAATCTTCTGCAATATATAAGGATCTACACAACATAAAACATTACATACGAGATACACTCAAGCAGATATACATCAAGTTACCTGGAAGTTGAATTAAAATATGTCAGTTTACTGTAGCAGTATAACTGGAATATTTTCAACGAGCTTGCCTTCAAATACTCGTTCATATTTCTGAAAGGCAAACGAGCAAGCTTGTCATCTGATGGTAAGTATTGTGACGTTCCCGTTACTAACACGGCGATCCGGGATCTTACGGGGTTTCTTTAAATAAAACTCTCTTTTAAATATGTTGATTTATTCTTGCTCGTAACACACACTTAACATAACATATCAATAATGTGTGTAATCAATAATAATTCTTGGTTAAACTGGACAAGCGATGAACGGAGAGCCATTTCGCTACGATTAATGTGAGAGGAAGGATGGATGAAAAGATGGATGGGTGTGAATGAAGCAAGGAAGGTGTGTTCGGATCGTAGCGGATAGAGATCTGTGGTCTCTGACTAAACCTAAATGGGAGATAGGCGTGACTATATGTATGTATGTATGTAAGTGCCTCATCGACTAGCGTATGTAGACAGCCTAGTCAGAACAGTTATCACTAGAATAATTTTCAAAGTGGAAATGTCCGTTTTGTTCAAGTGTGCTCAAGAGAGCAAGACAAATCGCAGCCTCTTAAAGAGATATGATGAGTTATCAGCAACAAGGCGTGACTGAATAGCATCAAACGAACCGTTCATAATGTGGTCGCTTATGGAAGGTGTTAAATTTGCGTACCAAATGTGTAGACATTACAACTACACGACATTTTTTTCTTGTTGATTCGGTCCTTCTTCTGTAAAACCCGAGAAGTGTCAACTACAGAATAGTTCGATGCAAAAAAACGATATCTTAGTAAACCGCAAAGTAAAAACTTACCACTAGAGCCAAGAAAACTTTCAAGATTTTGGTAAAAGTTTTTATCCGATCACTCAAAAACAGTCAGTTACAACGCTGTACTAAATTTTCTATTGGTCGTAGTGCTTTGAGACTTAGACGATTCGACGCAGTATTTTTTTTTATATCTTCACGCCTATCCCCCGCAGAGGTTGGCAGAGACCACAGAGCTCCATCCGCTACCATTCATCGCAGCGAAACGGCTCTCCAGTGGTCGCTTCTCGCCCTCGTGAGAATCAGGACGTGACGGGTGGCGAACCACGTCGCCGTCATTTTTCAAGAAATTAGGCATATTAAATTCGTCTTAGTGAATCCCACGAGCCGCAAAGGAGGATGGAGGTCAGCCCCAGCAGAGCCCTGCATGCTGAGGTAAGGCACCATAAAGTACCCGGGGGAGCCCGATCCCGGGACGGTCGGCACGCTTGCGACTAAGCTCGCCCTTAGCCATGCATGAGAGGAAGGGAAAGGATAGAGAAGAAAGGAAAGAGCAGGAACGGAAATGTGGGTTACCAGACTCAATATTTAAAATCCATATATATATTTATTCCGATGCAGGAATCGAACCCGCGACCATTGAAACCGTGGGCGCAGGGCCTCGCCACTGAGCCAATCGGCCGTCTTTTTCGCAATATAAGAAATACATTAATGCTAACGTTAATACATTATAACGTAATAACGTGCAATTAATAATAATGTATATATTAACATTAACGTCTAATTTAAAATTAGGTAAGTTTTTTGTATGTAAAATTATCTTAAAATGAAACGCCGCGGAATTGAAGTAGATTACTACGTTGAGCCTAACTGAACTTCAATAAATAGGAATAAAGTTTAAAACTGTGTCCACGAAGTTGCGCCATCCAAATTGCTTATCTTTGGAACAGTTCCAATATATAATTAAATATTTTCGCGGGTTCTATAAAAATGTCACGTAAAATATGAGCTTCTTTATCCCTTAAACATTTTCTTGTTTATCCTACAATGTTAAATTTATTATAAATAAAGATTTATTTTACTTTCATTTTTTTATTAAATAAATCCTAATTCATTATTTGAAATTAGGCTTCAGACAATTTCACTATACCACTACGAGCATACATAACGGGATTAAATCATGTTATGTTTTAGGAACATTTATTTTATAAAATCAAAAATGTTTTTCGTAACTGAAGCTTTATCAACACATTTTATTGTGTAAATTGATTTGGAAATTTGTCCGTTTGCCCAGCTAAGGGATTTTAGGCGAAGTCTTACAGCTTTGAATACGCTACCTTCAGCAGGGAGTTGATTTCGACAATAATTTGACGAATTTAAAAAGCGAACACTGTAAGATAAAGCCCAAGTTTTGCAATAGTTTCTTGTATTTCTGAATTTGACGACTGAATTAGCTCAGTAGCGAAGCGAACTTTGGATTCGATTCCGTTATATAGGTATTTATTCCGAGCCTGGGATGTCCCACTAACCCGCTTTGGGATAACGTGGTGAGTTAATATCCAGTTCTCGAGAAATTGGGACGCACCATATTTAGCTGTGGACGTATAACAACCTAAATGTAAATCTGTTTATTTGTTAATGGTAAAAGCTCTAATGTAATTGAACTCGAGCTTTTGGTTTTTTTTTATGGGATGGAAAGGCAATGAGCGCCACCCATAGACATCTGCAGTGCCACGGGCATTATAGAAGCATTGCTTTCCTTTTAAAAACTTGTAGGTTGTTTTATGACTTATAGTAACATAGCTTATAAAGTTTTAGAATTCTCATACACAAGGTCAGGTCAGGTATCAGTCTGTGTTGTATAATCTTATATACGACAATGGCAATTTCAAAAAACAAGCCTTCCTTAAAGGCCGGCAACGCTTCCGTGATTCCTGTGGTGTCGCGTATATCTATGGGCAGCGTTGATTGCTTTCCATTAGGCGACACGCTTGCTCGTTTGCCCTCTTATTCCATTAAAAAATCTTGTGTATTATATTCCTCGCAATAAATTAATCAATTACGTGAATTAGACACTTTTATCCTAATAAATGCAAATATTTGCATAAAGAACACGTTTTTTAAATAAAATATAGGTATTACTGATTGGGTCGACTGGGCCGAGAACTTTCCTTCATTGTGGCGTGGCAACGTGTCGGAAATTAATGGCGAAGAATGTACGAATAAATTGATGAGTGACGTGATTCAGAACTAGTTTATGTATTAACATGAAGCAAGGTTACTCTTATTAAGTTTAATGTCAATCTATACTTAGAAAAGGTCGCCCTGACAAAATGATATTTTCTGAGAAATTTTAGGTGATGTATCAACTGCGCGAAATACAATATAAAGGTGTCTGTTTAGATTCAGAATTAGGATTTCAATATTAATTATTATACTACGTGTACTTTCAAGCGAGGAACATTCGACCTATATAAACTTATATAAATATGGTCGATTGCTCCTTGTTTGAAATTTGTAGTTGAGGTTGAAAACCTAATTATGCTACCGGATACTCTTTATATATTTTTTTAGTTTTTTTATGTTATTAACTTTTTAAATTGCCATATGTAAAAACAATCTAAGTCTAAAGTCACTCATTCAAATACTCCTTTATACAATGGAATTAACTGTTTTCCAATAATATTGGAAAATAATGCGGGTATAGTGTTTTCAAGACAATAAAAAACACACACACATCCTAAAACTTTGTTTTTGTCTTTTTAATAAGCTCATATTTGAAATGCTTAATGTTAACATGTATTCATAATTATAGTATACAAGAAAATACAAATAAGTTTTAGATTTTACAAATATACATGAAAATATACAAGCTGAAGGTTTTGGTGAAGTTTTAGATTTGATCGGGGTTTTAACATATAACCCTTGGATCAGAATTCTGATACCTAGACCACTGTGTTAAGAGACTGTTCTTACACATACACACATATTTACATATACAAATCACTGTATATAGTTTTAAATAAATTTTAGAAATAATTAAAGAAAAGCGACTTACGTAATTTTAAATTATATGTAAATGATATAGTTGATTTAAACAAAATTATTTATTGCAGGAAGAAAATATAGCTCTCCGCCTGATAAAGCAGCATGCAGACGTTGAAGAAATAGAGAGCAGTCCAGTCGTGCCAGAGGATTCTTATGGATTTGGTAGCACGGGCAAAAGTTACTTCGATGAAGGAGGATACGTGGCTGGTGGGATAAAGGACAGTGATCCTTACGTCCGAAATCGATTCAATCAAGCTGCTTCGGACAACCTACCAAGTAATAGAGCAATTCCGGACACAAGGAATGCAATGTAAGTGTTTGAAAGAAAATCGATTTATAAAAGAGTTTATAAATAATGAAACCAAATTAAACCTTTTACATCAATAGTGAGACCATCTAAGATTCCCTACGTCGCGGTTTCGCCATTATATAATGGCATTTGTGCAACAAAAGGATAAATATCGAAAGTCAAAATAAATATCGTGGGATTCACTAAGACTAATTTAATATACCTCATTTGTTGAAAATGACGGCGACGTGGTTCGCCACCCGTCACGTCCTGATTCTCACGAGGGCAAGAAGCGACTAATGGAGAGCCGTTTCGCTGCGATGAAGGTAGCGAATGGAGCTCTGTGGTTTCTGCCAACCCCTGCGGGGGATAGGCGTGAATATATATATATATATATATATATATATATATATATATATATATATATATATATATATATATATATAAAATAAATACCTATAGGACATACAAACATTTATCTTATTGTGGGAATTAAAACTTTGGATTCAGGAAGCTAATACTTCGCCACTGCAATTTCTTTTGCCATTGTATATTGGTATCGACATCGATATTATATGCAGGGGAACTTATATACTGGTGACATCCACACCCACAGGGGTGTGGGATCGAGCCTCGGGGATGAACCCCACTGCTCGCGCAGCGACTCAAAGGGCGACTGCCCCTCTTAGATGTCACTGTTCCTGGCGGTTTTTGTCCTTTAACGATTTCGCGTCGTCGAGATATGGCAGAACCTATTCCTAGGTTGGGTTTGTCGCTTGCCCTCCCCCCTGGCGGGAGCCAGGTGGCGCCAGGAGGATTTCGCGTGGGAGCGGACGTCCCTCAGATGGACGAGCGATATTGCTATTTCAAAACACTCATATCATCACCTCATTATCAGAATTCGTAACTCTAAAGAAATAAATCATTTTTCTCACTTTTGATGTCCATCCAGCGGAAAAACTTTTATTTATTTAATACATAATCCATAGCATATCATATGCTAACACTTACCTAAAGTAAGAATGGTTTGTGAGAATTTCTTAAACTATAAAAGAAAACCAGTCTTTTGTTGAGCCTGTCTTTTGTGAGTCTCATATGGATATTTCAAAGAAGTAAATATAGTTCCCACCTTAAGTCAAAGCTTAATAAGCTAATACACTAATAGTGTAAACATAAAGACACACACACACACACATACACACACACGCACACACATAATGAGTTTTGAAAGAAGATCCTGTGAAGAACTAAAAAATCACAAGTTTAAAATTTCTATACTTCGTAGTCTTAGCAGTCTAATCAAAGTCATTGATTTTACTAAAATAAAACATGCTGTATATAGTATAAAATACTTTAAAACAACACACGACGACATGTATATGGAATGAAAAAAATTAAATAATGAAACTAAAAAACTGAATATACCTACAAAAATATTTCTTCCCTACAATATTAAAGGTGGTACTTTCGTTCAGGTGCCGCCTCAAGAAATACGATGAGGACCTTCCAGAGACAAGTGTCATCATTACGTTCCACAACGAAGCGAGGTCAACTCTGTTACGTACCATTGTCAGGTAAAAATAGCTCACATTAAAACAAAATATTTTTTTTATTTAGTAGTAAGTTTTGAACAATACTACGATGATATGGGTAAAGGAAATACGTAGTTACTTGACTGAACAGAATTACAATATTCAACGCAGACTAATATATTTTTGAGAATTTTTTCTTTATCTATTCATGGGCAATCAAAAGAAGTTACAAAAATCACAATAGTCTAATTAATTCGTACAACATATTAAAATGTAACCCTGTCAAACAGACGGACACAACATTAACATAGATTGAGATGCTAGATTTAATACAGTGTGTGAATTGTACCACGCTATCGTAGTGAATGTCTAAATAAATTATTGATATTTTTCATATATTTGTGATAGTGGTAGAGTCATGCTGCAGACGAATACTTTACTTTTCTAGAATGGCATAAAATATTATGCATGTCTTTAGCATGATTGGGCCGGCTCGCCCGGGGAAGTACCAGACTCCCGCAGAAAACCGGCGTCTGAGTTGTAGCTTACCTTCCGCGCTTCGTACGGTGAGCGGCCGAGATCCGGAGGGTCAACACCCCCTTTGAAACAATTTTTATATATTCCATAAAAAAAAATCACGCTATCCAAAGATAAATTATGAATGTTCTACCCTTATTTTTACTGTGTACCAATTGAAAATATTGTTCTAATTTATAATTGTATTTCAGTGTGCTAAACAGAAGTCCGGAGCATCTTATTAAGGAGATAATTCTCGTTGACGACTTCAGCGATAATCGTGAGTAAAATAAACTATTTACTAACTTATTATATATGGGAAGAAACAGAAATATGATGTAACATTGTTAGGGTTCTTAAGATAATATAAAAATGTTTTAACATTCCTATTTTTAAATACTAGCACATATTTAATGTCAATACTACTGCAATCTGTATCTTATCAAGATGAAGGTTATCTCTCAGGAAATATCAACGAGCCTATTAAATTATTTTATCGCCTATTAAGTTACTGTTTACGGTGTGAAATTCCGTGTCTTTATGTAATATGAAAAATAAATAATTTTATGCCATTGCTATGAAGGCAGTTTATGATCTCGATAAATTAGTGGCATAGCTAATAAAAATAATTATAAAGTTGAACAGTATTTTGTTAAGATCCGCGGATACAAAATCATAAAAATAACACATAATGTTTGCAAATAAGTGTATACTTACTTTACGGTTGTCTTTCGTAGAGCCTGCAAGTTGTCAGTATATCTTAGCAAAGTAAATTTTATTATCCATCTTTATAATGGATTTCCGCAAATTAACGCCTGATACCCATCAATTGTACACATCATTGTTCCGAGTCTGGGTGCCCTGTTATAACATATTATTGGTATAATTGCAAAATATATATTCACGCCTATCCCCCGCAGGGGTGGCAGAGACCACAATGCTCAATCCGCGAAACGGCTCTTCATTAGTCGCTTTTCGCCCTCGTGAGAATCAGACCGTGACGGGTGGCGAACCATGTCGCCGTCATTTTCAACAAATTAGGTATATTAAATTCGTCTTAGTGAATCCCACGAGCCGCAAGGAAGTATGGAGGTCAGCCCCAGCAGAGCCCTGCATCCTGAGGCACCATAGTACCCGGGGGAACCCGATCCCGGGACGATCGGCACGCTTGCGACTAGGCTCGCCGACGACTAGGCGACGCATCCAATGGCACGGCAGACCACGGATTGGCGGAGAGGAAGGGAAAGGATAGAGAAGAAAGGAAAGGACAGAAAAGGAAATGCGGATTGGGGGGGTTACCAGACTCGCAATAAACATTTATAAATCCATATAAATATTTATTCCGATGCGGGAATCGAACCCGCGACCATTGACTCCGGAGGGCCCCGCCACTGAGCCAATCGGTCGGTCCGCAATAATTGCAAAAACCATAAAATAATATTATTATTTCGGCCATTTCTTTCGTGGCGGGATAAACCACGTCAATAAAGATTGAAGCATCCAAGGCAAGAACCCTTCTCACAATCCTAGCACTGAAAGACAAATTTAAAATGAAAAAAAAAATCTTTTTCTTATCCATATTATTATTTTCTTTATTAACACGTTCGCTACCGCCGCTTGATAATAAAATCTTGTACCACAGCCCATTGTATTTTTATTATAATACGCCCCCCCCTCCCCTTGTTTCCCTTCCCCTCCCATAATAACACTTTCCTTAATAGGTCGGCAACGCTCCCGCACTGCCTATGGGCGGCGTTGATTGCTTTCCATCAGGTGACACGCCTGCTCGTTTGCCTTCCTATCGCATAAAAAAAAGACTTTGAATGGCATTGAATTTTTTAATATTATATATAAATTGCTATTAACTGAAAAAGTAAACACGCAGATCATTAGCGGCGGAGGGCTGAAATGCAAGAACTGATATGACGCATACGAGTATATACGGCGCTGGTAACGAATGTGTAATATAATATACATATATTTTACCACGTCTTACAATTTTAATTTATGATATTTGTCTTAAAATGTGTTCAAATTTCATATTTTGTTTATTTCCGGTTGTCCAATATATTAAAAAATAAATAATCATTTTTTACCTCTATAGTTGAGGATGGAGCTGCCCTCCGTGCGATCCGCAAGGTGCGTGTGATTCGCAACTCGAAGCGGGAGGGGCTCATGAGGTCCAGGGTTAGGGGTGCAGACGCAGCCACGGCCCCCGTACTCACCTTCCTGGACTCCCACGTCGAGTGCAACGTACACTGGTTGGAGCCGTTGCTGCAGAGGATAAAGGAGGTGCGTGCTACTTTTTAACTGCAAATTCCGACGTTTTTAAATATTTTATTTTCTAATATGGACAGTCGGACTTACATTGCTCTTCGAAAATAAATCAGAAAAATAATATTGTACGTTTGGAAAGAAGTGTATAGGGAATGGCAAGTCTAATTCTTATTAAGAACGGCACTTTACTGTGGTCACCAACGTTCACCACGTCAAACACACACTACCACTTTTCACCAGAAACACAACACGTTTCGCCTCGACACAAGACATCCTCAGGTGTAAAGTTTATCGTGAAGGGCTACTACACCTGAGGATGCCTCTTGTCATGTCTTCATTATGGCTTACGTAAAAAATGAATATTATTCTAAATGACTAGGTAGACAATTTTTTTTTCCACTATAAACAACGCATTTCGCCTCGACAGGAGACGTTCTTAGGTGCAGTGGACTATGAAAGACAATCGTGGAGTTAAAACATATAAAACAAATTTTGTATAGGCTTTTTAAATTAAATTTTATCTTTGTAAATTAAGTAAAGTACTTTAATAGTGATAGAGGTATGGCAGCACGAATGAACCGTTTCGATTGTAAAAGTACCACACCCTAACAGAATGTAGGCGTCAAGTGGTAGAATTTTACTGTGCTACCGCATTTGGTACGGTTTATTTCCTTTTATATATATATATATATATATATATATATATATATATATATATATATATATATATATATATATATATATATATATATAAAGGAGAGCTATTTTGTTGGTCTCGTTAAAATTCAAAAACGGCTCTATCGATTTGAATATATATTTTTTTTTATTTTGTTCGCTAATACGGGGAAGGTTTACTTATAAACAAATACAGGGAAAACAAAAGAACAGTTTGAAAAATGAAAAATTCTTCGTCCTTTTACCTTCAATAGATGGCTTTCGTGACGGGTTTATCGTCTAACGGACGTGTTGTTATACAAAACTGTCGTTTCTTCTGTGCGATTTTGAAAAGTACTACATACCTAAGTATTAACATACTAGGAGAAGATAAATATAGGTTCTCCTGTATGCATCATAAGCATGGACTTATGTAATTATCGACGCTGAATGATGATGGGTCACCGACACAACACAGGCTTCCTTGCATTTATAAACCCATTATTGACGAAGTGTAGGGATGTGAACGAAAAATTTTTACGGATATACAATATAACATTAATCAGATATTGCGGACTATTTCATATTTTTCTCATTTAAGATATATGTATAAATAAAAATTCTATAGTATTATTAGTTAATGATATATATTATAAAAATTGCTGATGCACGAAAGTAAGGTATGTGAGGTTTTGATATAGTAACTTCAGCTCTATAAATATTTGCAGATTTAAACGAATCGATTTGTTTTTATTACCTACATAATCTAAGCAGTTACAGTAAGAGGAAAAGTTACTATCCTTGGAAAGTCCAATAAAAACATTTATATCCTCGTATGATTAAGACAGTGAAAGGTTACTGTGTAGAATTTCATTATGATGGAAACTTAAATATACGCTTACAAATCAAGCTTGTCTTAGGTTAGGCAGGATTAAGATTACTAACATTATATTAGTGTGTTTTTCTACTAACAATATATGACCTGTGAATTTTAAAATTAATTATTTTTTTAAAATCCTCAATAACAATTTTTTTTAAAGAGGAACATTTTTTTTATTCCTACCATTATTAATGATTCCAACTAAGCTAATTGTGTTTGTGTCGTATTGTTAGAAGAATATAGTTCACCTTAATAGACGAGGGGTAAAATCAAACTCACGCTCTCATATCGTAATCGCAACTCTGATCAATTGGACAATTCCTTCAAAATTGTTTAAAAAATATACCATTTACAAATCAATATATTCGTATAATATAAGATTACTGGTCTGATTTGATGCTTGATGTTTGTTACAAATTGGACAAGTCTTTATCTACTTTGCAATCACATAAAACTATTTTTATAAAATTTTGTAGATTTTTCTTAATTATAATATTTATTAATCCTGTGGATATCGGATATTTTAGCACTTTTTACGACTATTAGCCTCGAGATACAAACAATCATCCACTCCGTTGGCAATATGCCTATTTATGTATGTATTTATGTATATACATATATAGGCATCTTGCCTGTGATACCTATTAATAAATAAATAAATATCCGTTCAACACTTACTCTAATCTCTAGTCCACGCTGCGAGTGCAACGGCTGCATATTATCGCCTAGATTATTTCACACTGCATTATGCAATTGTCAAAGAGACGGAACTTACGAGTAACCAAAGCATTCAAATTACTTTCAACATTGTTCTCAACAAAGAAAGGAATTTAATAATAGACCTTTCATTATTATATTACTTTCTTCATTTGAAGAATACGCTATTGTTAACGTTTTTTTTACTTGATCGCTTATATTTGTTTCAAATTTGGTGACGGCTTTCTCAACTACTTATATAAAACCGATTTTTATGACAATTTGCACACACATTGAGTTAACGTGACAATACAATATTATGATAATTTTCACTTGGTAGCAAGGGTCTGTTAGGAGGTGGATAGCGAAACTCTTCTACCGTTACTAGAGCACGTCATTTGATTAGTTATGATGAGTCCCATACGTTATATTTGGTAAAAATAATCGTACTAAAAACTAGATAATAAAAATAGAGAAACGACATTTAAGTTAAACGGTTTTATTAACATACTTAAATAAAAATGTGGGGCGCATTAAAAATCTGTATCTCTCTGGTTGATCCTTCATGTCTGAAGATCGCGATCACTGGACTTCACCCAGCGGTTAGTTAGGCTCATTTATTGCGGTCGGCAGTCAGACGTACCACTTCCACGAAACTGAAGGTCTTATTCTGCTTCAGTTGGTTGGAAATCTCATCGAGGATCTACCCCTGGATCTTTTCTCCTCCACATTTGGCACAAACGATCAATTTCTCCAAGTTTTCATCTTGGCGGCGGATAACGTGTCCAAAATAACTGAGGATACGGCGTCGGCATATCGTAGACAAAGACGATCTTTTCTTCCAAGTTCTTTAAGGATAGACACATTAGTGCGGAATGCTGTCCATGGTATACGCAGCATGCGTCGCCAACCCCACTTTTCGCAATGCGTCTATTTTCCTCCTTTCCTCCTTCCTAATGGTTCACGTTACTGCTCCGTACAGAAATATAAAAAGCACTGAGGCACGAACTAAACGGATCTTCGTTTTCTTTGTTATCCCCCTGTATTTCCAGATTGGTTGCAACCGGTTCATAGCATAGCCATTCCCATTCTCCGTCGCACATCGGCACAGCAAACTCCATCCAAAATCTATGATAACAATTGTTTCGTTCTGTGAGTGAAGGAACCGGATAACAAATTCCTTTCCTCTTCCTGTGCTTTTTTTTCTACAAATACCCTAAGGTGGGCAACTGCAGCGGCCTTAGAACTAAGGATTTCATGGACGGCAGTAGTTTCTTATAATACAATCAGATGACCCGCTTGAACGATTACCTATCGCTTCCATGAAACAAATGGACCGGCAAGCAAATAAAAATAATTCATTCAAATTAGGGCGCCGTGCAAGTGACAGTATTGTTCATTCATTTACGGTTGACAGTGTGACCATGATTGTTTGTTTTGTCGCGCCACTTCCCCTGTTTGCGCGCTGTGTCACCGTGTGTGTATTTCTGTGCCTTTCGTTACATTATTCAATACTACGAATTCAACAATGGGAAAAGTTTGAGGTTCTTATTTTTTTTTAACAGCCCTTATATGTCCCACAGTTGAGCACGGGCCTCTCCATTTCTGGAGGAACGGACGTTTACCTACCACGCTTGTCCAATGCGGATTGGCGGGGTTACCAAACTCGTAATAAATATTTGTAATCCATACTTCCTGATGGAAAACAATCAACGCCGCTCATAGAGATCCGCAGTGCTTATGGCAGTGCAGAAGCGTTGCCGGCTATTAGGGAAAGGATCATTATTTGGGGGTTGGGCCTTCGGAACGTCGGACGTAGACAGACTGTAACTCATACACCGATTTTCTGCGGAAATGTGATACTTCCCCGGGCGATCAATAAAAAAATGATCGTAATCACTCGTTCTAGAGCGATAGTATGGTTTGCGAATTCAATTGTTGTAGATTTGATATTGTATCGGTATAAATATGTCGACGCAAAAAAAAACAAAAACGTAGTAAACCGCAAAATGAAACCCTACCACCAGAACCAAAAACTAATTTTTTAAAAAATTGTATCTGATCACTTAAAAATATTCAGTTACAACGCCTTACAAAATTTTCTAATAGTCATAGAGCTGTGAGACTCAGACCATTCAACTCAGTATATATTTTTAATTTACTTCTTCCAGTAAAAAACACATATTATTATATTTTTATTTTTCTTTGCTTGTCACGGATCTTAGCTAAGTAAAAATTCTGATTGTCCACATACATCTTCCTAAAAGGCTGGCAATTCATCTGCAGTTCCCAGATGTTGCAAGTGTTCATGAAGGGCGATGACTTATCATCAGTCGATACGTTCGCTCCTTTGTCTCTTTCTTTCAATAATAATAATTTAGTAATATTTTTTTTAAACATTTATTAAATACTAATCAACTATGCTTAATATTTTTTATAACGAACTTGACCTTTGGGCTTTACCTATTCGATGTGCTATTAATTTAAAAAAAATGTAATTTATGGCTCATTTGATACACTTTGATTATTTATGTGTTTAATATTCGTGAGATGTCGAGATGTCCATGTCAACGATTCATCGTGCTTTTTAGCAATTTAATTTTATTTGTAACCTTTTCTTCGATTTATTCAAATATAATATACACAGGTATAAACACAATTTCTAACAACTACTAGAAAAAAATAACTAAAGTAGAACTACACAAACGTCTTATTACACAATTGTTACGATTCATTTTCTCGTATTTCCATGTCAGACACAACATGTCAAAAACGCAAAAGACCTATGTATATTAAAATGTCACCACATTATCTCTATTGGTACGACAATAGTACACAATGACGTTAAGATATCTTCACATTACGGTTAAGAAGTGTTATGAAAAAAAATCCATTATAATATATGCTGTTATATGAATAAAGAATCGAAAATATTAAAAAAATAATTATATGGTTTCAAATATAGAGACTTATTGTATGTTACTTTTTGTGTGTGTGTTTATGTGAATTTCAATTCATACTATTTTTATCTATGTAATAATTGACACGTCTTTGATTTAGTTTTTTGCTGCGAACTCGAAATATATGGTTAAGTACATGCGTATATACGTACACAACCACCGGCGTTTTAAAGATATGCCATACGCGTTTAGATAGTGGGATACATCCCCGCAACTCGATCGTTTAGATGCTTTTACTCCAAAACGCGTTAAGGCACTGCTTCAAGGTTTGCAGTCGCAGACACGATCGTGTCAATATAACTCCTTTCTGCGTGATATCTTTTAAAACTCGTCACAGTAACTGAAAGTTATCGTAATGCAAGTGATTAAAAAGTTATTTGTCAAATTAATTGATTATAACTGTGAATTATTTGAAATTTACTACTCCATATTTTTCAAAATTTACACTGATTTAATAGGAAAAGTAGAGCAAGAAATAAATCATTTAAATATTTCATGGTTGTATACTTTTGTCATGTACTCGCAAAGATCAGACTACTAGGAGTAACTTCTTCTTCTTCTTATGGTCCTATGTCCCTGAGGTGGGGCAGAGGGCATCCACAGTGCTTCTCCATTGCAATCGGTCTTGAGCGCTTTAAGCGCGCCGCTCAAGACTAGCAGTAACAGTGTGTTTAAATTAAATAATCAATTTCACATATTGATTTATACTTGTTTTACCATACATCTGCCGCACAGAAATTCACAACAGCCCTATACAAACTTTACTCGTAAAACGGAGCTTAG